>CM061349.1:33363655-34018298 GCA_030867105.1 Liasis olivaceus | reverse complement strand
GACTTGGATTACCATGAAGTTGAATGGTTTTCCTTGGATACGCACTGAGATCATTCTGTCGTTTTTGAGGTTGTACCCCATTACTGCCTTTCCCACTCTCTTATTGACTATGAGTGCAACTCCATTTCTTCTAAGGATTTCTTGCCCACAGTAGTAGATACAATGGTCACCTGAATTAAATTCACCCATTCCCGTCCATTTCAATTCGCTGATTCCCAAGATGTCGACGTTCAATCTTGTCATCTCATGTTTGACCACATCCAGCTTGCCTTGGTTCATGGATCTTACATTCCACGTACCTATACAATATTGTTCTTTACAGCATCGGACCTTCTTTTCGCTTCCAGATACATCCACAGCTGAACGTCCTTTCGGCTTTGGCCCAGCCGCTTCACTCTTTCTGGAGCTACTTGGAATTGCCCTCCGCTCTTCCCCAGTAGCATATTGGACACCTTCCGACCTGAGGGGCTCATCTTCCGGCGTCATATCTTTTAGCCTTTTAACATTGTCCATGGGGTTTTCTTGGCAAGGATACTGGAGTGGGTTGCCATTTCCTTCTCCAGTGGACCACATTTTGTCAGAACTCTCTGTCATGACCTGTCCGTCTTGGGTGGCCCTGCACGGTATAGCTCATGGCTTCACTGAGTTACACAAGCCCCTTCGCCACGACAAGGCAGTGATCCATGAAGGGGTAGAAGGAAATACAGCTTATTTAATTTCCAGCCCAAGAGCACAGCTTGGTTTATTCGTAGCAGTCATGAGCATGGCTTGAGTTTCACAGACACACAACATAATCATTTTTTCTTTCCTTTTACTTGTTAATTATCTTTACCATTTACTCCTCTTATTCTCCAACTCACAATCTTAATTATCTCATGGTCATCACCAAGGGGGCCCATAGATATTGACCTCTACTACCCATCATAGTTTTGCTCATTCAGAGTTTTCACATAATGCATTTTAGTAAGAAAGACAAGTGTAGATGAGGTTACCAGCCTGAGTTGTACCAATGCCACATGCAGCATTCGATACTAAAACAGTACAGGTAGACCTCATCAACCACAATTGGGACTGGTAACTCTGTCGCTAAGCAATGTGGTCATACAGTGAAACATTACATGATCACACCGGACTTATGATGTCAGTTCTGCTATGGTTGTTAAGTGGATCATGGCAGGGCATTAGGCACAATGTCATGTGACCGTGGTTTGTGACTTACAGCTGGCTTCTCCATTGACTTTGCTTGTCAGAAGCTGGCTGTGAAGGTCGCAAATGGGGATCACATGACCACGGGGACACTGCAACTGTCATAAATACATACCAGTTGCGAAGTGCCAAAATCATGATTATGTGACCACAGGGACACTGCAACAGCCACAGGTTCAAAGACTGGTTGTAAGCCTACTCTTTCAGTATCATCATAACTTTGAACAGTTGCTGAATGAGGCAGTCAGTAAGCAAAGACTACCTGTACTAATTTTGATACACTTTGGCCTGTCTGCCACTAACACAACCAGAACCCAGTTTTACCCCAACATGCTCACACTATTTTATGCAAAGTAGAATCTCTAACCTAGAGACTATTTTTCAAGCCATTATGTTGCCTGCATTCCACTAGCCAGGAGGTATATGCAATCCATTGCCATGTGCTGTGGATACAAATGCTGGTAGAAAGGTAGTGGGTAGTATGTAATCTATTGTGAGGAATGAATATTGAAAGAAGTTAAACTGGCTGGGTATTAGTGCATGCGAATCTTGCTATATGGAAGTGAGAGTCTGGTATGTTTGGAAACATAAAAGTTGGATGCAGTGGAAATGGGTCAATTAAGAAGTACATTTGATAAAAAGGGTCATGAACAAATAGGAGCGGAATAAATGTGGATTGAATTCAAAAGTGAGTGACCAGTATGAAAGAAGTGCATTGAGATGATTTGGTCATATAGTGAGAAAGAATGGTTATCAAATTGCAAAACAAATATATGAAAGGGGAGTAAATGGCTCATGAAGAAGGAGAAGACCGAGAAAGTTGTGGCTGGATGGAGTTGATGAGATCCTGAAAAGAGGTGAAAACAAGAGGTAGTGCATGAAATGGTATATGGATGTAATGGAAGCAAGGATGATTTGCAAGGATAGAAAGAGGTACAGTGAATGCTAGATTTCATTATATTTCCTTTTTGTTTTCTTATTGTATGCCTTTAATTTCCTTGGCTTTCTATTTCTTATTCCTTTCATTCCCTCTGCATGATGCTGCTTACCCCCCAAAAGGATTATGGATATCTGTGTGTAATGGGTATGTACATAAAGAGAGGGATGAAACCAGAGTATAGTTAGGCAGGTGTTGTCAAGCCCAAATAACATGTTATTTTGCATTACAAGGCAAGAAGAGTAAAGCTGGATCCATGTTATATCATTTTTATTTCTAATACTGCCTGATCATACAGTATAGTGGCCTGCATAAGATATTTAGAAAGCTTAAAATGTAGAACATTAAGGCATCCCCCTCATCCTGGATTGTCCCCAGCTTTTGGCATTCAGTGATCAACTGTCTTGGATCATAATGAATCTATAAATCCATCAGAGCTGTTCCTAATCTACGGATTGATAACATAATTCTGGTCCCATTTTCTTTAGCGAGAGCCTCTCGCCCAGTGTTTAGCTTTGGATGCATTTTTTTTTTTTTTTTTTTTTGCCACTGTTATGTTGTCACACAGACTGGAATTATATGAGTGTATGCACATTTATATTTTGCTGTGAAATGTGTGAGAGGCTGTATAAAGCAATCAGGCATATTCCACAAGATTCGCTTTAGTTCTACTGAATCCAACTTTTACCTAGATCCCTTGGAAAAGTGTAGTATGTGTAAAGTGTGTGTGTGTGTATGTGTTTAGACATAGAGGCACCTTCCCTTTCAGACTGTCTATAGAAGGGAATGATTCTGGCGAGGAAAGAGGAATGAGAGGAATGATATTGGAGACATGGTCTCCTTGAAGACAAAATTCCCAAGGGAGCCACAGACCCCAAATCATTCAAGCTTTAGTATTTAGAAGTAACAATCCAGAGAAAATTCAAACTACAGTTAAGCATTCTTTCTGTAAGAGGAACCTGAAGTAACACAATATTTCTTTCTTTCCAGTATATTTTCTATTGTTACTTTTTATCAAAAATGAAGTTTGTAACATACATGGTTATAGCTTTTAGCATAAAAAAAAAGAAATCTTTTCACACACAAAAACACATTTTCTTTCACCAAATCCTTGAAATGCTGTCAGCTTTGCAATGTAAATGTTTACAGGCTTCCTTGTAATTGTTGCCCGCCCCCCCCCCCCCCCAATAACTTTGGATAACTTCTTGTTTACTGTCAGCAGATCTAATACATATGTCAGGCTACTGGAGCACCGAGAAGATATATGCATTAGACACACATTGATAGCAATAAGGAAGTTACTTGATTCTGACAGAACAAGAAAATTACCCACAAATGGTAAAATATAGGGCTGCCACGTGCCTGCATTTGGCTGCATTGCCACGTATTGCAGAGATAACATGGGGATGAAAGAAATGTAGAAGATGGTGGGAGGCAGAGATCGTTCTCTTGAACAAGTGCCCAGAATCCACATCCACATGCATAATTCCAGTTACAGCCTCCTATGATGTTGAGCTCAGTTTTATGGTTATTATGTATCCACAATTCTCATCTAATCCATGCAACCCAAGTGTGCATTACATTATTCTATTTCTTTGCAGGATTAAATGAACCAAAGCTGGCATGGATATAATCTGAACAGTGATGTTGTCCAGCCTCAGATCCATCCAATTATTTACAGCAGTATTTTCACCCTCCTCTCATCCTGCTCATTCAATGTGGCCTAATTAAATATGCCCCTGGGATTAAAAGACCTGCTATGCGACACACTCATGAACTTCCATTCCTGATGACGGCATCGCCATGCTTTCCTTTAATTTAGTTATATGTATTCAAAAATGAATAAAACAAATTCTCTAGATGTTCTGACTCACCTCAATTCAAGACACACTTTATGAGCTTTGGATATACAATGAGAGGTATATTCACATATCATTGGTATTAAACTCGCAAGGTTGTTGTTGCTGTGGGGATAAAATGAGCCTCAGCCCCATGCAAATTGCCTTGAGCCCTCAGAAAAAAAGCAAGATATAAACACAATGGATTTTATAAATGTGGCTACTTATCTAAGTGCCACTGAATGTAATGGGATTTACTGTTAAATAAACGTGCATTAATTTGTTCTGCAGTTCTTTCTGAATCCTTACCATTTTTCTTTTCCATCTCTATGAAGGTTTTTTTTTTTTTCCTTTTGATCTCCCAGAGCCCAAAGAACCTGACTACTAAGTATGTACCGTATGGCAAACCTGGGCTGTCTCTATTCCAAGAAATTCTTCCTGATCTTAAAGATCTGAACTCTTGCATCTGCCTACAACAGTTATGCAAAATGAGAAGTTTGACACCATTTATCTCCAATGCCTTTCCTTCAGAGCTCAGTAAATTAAAAATAGTGTTTTTTAAAAATCACACTACTATATAGATAAGCACTGCTGCCTTACTTTACTACTACCCTTTGGAAGATGAGTGGGGAGCTTGGGGGGGGGGTCCCACTCCTTTTCTAAAGTATAATGCAATTGACTTAGTGTCCTGATTGCGCTGAATATTTTCCTGCATCTTCTATAACTCTTCATCATGGAGAAGATCTATCCATGTGGTTGCTAGGAGTCAAAAAGTACTTGATATCATATAATTTCTCTCTCTTTCTGCCAGTAATAACCAGTTATGTGGAACAACAATAAGGAAATGCAGAAATGGATCCAAGCTTTTTCAGATCTGTGGGCATGAAGGGCTCATGGTTCTCATCCTGGCTTCCTACTCTCTTCTCTACACAGCCCCAAACACAACCCCCATGCAGCCACATTTACTATAGACAGCTGGTCACAAAATATCTGCTACAGTTTTTCTTTCTATTGGAAAAGGAGGTTGGTTTCATTCCATGCCCTTTGGCATGATCTCCTATTGACTGTCACACTTGAAGAAACTGGTTGGACTAAAAGAAACATAAAAGAATAACTGTTCTATTCCAACCAGTGGACAACTCCAATTGGAAGCCTCTGTCTCCTATGATCTCCCGTTTTTCAACATAAAAGTTGCCTCAAGGAAATAGTAGAAGTCTCTTCTACTTCATCTCCTTTTCTTTTCCTAAATAGTTCTCCTCTTCAGAAATGGCAAAGAGGCTCAGACTTTTGGCTGAGTGTCAGACCATCTCCTATACCTGTACCAACTTATGATGTCAGTGCTAGGGAAATAAACAGCATAATTTGCACTATTCATTAATTCATTAACACTTAAGCTTCATACTAGAAGCTCCCATAACAATAGTAATCACTCATATACCCATTAATCAGATAGTGAAACTGGTGTCAACAATCTATATAGGTCATGAGATTATCTCCCAAGTTGAATATATTTACAGTACATTTTAACAGCTTTTTCTTTTTCCTTTGCATTTCAAGGACATGACTGAAGTTCACAATCTAGTCTTGAAGCACTGGAATTCAGGAGGGGTGCAAGAATGCTCTTGATGGTTTTATCTGAGGATTAAATCAGATATCTTAGATAATGCTTTCCAACAAACCATCATCTTCCAAGCCACATCCAGACAGCTGCTGTGCTGTGATCTCAATTGACAGGTAATTATGCCACCCTAATTTTGCTGCCCCCTTCTAAGCACCTCTAATATGCTAACCCCCAGAAGAGGTCCATGCTGAACTGCTGTCCATGCAACTTTAATGCATGACATTCTAAGGGCCATGATTGGTGGTTTCCTTGGATGAAATCTCACCCTGCCCAATTTTATCCACTACATGAAATATTACCTGAGGAGAGGAAGTAAAGAGCCAAGGCTTTCCAGGGAGCAGTAGCCACTGGGGAAAGAATTTCTCACCTTGCAGGCTACAGAAGTATAAGAGCCAAGTCTTTTCCATTATACTTTCAATTGCTTAGTTAAGCCAGGGATGGGCTAGTCAGTTTCAGGGCTTCATACTTGTTTAGCTTGAAAAGTTGAAGAGTTGATGGGTCAACCAAACCATTTTAGAAAAGGGGGGAAACTCTGGGGTTCTGCAGAACAGTGCCAAGCCCAATGACTAGATGGAAAGGGGCAGTTCCATTGTAGACCTGCTGGACCAGTTGAGACCAAGCAGATCACTGAGTGATCTTTGACCAAGTCGCATTAAGCTTTCTTTTCATACACTGTGGATTTCTGGATGAAAGGTCTGAAGCCAGGATAATAAGGGAACACACTGTTTCCAGTATGGAGCACTCATATTCATCTGGAGGCTGCCTCAGATATACAGGCGGTAGCATGCATACAAGTAGGTTTTCACTCTCAGCTCCCAAATAGCCTAAATAACCTATTGGTAATTTGAGAGCTGGGGGTGAAACATTCTATCCAAGGTGATTATAAAAATGATGAAATAGTACACCATTGAACTTTTTAGCTCAGGAAAGAAAAAGAGCAATTAAAAATGTTTCTTCTAGGTTTTGAAACAATCACTTTCTATTTGCGAGTGTTAGAACCATTCTGCTCTTATAGCATTCGTGATAAAAGATACTCTAAAAGGTATCAGAGCCTATAGTGAGCATTGACTCAGTTGAAGCGGTATTTCTTCCACTGCAAAGTAACCAATGAACTGTTGGGATCACCCTGCAATCAACTGAAGCACAGTATCCAAAATGGACAGAAATCTTGAAGTAACATAACATGGAAAAGTGTACTACAAAAGTGGAGCAGAAAAATGTGCTCTGAGGTCATTTTAGTGTTGAGTAGATTAATACAGTGGTGTTGTCCATTTCTGCCCTCCAGAAATTGTTGCTGGCCCATTCTGGTAATGGAGAAACCTGGCACTGAAAATAAGCCCCTGTTTAAGCTGTTCTAAGCTTAGAAGAGAAGAGCACAATATAAGTAAAAGAAATAAATAAGAAGGTCTTCTGTGACATTCCAGATGATTTTCTTTGTTTGTAAACTAGCTTTGGGGGTTGCTAATAAAAAAATGAGGCATTATTCAGTGTGCTGTAAATGCATTCTTGCCTTTACTAAGATTTGCATAAATGCCAACACTGCTACCTGAAAGCACTCTCATCTCATTCTGATTTATGGGTGTGTTTGTATCACTCACATAATAAATCTTTTCTTCCAGGACACTTCTCTTCTGCTATTTATTGACCAAAGACAATTTGTGTTAAGAATGTTTTGAGATCTTGCCAGATATGCACTAGGGAATGGTTGAGGAAAACATAGAGTGCTTGAGCCAGAGTACACTCTCCCTCCCAGAAGAAAAGCTTTGGCACGGCCTTTTAGTGGATTGTTTTATGAAGAGAAGATTGAGATCTTTGTGTGCACATCTTCCCTATCAAGGCAAATCAAAAGTCATCCAGTCAGAGTTTGCAACAATATTCTGTATAGAGGAAACTCCATAGGAAGTGATACGATCCTATTTCTTGGACAAGTGTTAATACAATCCTCCACAGGCTGGTAACTTCCAGTTGTGCTGGGACTGAGCAAGATTTTTGGCTCAGGCACCAAGTTGTAAGAAACCAAGTTGGGTTAGACTGTATGAGGATTTTCATGGAAATGAAGAGAATAATGTGATAGTATTCCATATGCTTGCATTGCTTTAGCACACTCCATCTTTCCTCTTCCCTTTCCTAAATTCACAGCTGTTCTTCTTGCCCCACAAATAGGAAACAGCTGATGTAATAAGTCTGTTTCTTATTTATAAAAACCTATAGAAAATTCCAAGAATACTTCTTTAAAAAATTTGACAAATAACAATTTCACAGTTGTCAGGAGGGTCAAAAAAGTCAACATGACAGTTGTGCCCATGCAATTGAAGTCCCAACCCTTTTTTATGTGTATCACAACACAGGAAAAAAAAAAACTGGGTGTTCAGTCACATGGGTGCAACCACCATCTTGACCCCCACCCAGGACACCACTGTATCCCTGTTCTCTTCAGAATTCAGATACAAGTATCCCATCAATTAGTCAATTGGTACTTATTGATTTTCATAGTAATATATTTTAACACACAATCTGAACAGTTAATAAAGGTCCATAGTGAACAGAGTTTATTTTACCTGTTGACCATATTCCCCAAAGAACAGCACTCTCTCCCCATATGAGGCCTTTTCTGAAACCAGGGC
The DNA here is from genome assembly GCA_030867105.1 of Liasis olivaceus. Classification (NCBI taxonomy): domain Eukaryota; kingdom Metazoa; phylum Chordata; class Lepidosauria; order Squamata; family Pythonidae; genus Liasis; species Liasis olivaceus. The sequence continues at coordinate 34,010,072 of CM061349.1, read as the reverse complement.
AACATTCAGCAGGTGCAGTTTCTACAAACATTGCAACAAGGTGTTGGGAGAAGCTGTACCTGGGGAAGTTTTAGTCTTCTTCGGTGCTTTTAGAAAAACAAAAGCCCTACCCTGAATGGAGCTTGGACACCCTAACTATTCTAGAAATGTTTAAAGGTTTTACTCAGTCCTCACTTACTTAAGCAAACAAATTTGCATCCCACTTCATTCTTCACATTTTTATAAATTTAGCAGTACCATCATTTGTTTCAAGTCATAAAATGCATTATTTTAGGATAAAGCACACAAACACAGAGTTTTAGCTCCAATGTGTAAGAGAGATATATTATAGTGGGAAAATGTGCAGTTTGTGAAAAACTATGTTTAAAATAGTGCAAGTTCTTTTTTTTAAAAAAAAGTGTCAGATTTATGTGGAAACAGGACAAAACATAGTTGTGAATAAGTGTGCACAAAACTGGCAGGTGACTTATCTTGCCATTCTGCTCTGATACCGTTGTTCACCATCTGTGTTACTGTTTACCTAAGGAATAAGTATGAGCCAGTTTGTTGCAGTTGTTAAAGGCACAAGGCTGGAAACTGGGAGACCGTGAGTTCTAGTCCTGCCTTAGGCACAAAGCCAGCTGGGTGACCTTGGGCCAGTCACTCTCTCTCAGCCCTTGGAAGGAGGCAACGGCAAACTACTTCTGAAAGTGTTGTCAAGAAAACTGCAGGAATTTGTCCAGGTAGTAGCCAGTAGTCAAGATTGCCTTGAAGGCACAAAATTGTTATTATAAAGAATAAGTCAGTTCTTAATTAAGACATGGTTCAATATACCATAAGCTAGATTTCCCCATACCATATTCACAAAATCATAACTGAAATGTTTACTGGATTATGGTCTGATAGAAAGAAGCAAGCAGGAACCAAAAAAGAGAAAATATTTGATTTTTAAAACTAAGTTTTATCTAAACATACTACCCTCCTCACTGTTTTACCCCCAACCTTGCACTAGTCCCTTCCCTTTTCTCATTCCTGGTTTCTGGACTGTGTTTCAGATCTTAGTATTTACAACCTGAAGAACCAGACTTAAATATAAAGAGCATCTCTATGCTTCCAAGTTTCATGTCAGTTTGATGATTTAGAGGATTTTTTTTCCTGCCTGTCTGCCTCCTCTGCTCCCCCCTTCCCATTTTCTCTCATTCATATATTCCTCTTCATTTTGCCTTTGCAATGATGCTCACTAATAAACCGTTTCCCTAAGGGATCAAGGCAGGAAATTGGACAAGTCCCTGCCTCTCCCCTTTAATTTTTTTGTTTAGTTTGGACGGTCTTTCAAATGGGTTGGAATGCAAATGGAAGACGCTTTTGGCAGGTTGACATTTTTTCTTCCTGCAGAACTGGGCAATGAGCCAGCAAAAAAAGGGGGGGGGAATAGTTTAAAGGAGACATGCCAGCAACAGTGCACTCCAGTGTATTCCCACAAGAGAATCCTGTACTGGCTGCCCAGTTCTCTGTTAAGGCTGAGATGCCTGGGCACCAGCTGAAGGCCTCATCGCTAGTTAAGCCTTCAAGGGCTTAAGTGGGATTTAAGTGTCTCAAATGGGGCCTTCTCCTGGCCTCTTGCACATGGCTGTATATTGCCCTAAGTAAAAAGCTTTGGCTGCAATGGAGAAATTATTGCTGCAATTATGATTAGCTTTTGTGAACAGAGCAATGCTCTGGTAACAACGCTCTGGTAAAAGGAAGTGTGTTGCTCTGATACAGTATACATTTTTAGGGGAGAAGGGATTATACTCCATTCTGGGTTACATTAGGATTGCCCAAATGGTATGGGGGAGAAGGAATCAGAATTTACCTTCTGGCCTCTGCTGAGCCTCTGACAGAGGGCTAGTGGCTGCAGGAAGTTCCCTAAATATGTGTGCCATCTGAAGATTTAGACATACTATAAAAAAGTATTCAAGAAAATGTCATTGTAAAACATGCTAGTTGTTACAATAAAATAACAAAACTGGTATACTTTGGATGCATTAGATCAGTGTTTCTCAACCTCAGCAACTTTAAGAAGTGTGGACTTCAACTCCCAGAATTGCCCAGCCAGCATGCTGGCTAAGGAATTCTGGGAGTTGAAGTTCAGACATCTTACATTTGCTGAGGTTGAGAGACACTGCATTAGACTACAACATGCATCTTACCCTGTGCTTGCTATGGATTATGAGAATTCTGTGCAAATAAATATGAAGGTTGCCAGACTGAAAAAGACTAGAGGAAAGCGATGGGAGTGGCAGGAGCAAAAAAGTGAAGATGGCAGCCGCAACCATGAAACTGAAACAGGGCAAGGCTTTGATCACAAAGGCACAGCTGCCATCTTTTATAACACTAATATTCAAAATAAGCCAATGAAATGCATTGTTAAAAGGGTTTGCAAAGCTTCTATGAGGTGGTTTGATTAGATTCAACTGATCCACGGCACTGAACCAGATCTGTGATGCAAAGTAGCCATTTTTCTCTGTGTCTTTTTCCTCTCACAGCCTGAACCAGGCACTTCCAATTGCTTGAAGAGGCTTCTGTGCAGGGGTTCCAGTCACCACTGAAAGTGCTGAAGAAGCTTAGGGTACAGAAGGTCATGTACAGAAGCTGAAGTACAAGAAGCCTTTTCCAGCTACAGAAAGTGCCATATTCAGGCTGGGAGGTGTCCTGAAGTGTCTCATTGAAACATTTTGTCAACCCTTCACCTCAGTGAGGAAACTCACTTTGCTTCTGCACAACAAAGCACGAAGCCACTCTGCACAGCCCTAACTGTTGGTAAGGTGTGAAGAGGAGATACATGGAATTAAATGTTGTTCTGTACCACATTAAACCAAAAACTTTTTTGTTTCCATATCATTCATATATATTTGTTCAGATAAAGCAGAAAAATTGCTATGGGGGAAGTTTGTCTATAAGAAACAAAGTGCCCAGGTGCAATTCTAAATTCTCCATGAATTATGGATCCCAGGTGATGTATTTAGCACTTTGATGGACTGAATGATTATTATGTCCAGCCTCCTAATGCTGTGTATGGGAGAGGGGTATTTGGGCTCTCTAGTTAATTATTTAAAATGTGAGAAGTGGGTTTAGCTGCTGTGACATGCTTCATCAAACTGGTTACTGAGGCTTAATTGGTGGAAATGCACAATAGAGCCCTTTCTACTATCATGCAGATAGATATTTATTTTTATTTATTTATTAAATTTCTCCCCGCCTATCTCTCCCCAATGGGGGACTCTGGGCGGTTCACACAAAACATTAAAACCATAAATACATATAAATACATAAAAAATAAATATTTAAAAACATTACTAAAAAAGAGAAAGAGAGTCGAAGAAGATGAAGGATCTGGGGCTGAAGACAGCAGGCCTTTTTGGGGCTAACCATCCCCACACTTGATGTCTTCCCTCCCCATCCCAGGCCAAGTGACAGAACCAGGTCTTCAAAGCCCTTCAGAAGGCCAGGAGTGAGGGGGCCAATCGCACCTCCGGGGGCAGAATATTTCAAAGAGCGGGGGCTACTGCAGAGAAGGCCCGCCTTCTGGACCCTGCTAACCAGAGTTCTTTTACTGAGGGGGTCTGAAGCATGCCCCCTCTGTGATCGAGTGGGACAGGTTGAAGTCATGGGGAAGAGGCGGTCCCTTAGGTAACCTTGTCCCATGCCATGTAGGGCTTTAAAGGTGATAACCAACACCTTGAATTGGATCCAGAAGCAGACTGGTACTCAATGCAGCTCGTGGAGCAACGGCGTTACATGGGCCCTTCTTGGGGCTCCAAAAATAGCCTGTGCAGCTGCATTCTGGACCAGCTGTAGCTTCTGGATACTCTTCAAGGGTAGCCCCATGTAGAGCGCATTGCAGTAGTCTATTTGGGAGATAACAAGGGCATGAGTGACTGTTTGAAGGACATCCCAATCCAGGAAAGGGCATAACTGAAGTTGTGCAAAGGCCCTCCTTGCCACAGCTGCCACCTGCTCTTCAAGCAGGAGCCATGAGTCTAAGAAGATCCCCAGATTACACACTGGGTCTGTCTGGGGCAGTGCTACCCCATCCAGCACCAAAGATGACAAAGTCCAGGATACAGAGGAGCCATTAACCCACAGCCACTCCAACTTATCAGGGTTCATGTTGTTCCCCATCCAGACCATTACAGCCTCCAGGCACTGCGAGAGGGCAGTCACAGCATCACTTACCTCACCTGGGATAGAGATGTATAATTGCGTATCATCAGCATACTGATGATACCTCGTCCCATGATGGTGGATGATCTCACCCAGTGGTTTCATGTAGATGTTAAAAAGGAGTGGAGAGAGAACCAAACCCTGCGGCACCCCACAAAGGAGGGGCCGAGGATGGGACCTCTCGCTCCCTATCACCACCAATTGGGATCGACCCTGAAGAAAGGAGGTGAATCAGCACAAGACCGTGCTGCCCACCCCCAATTCCCTGAGTCATCCCAATAGGATACCATGGTTGACAGTATTGAAAGCCGCTGAGAGATCAAGGAGAGCAAGGATGGTCGCACTTCCACCATCCCGCTCCCACCAGAGATCATCCATAAGTGCGACCAATGCCGTTTCCGTTCCATAACTGGGCCTGAAACCTGACTGGAAGGGGTCCAGATAATCCGTTTCCTCCAGAACCCTTTGGAGCTGTGATGCCACCATTTTTTCAACCACCTTCCCAAAAAAGAGGAGGTGGGAGACTGGATGGAAATTGTCCAGTACAGTAGGATCCAGGGAGGGTTTCTTGAGGAGAGGGTGCACCAATGCCTCCCTAAAGGCAGCCGGAAACACTCCCTCCTGCAAGGATGTAGTAACCATTGCCTGGCTCCAACCACATGTCACGTCCCAAGCTGCTTTCAGCAGCCAGGAGGGGCATGGGCCAAGATGGCAAGTGGTGGCTTTCACAGTCCCCAGGATCCTGTCCACTTCCTCAGGATCAACAGGATCAAACTGTTCCCAGATAACTGGGTAAGAATGGTCCCCTGGTATCTCCCCAGACCCTACCCCACACTCGGAGTCTAACTTGGAATGAATCCGAGTGATTTTGTCCTGCAGATGCTCCGAAAATTCCTCCATGCAGCCCTGCAAATGAACCCCCACATCCCCCTTACCAAGGAGGGATGTAGTGATCCCAAACAGGGCCGCCAGGCGGCATTCTGCAGACGCAATAAGAGCAGAGAAGTAATGGTGCTTCGCTGCTCTTATTGCCACAGTGTAGGCCTTGATAGCGGCTCTAACCTGTGTTTGGTAGGATTCAGTCTTTGTCTTCCTTCAGTGGTGCTCTAGATGCCTCTTGACCCTCTTCAGCACCCTCAACTCCTCCATAAACCATGGGGAGTGTCGGGGCTGATGTGGCAAGACAGGTCGCATAGGCACAATCCTGTCCAAGGCCCCAGCTGCCTCCTTATTCCAGGCAGCAGCCAAGGCCTCCACTGGACCGTGGATAGATAGATACAGATACAGATACAGATACAGATACAGATACAGATACAGATACAGATACAGATACAGATACAGGTAGTCCCCAGTTTAAGAATGAGTTCTGTTCCCAAGGTCTGTCCTTAAGTTGACTTTGTATGTAAGTCAGAACAGTATTATCATATAATACTGTATAAGGAGTATTGTGTAATTAACTCAAATAATTGTTTATTTAACTCAAATTTTGCTACAATAGGTTCTGTTCTTAACTATAGGTCATCTGCAAACCAGGTGTTCTTAACCTGGGGACTACATGTACGTATGTATGTGTATATATACAGTGGTACCTCAAGATACGAACGCCCCATCTTACGAAAATTTCAAGATACGACCAGCTCCGGCCGCAAAAATTTACCTCAACATGCGAACTCCGCCTCAAGCTACGAACCGGATCCACAGCCATTTGCCCTGCTGCCACATGGTCGCGGCTTCCAAGAGGAAGTGCTAATGAAATCTGAGCGGGAGGACAAAACCCCAAGGAAAGCAATGCAGAAAGAGGAACTGCTAATGAAATCTGAGCGCGCGGGGGAGGGGGGAGGAAGCTCCCGCTCCTGGCTGTGCGTGCGCGCTGATATTGCTTTCACTGTGCTTTTGTCACTATGGAGAAAGGAAAAAGGAAAAGGAAAAGCCATTTGCCCTGCTGCCACGTGGTCGCGGCTTCCTGTGGGCGAGATCGCAGTAGCAAGGAGGCGTTCGGTGAGGCTTGTGGTGTGTTTTGTGGCGTTTGGAAGGTTTTTGGTGTGCTTGTCAGCATGGCTCCAAAGCAAATGCAGAGCGGGTGTGGCAAGAATAAGGCTTTGCAGCTAAGAGGCAAAGAAGAGAGGAAACCCCTGAAGGAGATCTCCCCGAAGTCCCTTTGGAGGGGGACTCTCCCTCCAAACAATAACTGCCTCCCCACCCCATTCTCCCTCTTCATACTGTGCTTTTTTTCATGTTTTTGTGGTTTAAAAATAAAATGCATATGTTTCAGAACTGTTTGTATTTACATTGAACCTTATGGGGAAATTTGCTCTTTCCTTTGGCCATAGCCCTTGGCCTGGTGATTGCTGTCACTCTGCTTTTGTCGCTATGGAGAAAGGAAAGAGCGCGGAGGAATCGGGGGGTGGGGAAGCTCCCGCTCCGCTGTGCGCGCGACATAAGCCTTCCCCCCCATTCCTTTCACTGTGCTTTTCTCGCGCATGCCAAGGGCTATGCACAGAGGAAAGAGCGCGGAATTAAGAAGAATCAGCACGGGGAGTGGGGGGGAAGCTCCCGCTCCTGGCTGTGCGCGTGGGAGCCTTTCTCAGATTTCATTAGCACTTCCTTTTTCTGCGCTAGGGCTGACTAAAGCGCGCCTGGGGAATTTCGTAGCCGTGCAACGCCGGCTGACACATTGAACCTTATGGGGACATGTGCTTCAGGATGCGACCAAATTCGGAGGGCGGATTAGCAGTATTTACATTGAACCTTATGGGGAAATTTGCTTCAGGATGCGACCAAATTCAGAGGGTGGAATGGATTAACCGTATTTACATTGAACCCTATGGGAAAACGTGCTTCAGGATGTGACCAATTCGACTTGTGATCAGAGTCACGGAACGGATTAAATTCGTATCTTGAGGTACCACTGTATATATAACGTGTGTGTGTGTGCATGCGTGTATAAGCAGCAGACAGTATAAACCGAAATAGGGCATGAAGATTGAAGAACAGATGACACTAGAGAAGGAAATGAGATGTGATGGATAAATCATAGAATGAATGAATAAATAAACCTTGAGACCATTTAGTTCCCCACCCCCCCACCCCGCCCCCACTCAGTGTGGGATCCACTAGAGCAGTGTTTCTGGTGAATTCTGGGAGTTGAAGTCCACACATCTTAAAGTTTCCAAGTTTGAAAAACAATGCACTGTAAAGTAGAAGACATGATTAAATAGTATGTAATGTACCAATCACCCATCTCCCCTGAAGAATTTGCAACTTTGGGAGAGAGGAAATTAAAACATTCATTTTTTAAAAAAAATAAAATTAAAAGCAATTTTCTTTCATAAAATTGGAGGAGGAAATCAGGAAAAAGTTCTTGCACAGCACTAGTTAAGACACACTAAAAAAAACCAAGATAAAGGAGTCAAAGGCTTGAAATGCAAGAAACAGCTGAAACATGTGCATATGAAGAAATGAGGATTCTTTCTGAGTCAAGCCTATCACTAAAGTAAGGAATTCAGAACCTGCAGGTTGTGTCTGGGCCCAAACCATTTTTCCCGGTCCAAACATCCTCCACCAACTCGGCTGAAATTCTGCTGTTTCCTATAAAAGAATTCAAAATACTTTTCTGTTAATTTGGGGGAAGGAAACAAACTAACATTGTAAGCTCTAGAATAAACTTCTATTAAATTGTTTTTTGAAAGATTATCCCTCCCCAGCCTGAAAATCCACCATGTCATATTACTGCCTCAGCCAAGCCAGTCCACAGGCAGACCCCCCTGTCAAAGCATATGTGGCCGCAGATCTCTCAAAGGTCGTCTGTCCCTACCATAAAGGCTAATAAAAAGCCATGTGTTATTGGCAGGAGGAGGAGGAGGAGGAGGAGGAGGAGGAGGTGGAGAAGCCGCCACATGTGTATACATAAAATGGCTAAGTATAGAATCCTGATGAAAAAAAGCATTTTCAGCTAGCTGTGTGGGTTTTGTGAATTGGCAGTCCTGAAACAACCACCAAGGTTTCACAAAGGGAAGGAGAAATACAAGGAAGAAGTTCCAAACCATTAAGTGAACCAGATTCCTATGGCCATGCTCAGAGGTACTCTCTTCTTATTATTTCATGCATGGCTAGTAAAAAAGCACCCACAATGCACATGAGTGCTAGGTCAGCCCTGTGGTTATACATTGAGAGTTACGCTCCCTCACTGTTCTAACTGAAAAACTCAGTGATCATTTTTGTTTTCTGTTGTTGTTTGTTTTGTTTTTAATTTGAAATCAGCACAAGGGCATTTCCTCCAGCCTACTTTATCCTTCTCTTTCCTGCTCCATAAGTAAATGTTTTCATATAGTATATGGTGCATTTGTGTATTTGTGTGCCAGAGCATGTTGGATGTTAGCAATTTGTTTCTTTCAAAAAAATATATATATATCCCCCACTGTAGTAATGCTGAACAGTGGGATAAACACACCATAGAATTTGTGATACCATCCAACCAACTGTATATAATCCCCTTGACACATGCTCTCAACCCAAACTACCCACCCCACCCCATTTGTGGTAATAGAAACCAGAGTCGACCAGAACTCACCTCCTATTCTTTTTACATGAAGAAATACCTTTTCCATTGAAATTAAAGGTGCATTTTCAGAACACAGGGTTAACAAAAATATGGTCTACCCAATGAAAAGAAATCAAATGTTTACATTGCATAATTGCTTTTACTTGCTTTGACAAGGAAAATTAGCTCTGCAAAAGTGCTAGTCTTAAAATTCATACTTGAATACACTTGATGAACGTTAGATCTCTGCACACCTAAGGCTAGATTGATATAAAAATAAGACATGGAACTGGGCTACATTTTCTTTTGCATTGCTGACAGCATATTGTGAGCTGAAGTGTTAAGTCCATAATTTATAAAGGAAAAAATGTCCAATCAAAGAAAACTTGTGTGTCAATGAGATGATTGCAAAGAGTTCAAAAATGTTACTTCATTGAAAGTCCAGTCTTTATTTTGAAGTAATAGCCCCTAAAAAGTGTTAGTATACTTGTAGAATTTCACCGCCTGATTTCACATCCTTTGCTTATATTCTCCATCTCTAAAGGGACTCTTGTTTTTAAAATGTTGATCTAACCATTCTATACCTTTCCTAAGGTGATGTGCACATGGTAATTCCCAAAACAATTAAACTCAGCAGTGGAGCCTATATAACAAAGGTTTTCTAAGTGACAAAACCAGCTATCAGTTCTTACGAGAACCATTCCAGTCCCTCTTTCCTCTCTCTCCTCACCACTTTAACAGCCCCCACTCAACTACTGTACCAGCTTGCCTACTTTGCAGGAGAGCATATTCTTCTCTAAATAAAGAGATTGAAGAAGTCATTTCAAAAGCGAACTGAAGCCATTTCATTGAACTGTTGTAAAACAGGAAGAATGTCACAACTATCAATGGCAGCAGAGCAAGAGGAATGGGAAGGATGTTCTTCATAAAGGTAGAAAGAAGCACATGGACATATTTACTTATGTTTAGGCCTTTCATATAAATCAAGACTTGATTCTTATCATTTGGCTCTCAACAGAATGGATAAATGAACTCCATTATACAGTACTGCCAATTCAAAGATCACTGAAATGGATTTTTCCCCTCATGCATGAAGTTTGTTTCATAGATAGTAGTTGCAACTTGGCATAATAGCAATCAAGAACTGAACTGAACAAATATGCATGTGTTAATTTGCCTATTTGAACTAAGCCTTGAGATGACCATTTGGATTCTCAAAACTGGAAGAATATATCTTTTAAAGCCCATATGGGTCAACATACTGAAATCAACACAGATTATTTTGTTCCGTAAATTCTATGTAAGAACATGAATGATTTTCCTGTCACTACTCTGCTGCTATGAAACAGTGAATATATTTAAATGAGAGTTAAAGTATTTTTAAAAGAATCAATCCACAGTAAGTTTGTCATGAACCTCCCCTAATGTTATACAGACAAATATAATATTCCAAGTTGATGAAACACTTGGCAATGGGGCTCCTTATTTTGCCATTGGACCTCCTAAGTGTTTCAGAGCCCTGGTGGCTCTCACTGGCTGTTTTGTTGTAGTTGTTTTGTGTGTGTGCCTTTTTTGACTCCTGGTGACTGCGTGGAAAAGTCCCTGCAATTTTCTTGGCAAGTTTTCAGAAGTGGCTTGCTGTGGCCTTCATCCTAGGGCTGAGTGACTGGCCCAAGGTCACCCAGGCAGCTTTTTGTCTAAGGCAGGACTAGAACTCATGGTCTTCTGGTTTCCAGCCTTGTGCCTTTAATCACTACACCAAACTGGCTCTCCTAACTGGCAGTGGTAGAAACAGATTCATTTGGAAGTAGCGGCACTCTAAGCGGGGCCAGATGACTAGTTCAGGTTCTGTTTTAATCTACTGAAATACCTTGGAAGGATGTTGCATCCAGAGTATTGTGAAAACTTGATGTGGCAGATCCCAGACACACTAAACCTAGATCAGGGAACAGCAGTGATATGAAATTCTGTTTTGTATTTAGAGTTTAAGCCACAGTATCCAGGTGTATATATGTTGAGTTTATATAATATATAAAATAGGGCTCTGCAAAACTCTGGGTAACCACAAGGTGGCAGCAAATGGTTGGCATTTTCTGTATCTCTTTACTGCCATCTAGTGAACAATTGATATTTTGCAGTTCAAGTCTAGTAGCCCTAATTTAAGGCACAAGAGAAAAAGGAGGAGAATGTATGCTGACATATCTCTCCTATGAAGCATGGTTTATTGAGATGAGCTCACTATATCTAAGCCATGAATATGAGTTTAGGAGATGTCTTTCTGTGATATCCAGTATCTTCGTTTTGAAGCCAGGCAACGGATGCTGAGAACCATCATGAAATTTCAAAATAACAAGTGGGAGACATTTCAACACAACCTACAGTATTTTCTTCACAGTTTTTTTTTATATGTATGTGTTGCACATTTTCTCCCACAATATTTTGTCAAAGCCCTTCAAGGTGCCACAACCAGAATATTTTTAAAGTCTTTAAAAAAAACCTCAAGCAGTTATGGCATGCTGGAAATGCCTTCAGAAAATATCAAAATGGTCTCCTATCTACTTGTGCTGTGACACCAGATAGGGCTGCCAGCTGTTTATTTTATGTCTGTCATGCAGCAATTAAAAGTGCAGAGCCTCTATGGATTATAAAAAAAATATGCCAAATCTTTTAAAGTGCACCTCTGACTGCCAAACCTATCAAAGGCTCTGGCATGAATCTTGTAGAAAATATAAGATACTCCCTACCACACACCATTCTCCTAGCATATACGTATTACTCATATAATGCCAGCCTGTGCATGCAGATAGGGCATTATGGACATGTTCCAATGAAATCATGAAGATTAGACATAAGAGGGGATATTTGGTTGCAGCAAAGGACTTCCATTTACAGCTATACTAAAGCTTATTCCACGCTGAGGATTGGGCCTAGGGATTTAAACTGAAGGCCATGTAGGAATGATGGGTTCTGTTGGAAGAAAGAGACCAAGCTGTGATGCTGTATGGAATTTCTTAAAGGGCGACCCAGGAATTAAAAATGGGAATAGAAAATTGATGGAATTGCATAAAGGAAAAGGAGAGATTTGGGGACCTAAGAGTGGAAGAGACTCATATTTGTTTATTGTTCTTATTTTGCATAAGAAAAGGCAATCCATTCTTCCAACTGGCAATCAACCATCTTCCAGTAATTTTTCCCACATACCATTATACTGATTTTTCTTTGTAGATACTGCTAGTTTAAGACTGTATGTATCAAGGCAATATCTTGTAAAGATTTGTGTTCTTCCTTATATTAAGACAGAGATTTTGTGAAGCCCCAACATCGGGGAAAGAATTAGAGAAATGTTACATGTTTCTTTTTTATTTTATTTTTTCATGGAAACGCATTTTCCTTACTAAACTAGATCCTGCTCTTTATTTTTCTGGAATGATATTAAGTTTATCACATTGCTCTTGTTTTTGTTTATTCTTTATTTTTTTTCTCTTTTAAAGGCAAAAAGAATTGCTAGACAGTAACGATTCACAGTAGAACTTGTTTCTAAATAGTAATCTAACATACTAAAACTTCACCTTTTATCCTGAACCAAGCAGGGAGTTTCGCTAGACACCTTCTGAGGATCCTTCCAATTCTAGGATCATATGATTTAGAAATATTGTATATGTTCAGTAATTATGCTATACTTTTGCTGTGATAATTCTTACGTACGAAGATGGCACAGTACTTGACTGATTATGTACTTGTGTACTTATGTGCCATCAAGTCATTTTTGACTCCTAGTGACCACATAGATATTCTTTATCAAATTGTACATACATACTCATTTCAATATTTCCTTATGAAGTAAGCAATATCATGAAATTAAAGATAGGAGATGAAAGAAAAGAAAATTCAACTAAACCTTATTTACAGGAGCACCTCACTCTACCTTTAACTCATTTTATCTTTCCGTCCTTGCAAACCATCGTATTGCCACCACATCCATTCACTACTTCATACATTGTCTTTTTTTCTTTAAACTTCTCTTTCTCTTCTTTCAGGAAGCCATCAACTCTATCCAATCACATGTTCTCAGTTTTCCTCTTCCTTTCAACCCATTCACTCTTCCTTCACAAGTTTGGGTCCTCATTCATTCTCCCAGTATGACTCAACCACTTCAAGTTGCTTCTTTCATACTGGTCATTCACTGTTGTATTCAATCCATATTCATTCAGCACCCATTCATTCTTGACCCAATCTCTTATTGTTTTATGATACATGATTCTTAATTAACCCATTCCCACAGCATTAACTTACTTTTATACTTCTTCTGTTGACTCTCACTTCCATAAGTATGTGCACAGTCATAAGTATACGCAGCCATTTTCAGTTCTTTTGACTAATCAATCCTCACAACATACCACATACTACCGAATACCTTTCTAATAGCATCTCCATGGCTTAAAACTTTTAGTTCCATTTTTCCATTTAGGTAAACTTTCTGGCAAAATACAACAAACAAATAAACAGACCTTCATTGCTCTAATTTTTTGCAATCATTCCTCTGTTTTCCCTATCACATACACTACCTTGGTCTTTGATACATGGCATAGGACTAGGCTATTTGCAGAACCACCTTTCTCCCATTGTTTCTGCTTGTCTCCACCAGATCCAATGGAGAGGGCATACTCTGGGTCCTTTCTTTCAAACAATTTGTTGGACCTCAGAGTTATGCCTTCTTGATGGCAGTGCCTGCCCTAAAGAAGAGCACGCACACATATACACACACAGTTCAGGGAGATCCAGATGGCCTTGACACTGTTAGCCTTTCACAAGGCATTGAGGACCTGGCGGTTTTCCAGGTGTTTGGGTCAGGTAGTTAGATGAGCTCTACTGTTGTCAATATGCTGTGAATGGAGTTATTGTCTATCCTTGGGTGCCAGGGGTTACATGTTGTGGGGTTTTTTGTTTGTTTGTTCAATCCTTGTAAGGTACCCAGAGTTACCTGTGTGAGATGGATGTCTATATAACCCATATAAATAAATAAATAAATTTGCAGAGACTCTTGTTCCTCATTGTATCATACCATCTAACATTTGCTGCAAAGGATGTACAGGTGAAACTCGAAAAATTAGAATATCGTGCAAATGTTCATCTATGTCAGTATGGCAACTCAAAAGGTGAAACCAATATATGAGATAGACGCATTACATGCAAAGCGAGATATGTCAAGCCTTACTTTGGTATAATTGTGATGATTATGGCGTACAGCTTATGAAAACCCCAAATTCACAATCTCAGAAAATTAGAATAGTGTGAAAAGGTTCAATATTCTAGGCTCAAACTGTCCCACTCTAATCAGCTAATGAATCCATAACACCTGCAAAGGGTTCCTGAGCCTTTCAATGGTCTCTCAGGCTGGTTCAGCAGGAATCACAAGCATGGGAAAGACTGCTGACCTGACAGTTGTGCAGAAAACCATCATTGACACCCTCCATAAGGAGGGAAAGCCCCAAAAGGGAATTGCAAAAGAAGTTGGATGTTCCCAAAGTGCTGTATCAAAGCACATCAATAGAAGGTTATGTGGAAGGGAAAAGTGTGGTAGAAAAAGGTGCACAAGCAGCGGGGATGACCGCAGCCTGGAGAGGATTGTCAGGAAAAGGCCATTCAAAAGTGTTGGGGACTTTCACAAGGAGTGGACTGAGGCTGGAGTTAGTGCATCAAGAGCCACCACACACAGACGGATCCTGAACATGGGCTTCAAATGTCGTATTCCTCTTGTCAAGCCACTCCCGAACAACAAACAACATCAGAAGCGTCTTACCTGGGCTACAGAAAAAAAGAACTGGTCTGTTGCCCAGTGGTCCAAAGACCTCTTTTCTGATGAGAGCAACTTTTGCATCTCATTTGGGAACCAAGGACCCAGAGTCTGGAGGAAGAATGGAGAGGCACACAATGCACGATGCTTGAAGTCCAGTGTGAAGTTTCCACAGTCTGTGTTGATTTGCCGAGCCATGTCATCTGCTGGTGTTGGTCCACTGTGCTTCATTAAGTCCAGGGTCAACGCAGCCGTCTACCAGGAGATTTTGGAGCACTTCATGCTTCCTTCCGCAGACGAGCTTTATGGGGATGCTGACTTCATTTTCCAGCAGGACTTGGCACCTGCCCACACTGCCAAAAATACCAAAACCTGGTTCAATGACCATGGGATTACTGTGCTTGATTGGCCAGCAAACTCGCCTGACCTGAACCCCATAGAGAATCTATGGGGCATTGCCAAGAGAAAGATGAGGGACACGAGACCGAACAGTGCAGCGGAGCTGAAGGCTGCTATTGAAGCATCCTGGTCTTCCATAACACCTCAGCAGTGCCACAGGCTGATAGCATCCATGCCATGCTGCATTGCGGCAGTCATTGCTGCAAAAGGGGCCCAAACCAAGTACTGAGTACATATGCATGCTTATACTTTGCAGAGGTCCGATATTGTTCTATTTCCAATCCTTGTGTTATTGATGTCATGTAATATTCTAATTTTCTGAGATTGTGAATTTGGGGTTTTCATAAGCTGTACGCCATAATCATCACAATTATACCAAAGTAAGGCTTGACATATCTCGCTTTGCATGTAATGCGTCTATCTCATATATTGGTTTCACCTTTTGAGTTGCCATACTGACATAAATGAACATTTGCACGATATTCTAATTTTTTGAGTTTCACCTGTAGCTTTGTTTCTTTCTGTCTTGTGAAGATACCAGATTTGCTTGTGTATTACCAAAACAGTAGAGCATGTGGTGAGCAGCAAGCTCCATGCAAGGTTATTACATAGTTAAGGAAATCAAGGAATGTGTTTGTTACATTTATATCCTTTTGCTTTCCAAAATAGTTCTCAAAGTAGCTAATAATAAGAGCTATAAACATAAAATGGAATTATACCTAAATGTAAAAAAACAACTGAAACATTAAAACACATCAATATGTCAAAAAACCAAAAACATCATAAGACCACTTCAGCAGATAAACCAACTTTTGTGTCTAATAACTGTTTGAATAATGTGCCTGTTTTCAGAACACAACAAAATAAGATCAAGTCTGATCTACCTTGGCCAGGGAAGCAAACCCCTTCTCACATTTCCACCAAATGTGCCTCTGATGTGGGTAGAGGAGATCAAGAGAAGGGCCTTAAGCCCAAGTAATCTCAGCTGGGAGAATGCCACCTTCCAAATAGTCTGTGGTCCCAAGTGGTATATTTATGCTTTGAATTTTGCTTAAAAACAGAAGGATAGCCAGTAGAGAGGCTTTGTGAAAAGAGTTTCATGTTTCATTTACTTCTGTAAATGCAGGATTCTGGAACAGGTGAAGCTTCCAAACATTAGAGTGTAAGAAAGCCCCATATAAAGGTCATTATTATTATCCAGGTGGGCTGTAATTAACATGACATTATGGCAAGATCTGACATCTTCAGAAATTAATGTTGTCAAAGAAGCAACCTACTATTTCTGATAGAACAGGTACCTCAGTAGCTGGGACACCAAGTCTACCAAGATAGACCCCACCTTGATACATTTGTAAAACAGGCTAATGTCTTGTTTCTCAGTGAATAAACCTGGGGTCAAGAGAATACATAAGCACCTTGAATGGAGGCAAGGGAGCAATCCATCTTAGACTAAGTCAGTGTTGTCCAAACTTGGCCACTTTAAGATGAGTGGACTTCAACTCCCAGAATTCCCCAGCCAGCCACGCTCTCTCTCATTTATTTCCTGTCATTCAGTACACTATTGATATCAGACATGGCTTCAGGAATTGAGCAGCTTCTTTGAATTTCAGTTCTTAGTTGAAGTTTGTCAAATTTAGGAAACAAGTGGACTTGCAAGACTCTCCAGCACATTCCTACGACTATGTTTTGGTCATGGAATATGCAAACTAAGCAACTAAGCACACTTAGTAGAAAATTAGACTAGTATGCTATAGTGGCATACTCTATGCATGCAGTTATGATCATGGGCTGCATTTCAGCTTTAATTTGCACACATTCAGGAATATACACATAATGGAAATTCCTGAAGATGCCCATGTACTGTATACTGCCTTGAGTTCCATGAAGCAGCGAATCCATTGCACAATTTGTAGGTCTTAGAATCTTTCCACAAGAATTATGCAAAAACCAACATTCTCAATAAATTGTATGTTCGTCTTGTAAAACTTTATCTGACTCCAAACAACAGTCAGTATTATTAAATGGGTATAGATGTACTAGTTAATCCTTCCACTATGGGGAAAATGTCAATATACAGTGGTACCTCAAGATACGAATTTAATCTGTTCCGTGACTCTGATCGCAAGTCGAATTGGTCGTATCCTGAAGCAAATTTTCCCATAGGGTTCAATGTAAATACGGTTAATCCATTCCGCCCTCCGAATTTGGTTGCATCCTGAAGCAAATTTCCCCATAAGGTTCAATGTAAATACATACGGCTCTGCATTTTCTTTGGAGCCATGCTGACAAGCACACCAAAAACCTTCCAAACGCCACAAAACACACCAAAAGCCTCACCGAACGTCTCCTTGCTACCGTGATCTCACCCACAGGAAGCCGCGACCACGTGGCAGCAGGGCAAATGGCCGTGGATCCGGTTCGTAGATTGAGGCGGAGTTCACATGTTGAGGTAAATTTTTGCAGCCGGAGCTGGTCGTATCTCGAAATTTTCGTAAGGTGGGGCATTCGTATCTTGAGGTACCACTGTATTGGAGTTTGCTGGCTGATTGTGAGCTGGATTTTAGACTACAAACAATAAGCTAAGTTGCTTCATCATTTTGAACTTTATTACCCTAGCTTTCTGCTTAAGGACATTCTAGCAATTGTATTCAGCAACCAAGTCACCCATGCAGCTTTGACAGAGCAGTGGATTGATTAAATATGAGATAAAATTTCTGTATGTATGTATGTATGTATGCATGTATGTGTGTGTGTGTGTGTGTGTGTGTGTGTGTATATTCCCTAATGGTTTCCATTTATCTCCTATGTGGAAGCCCTTCAAAATGCAGTAGTTAGTGAATTCCTCAGTGGTTTAGGCAAATGATCAGTAGTTTAAAATAGAAAGATTCCATATCAAAAACAGTAATTATTAATTATTAAAAGACAGCAATAAACGTACACAAATTAAAAACAGTGAATACAGAAACATGTATTAAAAGATGAGTGGAAAGGAGAGGGGAACCCAACATTTATATATAGCATTCACACAGGGGAGGCCACTATTTCATTAACAGATCCATGATATACAAAGGCAGGGATTAGTGGTCTTTTCAGAAGCCAGGAGTTATCATATATACTAGGTACTTCCCCTCCGTCTCAGATAGCCAAAATTACAAGAGATTTCTGTCACATTTTATGAGAGTTCAGCAAGATTTTATATGGGATTTGCCCAAAGTCTGATTTTCATATTAGAATTTCTGGGAAATTAGGAGTGAATCTGGTAGACTCTCTGGCCTTCTTGGGCTCTGCACAGCTGATCCTGTACTAAAGGATGCAATCACAGTGTTTTATTTTCTTGTAAATACTTTTCCTTTATGTCACATATATTTTAACTTGATTTCAAAAATAATATTGATTCTGGGTTTAGAAAAGGTGAGAAAATCTTTTGCCTGAAGCCTTGGATTTTATGTCAATGAGAGCTAAGATAATGTTGAACCTGGAAAACAATCCAACAATCAGATAAAGCAGCTTTAGGTGTTAACAAAGTTTTCTTAATTAACAGAGTTATTCTGAAATATTAATATAGTTTGCTTTCCCAATGACAAAATATACAATATGAAGCTGTTTCCTTTAGAAACCTGGCTTCTTAATGTAGTGGTTTTGCTGCTAGAGGACAGAAAGAAATTGTTCAGAAACTGCAGTGTCTAAATAATATTAATAAACAGCATCTTGGAAAGGAACTTACTTTCTGGCCAAAATCATTTCTATCCAGGAAAAAATTTGCACTTCATAAAATAAATTATTTGTAAGGCTAAACATCTATAAAATATATTAAAGCTTGGAATCATTCTATATTACCCATTTTAAACAGTCATCCAACTTAGGCCAGCATTTTCACCATCCCTATCTGAAAGTAAGCAGGCTCACGGCATCAATCAAATGGAGCTTGCAATAAGAAAATTATTTCCTCCTCAAAGCAAAATGTATAAATACACAAAGAAAACAAACAAAATATTAACAATGGCAGAAAAAGCACATAGACATGTATTATAAAGAAATTTAAAATATATTTTACAAAGTTACCAAAATCCCTCCCACATCTGCACCTAAATGTTTACCAACTTTGATTTAAAGTTCTACTGGGGGTTTTGTAAATTGTTTGTATAGTCCCAGATGATGGGTTAAAAATAGTCTTGGATTTGGATAAATCATCTGAAAAAAGCAGAATGGGAAAACTTATTTCCCCACATCATTCAGGCTTTCTGAACTAGGGGTTTTAGAGTAAACAACCCTTTTGCATCGGGGAATTATGTTCTGTTTCACAGCCTTTGAGTTCCACTGACAGCATTAGGGTTCCCAAAAACTCTTTGGCTTTTTTTTTTTGGTGGGGGAGGGGAGAATGGGAATTGGATTTTTAAAAATCTGAAATAGATCTGTTAAGTAGATACACACCTATTTTACTAGCAATTTTTAAAGTGATACATCACACTGAAGAATTTCCATAATGTGCCACCAAGTTTAGCCAGTGCAACTTGAGGAGGCTCGAGTGCCATATAAAAAGATGCTGGAGAGAGATGTTACATGATCTGTGTAGGCCATGGATAATATACCACATGACCCAAAATAGTCATTGGTCAGAGATTATATTTATATTGTTTTTAATCGCTTTTTTATGACACATCATCAAAATAGACATTTAAAATATGGAATTAAAAAGGGAAATAAAGAATTAAATTAAAGCAAAGTTTTAAAACATGATCTTAAGGAAAAAGAGATGCAATATTTCTGTCACGAATCACATTAAACTATTAGGAAATGTGTTGGAAATATAGTTGAGAGCATTAGAATTGAAAAACAGTCCTGCTGGATCTCATCAAGGCCCACCTTAGTCCAGAATTTTGTTTATCCCAGTGGCCAATCAGATGCCTCTAGAATGCTCCCAAGTAGCAGATGATGGCATACCTCTCTCTCACCCTTGTTCCCCTGCAACTGACATTTGAAAATATGTTGGCCCTGACACAGAGGTAACAGTGAGTCATTCCAGCATTCTAAGAAAGGCAGAGAAGAATCTTCCTGTTTACCTCCTTCCATGGCACATGATTTTATGCGCCTGAAGTCACCTTTAAAAAAAAAAAAAGTGTGGGGGGGGGGTTCCATGCAAGTTTTATTAGCCTCTACTGCACTTTTTCCAGTATTGGAAAATATTCATTAGGACATGTGAGGAGATATACCGTATTTTTCCGACTATAAGACGATACTTTTTTCTAAAATCCTTACCCTAAAAATTGAAGGGCGTCTTATTCAAGGAAGTCAGCTGAAGAGAGAACCTCCCGGTTGCAAAACTGCCCATACTTTGTTTCGGCACACAGGCTTCCTCCTATTGCTAGCCTCCAATCACGAGTGAAATAGCTTGTCTCCCAAACAGACTTCCTCCAATCATGAGCCTTACGTAACTGACGTCAGCTGATGCTGAACAAACCAATTAGAGGAAGGCTGTTTGCAGAGACAAGCTATCGGCAGTTTCACTTGTGCTTGAATGTAATCAGTTATGCAAAAGAGCCTGGAAATAGAGCTGCAGAGAGACGGTTTGGACCTCCTCCCACCGAGTGTATCAGGTAAATGTTAACTAATTACTAAATAAAAATGTGTTCTGCACTATCTTTAAAACATTGATTTCTTAATTTTGGGTTGGAAAAATGGGGGTCGTCTTGTCCATGAGGGTGACTTATTGACAGAAAAATACGGTATATATATATCCTCACATGTCCTAATACAACATTTGCATTGCATTTCTGTATGATTTTTTTTTCAAGGGGATACAAAAGTGCATGTTAATATTTGTACAAGCCTTTTCTGCAAAATATGTAAACAGTAAAAGAACTTGAAACTGATAAGATAATTTAGCAAAAATAAAATTAACACAATTGTCCTAGAATATTACAATGCAGTTTATGATTTAAAGTCAGCTAAAATGCATATAGAATTGCATATTTGAGCTAAAATGCATATCTTAGTATTTACTTTGAAAATCAGGCTAAAATACATATTTAACATGCATTTTCATGACTTCTAAAAATGATAATTCACAGACAAATAAGGAAAAGTGAGGACAACATGCAAAACTGCCCATAACTGGAAATCACCCAATCTTTCCCTATTTATGCTTGGAGAAGCTGATCCAACTCCAAAGTGGTGACTTAAGCCTCTAGATGTAAGATTTATTCCTTGGTAATACGTTTAGTGAGAATCTTATCCACTATTTTAGAGTTGCATCAAAATATATGATGAATGCAAACTCATGCCCTAAGGAACATTGATGTAATGGAAACTCAAGGGAATGGAAATTGGGCTATATTATAAATGTATTTTTCCTTGTAATTATATTTATGATCCCATGGGAATCAAGAATATAACACTTATAAGCATTAATTGGAATTATGCATATAAATCCTTAGAGTACAATGTGTCTTCAACCTGATCCATAATAATTAGTTGTTTATATTAGCTGTTGCTACATCAATGGCAAACATGACAATGTCATCTTGCATACCAATTGAACATACCTCTAAATAGAGAGGCCTGAACTCTGTGCCATATAATGCCCCAAATAGTGTTCTGTCTTCACCAGATACATTACAGCAGTCTATCCCTAGCTAGGTCCATTGCTGTGCTGATTGGAGATTATGAAGGCTGGAATCTCCATTCTGGAGGGTGCCTGATTGGAGATGGCTGCATTACAGAGTAGACTGCTGCATAATTCGTATCTTAACAAAAGACAGGAGAGAGCAGCTGTGCTGGGATAGGTCCCCTACAGTACTCTTCATAAACTGTATCTTATACTCAAAGCCAGTGGGATGACTTTGTCTTTCACAAGGTCTTGATCAATAGAGAAAGACTAAATGAATAGCTGTGCATGAAGAATGAGCTGGAACCTGATGTCACAAATTCTACTGACACACATGGAGTATATCTTCTTACAAACTATTCAAACAGATTCTTCCTTTCCTTCCTCCACCCTTTCTTTGGTTAGTTGAAAGTCACCAGAATTGCTATGGAGTCAGATGGCTTGATAGATAGATAGATAGATAGATAGATAGATAGATAGATAGATAGATAGATAGAGATAGAATTGAATTTCACAACCTCATCCCTTTTACCTCATAACACTATATTGTAGTTTTGTTCAGTAATGCAGCATGTTACTTTGTTTGCTTATGCAAAGTTTCCATTTGAAGGCAATTTGATTGATTCATCCCCTTAAACTGAATCTTAGAATCAAATTGCTAAAACATTAAAATAGGTGTCTTTGAATTAATTGGAAGATTTGATGGACTTTTATGCATGTGTGCACAGACTTCTATTTAATCAAATCTTTGAACTGAATAAGCTTGATCATTCAAATTGCAAATTCAAATTGGCTGGACTTGAATCTGCTGAGCTGCTCACCCCTGTTTATATGACAACAGTCCCAGCTTTGATCTTTGGTAATTCCAGGTATCCTTGGTCGGAAAACCCTGAAAGCCACAAACACTCAGACTGTACTGAGCTACAGGAAACAATAGTCCCATCCATAAGTATAATTTGCTTTGAATGTTGCTCTATTCAATTCATGTGGTTATCATGTGTTCAAAGTGAGCTATACTCACTAGGCATTCTGTGGAGATAAGACATCTGTAAGCAGCATGGAGAAAGAGGCTATTTTCAGCCATTCCCCTGCTTCCTGCAGCTTCCAAATCTGCCATAGACAGATGGACTGCCAAGGTTGCTGGGTGGGAAGAAATCTTCCCTAATCTTTCCCATCCCTACTTTGGTACTTTAGGTCTTACTTGAAAATAGTACTATCTAAGGGTACAGGGCTAGGAACATACCACGTCTTTCATATTCAAAACAGAATTATGTTTCTATCTTAAAGCAGTCCTGAGTCTTCTTTGGAGATAACATTATTTTAGAAAGCCTTGAACCTTCATGGGATTGTTTTCTGGGGTGGGGGAAGAGATGTATCTTTTGTTTGCCTATAGAAATGATGCCCTGGCATTTTGCATTAGCACAAACTAGTGCTGATACTCTGAGACTGTGCCTCCTTCATCAGGATTCAAAATGTGAGCCCAATCAACACGAAAACAATAAGATATGACAAAGGAGTGTGAGGCTGTAACATGATGCACCTCAAGGGACACCTGCATGGAAAGGAAGGGAGGAATTATATGCATTCAGTAGCCTAAGGTAAGATTTTTTTTTTTATCTCACCCTATAATGTAATAAAATATGATAATAAAAAGGCAGAGGGACTGAAACAAAATATATCTGTTTTTCAATGTAAAAAGATCTATAGGTGTTGCCTAGGAACATGGCATAATTTTCAACCTTATAAAATACATTGAATAGCTAAAATATATGAATATTTGTTTCTTAGCAGTAATTCTAATTTTGAGCAAGAATTTTTTAATTGCCTACATGTATACCATTACTAGATTCACTGTTTAGAAACAATAGGATGATAGGAGTTCCAACATATTTATGAGTATCACTGACTGCCTAAATGATGCAGTTGTTTCTTTTTTCAGCTCTGATTATGATATATTAATCTGAATAATAAGAATTAATTATCCAGTGACAAATTACCATGCTGGCTGGGAATTCTGGAAGTTGCAGTCAAAACCTTTCTGGAGGTACCAGGTTGTGGAAAGCTGACATAAGTGAGTGCCCCTTTTCAGCAAAACAAAATTAAATGAAGAACATGATTTCAGTTAAACATGATCCAAGCTAAGTCTAGACAAAGTTGAGGACTTTTAACATTCATTTATTTTTATGGAACAGTCTGTGCTCAAGTAGGACTCAACTTTGATGGATCAGGTTCACTGAGTTTCATTTTTTCTAGTTGTAATCTTTAGCATATTTGCATGCTTAGGATAACACTATGATATTAATACTATACCCAGCAACAGCCCGTGCTAGCTCACCGAAGCCAGTTAGCAAGAGTATAATCTAAACACGGATTACATTAGAAACAAAGGGAACATACTCTCAGAAGACCTTCTGGAAAGAGCTCATTCTCCAGCACTGACAGTGTTTTTCTGATATTTGCATTTATTTTCTGCTGTTGTGATGGTTGCTGATGCTGCTGTAATAAAAATGACTATTTAGGATTCAAACATTATGGTAAAATCAGTATATATTTCTGAAAAGGAAAGCAGAAAGGAAGCTACAAACTGTTGCTTCAAAATAGTAATGCATTACAGTATGGATAGATAGAATAGTATGGAAAGACAGAATAAGATAGATAAGAAAGATAGATGAAAGTATGGAACGATAGAAAAGAGCTGATGTGATTCCAATTTTTTAAAAGGGTAAACAAGTGGATCCAGGAAGCTACAGACCAATCAGTTTGACATCAATACCTGGGAAATCCTGGAAAAAGTAATCAAGCAGCAGGTTTGTGAGCACCTAGAAATGAACAAGGTGATTTTAGAAGCCAGCATGGGTTTGTTAAGAACAGGTCATGCCAAACAAAACTTATTGCCTTCTTTGATAAAGTAACTAAATCAGTGGACCAAGGAAATGTTGTGGATATAGTATACAGTACTTAGATTTTAGTAAGGCATTTGATAAAGTAGACCACAGCCTACTTCTTGGTAAGACAGAACAATGTGGGATAGACAGTACCACTTCCAGATGGATTTGCAGTTGGCTGACCAACTGCACTCAGTGTGTGGTCCTTAATGGAACTATATCTACAGTGGAGTACCTCAACATACTGTCTTGGGCCCAGTGCTGTTCAACATCTTCATAAATCATCTAAATGAGGAGATTGAAGGGGAGCTCATCAAATTAGTGGATGACACAAAGCTGGGGGGGGGGGATTGCTAACACTTCAGAAGACAGATTCAAGATTCTGAAGGATCTCGACAGACTTGAGTATTGGGCCTATCCAACAAGATGTAGTTCAGTGGAGAGAAAAGTAAGGTCCTGCACTTAGGCAGGAAAAACCAGATGCACAGGTACAGGATAGGCAGTACCTGGCTCAACAGTAGTGCCTATGAGAGGGATCCAGGTGTCCTGGTGGGCTATCACTTAAGTATGAGTCAGCAGTGTGCTACAGCTGCCAAAAAAGCCAACACAGTCCTGCGCTGCATCAACAGAGGGAAAGTATCAAGATCAAGGGAAATGATAGTACTGCTCTACACAGCACTGGTGAGGCCACATGTGGAACGTTGTGTCCAGTTCTGGTTACCACAATACAAAAAAAATGCTGAGACCCTAGAAAGAGTGTAGAGAAGAGCAACAAAGATGATAAGGGGTCTGGAGGCTAATTCCTATGAAGAACTTCTAAAGGAACTAAATATCTTTAGCTTAATGAAGAGAAGACTGAGTGAGACGTGATAGCAATCATCTAATACTTGAAGGTCTACCACAGGGAAGAGGGCCTAGATTTATTCTCTATAGCACCTGAGGGTAG
This sequence comes from Liasis olivaceus, assembly GCA_030867105.1. NCBI lineage: Eukaryota > Metazoa > Chordata > Lepidosauria > Squamata > Pythonidae > Liasis > Liasis olivaceus. Next base: position 33,984,719 of record CM061349.1, on the reverse strand, counting down.
GACAAGAAGCAATGGGTAGAAACTCATCAGAGGGAGATCCAACCTGGAAATAAGGAGGAATTTCCTGACTGTGAGAACTATTAAGCAGTGGAACAGCTTGCCTCTCAGAGTTGTCCATGCTCTATCGCTGGAAGTTTTCAAGAAAAGATTGGACAACCATTTGTCCGAGATGGTATGAGGATTCCTTGGGCAGAAGTTGGACTAGAAGACCTCCAAGGTCCCTTCCAACCCTATGATTCTATGATTCTATGATAGCTCAATGTGTTCTGAGCAAAGGTCTTCCTCAGAGACCAAAGGTCTTTTTTTCTGGTGCATTAGTTGAAGTAATACAAAACTATACAGAACAATACACTTTATATTTTTAGCCACAAATAGGGCTATGGATTTTGTTTGTTTGTTTGGTTTGTTTTGTTTTTACTGGATGAAAATCTGAGATTAAAGTATCCGAGTTATTAAGCCCATATGTCCTCATCTGAAAGTAGCTAGGCTCTGATTTCTCAAAAATGTCCATCAACCAGAACAAATGACACTGTCGCAAATTTGTCTTCAGTGTTACAATGATGGAAGATCTGTTCTTGAAGAACAATCTTGTTTGTTAATTACAAATCCTACAAAATAATAATTTATTTTTAATTATAATCCATATGAATTATGGATCTTCAAGGAATATTAAAGAACATTTCTGGTTATAATCTCTTCCACCAAGCAGATATAAGACCTTGTTTATTAACTGATCCTTGTTTTCTTTAAAACATGTCAGAGATGTCTCTTAGATCAATCAGGCAAGATAACAAGCTATATCAAGCTTGGCAAAAGCAATCCAATTAGCATCAAATGATATTTATGAAGAGGACAGAAGGATATAGAATCAAATGCATGCCACACGATGATGAATACAGCATTTTCATTTAACTCCCAATAACCTACTAAGCAAAATGACCATCATTTTTAAAATTAATTAATTAATTAAAATAAATTTATTTTATAAATTTATATAGCTGCCCATCTCACATTTGTGACTCTGGGCAGCTTACAATTAAAACATAAATAGTAACAAAAAAATTAAAAAATAAAACAGCCATACAAACAATACAAGCATTAAAAACAAATAATTAGACATACAGTACAATTCCCAGGACAGCACAGCTGTTCAAGAACAGTACAGCCATTCTATGGGCTCCACACCACTCTCTGATCCCCAGGCCAGATGGCAAAGCCAGGTCTTCAGGCACTTTCAGAAAGCCATCAAGGTCAGGGCCAGCTTGACATCGGGGGGAATTATGTTCCATAGGGTGGGTACAGCAACAGGAAAAGCCCTCCCCTTGGGTCCTGCCAGATGACATTCTCTAGTGGACAGGACCCGCAACAAGCCTCTTCTGCTGGACTGATGGGACAGGTAGATGTCACTGGGAAGAGGGGGTCCCTTAAATAACCCAATAATAAATACGTACATACATAAATAATTATTTATTTGCCTTGATGGAATTGGTAGGAGATAACTTTTTAGAAAGAGTCCCTATATGCTTAAATTGGAGTATTTAATTAAGAATAGCATAATAAATATACACTACAGTGCTAGGCTTATTTATTCTGCTTAAATTGGGTTCTAATCCAATTACTGTTTTCAACCAGTCTTGGCTTAAGAAACATGGAGGATGGCCTTTAACATAATTGGTGCAAGACAATAAGTTTTGAGATCACTGAGGCCATCCAGTGTCTAAACTGGCTTCCTTCCTAAGGCTAGTATACTGTAGAAGTTGATTTAGATCAGTGTTTCTCAACCTCAGCAACTTTAAGATGTGTAGACTTCAACTTCCAAAATTCCCAGTTGCTGGGAACACTTTAAAGTTGCTGAACTTTAAAGTTGCTGAAGTCTGTTTGTTTATCAAATTTATATAGCTGCCCCTGTCACAAATGAGACTATTGAGAAACACTGATTTAGATAATTCCTTTCTAACACTCTGATGTCTCATAATGAATGCCCTAAGACTTAAAGAACAGTATTTATTTATTTAGTTACTTCATTCACAAACAACTCTGGGCAGTTTATTAATAAATTTAAACATGATCATAAGCACAATACATATCAGACTCAAACAGAACAGACTGACAACCAAGAAGCCCAATCGATATACTGCAATATCCTTTAGAGATGGACTCACTCTACAATCTGGCCCAGTGGTCACAGGAACAGACAGGTCTTCAGTTGTATACAAAAGACCAATAAGGATGGGGCCATCCAAATCTAAGAAGGCAAGCTGTTCCACAGGATAGGCATCATGACAAAGAAGGCACACTTCCTGGGTCCCATCAGACATTACTGCTTTATAGAAGGGATCCAGAACATCCCAACTGTGTTGAATCTGGTAGGACAAGCATACTAATGGGACACAGGCAATCCCACAATCAACTTCGTCCTGTTCTATGAAGGACATTATAGGTAATAACCAACACCTTGAATTGCACCCAGAAGCTTCTCAAAGCCAATGTAGCTTGCAAAGTAGTGATGACACATGGGCATACTGAGGCACACCCATAACTACCTATGCTGCCCCATTTTGAACCAGCAGCAGTTTCTGAATGTTTTTAAGGAAAGCCCCATGTAGAGCACATTGCGGTAACCTAATTGGGAGTTGACCCAGGCATGAGTGTCGATGACCAGGGCATCTGATCCAGGAATAGGTGCAATTAGAACACAAAATGAAATTGTACAAAGGACCTCCTGGCCATGGCTAACACCTGTTTTTTTGTTTTTTTTTAACTATCATCTATATCTATCTATTTATCTATCAATCATTTATCTATCTCTTTATCTGGTCACCCATCTTGTAAATGCATGTCTGAGCAGCTAAGAATACATTCAAAACTATATCAAAAAAAACCCAATAACAGCAGAAACATAAAAACCTATAATGGTTACTGAGAAAAAATCCAATGTACAGTCAACTGTAACATCTAACCTCACAACCCTCGCACCCTGAAGCACCTTCAGATTTTTCTTGATATCCCTTAAAGATTTGCTATGGACACATAACAAATGCCAAACACATGCTTACATGTTAGCTAAATAGATTTGCATACATATAGAGTAATGTGCCACCTGGACTTCATCTCATCTCCCCTGAAATGGCATTTAAATACTCCAGCATTGTAGCAAGCTCAATAAATTTCCACAGAAGCCAAAAAATTCCCATGTATAACTCATGGACTTCAGGACAACAGGCATTATAGAAACCTAAGCTGTTACAGTGTTATTGTATTTTGTGTGAAGAATGCTATATACAATATTAATGCATTTCATTAAAATGGCTCTCACTGTCAGTATGCAGGCCGTCTATTCCATGATTTCTCACTTTAGCAGGGGCTTCACACTAAAAGGGGGACCATCACAGTAGTATATCCCAAAGCAACATTGAAATGCATTGTCTCATCTGATGGCTCAGGCTAATCCCAAGAAAACCTACTGATAAAACTTATGTGTTGTCCCAGTATAGGTGTCAGCCCTTCAACATTGACCAGACTAGGAAAGCAAAGTCATACATGCTAATACTACTTTTATTATAAGATTATAGTAATAGAATCTTGCAAGTCGGAGTGCATTTCTCGCTCCCTTCCTCCCTCCCTCCCTTTATCTTTGTGAGAACTAGGAAAGGTCCTGTCTGAGATGCTTACTAGGGTTATAGTACTGGCCCAGACTAGATTTCTTTTATCTGACCATTGCCTTGGCTGCAACTCTTCCTCCTGTTCTTCAAGATTATTCCTTCTGCCCATTACAATAGGTGCTACCCTGATTTAATGACTCTCACCTGCCAGCAAACAGGACACTGTATTCTGCACCAGTTTCTAAGTAGTCTTCAAAGGCCCCAAGTAGAGTGCATTAAGTAATTTGAATGCAAGGTGAGAAAGCCATGAATAACTATCACCAAGGCTTGAGGAGCAGGTACCGCCTGTGTTCAGGAGGGCCTTTGCCCAATTACATCTTGTGTGCCAGTTGTGCACATTCCTAGATTGGGAGGCACTCCTCAAGGTCACACATGCCTTAGTCACCTCCCAGTTGGACTATTGCAATGTGTTCTACATGAGGCAGCCCTTGAAAAGCATTCAGAAGCTTCAGTTGGTCCAGAATGCAATGACACATACAATATTGGGCACACCAAGTATGTCTCTATAACACCACTGCTACATGAGCTGCACTGGCTTCCAGTAGATTACTGGTTGCAATTCAAGGTTCTAGGGGTCAGTTTGAACATGTCATCCCAGTCATCTCATTGGATTCTGCTGATGTGGCATGTAATTAATTACTTGGTGTAAAGTAACAGTTAAAGGTAGGCTTTGATGTCCAAAGAGAAGAAATGAATGACCACTTGCTATATTCCCTAAAGTAAGCAAAAAGATATAGGAAGTGAAGTCATCACACATCATGTTTTTGGACATCAGCCAAGAATCATAAATCTCATTTCAGATTCAGCATGAACTCCAAGGAGAATTAGATAGCCTATGCCTTTCTCAATTGGTTTCCCACCCCTCCTGTACTATTTATATTCTAAAATACGAGAGTAACAATTCTAGCCCTTTGAAAATTATTAAAAGTTTTGAAATAATACACCCAAACTATTTTGAATATTTGAAATTGGTGTATAAACTAAACCTGTGGAAAGCTTGAAAGGAATGTTTCCCTGTGATGAGGCTTTGAGTGACACATCAAAGGTGCTTCATGAAGCAACAGAAACTCCTGCTTTTTAAGAGTGGAGTAAAGCTACAGTGTTGTTTGGCTTTGCATTCCTCTGATCACCTCCTCTAGCACATCTTGTGCAGAAACATCTTCTGGCTTCTGAATGTGCCAGAGAAGGCAGTCAGAGCAATGCAAAGTGCTTTGATGAGATGAGTAGCAAAGTACAAATTGCAGCCAATTTGCACAGGCATTGTACAAACAGAAATCATTATTGATCAAGCGCTATCCTAGAGTGCAGTCCTTCCCTAATTACAGAAAAGTCCTCTACAAAATAATATATATTTTAAGTCTCTATTCCTAGCAGGTAATGATGCTCTAATCCAAATATCATTTTAGCTTGACAATTATAATAGAAAAGAAGGTACATGCAGGACATGATCTGAATAAGTCCTATTATTTTCAGTGAGGATTATTCCCAGGTAAGTGTGATTCCAATGGAATTTATGTCGTAATTCCTACTTAGTCTGTAATAGCTTCACTGAATATTGGAAATAAAATGTTATGACAAACTTAATATACAGCACATTTCCCATGTTGTTGTTGTTGTTCAGTCGTTAAGTCGTTAAGTCGTGTCCGACTCTTCGTGACCCCATGAACCATATTGCGCCAGGCCTTCCTATCTTTCACTGCCTCCCTGAGTTTGCTCAATTTCATGCTCATTGCTTCAGTGATGCTATCTAGCCGTCTCATCCTCTGCCGTCCTCTTCTCCTTTTGCCTTCCATCTTTCCCAGCATCAGGGTCTTTTCCAAAGAGTCCTCTCTTCGCATTAGGTGACCAAAGTATCTGAGCTTGAGCTTCATTATCAATCCTTCCAATGAGCAATCAGAGTTGATTTCCTTTAAGACTGAACATTTCCCATATGTGAACTGAAAAAAGTGTAATTTAAATTTATTCTTTTCGAAATTGTTAATGCATTTCTTTACAATTAAAGCTGCAAACAAAATTATGAATTTTAAGTAAAAGTAACAAACAGGTAGGGCTTATGAAGTTAAGTTTAGATGCGTATAATTTGAAAAATATGGATACATAAAGGTATAAATGAGAAGAGATGTGAATGAAAACATTTTAAATGGTTAGCGTGGGTTTGTTTTTTCTTTAAAATGGATACTGATATGGAAACAGGACAAAACAAATTTTTCTAAAGGTTGGGAAAATGAGGAAGTAAGCAAAACCAATATTGTCAGCTTTGTCCAAGCTCAGTGTTGCTGGGATGGATGTGTGTGCAGTGAAAATCAATATGAAATACAATTAATGTGTCCCAGCTGATTGGAATGGAGTTTAAGCCTGAATAACTTTAGTTGGATTGGAGTCATGGTGTGTTTTTAAAGCATAACATTTACAATACAAATAATATGCTGCTTTTTCCAGGTGGTGTGGAAAAATGCAAGATCTAGTTCTATTAAGCATTTGTAAACAGCAACATCCTAGGAGAGAGGGTATGTTTAAGTTTCTCCCCTTTATTGCTATTTCCATGGAGCTCAATATTTTCTTCCAATCATTATGATTATTACACTCAGTCTCAGCATTTGACACCTGCTGTTTAAAAACTTACCAACAAATGTTTCAGAATATAGACATTAAAAAGAATAGGCAAAAAATAGTAAAATGTAATAACATAGGTTCTTATAAATGTCTTTTACTAGTAAACAAACAAAAAAACAAAATGTAGACGTTGATAATATTAATTTTAAAAGCCTTGTAGCCAAGGGCATACAGCACTCCCTAATAGAGAGGCAGGAGGATTTACTTTACTCTTTTTTTTTTTTTTTCCCCAGCAGATCAATATACTTTTTGTATGTTTTTAGGATTAATATGCAAATACAAACACACTTCTTCAAACTTCATAATAAAATTTCATGTTGGAGTCCTTGGGGTTCTCTGAGCTTCGTTGTTTTCTTGCGAACATTTCATTACCCAGCTAGGTAACATCTTCAGTACTAGAATGGGATGGGGTTTGCTTCTGTTTATATACTGTGGCATGCCCTGCCAGTGTTGATGGATGTGTGGGTTTTGTTTTGTTCTATTTTTTCCTCTGGTAGTCCCTTGATTAAGGTATTGTTTACTGCTTGTATGTCTGGTGGTAATCTTGGTGTTAATCTCTGCTTATCTTGGTGATGGTTGCTGGTGAGGAGATGTTCTGGTCTTTCATTTTCCTTTCTATTGTCTCTTTTGAACAGTGTGTAGATGTTGTTTATCTCTGTGTGCCTGTTGATGGCTGCCTTGTCTGAATACCAAGCTTCCAAGAATTCCCTTGCATTTTTGGATTTAGCTTGGTCTAAGATACTGACAGTTTCCCAGTTGAAACTATGGTTAAGTCTGCCACGTGTTATGAGATTAAGGAGTTTTCATTGTGTCTTCTGACTGCTAGTTGGTGTTCATGGTTGCTCTCTGCTAGTCTTCTGCCTATCTGTCCTTCATAGTGGTTGTTACAGTCCTTACACTGTATGTTGTAGATGACTCCTGTTTTTTTCTTCTCGGGCTACTGGGTCTTTTGGTTTGCTTAAGATGTTTTGGAGGGCTTTAGTTGGTTTGTGTGCTATGGAGATGCCATGTGGTTGTAATAGTCTGTTGGTAGTTTCTAAGATGTTTCTGATGTATGGCAGTGTTATCCTTCTCATAGCTTATGTTGGTTGTGTTGTAGTAGGTTGAGTGGTCAGGCACTTTTGATAAAGTTGTGTGGGTATCCATTTTGCTGGAAGATGTTGTATAGGTGGTCTGTTTCCTTCTTCCGCTGTTCTGGGTTGCTGCAATGCATTTGTGCTCATTTCAATAATGTTCTTACACAGCTCCTTTTGTGGGAGGTAGGGTTGTTACTTTGGTAATGGAGTACTTGATTAGTGTGGGATGTCTTCCAATAGACTTGGGTTTCTAATTTGCTGTTGTTTCCTCTGCTGATGAGGATATCCAGGAAGGGTAGCATGTTGTTGTTTTCTTCCTCACTGGTGAATTTTATTCCTTCAAAGATGTTGTTAATGGTTTCATGTGTCTTCTCTAGTTGTTCCTTTTTTATTATGACAAAGGTGTCATCTACATACTGGATCCATACTTTAGGTTGTATGTGTGGAAGTGCTGTAGCTTCTAGGCATTGCATTACAATCTCTGCTATGAGTCCTGACAGTGGTGATCCCATGGGTGTGCCTCTGATTCAAACTAAACTAGAAACTATAGCACTTCCACACATACAACCTAAAGTAGGAATCCGCTATGTAGATGACACCTTTGTCATAATAAAAAAGGAACAACTAGAGAAGACACATGAAACCATCAACAACATTTTTGAAGGAATAAAATTCACCAGAGTAGAACGCAATATTCAAAGGTGGATCTGTCCCATGCAGAATAAAAGGGAGTTATTATTTCTGTTATGGAAATTTTATATTGCTATGTCTTTCACTCTACTACATAATGTTACATTATAATCTTGGTACCATAGCCAGTTTGGTCGAGTGGTTAAGGCATCAGGCTAGAAACTGGGAGACCATGAGTTCTAGTCCCGCTTTAGGCACAAAGCCAGTTAGGTGAGCTTGGGCCACTCACTCTCTCTCAACCCTAGGAAGCAGACAATGGCAAACCATTTCTGAAATCTTGCCAGGAAAACTGCAGGGCTCATCCAGGCAGTTGCCAGGAGTCACTGCTGCCTCGAAGGGACACGCACACATACACACGCTATAGCTTTAAGAAGAAACACTTCTTCTCACTTTCACTTGCTTTACTCATGGCTATCTTGGGTCTTAAAAAAGAACAAGCCTTATCTCCCTATTTTTCTTCCTTCTTGTTAATTTATCCTTGAATTTCCCTCCCAACTTTTCCACTGTTATTCCAATACATCCTCAACTTTCCTGGATCATTTCCCCACCATTTAAGAGATATTGAAAAGATTAAGTCTTTCAAATGGAATTCAACCAAGATTGAACTTTGCCTGACCTCAAGCAAGCATTGTTTGAATTTCTTCCTATTTACATTTTTCAAGGCTTGTTATGTAGCTACTGTATGACTCAATAAGTATTGTGGATGTTGTGTCCAGTGCTGTCCTTGATTGCTGCTGCTGATTCAGTCTCCAGACCATTGAAACCCATCAGAGTTTTCCCTCTGCTAATGTTTCCAAGATTTCTTCTCCTTTGTTTTTATTTTCCTATTGACTTTATGGCTTACCTATATTGATTGATTATGTACCATCAAGTCACTGTTGACTCTTAATGTCCACATAGATAAATTTTTCCATGATGATCTGTCCCCAACTTGGTCCCTCAGGACCTCCAACAGTGTATCCATCACTGTAATTGAGTACATCCACCTTGCTGCTGATCATCCTCTTCTTCTGTTTCCTTTCACCTTTCCCAGGATTAAAGCCTTTTCCAGAGAGCTGGTTCTTCATTTAATGTGTCCAAAGTAGGATAATTTGGGCCTGGTCATTACCTATGTACAAAAAATGCATTAAAACTTTATCAAAATGCTGTAAGGAGAGAGGAATGTAATAAGACAAGAGAGCCACAGCTGTGTTACTCTTCTCCCAATTCCAAAATATAAAATGAAGTGCCACTGCCTTTTGCCCTGCCTGCATGTACTGCTAATTTTCTTAATAGTTCCCATGATTTAGAAAGTAGGCTTTTACTAATGCAGCCTAAAATTGCATTTGCAGATTCATATCAGTTGCTAAACTGCTGATTCATGAATTGTTTAAGAAGTCACATGATGGTTGCTTATCACCTCATATATTCATTTTTCAAAATGTGTTTTTTATGATCAGCACTAACACAACAACTATGCTCAAATAGTGCTGTTACATTGTGAAAAATATTCTGGTTTCTTTTAATTATTCTGCTGATTTAACTTAAGAAGGTTCGAAGATGCTAGTGAGATCAGACCAAAATTCTGTCTAATCCAGGTGCAATTCAAAGTTCTAGTTATCATCTGTAAATCCCTAAATGGCATGAGGCCAGGTGATTTGTGAGACTGCCTCTCTCTGTACATATCTGCCCATCAGATCACGTCCAATAGGCTAGACAGACTCCAGGTCCCTTCCCTTAAACATTGCCATGTCCATGGCTGCTCTGTCCCTTTAGAACAGCCTCCTTCCTGAGATTCAAAGGGCCCCCACCCTATTACCCTTCCAGAGGGCTGCGAAGATCTGGTTCTTCACTCAGGCATAGGATGGAAGTAAACCCAGCAAATGTAAACATAGAGTCAGTGGCATGTTGTGGCACTGTGATGGGGTATTGTGTTTTTGTGAGGATTTCTGGGTTACATTCATTTGGGGTTTATGGAATGTTGTTGGGAGGCACCTAGGATTATCATGCATAAGATAGGCAGCCATGTAAGTTTTCTAAATAAATAGATAATCCCACATTCTTTTTCCCACTAAGGCCAGACCCTTATGGTAAACCCCAAAGTAGGACATGAGACCTATGACTCCTTCCCATGTTTTTTCTTAGTGAATGTTATTGAGAAATATGCTGCCTTTGATCCCAAAGCCATTTAATTCAAACATTTATGGGACCAAAATCAAGTTCCCCCTTAGCTTATAGCAACTTTGGATGGGGAGGGGGGAGAGAGATGTTATACAACATGATTGCAAACAAGAAACACTAATGAGCCTAATGCATCTGATAGTTTAACCATAAGTGAATGAAATCTTCTTCACCTCAGCAGAAATGCTTGCTTGATAAATTACTGTACATTATTTGATAATAAAATTAAAAGCAATTTCACTGAAAATGAAATTTGTCTTCCATTTTTATTTAGTGGTGACAAATCAAGCCATACCATCCACTTAAATATGTTTTAAGTGTTTTAAGTGGCTTTGTAGTTCAACTCATGTGGCTGTTCTCCTCCTCCTTGCTACATCATCTTAAAATATTTCTTCTGTTCTTATTTACAACTAGATGATATATTGCTGGTAGGGTAATACTAACTCTGCAAAGTTTTATGATAGATGCTACATTATCTGAAGCAAAGCCATAAAATGTATTGTTCTGATAATGACTTGTTAAGACACTGTGCCATTCTTGTAAAAATGACTGTTTTCAGCACTAGTCAAAGCCTCCCCCACCTCCACCCCTCTGCTCTTCAACTCATTTACAAACATACTTAAACCTCATACTGTAGGGATCATATATTCTTAGGTGACATTATATACCAGAGAGGAAATAAATTCTGGGGCAGGGATGGAATTAAAAGGTTCAGGCTTTTCTATTCTCCTATAAAAATATGATTCTCAAAAGCTGAATGTAGTCATCTACATTTTAAATTCAGCTTGAATTACTTGTTAGCCTAACACTGGGGAAGGGCAGCCATTTTTAATGTGGCTTCAATTACTTATTACTAAACTTGGCCAGAACACATTTCTCTCTAGAACATGATCTGTAGGGGGAGGGAGGGAGGGAGGGAGGGAGGGAGGGAGGGAGGGAGGGAGGGAGGAAGGAAGGAAGGAAGGAAGGAAGGAAGGAAGGAAGGAAGGAAGGAAGGAAGGAAGGAAGGAAGGATCCTCTGGGGACAGAGAATGACTGAATTGGGAAGCAGATGGATGAAGTGGAAATGAATGAGAATTTTCATTGAGATAGGGATTTTTAAGAAATAAGACTTTACCAATATAGAAAAAAATTAAGCTAGAAGAAAGTGAAATGGGCAGATATATTCATCAGTGAGAGCAATTTAAGTGCTGGGCTCTTAGAATTTTGTATTGAATCCTTGCATTTTCTTCCATATTGGCTTACTGAGTCTAGCTGGTACCTACAAATAGGTGCACCCATTATATGGGTATGAGTGTCTGTCTGTCTGTCTGTCTGTCTGTCTGTCTGTCTATCTATCTATCTATTTGCATTTAGCAGTATTTGAAAACTACTCCAATGAAATGAAATCAATTTGATATATTTAGCTGTTTTTAATCAGTCTGGGAAAAACTGAAACTGATCTATTCATTCATCCCTAGCCAAGGAAGAAATAATTCTTCCTATGGACAGTAGATATATTTTTTTCTGGACAACGGACTACTATTAGTAGAAATTAAAAATAAGTCTATCATAGATTCTATTAATGGTGATGTTAAAAGTTTCATTGCTGGAAGAGCCCTGGTGGGCTGAACACAAACTGGAATTAAGCTTACCTAATGTTTGATTTTCCTTGGGGAAAATAAAGGGGGATTCATTTACCTTCTAAACTTTATGTGATTACAAGAAGTTGTCTGTATCAGTTCATAAATCCAGCTTGATATCATAATTTAACCAAATCAAATCAAAGCACTCCTTCAACATTTGCCTGGTCAAAGTGAGTCATAACAACATAAGTGCCAGCAATATCACTCTTCTGAAAAATTATTTAGTTTGGGAATTTAAAAGTACTTAAGGATTTTTAAAGTATCCGCTGACAATAATTGACTAGAAAAAGTATCAGGTTTTGAAAAGAACATAAATTTGGATGGGTCAGATATGTGCTACAATAGGAAGAAGATCACAAAACCCTTCTTTGTTAATTGAAGAATAGCAAAAAGGTTGCATTAATTGCATTAGAATAGAAGTAGGTATCCCGGTTCTGTAAAGCAATTATTTAGCCACAGTTTCCATGTTGTTTTATACTTCTCCATGCTGGCTGAGGCTAACAGAATATGTTATCCAAAAACAAAATCTGAAGGACAAATTATCCAAACCTGCAATATCATTGCACATCCAAGATTGTCCTAGCTACAAACACCCTTGGCTTTTTCTTCACCATTTTCAGTCCAGGACCCTTGTTTTTCTATCTCTATTTTTGCCAGCCTAAGTAGACAGGTAATATGGCAATCAGTGAACACCTGAAAAAAGGCCCCCACTTTTAAAGCTATAGGCAGATAGGATCATGGGTTTTGGCACTCCATTCAGATTTTTCATGAATATACATAGTTTAGCTGCAGAACATTTTATCATCAACTCTCGAAAACTGAAAAGTGTTCTAGTAAAAAACAAAATGCCAGCTAGAAAGCACAGCAGCATTCATTCAGACCACTGCATTCTAAAAACAAAGCGAGGGAAAGGATCTTGACCAGTTTTCCAAAGGTAATCAAAATAAAAATTGGACCACTAATTGTGGTCAAAAAGGTTTTTTCTTGGACTTGATTTCACATATCTGTATTCAGATTATATCACCTCTTACATTTTGATGTCAAATAACATGCAAATGCATGTGTATTTTTAAGCCATTCAAACGATGCAATCTGGTAAAACATCTTTAAAATTACCTAATGTTTACCATTTGAATTCTTTAAAGAACACCAATCTCAAAAGGATGCATTTTGATACCTTTGGCAATAAATGATAACAGACATAAAATGTTTGTGTTTTTGCTGATTTATCACATAAGTTAAATAAATAAATAAGCAAACAAACAAACAAACAGGTCATGGGAAAAATATGATAAATCAACTTGAAATGCTCAGTAGGAATTTAACCTGCTGCTACACTAATGCTTAGCTTCCCTATGAGAGAAGGCTTCCAGCTAGAATAAGATATTTCAGCAAACTTTGTTCCAGCAAAGATCACAAAAATATTTTTTATAAGTGTCTAGCAGTCCTGACAGGATCCAGCCAATCTTTAAGGATATCTGTCAGATAAATAAGCTTGTCATGCTAAACCCTTATCTTTTTTTTCAGGCTGCATGTGAATATTTACTGGACTTTTTTCAACAATTTAACATTGAGGGCCACGGATGGGAAGGAGGGAGTACAGAATGCTAATAGAAAATGCTGAGGTCTTTTTGTACTGATTTTTGAGAGAGTAGAGGGTACTCAACACCTTGCAGGAGTCTCTTTGAATCTCTAAAGAACAAGCTTTTATGCAGAGCAGGAAAAATTATGCAGTGATTGCTCTTGAAGCTAAATGCTAATGAACTGGAGGAAGTTCCGAGATTGAGAATTCAGTTTGTCTTGCATCCAAAGAACCACTGCAATTTACTGGAGAAAGATTTAGCAGACAATCATTTTTAAGACTGAGAATGTGTTTCAGCATCTTTCTCATACTCTACTGAGTCTCCCTCTATTTATCTTTGGGGCTCCTGGATTTTCCCAGTTTCCTCTGCTCACAGCTTTGGGATCTTAATTCATGATCACCTGACTTGATTGATGATATCTCTGCAGAGCTGGTCTTGTCATCTATGCAATCATGAAATTAAGAAAGTTAACCTTATAGCCATCCAATCCCTTGTACCACGAGAAAACCAAAGCTAGAGCATCCATAACAGATGGCTTTTTAGCCTTTCCTTCCTGATGTTCCTTCCAGTGTAAGAAATCTCACTGTCTCTCTTGTTATCTTCTGTGGAATGTCAAATTGCCCTTACAATTAAGAGTATTCTCTGAATGTTCACTTGAAATCTATCCTCTTCTATCTGAACCTCTGCTCTCAGAGGTGTTGGGAAAGAAAAAGCATCTTTGTCCTTCTATATGTGACAGCACTTGAAGCATCTGAAAGGTACAGGTTAGCAGATCAGACCATTAGTACCAAAGGAGATTTACCCCCTCCTCCAGTGATAGATTTCCTCAGGACTGCAACATGAAAGGAATCCCCTTCTGTTTCTACCCTGCCTCAGTTGATCCTGTTTACATTAAGAAAAGCACCTTGCTCCTTAAAAACACATTTGCCTACATGACAAGAACTGTTTCATGTTTTTTCTGTTTTGGGTTTCATTGTTTTTGTTCTAGCTGGGTATATTGTTTTTATTGATGGATGGAAAGCTGGCCAGAATTTGGTTTTAAGATGGATAGCTATACAAACATTTTAAATAAATAAAAATAAATAAATGTTCTCCTATATTTTAATATTGAAATCTCAAATTATTTCCATCCTGAAAATTTCTTATCAAGTAAAATACCTATTTTGGGGGAACAAAATTATGATGGAAAGTCATGATAATATTTCTAGAAGAATTAAACATGTTTGGGCTTTAGAATCCCCAAAGTTGTAATGTTTGGATTATTAATAGTATAATCAGTACTTTACATTATTGTTGTTGTGGTTGTGGTTGTTGCTGTTGTTGTTATCATGATCCCATATGATGGCATAGATGTATAAATTAATCTCATAAGTGATAGCCACTTTTAGGCATGTAAATTAGAGCAACAAACAGATTTCTTTTTTTAAGCATACCCTTGTAAATGTTCCCATCACTGCATCTTTCAAAGTCATTGTCACTTCATTTCCTTTTAGTAACTTGAACTTTCCAATACGCCCAGCACCTGTCCCTTTAATATAGCACACAGGGTTCTTTCCCCGATATTGTACATTATCCTCATTAACACATATCAGTCAAAAGCACTGTTAATTAAACTGGCAAGATGATTACACGCGCCCCCATGTGCCTCCTCAGAGCATCCATTTGCCAAGATATTTTTTTTCTCCCTTATCTACAATGGGAGGAGGAAGAGGCCTTAAGTAAACCAAATTTTCTTACATATTCCTCAAATAATTTCTACGTACACTGTTTTCTTTGAGGTGTGAAAAAACCCTACATACCATTACCACATGGCCCAAATAAATAAATGCAACATTGACACCAATCTGTAAAACTAACACATGCATATTTGATCTAGACAAACACTGCCTAGATGACATTTCTTTTCATACTCCCTTACAGACACAACATTTAAATTAGAACATGCTACCCTTTGACTGTGTACTAATGAGTGTCTTGTAAATAATTGATTATAGCTGGGTGAAACCCTATGGTTTTGCACTTCTCAAAATGTCCATGGTAGAAATAAAAATCAAAATCTTTCCCAAATTTCCTGCAGGTATATTTTGTTTTTGATAGGAAATCTTTGCCTTGTTGATTTTTCACAACTGTGCCTTATGTCCTCATAAAGTTTTATTATTTTATCTGGCAAGCACTGGCAATCTGGTGTTCCAAAAACTAAAGGCAGAGACCAATGATTTGCTTATTTCAAGCAAGTGCAATATTCTGAGCCTTTTCTATGGACATTACATAAGATAATTCTAAAGAAGTAAATCCAAGAAGTTATAGCAGGTGTCTCAATTCCAGTAGTTTTATCATATATTTCTGTCCATGAAAATAATTTTTTTTAGCTCAGATTTCACAATCTTTCCCTACAATTCTGAAACAATATCTCCTTTTTCCAGTAAACATTGGGTATTTGCTTCTGAATAGTTTTCCCAATCTGCTATACTATTTCCATGATTCTGGATGAGGCAATCTGAATGGATTCACCCCACTTAATTTACCAGACCATGTTTTAGCAAACATTGGATGCTGTGGTCAAAATCTGATCACCATTTTATAAATGGGTAACACTGTGTTTTGCATGCATAAAATTCCATTCACCATTTAATGTACTTTCAGTTCTATCAGAAACCCCTTCCCTGCTTTAGTCTGTTAAATTGATTAAAATTGTATTTGATGGGGAAAAAAATCCCCTCAAGCATTTTCCATCTATTTATGAAGAAATGTATATATGTTGATTAGTTATTATTTTAAAAATGAACCAAACAAATTTCTCAACACTCCTTGTGAATTTGAATAGGCTAAGAAATGGTAACTTTTTAAAAGTTACAGAAAGACTGTCTAGATTTTTGAAATAAGTAGCAACTGATGTCTAGAGGCACAGGAATAGATGGTATGGAAGAGGATAGGGCTTATTGCAAAATTGAAATATCCCACATCATTTTCAAACATTTTTAGCAGAAAAGTAGCAGAAAAATCTCTAAAGTAGTAGAACACTTTGAGATGGACTAGTGTGCATACCCAGTTAGTGTCCTCTGGTCTGCAGATTGAGAAATCCCATGGATCGTTTGATCAGTTTTCCCAATCTGGTATATTATATTGCTGTTTACATCTCCCTCACACACACACTGTGTAAAAGTTTATGCAACTCTATGTCCTCTCTTTGATCTTTCAGGGTATAATTTTAGTTTGAATGGTAATCATACTTCTCCCCTCAAACCAAGTTTCTTAGCGTGCTGCCCAAAGGTATTTTGCTGCTTAAAGCTGAGCAGCAAATTGCATCCTCTCTCACTTCCTCACCCAACTGAAGATGCAGAGTAGTCTTTTGGAATGAGAAGAATACCCCCCACCCTGGTCCAATGATTAAAAAACCAAAATAATAATACTAAAATTACTAGCAGCTGAATATTTCAGAGAAATTGTTTCTTTGAAGACTAGGCCTCAGCCCCGATGAATGATATTTATAGAAGTCAGGTGAGGTGATTTCTTTGTTTTTCTCATAGGCAGTAGGGCTGTGCAGAGACTATGCATCGGCAGATATCCAAGCCAAGCATCTCTGAGAAGTGAAACAGTGCCATTTCTATCCAGCAGGGCAATAGCATCACCTTATTCAATAATAGCAGCTTTTGCATGTGCCTAGAACTTGAAGTTTATAAGATAGGTCTGCCAAAAGAGGCAGATTGCCTTCCCCTACCTCAGCTCTTAGTGAAAAGATAATGAAATATAATTCATTAAAGGGGATCACCCATGAGTCACCCCCCCTCCCAAAAGGTAGGACTCATCAGTTGAATGGCTTGAAGGACCAGAAGTTGTCCAGATAAACTTTCTTGAAAATGCCTTAATATACAGGTGAAACTCGAAAAATTAGAATATTGTGCAAATGTTCATTTATGTCAGTATGGCAACTCAAAAGGTGAAACCAATATATGAGATAGACGCATTACATGCAAAGCGAGATATGTCAAGCCTTACTTTGGTATAATTGTGATGATTATGGCATACAGCTTATGAAAACCCCAAATTCACAATCTCAGAAAATTAGAATAGTGTGAAAAGGTTCAATAGTCTAGGCTCAAAGTGTGCCATTCTAAGCAGCTAATGAATCCATAACACCTGCAAAGGGTTCCTGAGCCTTTAAATGGTCTCTCAGGCTGGTTCAGTAGGAATCACAAGCATGGGAAAGACTGCTGACCTGACAGTTGTGCACAAAACCATCATTGACACCCTCCATAAGGAGGGAAAGCCCCAAAAGGGAATTGCAAAAGAAGTTGGATGTTCCCAAAGTGCTGTATCAAAGCACATCAATAGAAGGTTATGTGGAAGGGAAAAGTGTGGTAGAAAAAGGTGCACAAGCAGCAGGGATGACCGCAGCCTGGAGAGGATTGTCAGGAAAAGGCCATTCAAAAGTGTTGGGGACTTTCACAAGGAGTGGACTGAGGCTGGAGTTAGTGCATCAAGAGCCACCACACACAGACGGATCCTGGACATGGGCTTCAAATGTCATATTCCTCGTCAAGCCGCGCCTGAACAACAAATGTCAGAAGCGTCTTACCTGGGCTACAGAAAAAAAAAAAAGAACTGGTCTGTTGCCCAGTGGTCCAAAGTCCTCTTTTCTGATGAGAGCAACTTTTGCATCTCATTTGGGAACCAAGGACCCAGAGTCTGGAGGAAGAATGGAGAGGCACACAATGCACGATGCTTGAAGTCCAGTGTGAAGTTTCCACAGTCTGTGTTGATTTGGGGAGCCATGTCATCTGCCGGTGTTGGTCCACTGTGCTTCATTAAGTCCAGGGTCAACGCAGCCGTCTACCAGGAGATTTTGGAGCACTTCATGCTTCCTTCCGCAGACGAGCTTTATGGGGATGCTGACTTCATTTTCCAGCAGGACTTGGCACCTGCCCACACTGCCAAAAATACCAAAACCTGCTTCAATGACCATGGGATTACTGTGCTTGATTGGCCAGCAAACTCGCCTGATCTGAACCCCATAGAGAATCTATGGGGCATTGCCAAGAGAAAGATGAGGGACACGAGACCGAACAGTGCAGCAGAGCTGAAGGCCGCTATTGAAGCATCCTGGTCTTCCATAACACCTCAGCAGTGCCACAGGCTGATAGCATCCATGCCACGCCGCATTGCGGCAGTCATTGCTGCAAAAGGGGCCCAAACCAAGTACTGAGTACATATGCATGCTTATACTTTGCAGAGGTCCGAAATTGTTCTATTTCCAATCCTTGTGTTATTGATGTCATGTAATATTCTAATTTTCTGAGATTGTGAATTTGGGGTTTTCATAAGCTGTATGCCATAATCATCACAATTATACCAAAGTAAGGCTTGACATACCTCGCTTTGCACGTAATGCGTCTATCTCATATATTGGTTTCACCTTTTGAGTTGCCATACTGACATAAATGAACATTTGCACAATATTCTAATTTTTCGAGTTTCACCTGTATAGTGTTGGATTAGAGCTTTATAATTAAATACTTAACAGCACTGTCCTGCTGTGTTTGTGTTCACAATTTGACACTAACTGTGTTAACTTTTCACAGTACTAGAATTGGGCTGTCTAAAGGTGTGGCCAATCTCATCTATGCTTGGAATAAGACCTCAAACTAATTACAGCAGTTAAGGTTTGCCCTTTATTATGGCATCTTCAATATCAAATTTCTCTCACTGCTTCATTTCTATCTGTTGCACCACTGTTGGACATAAGAAACCTGTAAGGTACCTGATCGCCTGTCATAGGTGAAGACTCTGAAGAGTCACTCTGCAGTTGGGTGGCACCAAAATTTAATTAAATGAATTAATTAAATGAAATGTTTTTTTATTGTCTTTATTCATCATTCCTGGAATTATAATGCAGGAGACAGGTCCAGGTAGCCTCAGATCTTTATCCTCTTTGCTTTCTTCTCTTTCCACTCATTTCAATTCCATCTCGCAATTATTACTGAGAAAGCACTGAAGAAGATAGTTGGGAGAGGAAAGAAAGAAAGAAGGCAGTATCCAGATTAATAAAGGAGCAAGGTTCTCCTTCTCTTTCTTTCTCTCTCTGTTATGCTTCCCTCTCTTCCAGATGTAGTTTAGACAGAAACGAGGCTTTTTATTTCTTAATACATCCAGCTTTTATTTCAAATATAATGAATGTCTCTCAGTATTCACTGACAGCAGGGCTAAGCATTCTGCATTCCAGACAACTGTAATATGAACTTTTTCTTTTTAATGGAATGTTCTTCTACTTAATTACTCAATAATCTTTCAGCACTGTACTTATGTTCAACAGCAAATCCTCTCACAAGAATCTCCAACATCTGTATTCTCCTTGGTTCACTCTTCTGAAGATACTTTTTTTTTTTTTCCTTTGATGCAAAAATGTCATTCTGGTCCTTATCTGGCTGTTTTTGGTGTACCCCTTTATATATTTATAAAATCTTCCTTTCCTCCCAAAGCTTGGGCTTTTCATCATGTTGCTGATTCCTCCTTCTTCCTCCCTGTGTAGATATTGTTGTTGTGGCTGCAGGAAAGGATCCTTACATAGAAAATAAATTCATTATTACAGTAATGGATTCTTATGTAGGATTAGTACCCAGCCTGTGTATTTATTATTTAAGATATTTACTTAATATAGCGATCAAGCTGTTTCTTTTTTAAACATAAAGAAACACTGCTTCTTCTCTGACAAAGCAGTACGTGGAACCAAAAATGTAGTGCAAAGAAATTAAGAAGATAAGAAACTTCTGAAGAGCTGAAGTATTTAAAAAGTGTTAGGTAGCTGTAAGTCTATGGCTAAGGGACTGAATTGCAAAAGTTGTCAGATTATTGCAAGCCAAAAAGATGAGATATTTGTAAGAAATAAGTTCCACAAAAAAGCTCAAAAACAGGGTGAATATTTTGAAGAATTCCTCACAAACCTATAGGTCATGAGGCATCTTGCTAAGACTCCAATAAAACAATAAATTGTAACCAGAATAAGAGATTCAAAACTATAAAACAGACTTTTAAAAGATATAGATTGGCCCCTAGACAAAGCTGTTAGAGTCCATGAGATAGCAAAAGTTATTCTTCAAACTCTACAGATCATGGGATGCAAAACTCACTGAAAGAAGACATCAAGTGTACAACAAGCAAAAAGCCAAGCAAAGAGAAGTCAGCCACAATGATTTTGCAGAGATGAAAAGAGCACTAAATGGCAAAAAATGTAAGCAGTTTAGTCATTTTGCAAAAGATTCTAATCAAGAGCAGCCAAATCAAATGAAAAGCATAAGTAAGCAACCAAATGTAATTTACATGGAGAGCAGAAAGTGGGGGATTTCACTAGCTTGGGAATCTGGGCTCAGCCACACTAACAGTGCCCATTCTAGAGTTTCCATTAAATTAATGGTGTGCTTTAAAGTTTCTTTTGCATTTGTTTTTCTATTTTACTTCAGATTGATGGAAAGGAAATTACTTTTTTTCCTCAAAGGAAAAGAAAATGCCAGTGAATTATTCTGAGTTGGAAGTTGGTTTCTTTTGTTTACTTTTTAGGAGGTGACTGAATCATGTGGGTGAGTTTTACCTTCTATGGTCCAATCATCTTTCCAGTGCTCCGTATCCTCTATAGCTTTTCACAGTCCAGTTGTGAAAAGACACTCTGATAGAACTCCAGCCATAATGCTTTTTTATGATGAAGAAATGGGGACCATCAGGGATGACAGAGAGGTGTGTAACAAAATAGAAATAACCATATAAACATATTAAAATAAATTCTACAACACCCTGAGAATAAGGTAGAAAAACAAAGGCATTTTTCTCAGAGAAAGAAAACTTTAAAGAACGTGAAGTATTTTCACTATATTATAGAAAAACAAATGGATGTTGATAAATAAAAAGTATGGTCCTCCACACAGCTCGTATTAGGCACTTGATAGCAGAAGATAGTCCGGTCAATAACTTGGCTATTCAGAGTTTTATTTGTCAATCCAACAGCCTGATTTGTGTTCAGTGCACTATTATAACCTAACATCATATCCTGTATCTGCTGACAGTCCACAGCTTTGCTGCATCTCAACCATCTTTCAACCTTCTTCAAATGCCACTATGTAGATCATGTTGCAATAATTTAAGGAGAGCGTAACTAAACCATGCATCTGTATGGATGGGTCTGACAGCTCTTAAACCACTGAATTTATATCTTGAGATTAGCATACATACAGCCCAAACTATTACTAAAAATGTTTACTTTGCTGAATGTATTGTTGTGATACTTTTCAGAGTTCTTTTGATCCCCTAAATATAACTTCTGTGTCCTTACTTTGTCTGGCTTAAGAATATAAGAACCTAAGAATTGTAGTGCTGGATAAAGCTAAAGGCATATTTAGTACAGAATCTTATTTCTCACAGTGGACAACCAGAGCCCTCTTGGAAATCTACATGAAGACCATTCCCAAGCACCATGTTCTCCAGCACTTTGTTTCATTTGCTCATTATCATTTAATCTGCTTTATTGGTGATGATTTGCCAGGGTTTTTTTCTTTCTTTCTCTCCCCTCCCACCAGAACTGTTTTATATAGTATTAAAAAGTGATGTAAGGATGCATTCTAAAATCACAGAGACATACATGTCTTAACAGGAAAGTAACAATGGGTAAGCATCCTACATAAGAATTCTAGTATCAGGAAGATCTGCAGTGCCTGGCAAGTTTATGACTGTGATGTTACACTTTTGCTTCTTTCCAAGATGCAAACTTGGCAAGAAAGAAACAGAACATTTTAAATGTTTATTTAAAACTACTGTACATATTAGTGTTGTGCCTTCACATCATCCAGTGAAAGAAGTACATAAAAAGAGGTTAGGCATGTGTAACAATTATATAAACATCCAGAAAAAAAATTGTGCTGTGAAATTTATCCAAAGCAAGGTTTCTTCTGGTTCCTGCTTGGGCAGATGTACAGACAACAAATAGAAAACAAAATGAAAATGAAGTGTGAAGCTAAACTGAAGATCTAAAGAGCCATGTCAAATATTCTAAGCTGTATAGTCAGGCCACAACTGCAAATTTCAGAATGTCAACAAGTATTGGGGTGGTTTAGCATTTCTTCAAAGGCTGAACTCAATTCATAAGAAGGTAAATTAATGTCCAGAATCTGGGGATTAATAAAGTTAGGGTGACTTTTCCTAAAGAATGCATTTGCTTCTATATGCACTTAATCTGACTTTGCATGTTTTCAGTTTCAGTATTCTACCACTGGTAAACAATATTTGATTTGAGGAAGAGCAAAACTATCTCACATGGCATTATAGCATGTACAAATTCAGCTCCATATTTCATCATACTTTGAAAGCCACAAGGAGCAAGACGTACACAAGCAAAATGACTGAACGTGAGTTCCATCAGGTTCTATTCACCTGTTGGGACAGCCCTTTAATGAACTGTGGGGTGGCTCCATGGGTAAGCAATTACTTAGCTCTGCTCAGTTACTCAGCCCCTTTTCTCTGGACATCTGGTCATTCTTTGACTGTTATTAAGGCTCATATAGCTTTATCCCATGACACACTGATAATAACATATGGTTACACCAAGTCACATGAATGGCCCATTCTTGTGGTTTCCTATTTGCAATCATTCCCTGAGAATGACACCAAAAAAAGCCATCAGCAAATGGACATTATGATCATCCAGTAATATAAGAACAGAACATAAATTTCTTAGTTAATACATACTGAAGGACCATCAAATCTTAGTCTGCATAGGTGTTATTTAAAAGTAGTTCCACGGTGAATGAAGAAAAGAATTTGAACGGTTATAAAATCATGCAAACCTACCTTCCTGGGCAATTAGAAGAAATAACAAGTGTTCTTACATTTTGCTGAAACTTTGTTCTTGAAAGACAAATATGTTACACTTTTTTGCTAACTACTGGGAAATAACCAGAATAATTTTACCTCTTTTGAACCTGTTCTCCAACTCCACCTAACTAGACACCTTTCATATCCCTAGGAAATTATGCTGGAACTAGTTCAATCTGTTAATGTGGTCTAGAAATTTAAAACTGTTGTCATTTTTTTCCTCCAGACCTTGAACACCAGGGCTTAATTCTCTTCTACTCCCAATTAAAAATAATAGGTTGTGTGATATCATCACTTTGAATTAATTTCTACACCCCTCTGCAATTTAAGTGGCTGCACTACAGCTGGTACATTGCTTGAGTTCATTCGTTTCTTACAAAGCCTGCCAAGTCTCAATCTTGCACAATTATCTGCAATAAAGATTGAGGCACCTATAGAAAGAGATTTTCCCCCATGTATGAAAGCAGCCAATTTTACTGTACAGTGACTAATACCTTTGGATCATTAATATATTTTTCACTCAGTATATTCATAACTATAACTAAATTTGCACATTAAATTACATTGGGCTGCTCCAGAAAGCAGCCTTGCAGTTTTCATGACAGACCGAAATAAAAGGCAATGAAATTATGCTGATTTTTAAACATAATTTTCCAGTAGTTTAAGAAGAATAAGTTTTTCATTTTAAAAAGCCAGCAGGATCAGCAGGCAACTAAGTTCTGTTTTACTTGAAAATCAGTGGGAGGGAAATATAAAGCCATATTTTTTTTTCTTAAATAGAACTGGAGCAGCAGCAAAGCTAACAAGTTGTAATCAGCCCTGATTTTCTCCCCCAAATGTACCATACCAAAGAGGTACTAAAAAAAACAACAACTATACAACATGACAATTGCAAAGCATAATATCTTCTTCTGTTGTTATTGGGTAGGGATTTTTTTTAATGCTGTGGCCCTGATCCAACTGTGTCGTTAAGCCAGAAAACAGGCAATAGAACAAATCTTGGGGGGGTGGGGGAGAACAGAGAGAAGCAGAGGAAATTAAATCTAGTCCTTGCATTCTCCCCCCAAACAGTTGCCAAATGCCAAAAAGTGCTATTTGTGCAACGCCTGTAGGCTTGATTTCCCACACACCAAGATCATACAATAGTGACCCCAGAAATATCTAGGCAAGATTTGGGCAAAAGCCCAGGGGGTCTATTAGCAAGGCTAATTTCTATACTTTGACATTGTTTTCTAAAGAATTGGATTTTAATAAGACCACAAAGTCCCAAATTATCTTACTGTGATGCAGGTTGCCAATATTTTTTTCAAAACTTCTATTCACTGACTTGCCATGTCAATGACTTGTGCTACCATCAACCCATTCTTCCATTGGTAATACAAAGCCTATAGGAGAAAGCTACATCTTGTGCATATATGTTGACTACACACAATAGAAATGTATATTAAGTACAAAATGAAGCTCCTGACTTTTATTGGAAACATTTTAGAACATTCCCAGTTCAGACAGCTGAGACAAATTTCTGTGTTTTATACTATTTTCTTCATGCCTACCAACAATTCTCAAAATGGCCTTTTAGCATATGAAACCTATGGATTTTCTTTTAATTGTTGCAGTGACTTCTATGGAATTCCAACTTCTAGGAGGCCAGCTTTCTTGAAATGTTCAGTCAAAGCAGGAGTCGGTACCTTGCCATCCTTCAATCTCATTTTGTAGACCCCAGTTCTCTCTAAGAATGTGTTGCCAAACTTCAGCAGCAAATTGCCAGTTTTCAGTAGCATGAGATTTCATATTTCTTAAAGGAAATTAAAAAAAAAAAAAAAACATTATCAGGGCATTAAGCATCTTCTGGGCTTAAAACACTTTTCTTGCCATAAGATAACCCCAAACTCTC
The DNA here is from genome assembly GCA_030867105.1 of Liasis olivaceus. Classification (NCBI taxonomy): domain Eukaryota; kingdom Metazoa; phylum Chordata; class Lepidosauria; order Squamata; family Pythonidae; genus Liasis; species Liasis olivaceus. Next base: position 33,959,564 of record CM061349.1, on the reverse strand, counting down.
CCAACCCCAAAATGCTGAATTTTGCATCCCTGCCCATATCTGGGGACTTCAGGTATGTATAATCATCCTTCTTCTGATGCTTGGAGGCCTTTTTTTAAAAAAACTGCAACTTCCATTTTGAATAAAGCTGCCCATCTATGAATCAGACAGTAAAAAGCTTCATACTTTTTCCTGGAGTTTTTTCCCCATTTTTTAGATGGAATAAAAACCTATAAAAAATTAATGAGTTTTAGTTTCAAATAAAGAGTAGATAAGGTAGAACAAGGTACACCTATATAAAATTCTGCACAGTGTAGTAAAAATAGAGAATTTTGTGATTAGGGTTAAAGAAAGCTGAATTGTGGGATATTTAGAACAGACCAAAAAGACTTCTCCACAGCACACAGTTACAATAGTGGTCACATGAAAGCTGTTGTGGAAATTCAGTTTTGCTTTTAAACACACCATAGACACCTGGTTGAGGAACAGAATGTCTTCACACTATATTACAGTCCAACAGTATCATTTAATTTCTTCAATGAAGTAGACCAAATTATAAATCCTTATGAGGATGAAGAACCAATAGCTTGAAAGAGGCACACTGCTACAGGATAAAGAACAACACAAATTTGCTCCAGCCCACCAGCTGCATTTCTGAGACAGGAACATTGGTTTTAAATACTGAAAAACAAGTTAAGAAAGTATGGGGAAGGTTTCTGCTTGGAGATTATCAGAAAGTAACAGGTGATAAGATGCTGGCAAAAATTGTACTTTTCAAAGCCAAAAATGCACGTCAAAAGCTATCACCGAAGAACAGCAAGGAACAACACTTAGTTAGACCCCAGCCTATGTCTGCCAGAGGAACATCCTGCCTGAAGAACACTGAGACTCTCATTTGCTTTCACTCTGGACCAATGGTGGCCACCTGTGGTCAGGAGCTATGAATAACTGATCTAAAACCCAGAGAAGAGGAGAACACAAGGGGAGAACAAAAGATATTGAGCAAAATCTTCACAGTTGAAGAGTAAACTAAAGCTTTTTTAAGCAGACCACCTCTTGCCCTCTGGTCTCCATCCCTAGCCATTATTTTCTGCTGTTATTTTCAGTTTTGTACTCAATAAGTGTCTTTCCTTGTGTCCCATCTAAGACACTCACTTAAAAAAAAACAAAACAGGTTTTATGTACAAGAACAATTATGTTGGCAATGTATTAACCTGCAGCTATTTTCAGCCTTGGAAATTATTATCCATTTAGAAAAACATTAACTAAATTTTACAGTTTGAAGTACCGTATTTTATGTTTAGGCAATCCAATAACAAGAGTTCAGGTAAATTAAATACATAAAATACAAAATAACAAAAATAATAATTTAAGTCCCAGTCCAGCATCCTAGGTTTGCCGTGGCTCTGGATCTCTCTGCTTTGCTTTTCCCCACTATTGCCCTCATGATTATCTTCAGAAACATTGCCAACAGCCTGGCCAGCCTTGATGATACTCTAAGAAAGACGATAGCTTACCAAAAAAAGGTAATGAAAGCAATGTTGAGGTATGCAGACCAGGGATCTAGTGGCTTCTGTTTTAACATATTTGATATGGTTAAACTATCCTGAGCAAATCTAGTCCCCAGATGCATTAATAATTGAACAGATGAACAGAATCAAGAGTGCCACGCTTTAGCATTTGCAGTCACATCAAGCATACCTGAAAATACAAGACCCTCTTGTGTTGCAGAGAAATTAGTGGCTGGAGAGGGAGGGAGCAAAACCACAAGCCTGCAAAAGTGGCGGGAGCACACTGCAAGTGATTGACTGCCTCCCCTCTCATCCTTCCAATCTGAGTCACAGCACCAAAGTGTTATGGCCAAAACCTGGCTCACTTCAACCAAACAAAACGCTCTGAAGACACAACATAATTTTATTAGCATGCATACAGTATATACTGGGCTCCCAGCAAAACTTTGGCACTTTGCTGAGCAGCCCTGATCAAAAGCAGAACCAGAGCTTATATACCTTTGGCCTACTACATTTCAAAGACAAGACAAAGAAAAAACAGACCCAGTGTAAATTATAATATGACATTGGCATGTTTTTAAACTCCTTGAGTTAAATTGCTATCCTTGTAATGGTAAAAGGTACTCCTCCACACACATATGAGCTGCATTTGCTACCAAACCTATGAGATGCCCCCCTCCCCTACATGTGAATTGCTTACAAGTGCCTTGTAAGATTCACAGCAAGATTAATTGACCCTGAGTGGCAACAGGGGGAGGAATCAGACAAGGCCCAGTGGCCTAGTTGTTTATATTCACTGGCCATATCTCAAAGATAGTATGGCTAGCATGCTGATCTAGTAGGAAGGGATAAATAAGAAGGTCACTCAGTTGGTTTTATCAAAAACTAGAAACAGACATGAGTGGTACAGTACTACCTGTCGAGGTTTATGGACAGCATGGTGCAACATGCCTTAAGGTCCATATAAAATCTGAGGATTGTATGTATGTGTGTATCTCACAGAGTCCCCCATTTGCCATCTCTGAACCAAAGGAGTTCTGATTTCTGTCTTTCTTTAAAACTTTCTCTTAAAACACATGGAAAGGAGTTTCCACAACTTCCTTAGTCTCCAGCTTTCCTAGCTAGATTTTTTTCTACTACACCATCTTTCTGTTCTATAATGGTGTTAGAGCTTAAACCTAGAAAGAAAAGGAGGAATTAATTTCTCCAGTTTAGAAAGCTATGCAGTAGTTATGAGCCAAGGCTAACAAAGCTCTTCCAAAGATCAGGTCCAGTTCATAATGAAGTGTCCTGACGTCATTCTCCACCTCTAGAAAACATTCCTTTCCACTGATCAGCTCTCTCTTACACTGATGATACAGGAGGAGAAGAGGGCAGGTTAGGGTGGACTGTAGTTTCACTAGCAATAGATGCCTTTTCCAATAGAAGTGAATATGTGTAGCTCAGGATTGAACTGTGGAGTCCTTGGGGTTCTCTGAGCTTGGTGGTTTTCTTGCCAACATTTTATTACCCACACTGAAGATGTTACCTAGCCAGGTAATGAAACGTTTTCAAGAAAACAACCAAGCTCAGAGAACCCCAAGGACTCCACAGATGCCTTTTCTTTAAGGACTCAACATGGCATGCTGATTTTTTCACCGTATGCTCAAATAAAACTTAAGAAGCAACATTCTGTATGCCTCTTTGGATACAGAAACTCATTTCTCAGTCTCCCTGGCTTCAATGCACACTTCTGAACATGTTCCAGATATCTGGGTCACACATACACTATAATTTTTGAAAAAGTCCAGAGAAGGTTGGGGCAAGATCTTTTGACCTTAGACTTCGCCACTTTCTTGGAGGATAAAGCTACTGAGAAATTTCAGGAAAGCTTAGGTGAAGGAAATGATTAAATTATGAGATGAAGTGAAATAAGTGTATTGATTGCTAAATTAAAGTGAACTTGCATTTATAATATCTTAATAGATTGATAGCTGACTTTGACCCAGGGTGAAGCTCAGCCAATTTATACGTTTGACAGTCCTTCCTGGGATACAGTGTTCCAGACTGCAGTAGAAAATTGGTTTATTTAATTCAATATTATTCTTTTTATATCACTGTAGGTGCAGAAGGATACATATGCATGCTTGTCTATATTACTTCCCACATAGTATGAAATACCAAATCTATTTATTTTTCTTCAGCTACTATCAATCCTATAATTTCAGTACTGACCAGGAAATTCTGCTCCTTTACGCTAATTAAAGACAGAGGTCATCTAGAGCGAAGGGTCATTGCAAAACTCAGCAAACAGACATTTTCCAGCAATTTCTATCTGTCCCACAATTGTTTTAGCACTTGGTTTCAGTTTATAAAATTTGTAATGACTGCAACCAATTTCAACTGAACTTGTCTTCAATAAAACATTTTGTTGCAGTTCAGTAAATTATGCTGTTCAATCCCTAGCCTTTGTTAGTTTTTAGTCCTTTTAAAGATTATACTACAAAAAAGTACCTTGAGAGTTAAACTGTTGATAAGTTTCCATGATATTATCTTAATAAACCTCTGAACTTGATTAGCAAGGATAAACATGATATATATCACCTCATGATTTCTGGCAATATAAATGAATTGCCTGGTCATCACTTTTAAGATAAAACTGCCCATCTGTTTTGCGATAGAAATCATAAGCATCAGCTGCCTTTTTAGCCTAGTCTTTCCTGTATTTAAGTTTGGAATTGAATTTTACAGCCTATGCTCTCATACCTGCCTTAAATGTAGCTTTTTTTCATCTTATATTTATTGCTGAAATTAGGAAATTTATGGATTATGCTCATCAGGATAGTTTTCAGAAGAATCCCAAAACTTCATTTTTAATAAGTAAAATTTTATTCACACTTATAGATCAAAGTTTCGTATAATACAGAGTACTAAAACTATGAATACGACTATATATTTTTTCATAAGTAGCTCATAGCTTTTCAGCATATATCAGATCCTACTGAAGCTCAGAGTTTTCCTATGCCCATCATGAGTGAACATAATTTTGCACCCCTTCAGAGATTTCTAAAGAAATCTGCTAACAAAAATATACGCAAATAAGATGGCACAATAGTTTGATTAGATTGTGTTCTGATTTTTAAAAATTTCCCAATATGTTCCAATTTAAATAATATTTACATAATCAGGAATATAATCAAGAAATTTTAAATAACTACCAGCATTTCTATTCACAAAAGCTTTAAAGTTAAGCTTTCCTTAGTTACTTAAGATCTAATTAAAACCCCCTTGGTTTGATAGATAATTCATAGAAGGCAAGGATAAATTAGCTGGAGTTTATAAAGTATATAGGAACAGTGGTCACCATCTTCAACATGAATTTTATAATCTAAAAAAAGAACATGAGACCTTATTGAATTAAATTTTAAAAAGAGAGAATTGAAAAAGAGAAAAATGGATGCAAGCATTCAAAGAGAAAAATTCTATTGCTTTCGGTGATTGGTTGCCAACTCACCACCACAAACCAGTTCCAGGATGTAAAGTACATTCTGACCTGGGAGACATGTTTAGCATTTTGATAGTATATTCGGTACCACCTCAGTATTTCTGGCCAATCAATCTTTTACTTATATTAGTAAATTATGTGCTAAACATCTGCTTGACAAATTTACTGAATGGCTAAATCAAGAGCAAGTCTTGGCAAATGAGCAAGTGCACTTCAGGAAGACAATCCAGTATAGACCAATATATTATCTTACATTACCTGGCAGAAAAATATTCCTCTCAACCTCAAGGAACCCTGTATAATGCCTTCCCAGATTTAAAAGTGGCATTTGACTCGATCTCCAGGGAAAGATTGTGGAGGAAATTAACAAATGCATCCATGATCACTGTTTTATTAGATAAATTATGATGCTTCCTGAGAATGTAAGTTTGATGTAGAGCAAATGAAGGTCTGTCAGCCTCAATTTCTACCATGAGAGGAGTTAAAGCAGGATGTATACTGATCCCTTCTCTATATCATATAGAGTAGAGGCATTAGCAAATAGTGAATTTCATACCACAATGCTATACATTAGACTAATTTCTATTTTACTCAATAAAGTAAGGCATTGCTGGGGATTGACTGCTAACTGCACTAATTTGAGATTCCCCTTGGAACTTTACATGTAGTAACTTTAACTCCCATTCTAATTTAATTGAAAATAAATATGAGTTTGGAATAACTTTTTTTTCTTTTTTGTGACAAATATAGAACAGTACTGAAAAGAGTAGGGGGTCAGTAGCACTGTATATGACATAACAGCTTTAGAAATGAACAATTTATTTAAAGTTTTGCTGCTTCAAAGTAAAATTTTATGCAATATTTGCTTTTTATGCATAGATTTCAGACAATGTTTTTCACATGTGGTAAGATTTTAAAAATTGGCTTTTGAAATTCCATGTAGGGTTAAGATTATTTTGCACACAGTAGAAATAAAACTGTTAGGGTCTGAATCCTCTTATGACCTTTACTGGTTACCCTAAACCATTGGTATGCACTAGAACCCATGAGTTAGCTTCTAATGCACTGTAATCAATTAATTAAATCATGAAATGTTTCAGTAATCTCAAAGCATCTAATGACAGAGAAAGAAGCCTACTGTATCTCTTCACAATTCATTTCTCCAACTTTGCTTCCTTATTACTGGCATCTGCTGTGACTGGGATTTTTGGCCCAAATGCTTATGAAACACGGTCCTAAAATGGCACACATCAGCTTCCTGCATACAGAAATTGTTCCATACCGCTTCTGTAAGATAAAATGTAGAAAAATTAGACATTAAATCAGAGACCAGAATAGTTACTCCAGTCTAGCCTTTCACAATCTGATGCCCTTCAAGTGTCTGGGACTACAGTTCCCATAAGTTTCAGCCAATATAGTGTCTGAAAAATATGAATGTTGTACAGTAGTTCTATCCCTCCAGAGCAGGGTTTCTCAACCTTGGCAACTTTAAGACATGTTCATATGCTGGCTGGGGAATTCTGGAAGTTGAAGTCCACACATCTTAAAATTGCCAAGATTGAGAAACCGTGCTCTAGAGGGTACCATTATTTTATTACCATAAAAGACAGAGCTATTGAATAATTATCTAATCCCAGCCACTTGTTTGCCTAGATTAACTCATACTATCATTGATAACCCATGTATTCAGCTGGCTACATCCATACTGCAAGGCTGTAATTTATCTAACATTTCATAGTCTATATATGAGGAATAATAAAGGTACTATACTAAAGATATGCAGTAACTGCTTCCTGTGTCGGGATTCTACTTGTTTTCATTGCAAAGCTTTATTCATTTTGTGATTGGCTCATAGTTTACTTAATTTCAGTTCTCCTGTTTCTCTGCCAAAGGGCATAAGGTGTCTTTTTCCTTCAAGATGTTGTCAATGTTTTACTGCATGCTAGAAAAGCATGAGAACAATATACTTTTTTTCTTCCAATTCCACAACAGAAAACATCTAAACCAGATTATTATTTGGTATCTTGATTTTTTAGCCAAATGGATTGATAAATGTCATGTAAGTACTGTTACTATATCTGATGATGATGATCCAATTACCAGTCCATCCAAAAACAACTCTGGGTGTCTTCACAAAATGGAAAATGGGAAAACATGATCTAAAAAAGCACAGTCATCTTAGACAGCAATCATAAAATCCCCTACAACACCCAGAACCTAAAGGAGGCCACCAGATACCTAATCCAAGGCCTGAGGGAACAGCCATATTTTTAGAGCTCATGTGAAAGTGGCTAGGGTGGGGATTGAACAAATCTCCAGAGGGATGCCTTCCAGAGATGTGGAACTGCAGAAAAGAAGTCTCACTTTCTGGATCCTGCTAGATAACATTGCTGGGACTCAAAGCAAGCCAGATCTGTCAGATTGTCTGGGATGGGGAGATTGTGTGGGGGAGAGATATTCCCTAGATATCTAGGCCCTATGCCACATAGGCCCTTATAAATAATAACTATCACCTTGACTTGCACCCAAAAGCTTACAGGTAACCAATGCAGTTCACAAAGCAGAGCTATTACATGGGCATAGCAAGCCCTTGGCATCACTGCTCATGCCACTGTGTTCTAGACCAGCTGTAGCTTCTGAGTGGTCTTCAAGGGTGGCACCATGTGGAACACGTTGCAGTAGTCCTTACAATGAGTCATTCCATTTTTCTAGACAGCATTTAAATATATCATTATCAAAAGATCCATTTTAATAAAATAAGGCAACAAGAGTTTGAGGATTTTATATATTCTGTGATTGTTTGAAATGCCCTTAAAGCATACAAACATAGTGATATAACGCTTTATGTTTCATGATAAAAAACAAATTAAAAAGTAAACAATAATTTTGGGGGGAAAGTTAAGAAAATTTTGAGTAAGCATGTAAGATGACTTATACCAAATTTGGTATAATTTTATAAGTGATAAACAGGACCCAAATTCCTTCTCTGTGCTTGAAAATGGTCATTTCAAGAAGGCCTTGATATAGTGCAGTGGAATTTTTTTAATAGTAATTTTATTAAACATTACAATTAAAATGATAAAAACTAATACAAATTAAAGAAAAAAGAAAAAATAGAAAGTGTAGAAAATAAAAAAAATAGAAAAAAGAAAAGAAAGGAAAAATAAGAATATAGTAAAAGAAAAGAAATATATAAAGAAATTACTTCCTGCTTCATCGCAAGTATAAACAATTTTAGAAACTTATCAACTACTCTTAAAATAAAACAAACAATCTCTTTTCCCATATCTCATCCCTTATCTTTAAACAAATCCTTAAAGCCTCATCATTCAGTCCTGGTCAGCAAAAGTCTATTAAGGGTTACCAAAGATAGCAACATAGTTCTTTTAACCTTGATCAAATAAACCAACTTTATATTCCTTCCTTTTACTTTTAACAATCTTCATCTTTAATCTTTAATAATGTCCTAAAACTTGGTTTCTTTTCATTTTTACTTTGTCCCTTCTCACAAAATTCTTCAAAACTTTAACAAGTTTCTTTTGTAAATCCAATATAGGAAAGTTATCCAGGTCACTCTTTTGGTTTGTTATTTGTATATCCCTTGTAATTATTAACACATCAGCTGGTTTCATTTGTATATCCAAAGTAGCATCATTTTCCATATTATTGTAGCCTGTCATTTTTAAATCTATTTTCAAATCAGTCTCAGTCTTGTCTGATAAAACTTGTTCCTTTTCCATAACGTCTTTTAAACACAGTCTATCTATATAGGCAGACATTCTTAAAATTAACTTCTGGGTCCATTGTTCAAAAATATCCTTCAATATGTCCAATGTTAAAGTATTTTGTTCCATTCTGTATTAGTAAGTCAAATTTAAGCTTTCTTCTCCTTTGATTACAGAATAATTGTTACTGAAGTACTTAATATGGAGCAAAGAAGAACATGGCTGAGGAAAAAATTAACTTCAGGTCCAGTTGAATATTAGTGATGGGGGCAGATGGCAAAAGAAGGAAAAGGGAGCTATAAGAGGCCAGTAGCCCAAAAGGCTTAAACTTGTCCTATTGCTGACCTGTAGTGGTCATTAAGAATCGTGGTCAGCTCTAAAGTGAATCAAAATGACCCAATAGCTTAGTGTCGTCATGACAATGACCTCCAGTTATTGTTTATTGACTTCTCTGCAGGCCTGACTAAGCCTCTGGTCACCAGTAAAAGATGCATTGATTATACATTAGTCTGCAAGAACTCACTGGTATCGTATGTTCTGAGGAAAACAAACCCAATTGTCATACATTATTAGGTCTGATATAATACCAAAACAGAAACTCAAAATAGTTTCATCTTTACCTGTCACCTGTGATGGATTTAAAGGACTTAATTACATAATATGATGTTGATTTGGGATTTTGCACAGGAAAACCTAGTGATCTGCAAAACCATCATGTGAGGGTGTTTGTCAAATACTTGCTTCCTAATTATTTTTCCATTTACGTCACACTAAAGTCTGAAACAATGGCAAGGCAATATCATGGAATAGGAAAGTCACTGTGATTACAGAAGAAAGTTTTACAGTGCAGTTCTACGTATAAACTGTGCAGTTCAGAGAACTTAAATTTCACACTGACTATACATGTTGTACTCTTAAAGCACAAGTTAGCACATACCAAGTTGTTCTACCCCACTGAATTCAGTGGGATTTACTTCCCAAGAAGTGAGCATGGGATTGCAGTGTAAATTAGTAAAACAGTATAGAGACAACCTTCACACAATATAGCTGTAAACCATGTTCAATTTATTGAACTGCTTCATTCTACTGAAATGGAGTCTCCTGAAGTGAAATTGACCTCAACAGTTGTATTTGGAGAATGATTGCTTAATCCTTTCCCTGTAGTTCATTCATTACCCAACTGTTTTTTCACCCATAGTAGGGAAAAAAAAGAGTTGTGGAAAATGCATTATTTTCTGGCAATTGTAATTTTTATAGGGTTTTCCCCTCAGCATTTCCCATTATTATTTAACAGGAGACATTAACAAGTGGACACTTGTCATTAAAAGGATGAATTACAGATATTTTGAGAAATGAATTTTAGCCCTATTGAGCTCAGAGTGAAATGTATTGATTGTTAACTGTAAGTTAGCACATACCATTGGGGGAGATGGGCAGCATACAAATTAAATAAATACATACATACATACATACATACATACATACATACATCTTCAAGCTCAGAAGACATTCTACATGCAATTTTTATCCATCCTTATACATACAAGCAAACAAGGGTTGTTAATGCTAGATAAAATCTCTGGAGCTCTCATTGCTATGGAGCTCTGAGTGTTCCACAAGTGCTTGTAAATGTTGTGATGGGTAAGAGCTTTTCAGACAATTCAGTTTCTGCTAGTCTTGTGACACAATATAATCTGAAATTTTTCAAAAGTTTTCTTCTCGTGTGAAAATGACTTTTGTTTTTCTACTTTATTTTCAGTATAATTTCTACTGAATTTCTCTTGATGTTTTCAGATGTACTTCTTGATAATTTTTACTGATTTTCTCTTGGTGTGTTGAGACGTATTTATTGTAGGAGATAACAGAACTGTTACCTCTAGCCTTGCTGTTTGCCATTACACACTTTTCCATCACTCTGAAACTGTCTAAGCTGCTAAGATCTTCTGATTTGAGAAAGTTGCATAAGAGAAGTTCCTTCATGGGATTTAACTGACTACCATCTCAACTTTTTTAACCACACCCTGTTGACACTGCTGACTATTGACAAATTTGTTGAGCCAAGTGATTGCCATACAATGCTCCAGGTATTATGGTGATATGATCCTACATTATCAATGGAAAGATATAGAACTCTTACTACACATAATGTCTTAGCTCCTGCACAAACAAGAACCAGGCCCACATCACTTCCTCCAGGTTACTTCCCAGAGATCGTTGAAGAAGAGAATGGATACCTTCACCTGAGACAAGATGTAACTGTTCAAATGTTTAAGAAACCTCACATCTTGAACTTCACATTTTAAATACTCATACATTTGATTTGGCTATAGTAGTTGTACTCTAAAGTCTTGTAAAGTCTTCTTCTTTCTTTGTTTTTCAAATTGCGGTAGGAGTTGAGGTTAGAATTATAATTGGCATGATTATGCAGTTATTAATATTATGGTTGTATGTATATAATGAGAGTCTGAACAAAAGAGGGGAAAAATTATTCTGGAAAGTTTTATTGGGTGAAATGCATTTTGAATTTTCACCAGCCGGGGAAAATACATATTTTAAAGTCAATATAATAACTTAAAAGCTAGCCATCTATCTTCCATAGTAGATGCAAAGAATGTGAAGGAAAAAGGAATGGGATGGGATGTGAGAGCAGGGGGAATACCAACATAGTCAGTAATTACACATTGTAATGGAATTTCAGTTTGCAACTTCCAGTGGTCTGCTTTTTTATTGAGATCTAATCGGGAAACTCCATGTACTAACTTTTTCCCTTGTAAAGTACCGTGGCTGTCATTTCAAAGGTAAGCAGTAGCTAGGAGCTATCCAGAAGGCTTGTTATAAATCAAGGCTGCACTGAGATGTGTTCAGTGGAGGTAGAGGGGAGGGAGGCCTCTGTTGTTTGTGTCCTAATGGGTCAAAGAGAAAAAGATGCCCTCCCTGAAAGCTGGATACAAGCTTCCACTTTCATTGATCGAGGTTTTGACTCCGGGTGCTTGAGTTTATGACAAAGGAGTTCGCCACACCACTGTCAGGAAGTCGATAGTGTGATGGATACCCTATGCAGTTGGTCCCTTCTCAAGCACTTTAACCACGCTTTCCCTCTGACAGTTATTACTGCTGCAATAAATTCTTCAGTAAAACAAATAGGCTCTCAGTAAATGTATCAGTTCAGGCACTCTGTTTTACTTAATATAACGGTGTGTCTTAAACAGGTAAGTACCCTAGTAAATAGACCAATATATTTAGTAGGGGAAATCATGTGTGTGTATACAAAGAGAGAGAGTCAGGAAGCTTCAGCTTCCTGCTGTTTCAGACCGGCCTTTTATAAGCTTATCTGTCCAATGTCATTCCTCCTCCCTCCCTTTCTTTAACTGGTGTATTTCACGCAAAGCATTTTCTTAGAAACTGCAAGCCAATTCTGACCTAATATTTGGCAGAAGTGGAATATCTTGGTGAAGTGATCTTGTAACACATACACCATATGGAAAATGTAAAATTAGTTATGCGTCTTTTCCAAGGACAGTTCCATGAGTGAAAACCTTGAATTGCATCGGGCTCTGTATCCAATTTATGCTCCCAGCAAAGTTAGATGGATAACCAATCCCAAGGTTAACCATTTAAAGGTTATCCATTTAAATCCCTGCTTCCCTCCTCCCTCACTCCTTCTGTATTTACCATGACTGCGAAATGTTATGGCACAACTGGCAAAATGCAATACAATGTATCACCCTTGTGTATTGTATAATAAGAGTTCATAAACCTTATGATGCAATGGATCTTTTAAATTAATGTTATTTCAACCATTTTGCTGCTTGTATATTGTTATATATTTTAGTGCCTACTTTTAATCGAACCTTTTAAAACTGTGGTTTTAAATTGTGTATATATTTACTCAGGAAAAAACTTAGTTTTGAAAGGCAGTGCACAAGTTGTAAAATTAAAATAGTAAGGAAAACAATAACTCTTTCTATTTTTTCTGCCATTTGGAGATTATAAAGCAGGATTCTCAAGCAGCTACTATAATACATGCATTTCTTTGGAACAAATATACTTCTGTTTTCCTACAGTATGAAAAAAAGCTATTTATTTATTTATTTATTTATTTATTTATTTATTTATACAATGTATACAGCCTTCCATCTCACAAACAAGTGACTCTTGCGCAACAGGGCTAAAACAGTCAATAAATACATTAAAAGATATAAAAACCAAACTAAAACAAAAAATAATAAACAAAGGGATGTTAAAAATAACAGAGCCACCTTACTAGTTTACCTGTCCCCTGGGATCCCCAGGCCTGCTGGCATAACCAGGTTATAAGAAATATATATTCTATGTTGCATTGTAAGCCACTTAGAATCATTATGATTGATGCAGCATAGAAGCATTTGTAATAAATAAATAAATAAATCCATCCATCCATCCATCCATCCTATGGAATTCATGCTTTTTACAGCTCGAACATGATTCTTATATTGAAATTTTGCTTTTTCTAACAGACTTTGAGGGACCGTGGTTTATTTTATTTTATTAGAAATGAAAAGAGATTAGGTCCATGCCTCAAGAAATTACTATCTAAAATTCAGTACAGGAGAGTCAATGAAATTAAAGGGAGATAAATACATGCAGAAAAAAGGGCAATGACATGTTTGGTGAAAATGTAGCATACAATTTTTGTAAATAAAGAAATATGCATATATACAATAGGCTCAATTTCATTAGAGCAAAGAGATAAAAGATTTATTTGTTTAAATTTAAAGCCCACCTCTCTGGTAATGCAACATGCAAGCTTACATGAGATAAAAATGCAAACTATAAAACCCAAGAACACAAGCAATAAACTAAAATCAAGCAAGATTAAAATCAATACCATTAAAATCAAAATCTATCTAGCAGAAGCTTGATGTAATTTTCCTAAATACTGGGAGAGCGGGAGGCAAACATGCTTTCAAGGGGACGATAGTATAGCCTGGAGGCCACACAGGATAAGGCCCTCTTCCAGTGCTAATTAGGTAGCAGGGAGACCCTTTCCCCTGATCATAGCAGAAGAATCAGTCCCTCAGATAATGTGTAAGCCTGTAAGCCATTTGGGCTTTACAGCTCAACAGCAGTACCTTAAACTGTACCAGTAGACAACTACCTACTAGTGCACATCTTTCAATGCAGGCATCATAAGCAATGGGTAAACAGCCTAACCATCATATTGTATACCAATTGCAATTTCTGGACACTTATCAAGAGTGGTCCAACATAAAGCTTTCTACAGTAACCAGAACAAGATGTAACCAAGGCATGAATAATAATCACAACCAGCTTAGGAAGGACCATAGTTGATGGACTAGCTGTGTTAGAGAAACGCAATGTTCACCACAGATGTTACCTACAGATCTAGTGATAACTGGGGGACAACAAAGAAACCAAACTAAGAGTCTGCTACTTCTGGAGGAATGTTACACTATCCAAAACAGAATTTCTCCTTAACAATAGCACCTCTGCCTTGCTTGGATTTGTTTTCATCTTGTTCTCCATTATCCAGCCTAGTTTAAACAATTAGAATTAGGTAAGAAGGAGCAGTAGAACTAGCATACCAAAGTTTGAAATGACCATATCCACTAGTTTCACATAGATATTAAAGAGCATAGAAGACACCATAGGTTAATGACTGGGTGTTGATCAATAGTTCCCTAGCATGACATTCTGAATATGTCCCAGCAGGAAGTATCAAAATTAGCGCAAAACAATGCTCCAATGTCCAACACCCGGCCCCACCCCTCAGCTAGTTCTGAAAGATAACTTGGCCAAAAGCTATCAAGACAACCAGGAGAACTAATAGGGTTGTACTCTTTCCAACTGCTTAATTGCATAGGTCATCCACCAACGCAGCTAAAGCAGACACAGTACTGTACCTTGGGCAACCCCAACTGAAATGGGACAAAATGATCAATTTCATCCAAATGTATCTGGAGCTATGAGGCCATCGCTCTTTCAATCACCCTATCCAGGAATGGAAGATTAGACAGTGGCATATAATTACAAAGATCCCTCATTCAAGAAGGCATTCATCATTACCTGTAACAATGGCCTAATCCTGAACTGTTTGTTTTATCAACCAAGAGAGGCAAGGTTCTAGCAAACCAGTGATGACCATCATTTTTCACACACTGTCCACATTGTCAAGATGTACAATCTGAAAAGAATCTACACAAATAGGATAAGCAGTTTTCAAGGTTACCTCCATATGACCTGCCCCATATGACCTGCCCCAAGCACTGGAGTCCTAGTCAAGGTGAATCAGATCAACCTTGTTTGCAAAAAATGATGAAAATTGTTCACAGCAAGCCTCTGACTATTCCAGCTAGCATTCCCCAGCATCTTGATGGAGGAAATGCCACATAGTACAGAAAAGCATCACTCATCTGTTCTGTGCAAATGCATCGGAGTCAAAGGAGCAAGTCTTTTTTCCCTGCATCCATTGACACAGAGTAGACTTACAAATAGGCTTTATGTAGGACTATATTCTGTAAGTAAGTAAATAAGTTTGTTGTTGTAACCATAGGTCATAGCATAGGAATGTCATAAAATACAATAAAATAACAATAAAACAATAAAATAGTACAAATTATAAAACAGAGTAATAAGGGAAGTATTCGATATACAAGGTTACAATAAAATAAAACCAAAGCTACAGCTAAGAACTTAAGTATTTCTTCCTAAGTTTAAATGAGAGCAAAGCAAAAGTAGCAACTTAGTTGCTGACTTTTGGAAACACATCTGCAAGAAGATACAGTGGTACCTCGGGTTACGAACCCTTACAAATTTTTCAAGATACGACCAGCTCCAGCCCCAAAAATTTACCTTGACATGCGAACTCCACCTCGAGCTACGAACTGGATCCGCGGCCATTTGCCCTGCTGCCACGCGGTCACGGCTTCCTGTGGGCAAGATCGCGGTAGCAAGGAGACGTTCGGTGAGGCTTGTGGTGTGTTTTGGGGGAAATTTGCCTCGTGGTGCGACCAAATTTGGAGGGTGGATTAGCTGTATTTACATTGAACCTTATGGGGAAATTTGCCTCGTGGTGCAACCAGATTCGGAGGGCAGAACGGATTAACCGTATTTACATTGAACCTTATGGGAAAATTTACCTCGTGTTGTGACCAACTCAAGTTGCAATCAGAGTCACGGAACGGATTAAGTTCGTAACCCGAGGTACCACTGTAGTTCAGTTTTCAAGGTCAGAGCCCTTGAGTTCATCTGCCATTAATAATTTGGTCCTGATCTCATTGTAAATAAAGCAGTGGAGGACATAATGGATAATGTCCTCCACTTGACCAACACCACAAGGACAGTGACGTTGTTTGTCAGGGAGCTTACAAAATCTCCCTTCGAAATATGTGGGGGGCATAGTCTGCAGGCAAAGGGGTGTTAAAGCCCTGCTCAGTGAAGGACTATATTCTGTATTCAGACCAATTTGTTCCTAGAATTCTACTGCTCACACTCCAGCCCCCTCATGGTCCCTTTCATTGCTCTCAGCTGCTTGGTGAATTAAGATGCCATCTGAGCGCTACTGAAGAAAGAAGGGTGCTTATGGGTAATAGTGTCATTTGCCCAGACCACCTCTGCATTCTGTAGGTTGGCCAGGACTTTCCTGCCAAAAGGTGAGACAGGAAATTCCCCAGCTACATTTAGGAAATCATATCCATCAGTCACTTGGGCTAGACCATTTTAACTGTTCTTCTACCCCTACAGAGTTTTTTTTTAGCAGCCATCAGTCTAAAACTGTTTAGAGAATGATCTGACTATGAAAACAGAGTTATAATCAGTTCCACTTTCACCAGCTCCATGTGAACAGAATACTAAATCCAGCATATGGACACCACTGTGGACACGGTCTTGGGGCACCCCTGCTTGGGAGATTGCAGCCTGCCAAAGTCTTAATCAAATGGTGGTGTTTGTAGGAGGGTGTGGATAGAAGCAAAAGAGATGTCATTATGTTTCCTTCCAGAGCAGTCCTACATGAAGTAACTGCACAGAAAGAATTTGGACAGCTTAGTCCATCTGATTCTTCTGTAACAGACTTCTTGCACCATTTCCTTCTTTCGAAGCATTTATTTAACCACATTACTAGAAATATGCTGCACCCTAAACTGAAATAAAATTCAATTGCCAAACTACTTTTGTACATGGAATGCAGGAAAAGGTGGGGTGCCATTTTTTTCTTTGCCTCAAGCTTCAAACTGACATGGGAGGACCTTTAGTGTAGATGACCAAAATGAAGCAATTAAGTAGAATTGCTTCCAGCTACAATTGCTTTCAACTTATGGGGGATGGCATACAGAGCTTAGCCCTCTTGCTATTTGTGAGGGCTACAGCTTTATATGATTGGGAGGTGATCCTGTTGGCTAAAATGGAGCAGAGAGGCTTTTGGATTTCATCATGTCCCTACCAGAGTTCCTTCCAAAATGCAAGTCGTACTTCTAAGTATCAGAAACCATTGTTGTCATAAATGTCCTTACCCAGGTTGTGTACTAGCATTTTGCAATTGACTCTTAATTTCTCTTCTATAAACATTGCTATAAAAACAACAAGGACAGAATGCTGCTTATCCAGAGCTTCATTACCATGGCCTCTGATCCCTGCTGTCCCTTTTGTCAATTAAACTTCCAAATGCATCAAAACCTTGCAGAGCAAAAAGAGTGATGCCTAAACATCATTTTTATTGTCCTAACTGCCCTGCCTCCCTCTTGGAGAAGGAATATTTATCTCTCACAGACTCATCCAGTAGTGCTTCCTATATATCCCAAGCCTCTGTATCATTCTGGGCAGATGTCTTGAGACATCTATCCTTCAAGATTAAATGCATCTCTTCTGAGTGGCAGTTGCCACAATTGAAGTAAGCATTTACTGCCAGTGCTCAGCCATGCAGCTAACTGTTCTGTAGTTGAGGGTAGCCTCTCAAGGTGCAGAAGTCTCATGGGGAAACACTGATAATTCTGTTTTACCCTACAGGCACACATTTCCTAGATGCACGGTGTGGAAACATTGTAGAGTCCACAGTGAAAAAGCTGCACCTGCTTCTCAGTGCTTCTCATGAACAAGTTAAAAAGAAAAAAGAAAAGAACTCCTTTGACCTTCAGAAGGCCAAAATAGGCAGCAAATCTCTGAAATGTTTGCAAAGCCCATTAAAACCGCAAGTGGGGAGTGAATTTACTGAAACACAGAAACAAAGACATGGAAATTAAAATTCTGGCAGCCCAGGCCAATGGAAACTTGGATTTTAGCAAAACCACTTCAGCTCCAACACAACTAAAAGAAAAAGGTCACATCCTGCACAATCTCAATTTTGGGATTTTATATAATATGCTGCTGCTGTTTGTTCATCACAGAGGCTCATATTCTTGCATTTTTGTCTGATTATTTAAAGAATTGATTATTCGTGTTGATTCAAATGGATCAGAAACTCTGAAAAAGAGATATAATACTTTTTAAAAAATGTAATCACCTGGATTACAGCATTTTTGTGCGACCCAATGTGGGTGTGGCAACTTGTCTGTCTGAACCATCTGCTGAGTGTGCTGCTGTGGTACTTCTGTTTTAAAAGAACTGAAAACCATCTAAACTTTCAAATGTTGGTGAACTGCAGCTCCCATCAGCCCTAGTCAGCAGGACCACTGGTGAGAAAGGATGGGAGTTGAAGTCCAGCAACATTTGGAAGTCTTGCAGGGTGTCCGTTCCTGGTAAAATGACGGATAAATGCTAAACTGCCCAAATCCATTTTAGAAATAGCTTCCACAGTCAGCCTTCTAAAATTTTAAATTTTGTGAAGAAGCTTCACTTATTTAGGATTCCACAGGTAGGGTTTGAATTAAAAATGACACCAACCTGCTCCTCACCCCTGCCATTCTTGCCTAGCTCACTGGGCAAGTAGAAAGACTGTACTGGTAAGATGGCCCAATTACCTGACTGTTGTCTTCATAGGCCCATGTAAAGAAAACTTCTCATGCATGTTAAAAGTTGCTAATGAATACCACAAAAAGGCAACAAATCAAAGATAACCTGTCTCATGCAGAGAAACTGTAGAAGAGTCATGAAACAATTTCCTTGCTTAAACAAAATAGGCCTGTGTGCCTACTCTTTCTTAATATTATCACTATATAACTAGGAGAAGTAAACAAGGTTTTGATTGATCGGCATGGTTAAGAAATATAAAATATTTTGAGATTACTTTGGGCAAATCGAACATAAGATTATATATCCAGGACTTTTAGGAAATAGTGTAATCTTTTAAAATTACACTTTTAATTGGGCAAATTACACTTTTAATTGGCAAATTACACTTTTAATTGGGCAAAACACTTGGGCAAAATTTGGGCAAAACACTTGGGCAAAATTTGTGAATGCAGTTGGAAGGCACTCTGAGACCTGCAAAAATAAGACCTTAGAGACTGGGGGTTATCCATTTCTGACCTGAACCATCATGTATACTCGCTTATTTTATACATTCTCCATGTAATCTTCCCTTCAACTGAACTATAAATCTACATAAATGAAGATCTATCCCTATTCATTATGGCAGACATAAACAACAAACACCCACTAAATCACGCAAAGATAGGGATATAAGAGCACCCATCCAGAGGTTTTTTCAATAAATTACATGATCCCCCAGTGCAGACCTTATTGGCACGTGGAATCTAACACCACCCAAGTCCACTTCAAAGACAACTAACAAAAATTAGGAAGAGGAGAAACCTTAAAATTATACATTAAATCTTAGCTCCTTTCACCTGATGACATTCTTACCTGCTCTGATGTGATACACTCCAATTATTATTATTATTATTATTATTATTATTATTATTATTATTATTATTTCTAAACACATATTAAAATGTTACGCATGCATGTGACATCTTTGTTCTTTTCATTGTGATGCATTTCTTCATTTTTGGTGATGTATAAAAATGATCCTACATTAAGGAGGGGCATGTTACCTCCTTATCTTTAATAATTATGAATAAGTATTGAATGGCTCAACATTAAAGATAATGAGGCAGCCATGGGTGTCTGCAAAGGGAGCAAGAGGGGCAAGTAATCAAATGTGTATGATGGTATGATCAGACAATCATACTAAGCAGAGATTAAATATTTCTATCAGATATCAGGAAACAAGGAAGTAATCATGGCATTTGCATAATGACATCACTGTGCATGCTGTTTTGGCATCAGTCTGGCCTGTTTTGGATGCTCCCCCTCCTGCAGTCAGTGTAAGTTCCTGTAGCATGCTCTATTCACGAAAATAGGAACTATTTAACATTTTCCACAACAAATTCCAAAACCCTAATTGTGTACTAACTTCCTGAAATGTTGTCCTGTACACCTCTCCATGAAAAAGCCAAAAGAAGTTTTATGGGTGGTTTTTTGTTGTTGTTGTTGTTTTTTGGTTTGTCTGTTTATTTTTTAAAAAAAAGAAGGAAAAATCCCTAAGAAACATGGAAGACCTTTTAAGGTTGGAATTACTGATTTGGCTTTTGCTATTAGAGAAGCAAACAAGCAGCTCATTCTCAATGGCTATAAATGTAGGTAAGCAGGTGGGTGTTGCATAACACAGGAATTGGCTTCTGGGTTTCTTGCTGAGACCTTGCACTGTATCCAAGGTAAAAGGAACACAGAATTGTACATTGTGACAGTAATGCACACATGCACACACAGACTCAGACATAGCCCCCTCCCCACACAAACACAGAGTTCTCTAGAATTTCATATTTCAGACCAACTGGCAGCTTAGCTTTGATTCCTTCTAAACCAGAGCAGGGAGATTCCTTGTACTGGTCTAGTATTTGGATAACATGCCTCTTCAGCTGGCAAGGACTTCTTAAAGCACTTATGAAACCACTTCAAACAGAATAGTCCCATGACCCTGCCTTCTCCCACAGTAATCTTTTCTAATTATGATCTCAGTTTGGAGATATCTACGTTGGCTGTCTTACACTGAAGAACGTGTATCATTACCATCTACCCTAATCTCATCACTCTTTGTAGGTATATACACACACTAGTGTGCCACAAAACAACTGGAAAATGTTACTACAATATATTTTTTCTATCAATATTCTTTACTTGTCCCTGTTTGCTTGATTTGTTAAGCCAGTGTAAAAGCCAATGATTTTACCAAGCCTATTCAGGAGGATTTGATGACTTTTATAGATCCCTTCAGACATTAACTTGGTCACTTCCTTTAATTAATTATCCTTTGGGACCTTCTATTAGCTATCAGCACCAAGGTTGGACTACTTTCTTTAACCATACTGGACACATATTTGCAAGACACGTCTTTTCAATTAGACTAACCCTGAGCTTCAAAGAAACAGGAAACCACTCTCAACCTCAAACCAATCCAGACACAGGAAACCAGGGACAGACAGAACAGCCTGCAGCTTCATCTGCAGGAATCAGAACAGCAAATCAGAGGCCTTGCAGAATGGCAGGGTCCCCTCTTTTCTACAGCACCCAGCATTTCTTTGGGTGGGGACTTACACTATCAGATATCATGAAATGGCAAGGGAATAACACTGGCGGCATCTTTACGCCAAATGACTTGCATTTTAACTTTCTCATTCTGACTAGATGCAGTAAACAGCTAAATAGAAACTTTAATTCAAGTATATTAGTTTAATTGGATTATTCTATACTTTCTGGGTAGACTGAGCTATAAAGACAGAAATGTATGTGCACATGGCACCAACAATAGGAAGCATTTGAACAAATGATCGTTGATGTGACAGAACAGTGTGAGAGCTTGACTGAATGTTCTTGTTCAGTGGCTTGTAAATACTAGGCTTATAGATCAATACCAGCCAAATCCCCAAACAGAAGCAAAAGTGAAGAATCTTGGATCAAATCTGTGGCTTAACCAGGCAAAACAGAATCTCCATGGTCAGGACTGGCAGATTTTATGAAGTGATTCAACTTTTTGACATGCTGTAGAATGAGAGACACTATGTCTGCAAAAACAAAGCGATGTGTATATGACTTAGTAAAAGTCAAGCTAGGCGAAGGAAGAAAGAGATAGTGGGAGAGAAGTGGATCCCCTTTGACTGACAGGCCTAGCCTCCAATCATAGGGAATGGTTTATTCAGGAACCCTGCAGAAAGGCAGATGGTGTGTACTTTGTGTAAAAGGCCTTTCTTTCCAATCACAGAGCACAGGAATTGTCTGAGATGCATTGTAAGAGACTGGAAAATTTTAGAGACTATCTTCCAGTCAAAATATTTAATGTATACTCTGTATTAAAGAACAAACCGCAAATGAAAATGCTTTCTCATCTTCACAGAAAATAAGATTTAATTCTGTCCAAAACCAGTAATACCCTTTCACTTATGTTCCTGCAACTGTCCATTTTCTTGCCAAAGATCATCTTTACAAGTGTAAAGATGTATTCTTCAGTGTTCATTAATTTTACCCGCTAATCAATTATGAATCCCCCTTCTGTCAAAATGCTCCATGATTTCATTTTCACAAAAATCCCTTAATCTATCTGTTTAAAATTCAATAAAAATTACCCCAATTATTGGGTGAACAATGCTTGCAACTGTTGTTTAATTTAGTCCCAAAATAACAAAATTATAGGTATTTTTCACTGACCCCTCTCTTCTGGATGCAGGGACTAGCACTTGCCTATCCGTGTTCTTTTTACAATCTGTTCTACTAGGAAGTGGGAAGGGCCTTGGTCTGATGGTGCATGTTGCGGGGCTGTCACAGTGGCTTACCTCCCCCCATGCTGCCCAGGGCCAGAGGGCAGGTATGGCCAAAGGGGGATGGGGGGCTTGCTGTGAGGGCTGGGTGTGGCTGGTTATGTTTAGGTAAGTGGTTTTAGTGGATGCTTGGTGGTAGGCATGGTGCATATGGCCATGAATGGATGCCTTGGCCTGGGAGGGAGGTGGGAGGGGTGGGAGGGATCTGGGAGAAGGGCAGGGGGTGGGCAGGAGCATAGGAACCATGATGAGCAAGGGGAGATATGGTGGGATCTGAGGAGCAAGCTGCACTCAGGGATGTTGGGCTCACTGGTGAGAGTGATCATGATGTCCAGCCCCTGGGATCTTCCTTTGGGGTTAACTTATAGGATTTCAGTGGCCCTGGACTCTGGCTCCTGCTATTAAATGCCAGATTGGTCTGCAATGAATCTGTCTTCATCCATGCTTGTATTGTATTGTTTTATTTATGTATTTATTTATTTATTTATTTACTAGATTTAAGACAAACTGCATCTGATCGAAGACAGATAAGGACTCATATTAGAGTGATTCACATGAATATCTGCAGGGCCACTGAAAGGAATAGTCTTGCTGTCTGGCAGGTAAAGTCACTCAGATCCACTCAGAGTTGGACTCCTACTGGACAGATCCAGATGGGATGCTCCAGGTATGGTCTTGTAGAGTTATGTGGATTGAGTTTGACTCTGTGGTTCCTGAGGAATGGACAGGATTTTCCAGTCTCTGCACTCAGCCACCTGTCTGTTAGATTCAGGCCCTTCCTGGATGGTTAAGGACACCCAGGGTGTAACCTATGGTTGGGCTCATGCAGCGGTTACTCCTTCTCTGTGGAAGGGGATGGATCCCTCAGTATTGAAGGAGGCTTTGGTGCACCTTCTCCTCAAGTGTCTGTCACTGGACCAACTATTCTGAACAGTTTTGATACCATCAACCACAGTATCCTAGTAGGCTAGCTTTGGGAGTTAGGAGGGGGACACACTGTTTTATGGTGATTCTCCTCCTTTCTGTGGCTGGAATTAATTGATACTGACAGGAGGTGAAAGGTCACTTCCACCACTCCTCACTTTTGGGGTACCAGTTTGGGGTCAGCTATAATCAATACGCTGATGATACCCAATTATACATATTGACCCCAGGTAGACCCAGTGACACTGTCAACATCCTGACACAGTGCCTGGAAGCTATGTGAACCTGGAAGGGAAGGAGCAGATTCAAGCTCAATCCTGACAAGACCAAGTACCTTTGTTGGTTTCACCCTCCTGATTCTGGGGATAGTCCCCAGGGACAGTCCCACTTTAGTCTTTAATGAAGTTGTAATTCCCCATGGAAGACTAGTGTACAACCTGTGGGTCCTCTTGCACTCAGAGCTCTTGCTCAAAGGGCAGGTGGCAGCTGTGGACAAGAAACTCTTTGTGCAGCTTCATCTGGTGCACCAGTTCCATCTGCTGTTGGACCAGGAGGTCCTTCAGATAGTCAGTCATGACTTAGTCATCTCTCAGTTGGACTACTTTAATGCGCTGTACATGGGGTTGCCCTTGAAGCCAACCTGGAAGCAACAGCTGCTCCAGAATGTAGCAGCATGGGCAGTAATAGGTGTGTTGCACCATACACATGTGTCCCCACTGCTTTGCAATCTGCACTGGCTGCCATTTGGCTTCTGAGTGCAATTCAAGATGCTGGTTATTACCTATAAAGTTCTTCATGGCATAGGGCTTGGTATACCACCTGTCTCCATATGTTTCTGCCTCCCCAGTGAAATCAGCTAGAGTGGGCATGTTTCAGATCTTGTTAATTAAGAATTGTCACCTTGTGGGATGCAAGAAGCATGCCTTCTTGGTGATTGCTCTAGCTCTGTGGAATGATATCTTCCCAGAGATCGCTACTGCTCCCACCCTTTTGAATTTCCACAAATTGTTAAAGACTTGGTTGTTTGTACTAGTCCATGACTATATTGAATTGAATTGAATTGAATTGAATTGAATTGAATTGAATTGAATTGAATTGAATTGAATTGAATTGAATTGAATTGAATTGGTTGTTCTCTTAGGCTTTGGTCTAGGAGGATGGTCGAGCTCCTTTATTTATTTATTTTGGGGGGGGGTTTATTTTCCCTTGTATATATTACACAAAATAAAATAACACAGATAGATAGATAGATAGATAGATAGATAGATAGATAGATAGATAGATAGATAGATACAGAGATACAGAGATACAGAGATACAGATACAGTAGTATTGTTTTATTTTAAATGTTTTATTGTAACCTTCCTAGAGTTACTGTAGACTCCAGCAGCCTCAAAATTGAAACTGAAATTCAGATAATAAATAAATAAAATGCAAAAATGAAATCACAACACTGAAAGCAATCTAGCTCTAAAACTCTTACATCCATTGTTTGAAATTTAGAAGTCTTTCAAATTGTGTGTTATTCCTAGAATGCCCATCCCATTCTGTTGAAAATGTTAAAAGTTACAGCCATTTGTGTTTGTCTCATGCTGGCCAATGAGGGATATTAATTATGCCTTGGATTAGGCCCTGAAGTGAAATATCCAGCCTCTAATTCTGTTCAAATCAATGAAGGCACTAAAGCAAGCACCAAACTGTAAATTTTGCACAGTCCACTTAAATACCAGATGCTTGAGATAGGATAGAATTGTAAGGTTCCTGAAAGATAATCCAGTCACACTTCTGCCAATACAGGAAATCTACAGTACTATTATAGCATCTCCATCTTTTTTCTTATAAATTGAAAACACTGGTGCGGGTCCTATTTCTGAAATAACACAAAATAAACATATTTATGCAATTGCTCTGAAATATTGCACCCACAATTATATTGCACCCATTCCTGGACTGGGAGGCTCTACTCGCTGTCACTCATGCCCTCGTGACCTCTCGTTTGGACTATTGCAATGTGCTGTACATGGGACTGCCCTTGAAGAGCATTCGGAAGCTTCAGCTGGTACAGAATGCAGCTGCCCAGGTTATACATAGTGTCAGCTACTCAGCACATGTAACGTTACTGCTTCGGGAGCTGCACTGGTTGCCGGTGTGTTTCCGGGTGCAATTCAAGGTGCTGGTCATCACCTATAGAGCTAGACCGCTTTCAGTGTTGTGATTTCATTTTTGCCTTTTATTTATTTATTTATTAGCTGAATTTCAATTTTGAGGCTGCCAGAGTCTACAGTGACCCTGGGAAGGTTACAATTAAGACATTTAAAATAAAACAATACTATCTCTATCTCTCTATCTCTCTATCTGTCTATCTATCATGGCTTGGGACCAGGTTACCTTAGGCACCATCTTTTCCCAATTGTTTCTACCCATCCAATCCGGTCCGGCAGGTTGAGCATGCCCGTCAGCCAAGGAATGTCAGCTGGCGGGGACCAGAACATGTGCCTTTTCTGCTGTGGCACCTGCCCTCTGGAAAATCCTCCCTCCTGAGATCAGGATGGCCCTGACCCTTTTGGCTTTCAGAAGGCCTTGAAGACCTGGCTTTATGCCCAGGCCTGGGGCCCCGAGTGTGTGAAGGGCCCCATTTCATGGTTGTGTTGATACCGATGGTTTTTTAAGATCTCTTGGCTGCATTTACTTTTTGTATTGTTTTAAATGTTGATTGTTTTTATTGTTAGCTGCCCAGAGTCACTGGTCTGAGATGGGCGGCTATATAAATTGAATAAATAAATAAATAAATATTGTCATATTGATTAAACATATCAGTTCAGCTTTGCCTCATGGTATAAGTCCATGCTCATATCAATGGTAGAACTCCCTTCTTTTAAACATCATCCAGATTCTCAATAATTTCTTAACATGTGAAGCCCAAAACTGGACACAGTACTCCATGTGAAGGCTGGTGAAAGTTAAATCCCAAAAATGAGTAATGACAAAATTGATAATTTGGCATTTTATTTTGTGCAAGCTACTGTTGATCATTTTGAAACAAAAGAAATTCAAAATATGTTGATGAATAAAAAATGCTTTAAGTGGTATACAAATGTTTTAAATAAATAAAAATGCCAATCTGCTTTAATCTTAGCTGAAAATTGCTTTTGTGTATCTTCACATTAATTTCAGTGGGAATTATGTGATTTCCTTACGTTAAATTGAGCCAAAGAACACTGATTTTATGTACCTTTCCCCGTGCATCCAATTATTTGAGTACACTTATATATTCAGATACGCACTGCAAAGTTTTTTTTACACTTAGTCAATTAACCATTATGTCCTAAATAAAAGAAGATAAAGATAAAATGACAGAAACAGGGAGAGGGGGAGAAAGAAAGGAAAATACATATACCTATACATCAGTTATCATCAAAGCATATGTTACATATGATAATTAAAGATGGACCATGTTCTCTTTGGTTTGATTATATTTGATTGTTTCAAAGTTACCTCCTATTTGGATTTGATCTAGATTAGAATGAAGATAGTACAGCAATATGTTCCTCCTGGTGTGCATCTGCATGTCTATATCTCCTAGTGCAGGAAGTTGCATTAAATTATTCATCTCTACAGAGTGATTATTAATTATGGTGTGAGAAATCCCAAACACATATGGTGACAGTCTTGGTTAGAACTGCCTCCTGCTATGCCTTAAAGATTCATACTTGGAGGCAATGCATTTTTTTCCATGCCAAGACCACCTATAGTTTTCAAGATAGCTGAAAATTAGCATTTTCATCCTGTGCCCTCATTCTAGCTTTATGATATATCGTTGACTGCTGTCATCTTGTAACTTTTTTTGTGAAGGGATAGTTGTTAACAGCCTATCAGTATAATATGTTGCTAAAGTGTATTGGATAACAGTTCTTTCCTTCATTTACCTTTACACACCTGCTTTGCGAATGACTTATTCTAAGAAGCATTGAATGGGAGATGAGAAGGAAGATTCTGTTGAGAACTGAATGTACAACTTTTGTGAAAACACCATTAGATGTTTTTTTCAGTTCAGACTACTTTTTAGACAACTGGGTTCAAAACAGGTACAGCATAACTTTGATCTGCTTGACTACTTAGTTGACTTTAGTCTAAATAAGATGAAGCCAACCTAAATCCTCAGGTGAGTGGTGAAATCCAAATTAGTCTATCGTGAGTAGACCTGTTAAAATCACTTAAGAGTAATATGGCCCTTTAAAAGCTAACAAATTTATTATTCCATAAGATTTTGAGGGTTATGATCCACTTCATTACATACGTGGAACGTAGTCTTGAAGTTTTATGGAAATACAAAGCATTATTGGAGAGTTTGAAGAAGGATATAAATGATTAAAAAAAGTGAAAGGCAGTGAGAATTAACTTTAGTAAATGACTATTAAGAAAACAGTGCAAGGGTATACTCTGCATATTCTTGCATTGATGAGATGACTAATACATGCAGTATATTAAAAAAAAGTCTTGTGGAGTCCTTGGGGTTCTCTGAGCTTAGTTCTTTTCTTGCAAATGTTTCATTACCCGGCTAAGTAACATCTTCAGTGCTAAAATGGGATGTATTTAGTTATCTATGTATGGCAATGTGTTGTTGGACTTTGGTTAGGAAGAGTACAATTTTTTTCTCAGATAAGAAGCTCATGTGAACATGAATTGTTCACTCATATGAGTGCATGTGAGTTATCTCTGTTTTAGCCTAAAGTACTTTATTGAAAGCATTTTCACACAGGGTCCTTTCAACAATTCAGAACCAGCTCTATCTCTCTCTCTGTGTCCAGTAGCTGAGTCAATATTGTTGACTCAGCTGAAGTGGATTTGAAATCCCAGCAAAGCTGATCTTTGTATAAGCAGCCCTTCATCCTTTTGGGAGGAAGTCTTGCTTATCCCATCTTCCAATTCTTTTCTTCCTCCCATTGAGGCTCAGGTGCTATTGCATTCATTGGAGGAAGAACAGAATGAATGAATGAATGAATGAATGAATGAATGAATGAATGAACGAACACACACACACACACACACATATATATTCATATTTTACTTCATCTCATTTTATTTAGAGTGTTTATAAACCAAACCAATCTAAGTATCTCTGGGTGGTTTTATTTTAATCATGTAATTATTTCAAAGACAGAACTCTAGTGTAACTGTAGTTATAATTGTGGCAATCTCAAAGGCCTGGATTTATATTTTGTTACAATTATTTAAGGGGGAAGGCTTACCCCATCTCCCAGATACAGTTTTAACTTCTGCTATGCATTTTGTACTTTTAGATTATGCTTCTTTTCACAATAAAATACTGCAAAATATTATCTAATTTTCTCTTTAACTTTGTCCAATATAGATTGGAGATTCTGATTTGGTTTTATTATGCTTGCGTTCTGTAATGTTTTGCTAACCAGCTTTGGGGCTGAATTTTAAATGGATAAGTAAAATTAAATAAATAGGCACAGCAAATACTGTGTGTATTTCTCTCCAGAGCCAAGACTTTACTTTTTGAATCTGGTGTTGACCCAGAGAATATAAATTATCCCTTCTCCCTGTGTTTGAGAAAGCAGCCTAGTTTCCTCAGTCCAAGTACCAATTTAGCCCAACAGCAGTCTCAGGAAGTAGAAATTTTGTGGTAAGGAAAGGATGCCCAAGATTTCCAGGAAAATGGAAAACTAACAAGCCAGCTGTCACTGAAGATATAAAGCTCCCTCCCTTTCCTCTTTCATTTTTGTTTATCTTGTCTATGTCAGAGTCACTCCTGACCAATACCTAACTTTGTGCCAACTGACCAAGGCAAATTCTGAGAGCCGCCATGCAAAGGACAATAATCTATCATTTGCTCTGTTACTATTTTGTCAGCAAGCAAAGTATGTGGGTGATTTCCAAATTCTACTGTCAGGAGACTGACTGGCCATCACTTGCAGAAATACTAGGCTCTGTGCTTCTGTCTAAATTTGCCTGTATTATTACAACCCATTAATGGGAATAAATGAAAATCATAGCAGAAGTTACAAAGGTGTCATTCTTCTGTTTCACTGTCCAGTCCTCATATTTGTCACAGAGGAATTAAACTATTAATGAAATCACAGAATATGTGTTGGAATGGACTCAAAAGGTCATCAAAGGGACCTTCTGAAGGAAGAATGTTGTATTTCAAGCTAATACTTTTTTTAAAAGGAAGTGTTAAGCAAAGGGAGAAAAAAGTCTAACATAAGACTTAAGACATTTTTCTAATTTGCTTAACACTCTTTTAAAAAGGTATTATCCTGAAATGTGACAATCCTTCAGAAATTGGCTTTTGAACACTTTCAAATCTTGATTTTGAAATTTCTCTATAATAGATGTTTTTAAAAGATCCTAATACTTAGGATAACATTAAATATCAATTTACTAAGTGCAATCCTAGGGCTCTAAAGTCTATATATACTACAGTTCATCCTAGAGTGCTAAAAAGTCTATATATAGTAATATCCATAATAGGAAGAATTGAAAGAAATATTATATTAGGAGCAAATCTATCTAAATGGTATTGTGCAGGAGTTGGTAACCTGAAATCTGTTGACCAAATGTGGACCACAGACCCATTTTTGTGGCTTGCAGAGCTGCAGGATCTCACCACTGAAATTCAGTAACAAAATATCCATTTCCAACAGCACAATTCAAAAAGTTTAATTGTTTATACACATTTCTATGTAACCTCTTCATATGTCCCAAGGGGGCTCACACCTGAGATGGGTTTTTTTTCATGGTTTAAGTTTTAAAATAGGTGATTAAACCTCCCACCTCTTTTTTCATCACTTAAATTCTCTAAAAAGCAGGAAAAATGTCGTTATCCTCTATAGCTCTCAAAGGATGATGATAATGTTGACAGTGATTTTAATATATTATGGAAATGTTGTTCCTTGGCTGAAAAATAATACCCCACCTCTGATGCAGAGAACCATTTATTTGTATTCTTTTTAGAATACAATGCTTATTTAAGTTACAGAACACACTTATGTTCACAATAAAACTGGCCACTGTAACTCTTACCAAATCTTAATCTCAGTTAAGCAATTAGGAACAAAGGTGGGTGGTTATACATTTAGATGCAAAGCATGAGAAAGCTATGAGGACAGCTATGGTGGACGCATCAGAACTGACACCTAGTACAGAATATGCCCTGTAGTACCAACAAGAGGCCTTTCCCCTCTGCTTAGTTGAAATGCTATCTGCCCATCTTTGGGTAAGCAGAAAACTATACCCACAAGACACCTGCTGTGCCCATGGCCAATCCCTAATCCTGCTCCCATTGCCTCAGTTTCAGATTGCTGTAGTCACCTTACTTCTTTGCAAGGTGATGAGTAACAAGACTAACAGACTGTATACGCCTGCTTGGTTACCCTTTGAAGGTATCTAAGTAAGGAAGAAAATGCTTCAGTCATGGAGCTAGAGACAAGATGAAGACAATGGCATGTGGTCATTGGGGGAAAAGGATATTATTGGAGCTTGTTTAAAATGGGGCTAGATACATGTTGGGGGAATGGCCCATTGTTGATGCACCTAAATGAAATTGCAAAAGATTTTTCCCAAAGATTCTGATTGAAAACAATCTTGAAGAGACCATTTGGGAAACAAACACATGCATGAGCGACGTTATTTACAATATTCTGTCCCATTTTCTACCCCATAGCTCAGTTTAGACTTAGATTTTTGTATATTATATATTTTATAATTCTTTTTTTTTCTTTCTGTTGAAAAAAAAACTATGACACTGACATAAATAGTTTAGGAGATGTTATACCACCCAACTCCCAATGACTCTGAGCTATGTTGACTTTAAAAATTACAATATTATGTGTACTATAATCATGTGATATGAACAAGCAGAATAAAATTTTAATGTTTTCTTCGATTATATCATTTTTGTTGTAAAGGGGATCACTATGGGTTGCTGCCACTTTTCAGAAACTAGCCCATATTTTTACACTAGTGTTCAAAGTAGATTACAACTAAATAAAATAAAGCACTAATGGTATTAAAGCAGTTATATTAAAACATTAAAAAAGAGACGGATTAAAACAGAAAGCTAATATTAGAAACACATGAAAAGTGTACAGTACATGTATTATACCTCCAAATAACTCATTTTATAAAATGTCCTTGCTTCTATAGTTGCTAATGTTTCAGGATCATTAAAATGCCTTTTATAATTTGCTTGGAGATCTGTTAATCAGTTTGTGATAAGAAAATACTTACTCCCATCAATTTTTTTAATGTGAAAGTACATCATTAGCCAATCCACATATAATTCTGTTCCTAAAGGCTTTACAAATCAAAATATATAAAAATTATTTCTTTTCTATGCAATGTGTTTATTGAAAATACCAAAAGTTAATTTTAGTAATTTGAAAAAAAATCCCATCACTTGCCTACCATCTGCATGAATCACTTTGCAAATATTCTGTATTTATGACATCAATATAGTTAAGTGTGTTGATCAAAATAATGTGAATGCAAAACAACCTGCTGAAATATCGGGAAATTTAACTTACTTTGAAGAATCCTCTGGAATGAAAAATCTTAAAAGTATTATTCTATTAACGTTTTTGGAAAGGAAAGGAAAGGAAAGGAAAGGAAAGGAAAGGAAAGGAAAGGAAAGGAAAGGAAAGGAAAGGAAAGGAAAGGAAAGGAAAGGAAAGGAAAGGAAAGGAAAGGAAAGGAAAGGAAAGGAAAAAGTCTGATGAACAACTTATGTGAAATAGATAATGCTAATCTATATTGCACCTATTTTAAAGCTCTGCTTAAAAACAATACAGAACTTCTGAGAATCTGAGACAGCAGAAAAGATTAATGGATCATTTTAGCCTTTCTAATGAGAAAGAGGTACATCCTGGACACAGGTCATAAAACTGGCTCAAGGATGACAACAGTGCATAATGACTATTTTGCACAGCCCCCCATTATCAGCCTAATAGGCAGGAAAAGATAGATTAGGATAGGGCTGAAGACTCAGGCAACTCCTTCTCTATTAGTTGCAGATTCATTCTTTAACTTGCCTACATTTTATAACATCTGCTGACCTGCTTCCATTTAATGCATGCTTTCACACTTCTCCCATCCATGAATGGCAGGCTTTTATAGTACTGTTGGGTGAGAGCACTGGTATTTGTGGAAGGTGTATGCAGTTGTATGGCAGCTGTTTATTTGTAATAAGACAAAGTAGTGAAGGGAAGGCAGTAGGATTTAATTCAATGGCTATGCTGATAGAACAAAAAGGATTTCATCTTTTTTACTATATGCAAGTTTACTACCTAAGTTTTTGGAAGTGGAAAGTGATTGCCTCCCCTCACCCACCCACCACAATGAAAAGAAGATACAGAATCAGTGTAGACCCATCATTCTTGGTCACCTTTGGTCAGTGAAAGGAGGTCATTGGCTGCATCGAAAAGTGGAGTGTTCTGACCCTTCAATTTTTTTCCCCAGGATCAGTGTTGCTGTCTTCCTTAGTTGACAGCGTGTCATTAACCAGCCACCTTTGGATTCACAGGCTTTTTATATTACTGGTACTCCTGAGATTCCTTCTTCTCTCTTTATAGTGGGTATAATCACTTATAAAGAGTTATGTTTGGCTACTTTGGTCAGTTTGGCTTATATGAGCAAAATTGGATGATAAAGGATCTGGTGCATACATTATGATGTACCCAGTCATTGGCATTTGACATCTTGGATATAGTTCATAAAACTGGCTCAAGAATAACAACAGTCCATCATGACACAACTAATGCCAATTATATAGTTTATGTCATTTGCATGATAATAGTGTGATGCATGTGATGTCACTTGTCTCCTTTCCTCCCATGTCCAAGTACCCACCATAAATCACATGAACTGGATAGCTCAAGAGGATCCAGAAAGTATGTCACTGTGGTACAGGATGGATATGTACGTGTGTGTACGGCTGTGTGTGGATTTATGCGCATTAATAACATGTATCAAAGATTCCAAAATCCCTAAATCTCTCTATAATTGTGCTTCATTGTACATATCAGAACGTACAACTCATTGTTACAAAAGGTCATGAATGGCTCCTGTGACCATTCAGAGGCTTCTGATTTATCAGTTTTAATCAATCTGATCTAATTCCTTTCAAAAGCATCTTTCCTTTCTCACTGAGAGATATGGAGGTATACTTGGCTAATAATTTCTGATGGTCAAGGGCAAACCATCCCAATACCTATACATAATAATTGTCATGAAATATTGTAGTCTTCCAAGCCTCCATTTGCAATCAGTATCTTACATAATTACAATAATAATATTATGCATTCAAGTCTTGAGGTATATCTATGTTAATACATTGGGAAGGGAAGCATTCCACTGAAAGTACAAATGTGTAATAAAAATCTCATTTTTTTCTTAAAATGAGGCAGGAAAGATACACTAAGCTAAAAGTTTTGACTGATTATACTACTTGACAAAACCTGTATTCCTGTGTTTGAAGGTTTTTTAAAAAATATTTTCCTAGATAGTCTCTTAGATTAAAATAATCCTCTCTTAAGTGTGTCTGTTTCATACAATGTTCTTTGTATGGAAACAGATGGGGGAGGGGGGATAAGTGTGAAATCACAATGACTTTGCCATGAATCTGTTCACTTGAAGAAATTTGACCACCCACTTTTATGCAGAGGCTCCCAAGTTCTGACAACTCTGATTGTCTGGCCTTTATCACAGAATATTAACTTGACATCATATCCAATACATTTTGTCTTTCCACCAGAATTAACATTTTTGCAGAGAAGCTCCTTTTTGGAGCTCAGCTGGGCCCTTATAGGTCATTCCTTTCTCTTGAGAGAGTCCAATCCAAGTTCTTAAGATCTATTTTCCAAGTTCCTTGCTGTGTCTCCAACGTGGTGCTACACCGTGAAGCTGGCCTACTAAAAATAGAAACGTCTGCTTGGATTTATATTTTCTCCTATTGGCTTAAGCTCTCCTTCTTCCCAGATGGCCTAGCTCCCCTGATTATGACCGATAATTTTCGATCCTCTTGGTGTCAGGCAATACATGCTAAGCTGCAACTATATGGCTTTTCAGGGGCAGATATTATCCTGCTGGGCTACGAACGTGCACTAGAGAATCTTAAACAATGGGTCATTGATCTAGAGCTACAATCAGATCCATCACTTCTACCTAAGAACATTTTCTTGGGTCATTCAGCACACCTTCTTCAACCAGTTAGATACCTTACCTCATAACAATCCCAAAATTTAGAAGGGCCTTATCCCTGGCCAGATTCAACGTCCTTCCAACAGCTATCACTGAAGGCAGATATCGAAATATTCTCCTCAATCAAAGACTATGCCCATGTGGCAGAGGAATAATTGAAACGATGGAACACGTCATCTTATATTGCCCTCTTTATGCAGATGCTCGCCAGGGACTATTATCCCAGTTTCTTGATAAACACCCAGGTCATTCAGACTCCTTCTATCTCAAGTTGCTCCTATCAGACCAATCTGATTTTATTTCATTGTCCTCAGCTAAATTCTGTTTTACAATCTGTACAATACGCTGTAACATCCCTAATCAGGTGTGAATCTTAAGTCTAACTTCCTACTCTGTGACCAAATAATAATTGATCTGATACAACAAGTCAGTATAAAAATTTATTACTTTTGTAGTCTTTTACAAATTTTAGCATTATTTATACCATTTTATAGTTAATTCTTTTAGTCAATTACAGTATTTAGATTATTTGTTGTAAAATTAACTGTAACTACAAAGGATTTTTTTGTTTATAATATCTTCACACTGCAATTTTAACCCAATAATTCTATTCACATTCTATTTTATGCTATTAACATGATTTTTTTTTATACTTACTGTAACGTAAGAGCTACGTCATTGGTTATATGCTGGTCTATGACTGAAATAAAATTGATTGATTGATGCAGAGAAGAGACAACAGATCTTGTAGGCTACCTACAAAATCACAGTGTGACCAAGAGACTTCTGTATAGCCTTCTTAGGTGTTCAAAGTGCTACTGATGGAGAATTATCTAGGTGCAGTAATTAAAAAAAACCCTATAAGGTGAATGATATCATTGTTTCCCATACTTGAGA
Source organism: Liasis olivaceus (assembly GCA_030867105.1). NCBI lineage: Eukaryota > Metazoa > Chordata > Lepidosauria > Squamata > Pythonidae > Liasis > Liasis olivaceus. Next base: position 33,924,074 of record CM061349.1, on the reverse strand, counting down.
TGGAAGCTAAGAGGCATTGGCTTGCCTAAAACTACTAAGTGAATTCAAGGCTGAGATTTAAATCAGGGACTTCCTGACTCATAGTCTGAGACCGTGCACTTTCCAATCATCTGCTAGATTGTATATAAATGAATGAATTATCTAATGTTAGGCATATTGATAATTCGTGCATTTGCAGATGCACAAGCAATACACACAGAGATAAATGTTTGAAGTCTACTTGGCGTAGAAGAAATAAACTTGAAGAAGGAATGCAAGAGGGATTACATAAACATCACCTTGGTCCTGGAAGGGAGGAGGGAGTAAGAAAGAAACTCAAGATTGTCCTGCCTTGATTCTCTTTAGCATAAAAAATTGATTGAGTGATTGATTATGTGCCACCAAGTCGTTTTTGACTCCTAGCGACCACATAGATAGATTTTCTCCATGACGATCTATCCCTAACCTGTTCCTTCAAGTTTTCCAGTGGTGCACTCATTGCCACTGTAACTGAGTCTATCCACCTTGCTGCTCTTCTTCTCCTTCCTTCCACCTTTCCCAGCATTACAGCCTTTTCCAGAGAGCTGGGTCTTTGCATAATGTGTCTGAAATAGGATAATTTGAGCCTGGCCATTTGTGCCTCAAGTGAGAACTCTGGGTTGATTTGTTTGATAATCCATCCATTTGTTTTCTTAGCTGTCCACGGTATTCTCAGGAGTCTTCTCTAATACCAAAAGCATCAATATTCTTCCCATCCTGCCTCTTTAAAGTCCAACTTTTGCTTCCATAGAGCGTCACAGGGTATATCATGGCTTGCACTATTCTGATCTTTGCAGGTATAGACACATCAATAATGGTATAAGAAAGGGGAGAGAGAGACTCCGCCAGGCTTTCAAGATCCTGTTATGATACCCTGAAATAATAATGTAGAGCTCCAGTAGTCCTTGTAGAATCTCTTTCCTGACCCAGTCCACCTGGAAGGGCTGACTCATGGCTATAGAAAAAATCTTGACCATAGTCTGAAAATATTTGGCAACAGAAGAGTTGCTGAAACTTAGCAGTTGTGAATCCAGTCTGCAACTGAAAAGAAAATCATGAGAGGTACAAGTTATACCACACTGAATCTAACTGGTTGGGAAAGGCCATTCAGCCATCAAATTGAGCCCCCTGCTCAGTGCAGAAATCCAAAATTAAACCATCCCAGAAGGATCACATTTGAGTTTCTGACTGAAACACCAGTTAAAGGGGAACTCATCACCACTCTGCAAAATTGGTTCTACTGTCGAACTGCCCTTATTGTTAGGAAAGTATTTTCCCCCTAATTTTCAATCAGAAACTGCCTTTCTTTAAGTTAAATCCATTGTTCTATGTCCTTCATTCTTGACCGAGAGAGGGCAGATCTTTACCCTTTTCTATGTGATATGATTTAATGTATTTCAGCAGTATTATTATATACCCTTCTCAGCCATCTTTTCTCAAGACTTAACTACCCAGCTCCTTTATAGAAATTAGTTTGTAGCTGATCATCCTTGTTGCCATTTTCTGTTCCAATTTGTTGTTTCAGTTTTTCTGAACTCTTTTTAAGTTTATGTATTTATTTATTTCATTCAAGTTAGGTGTCACCAGATTCAAATGAACTCTGGGCAGCTCACAGCATAAAACAACAAAACTAATATATAATCCAAAGAGGGATATGCAGTAGTAATAAGATAATAGTGCATCCGATCAATAACACAAATTGCACACTCAGCAAGGGGCTGTAATCAACCTAGCTCGAAGCCTGGAAGAAGAACCAGATCTTCAATGCCCTGAACTGGAAACAATATTCATTTCCTGTTATTTTAAATTATACTTCTCCTGATTCAGCCTAAAATTGCATTTGTCTTTTTTGCAGCTACCTTACATTTCTGGCTCATGATTGCATCTCAATGAAATATAATATCAGTTTCTTTTTTCCATGTGTTATTACCAAGCCATGTACCCCATCTTATAACTGTGCATTTGATTTATGTTTCCTAAGAGAAGAACTCTATTAAATTTTATTAAGTTACCTTCAATCCCTTTCTCTAACTCTCTCAAGAATTTGAATTTCCTTTTCCAGAGTATTAGCTGTCATTTGCAAATTTAATAAGCATTTCCTCCCCCAGAAGTAATATGATATTTGGACCAAATTAAAGTTCATCATCAAAAGCTCATTCTGGAAAAAATGGAGATACTATATTTGTCTGTTTCTCAAGGTGTAAATGAAAAGAGCCAGAAAGAATAGGTTCTGTTGTGGACTTTCTCTACTCTGTCACTGAAATTAAAAGAACCTTTTAACAAATTGGACTATATTATTACAATCCTACCATACGAGAGATGTTCTAACCCCACTTATCCATAATCTAATAACCTCTAGCTTACTGTAATGTTCTATACATGCATCTCCTTTTGGAGACTGTTCAGAAATTACAGATAAGGTAATTCCTAATTACCTATTGGAACTGGTTGCTATGATAATATAGTATTGTATTACATCAACAGTGCTCTCTCCTGATCCAGTTTTGAGCCCTATTCCAGGAGTTGATTTTAAACTTTGAAGCTCTTGAAAGCTTACAACCCATTACTACCTAGGCTAATTTGAGTCTACAGATCTATTCTTATCTTCAGAAAGAGGCTTCTTTCTCCTGCTTTAATAGATGACAAAACAATTTCTGCACTATCCTGTTCATTCCACTGTGCACTTGGAGACCATAATGTACGCAACAAGCAGATACCAGTGTTGAAGAACTCAGAAAAGCCATTGATTACATGAAGAGCTACATCAACATTTAGATTCTGCAGGACTTCATACATAGAATCTTAATTAAAATGCAGTCTTGAAATGTTGTGCGTATAGAGATGCCGTAAGATGACAGGATCAGTTTATGTGCCATACAAAAGAAAGAAATGTTCATCAGACATGTTTTCTAAAAAAAGGAAATCAAGGAAAATTAAAACTCACCAAAAGCAGAAAAAAATGCAGTTATGTTACTTCTTCAAAGCGCAGTCTTGTCCCCTGCAGCCTTTTCATGCTTAGGGCTAAAATAACAAAGCTAAAATACTGAAAACAGGTGTCACTTGGCCCTGCAAAAAGCTGATAAGATCAGATGGATCAAAGGCCAAGGTCAATACAATTGCAAAACTGCTTGGCCAATGTTATTTTTGCCATGATTCCAAATTGTTGAAAAGCAAAGCTTTGAATCTGACACCTGAGAATTATATGATATATGATATACTTTTTTTATTAAATATAACAGGCAGAAAAACTTGCACCTTGCACAGCTTCCTTGTAATTATTAGCCAGTATTTTACAAGATGAGTGTTCTGAATGCTGTAGTATCACAAATGTACTTTCAAGATCTTGTTTTAACCTAAAAAGGAAAAATAAATACTGAGATATAAAAGCTCTGAAATTTATAGGTCATTCTCTATAAGTCATTCCCCCAAGTGGTGGCAACACCAATTCTTCCCATCTTTTTTCTTCCTACCTCATAAATGCACCAATGTGAAGTCAGTCATGTACACATATAGACACACATAAATCACAAACATCCATTTCTCTTCTCAAATTCATTTGATTACCAAATCCAAGGACCATCATATGTTTATTCTCAGATGTAAAAGTCCCTCATTAAGGCAAGAAAGGTCCTTGAGAAGGATTATAAGCATTACTTTAAAAAGTGAATAAAGTTTTAACAGACCTAATTCAGAGCTTCTTTGAGTGTTGATACTTGAAAGCAAGTAGAACAACCTTAGCTCAATGGCAGAGTATATTTTTCATATCTCTAGCTTCTACCTAGAGATTTTCAGGTAGCCTATAGGCTAAGATAAGCCTCTTTTTAGATGGCCAGTGCCAGTGAAACATACAGTCTAGATACTAGGAGTGATAATTGAGCCCTACAGACCAGAGGCCTCACTATCAACCATCCAGGCATTTGCATGTTTGGGGAGTGGCCTTGTATAAGCATATTCCTAACAAGGCCCTACTACAGTGTTCCATTAAAAAAATATCAACAACAGGCTTTTATCTGTTTTTTAAAAAGTGGGGAGGAACTGATATAGCTGTAAATGCTTATTTTATCTGTTCTTCCAAAAGTGGTGATGAGCTTAAATTCAGGACAGCAAAAGCAGACTCACTTTTGTGTAGTTCTGAAGGTGGCATAATTCTAAGTGAAATTAAAATGAGAACCTGAACATCCCTTAAAAAGAAAAAAACACATTTTTGTTTACTTTTTGTTGTAATCAGTTGTAAAGCATGGTCAGACATTGCAAGGACATGAACTAGATTACTGATCCCCAAGCTGTGCCACAGAACCCTGAACTTCTCTAGAAACTTAACCAGAGAGTTTCTCAGTTAGAAGATCAGCGCTAGTGGAATCACTTCTTTGGAAGACAGCTTGTTCATAACTTGCTTTCTTTCACAAGAGATAGCATGGCTGCTCTCTACTTCAACTCAAAGATTTTGACTGTCCCTTAAAAAATGCTGAAATAACAAGACTAAGAATGAAGTGAAAGGTGTAGCAGAATAAAGCAGTAGGAAAGACTATTTACTTTGGGAAGAACATAACATTTATGAGCACTCCCCTGCACAAATGACCTAAATTTAGTCTCCTGATACATTGTTTTCTTTTTTGCAAGGAGATAATGGATTATTCAGAAGTGGCATCTCTGACAAGCAAGCTGATGTGGTACAGTCCATTCTATCATTACAGCTTTCTATTATCTCCCTCCACTGCGTGTCTAGACCAACCCTGGGTTCATGTAAGGTGAAAAGACTTAGTCCTGGCCATTGTCCTATAGATGACTAGTATCTGAATAAGCACCAGCATGTAATAAGGATACAAAAAGACTGAAAGGAATGCAGAAAGGAAGTTGTATGCCAAATGTGGACGTCTCTTATTTAGGCATAGCTAATTTTCAAGGAAAGGATTTTTTTTTTCCCAGAAAACAGTAATCATAGATGGATTTGTCAAAACAGGCCTTGGAAGCTACTGTAGAAGGGAATAGAAGAAGAAATGAAGGTTTCTGTTTAGAAACCACCCCCTCCCCAGCCTTTTAAGAATGTGTGCATGATGTATAATAGATACCTGTCTGATATAATTAATTATATTTTCCTAAATTTAACATTACCTGAAGGGGAAATCATTTTGCTTGGTGAAATCCCTCATGCCACACAAAGTCTGTTAGCGAGCCAAATTTAATTACTGTGATAAAAACCACAAGAAAGACCAGGTTTGCATTAAATCCATAACCGCATCTAGGGAAGAACAGCTTTAATCACCTTTGAAATGGTGACCACAAGATAATTAAAGGGAAAGTGCTCTCATTAGAAATTATCCAAGAATATCAAATCTCAAGGTTGTTGTTTTTTTCTTCCTGAAGTCCAATTTAAAAATGTGTTTGCATGGGCTTCATTTTTTCCCCCCATTTCTGCTTTGAGAGGCTATAATACCACTAGAATTCTTCAGAAGGAGGCCAGGCCCCAATCCAATGTGAATGTTATAAATCCATCAGTGCCTACAATGGAGTTCTATTTCAGTGCACAAGGAACATAATCCCATAAGCTCTCACTATTGTTGATAGTCTTGTCTTGTCTCGTGTCAGAATGCAGGAACTGGAAGGGAGTTAATTATTAATCTAAATTTTAAAAAATTAAAAACTTTAATAAAAATATAGATTTATATAATTCTTGCCCAGTGCTGGGCCACGTTGATGGCAAAGGTATTTCTGACCAGCAAGTCATTCTGTGTGCATGTCGGTCCCAAGGGGCACTGCAAAAGACAGATAATTGTTCGAATAGCGGCACAGTCACAATAAATTGTTGATAGTGAAAACTACAGAATCAAACAGTACAATAGCTAAAAAATTGCTGACCTATTGTGACAATCACAATCTCCTGCCTGAAGTGGCAATCACACTCTGTTTCACTAAAAGATCAGTCCTGACTAAAATTAGGCCGTTGGCTAGAAAACAAGACACTGGCCCTAACAGGATTTTGGTCTGGACCAGCATTGCTTTCTAATGTTTCTTTCAAAATCAGGAGGAGTAATATAGCATCTTTTCAGACTAACAAATTTTATTGAAAGGTATAAGCTTTCATGAATGACAGCAAATCTGATGAAGTGGGCTGTAGTTCACAAAAGCTTATGTCTTTTAATAAAATGTGTTAGTGAAAAAGTACTCCCAAGATCCCTCCTGATTGTGGGCAATCATAGACTAACATGGTTCTCCTCCTTTTTTTTTTTTTTTTTCTCTTTAAGTGCACCTATCTTGAGATTTAATTAACCAAGTAAATAAAATATTCATGGCCTGCCCACTGGCTAGGACATCAGAGTGGGTAACAATCTATAATATATGCAAGACCATAATATAAGAATAAAGTGGTATAGATTTTTACAGAGGACAATAAGACACAAAGCCAGCTGACCCTGAAGAGCAAACAGATTGGGTGCAGGGGAGGAGCATTACAAAATTCAGGTACCCCAGCAGAGGAGGCCTTCTCCTATATTCCACTATTCATGCAATTCTTCCAACTGAGGGAACTGAGATGAGCCTCTACACACAGATTTTAATATTGAAGCAAGTACATCTTGGAATGATGCTGCATTCTTGGAATACAACTAGATTCACACATCACAATAACCTGTGATTTGTTTTTATCACAGTTACCGCTGCTTGTTGATAAGCTGCGGCTGATTTGGTTCAAATATCATGCTTAACAAGAAACCATGGTTTTACAGACCAGGATGTCTGGATCCCACATCATGCTAAGCCAAAACCAAATAAGCCATAATATGGCTTAGCACCATGCCTGTACTATTAAAAATTTTACATTTATCATATAATCTCTCCAAACTAATTTTTGGCCATTTTGCTAAGACAAAGTCTACTGGCATCCCATTCTTAATAGTTAATACTTAGAATGGCTAAGTATTAAGAAAATGTTGGTTTCCTATTCCTTCCTCCTGGGCCCATTTATGCATTAAGTCTTGGGCATTATTCATAATCCTATTTTGTATTTCCATGGTGGTAAATATTGTTTCCTAACAATAATTGTACTATATGGCATTTGTACAGCATCTTCTTGAGGAAGGCTTCAGTCCTTTGCAAATAGAGATAAAAGGTCCCTAGATGCTGAGAACATGGACTGTGATCTTTTCAGACTCAGTTCTTAGAACTTTTACCTGCCACATAAGCACATTAAAATCAGGAAATTACTAAACCTGGCCTTCATAGAACCACACAGGGCTTTGTGTTATCTGTGGCAAACGTGGGCTTTTGTAAATATGGTGGGAGAGGTGGCTGGGAATTTACAGCGCCTTGGTGATTGCATCATCTGTTATTTTACCAGATGTTTCCCCTTGCCTTGGTAGCCTGTTTGAATGAAATTATCAAAATAAAGAGCCAAGAAATGTATTTTCAGGGAAAGCTGGCAACTCAAATGGGTATCTCATATTAGGAAAGAAAATATGGGTTATGTACTTCCTATAGGAACAATAACATATTTTACGCCATATGCTGCCAAGAATCAATGCTGAACCCCCATTGAGGGAGGAGCAAGGCAGTTCCACTCAGAACATTGCCAACTTGTTTATTATAAGTGCACTGGTACTTCCATAGCAGCAAATGGTTTAGACCAGTGTTTCCCAACCTTGGCAACTTCTAGATGATTCAGAATTCCCAGCAGTGGCCATGCTGGTTGGGACTTCTGAGAATTGAAGTCCACCCATTTGGAACTTTGCAAGGCTGAGAAACAACAAATTAGATGGGCTGCCATCAGCATGTTGCCAATGTCTTCTGGGAATTATAATCCCAAATAATCTGGACTAAAGCATGGTTTGCTTAATCATGGTTTGGCGAATAACTACAATTGGATATGTTCCTACAGCATGGTAAGTCACACAAATGGTTTACCAAGCTGTCATAAACTCTCATATAATAGGTCAGTTATATTTTTCCTTCTATAATTTTATCAATATAATTAAAAATTTCCAAAGAGGTGAAAATTAACAGATGTAATAGGAATAACAGGCATGTTTGGAAATTGTTGATCATTAATGACTTTTTTAGAAAACATATGTGAAAATAATCATTTTTCCTATTTCATTTGATATGAAACCATGTTTCTTATTGACTAATACTGATGCCATCAATACTCTAAAAATGGCATCTAGGGTCACATACTAATTACCATAGAATCATTAAATATATGAATTGGAAGAGAACCTATAGACCATCTAGTCCAATCTCCTGCTCAGTACAGGTATCTACTGTACTAAACCATCTTTGATTAATGACCCTCCAGCCCATTTCAGTTGGAAAAGTGAAGAGGACTCCACACTGTTCTACTGGAACAGCTTAACAACTCTTATCCTCATTACTCCTTCTTTTAATTTCAACCCATTAGTCCTTGTCTTGCTCTCTATTTCAACAAAGAATAGGTTCCCCCTTGCATATGACAGCCTTTTAGATATTTCTAGTTTGTTGTTCTATCAAATTAAGCATGCAAAACAAACTTGGTTTCCAGGCTGTTTATCATCTTGTTAGTTCCCCTCTGAACCCACTCCAGGTTAACTATGTCACTTTAAAAGTGCAGTGCAGCCAAGTATGGTAGAACTATTGTCTGTCTTGATCTGGCCTTTTTAGCTGGTGCATCACACTGCTTCCTCATATTCAGCTGGAGGTCCATTAGTACTTCTAGAACCTTATCACTTGCACTGCCTCCAACTACATCTGATTTTTCTTTAACGTGGATGGAGGACATTATACTTGTCACAACTGAAATTATCCTTTTGGATTTGGCCTAATGGTCAAGCCTGTGAAAGTCATTCTGAGTGAATTTGTCCTTCAAGGTATTAAACAATCCCCTTAGCTTGGTATCATCTGCATCTCTTCCATTCCATTCTCTCAGTCATTAAAAAAAATAATAGCACTGGGCCAATGAATCCTGGGGATCCCATTCAATATTTGCCTACAGGATGATATAGAACCATTTATGAGAACATTTTCAGAGCAGTTCTTCAACCAGTTGTAAATCCACTGGACTGCAGTACTGTAGAACTGACATTCATTCATCTTGTCCTCCAGGATATCACGAGCAACTTTGCAAATGCTTTATTGAGATCAAGGCACATTACATCCACAACATTCTCTTAATCTACCAAACTAGTCTCTCTGCAATAGAAAGAGGTTAAGCTGCAGTTGTTGACAAATGCATGGGGTCTCCAGCAAATATTTCACTTAAATCCTAATGTTCCTGCTCCTAAAACTTTTCTTCCTTTAGGAATTTCCTTAGAACTGTTTCAGGTGGTGTTTTTAAGCTTACTTTATTGTAACAAGGTGGTATCTGTTTTCTTTTTGGACACATATTTCTCCATCCTTTTGCTGCTGCCCTGCTTATCCCTGAAAGATTTTTCAGATTTTTCAGATCTGAAAAAGCTTCATCTTATTTATAATTTCAACTTGTATAGCTACCCACTCATCCATGACTCTGAAGTTTTCCATTGGGATTTAACTGAAGTATGGGAAGCCAGTGAGGCAGGAAAGATGCTTGTATACAGGTAGTCCCCAGTTTAAGAGCAAGTTCCATTCGCAAGGTCTGTTTTTAAGTCAGATTTATATGTAAGCCAGAACAGTATTTTTATATAATACTGTTGTATAATAATAAACTTGAACCATTGTGTATTTAACTTGAATTTTGCTATAATAGGCTCTGTTCTTAAGTATGGGTCATCCGTAAACTGGTCATTCTTAACCCAGGGATTACCTGTACTGAAAACAGGATGCTCACATACTCTCCTTGATTAACTTGTAACTAAAGTAAGTGCAAGAAATTCATACCCTATTTGTGAGAATTTAACCAATATTGTATTCACTTTTGAAAATGTAAAAAAAAATAAAATCACAATATAAGGGAATACTGGGGGGGGGGGGGGTGGAAGCCAGACTAAATGGTCAATATAGCAGAAACTTTGGACTTCACAATCACCCTTTTAAAATATCCTGTTCTTTTTATATGGAAGTTGGAGACCCCTATATGACGATCTAGATTAGTTAGCTATGAAGATGGACCTGCAAAGAGCGATATTCAGCCATTTTCTAATGATTCACATTGTCTACCCTGGGTTTATAATGATCATGCTGTTTTCTGATTTCTCCTGTCTGCTTGAAGACCCACCCAGAAATCAACCTTGGTTAGGGGTTTTGCCATGTATTTGAAATCCCCTGTGTTATGTTGCTTTCCTTCTCCCCACTCTATTCCCCTTGCCATTCATGGCAAATGAATTAGTGGATGAAAAGAAAAGCTTTTTTCCCCCAGACAATTGCAGAGAAAAACAATCATTAGAGAAATAGACACACTTGTACATACCCCATCAGCCTAAGCTAGTCCAAATAGCCTAGAGAGGGAACAATGGAGGGACCAGCGCACTGTTTGAGCAGCCCATTTATTAGCAGATTTACAAAAAGGGATGGCAACTTGGCTAAAACGTTATTGTCAAAATTAAATACACACATACACACATGCACAAAACATAATCATGACATCCAATTATTCCATTAAATGAAATTAAGTATTCTTCTTGAGTCTTTGGAAGGAGTAATGCTAAAGCCCATGATCTGAATAATTAGGTCAGTATTGATGATTTCTGAAGGAAAGTCTGTCTAGACTGGATTTTTTAAAAATTGTTTTGAAATTGGAGGGGTGGGTAGGGCTGTGTGTGTGCATGTGCGTCTCTCTGCTCCTTTGAATTCTCAGGGTGGTCATGTTAATAGGTTTGCCCTGGCAGGTAGAGCAAACTCTGGATCAAGGTGTGGCTTTCCCACTTTGATGTCGGCTGTCACGCTTGACTGCGTTCGGATCTCTTTGGCTGCCATCAAGTCTGTTGTCGTGGGAGACCAGGTAAACCAGAGCTGTTCTCTTTGACAATCCCTCTTTGGCACAGAGAAATCTTTTATTCTGGGAGGTATTTGTGGGTTTTTGCCATGTCAGGGAAATGAGTATGCTGATAGGAGCTTTTAACGTTGGAAAAAAGGCATTGTTTCTTATGCAATCCTACGAGAAGATTCCTTCACATAAATGCAATGTGGCATTTTGTTTATAAAGATCTTTGGAGTGGGAAGGGAGGAATAACAGAGCCTGGTTCTTTGACTGACCAGATTAGTAATATCTGTTGTTAGAGAGAGAATGTCATGTATAATAAAGAAACACCGGCAAAAAAGATAAATCCTTGCACCAAGGAGTCATAATCTTGTTAATTATAATTCTTATGTATGTATACACATCTGTCTTTGGAGATTTGGACTCTTTTTTCAGGTCAAAGCAAATAGGAATTTTGTTTAACTATTTTAAAAGCAAAATTACAGGAGCAGAGTAACACCACATAACAGTAACACCTAGCAAGTAAAAGCATACCAGTTTACACCTTGAATTCCTGGGATAAAATGAGCCCTGAGCCATGGTAGCTTTCAGCAACCCAGTGGCCCATTTTATGCACATATCTACTATTAAATGCTGCATATATGGAAGAATCTTAGAATTATTCATGAAGGTGCTTTATCCTAAATCATGCAATTAGTCCATGTAGCTCAGTTACATGGAAAGTGGTAGCAAGGCAAGATGTTGGTCAAAGATGTATCCTGTCTCTGTTACCTCTGTTCTTTTTAGGTAGAGGTGCAGGACTGAGCCTAGGACTTATATGCAAATCACATTATCTTAAAACTGATGTGCATACTTTGAATAGCTCCTAAGGAATGTTTTGCATGGAGGCAATGGATAAATACCTCAAATAAATACATTCTTTAAAAAATAATACTTCTGCCATCTGTTGATTTTCTCCAATGATTTCTTTTTTTATTCCACTTTCCTTGGGAAAGGCTCTTCAAGGTAGCTCCTGAAATTAAAAATAAACAAACAATAAATTCTAGAATATAACTAAGCAAGGTAAAACTGTTATACCAGCAACAACTCTAAAAATTAATGAAATAAAGATGTCCATCCATTCAGTTAAAAGCAGACTGAAACATCTTGGACTTGATGCTCTACTTGGTATAGGAGCATCAATCAGATGGCAGTATCCAGGCAGAGTTATGGCAAGACCTCCTTCTCCTAGCTGTCTGATCTAATCCCACCAGCTACAACTCAGATTGTAGCCTTGGAACTTTCAGTCGAAATGCAATAATTAAATACAATGTAATTGGAAATCTCACAGGATTTCACAAATGAAATTACAAAACCTTATGAGATTTTATCCAATTTAAATTATTTTTGTCTTTAATTTTAATTTTTGTGGCCACACTTCATGTAAGACATGACCTCCTTCCCAAGATGGAATAGCTCCATATGCTTTGACTGAGTTCCTGGAAGTGGGGGACATGGAGAAATTTATAGTCTATTGGATTTAAGTGGTTTAGAAGTCTCCAACTAATCAAGACATACATCCATTTCACATCAGCTCCAGACCCAATTATCCAGTGCCATTGTCCTTCTTCAGCAGCTGAGGTGATTTCCTTCAGATTTAATTGCAGTGCAAAAAGCTGGTTTTCAGCTGGAAACTGGATTTTGACAGTTTGGGGGCAGAGTATTTCCTGATTGGAAATATCACCTCCTGAGCTTCATCTGTCCTAACAGATCCTATAAAGGGAGTGTTTGCTTGACTACATGGCATTTCCCACTCAGCATGCCAGGCATGCAAGCTGGAATAAAACTGACATGACTCTGTTGGCTTCCCCCTTCTTTGGGGCCAGGGATAAGTCATATGCAAAGCACCAACCTGCACATTTTTTTCTGGGTTGTTGTTGTTGTTTAATACAAATATTTCTTTCCTTTTTTGTGTGCAGTGGGGTAAATTATTTTTGTTGTTGCTGGGCCTGCAACTGGGGCAGGGTTTCTTCCTAGTTTTCAGCATTTACAGGTCAGCAAAAGTGAAGATGATCAACATTGTTTTCAAGCTGATTTTCAAGGGTAGAGGAGTGAAAATGGTAGTGCTTTGGAAGTGTCCTCCATACTACATTCCCCACTGCATCAAGGTAGCAATCCCTTTTTTAACTCATTTCCATGGGTATTGATCCTTATAAATACTACTTTGATGTTACATGATTATACATGTGCCTATTTGGATGAATTTATTTCTTTACATTTACTGCTTGCCCACTTAATAAACAAAGTTGGACATTACCTTTCTATATATAATAACATATATTCACACTTACACACTTTTTAATGCTCTCAGAGAAACATACAGTAGGATGCAAGAGTTGTAAGCAGCCTCGGAGATCATCTACCTCAATCCATGCTCAGTGCAGGAACTCTCTACTACAGCATCCCTGATACAGGCAGTCCTTGCTGAGTGACCACAGTTGGGACTGGCAACTCCGTCACTAAGTGCCGTGGTCACTAAGCAGAAAATCACGTGACTGTGACAGACTTATGACATCACTTCCTATTTGGTCATTAATCAAAACATGACGTGACCACGACTTACAATTTCACTTCTGCATTCTCCGTTAACTCTGCTTGTCACAAGCCAGTTGGGAAGCACGTAAATGGCAATCATGTGACTGTGGGACGCTGCAAAGGTTGTAAATTCATGCTGGTTGCAAAGTGCCTGAATGGTGATCATGTGACCATGGGACACTGCAATGGTCATAAATGCGAGGATTGGTTGCAAAGGTGTTTTTGTTTTTATACCATCATAACTCTGGATGGTCGCTAAATGAGGCAGTTGGTAAGTGAGAACTACCTATAGATAGCTATCTGGTTTCTGCTTAAATACCACCAGTGAAGGAGAGTCCAGCACTTCCTAAACAGTCTATTCTACTGCTGAACAGCTCTTATTCTTAGGAATTTTTTTCTGATGTCCATCTCAAATCTAATTCCTTGTAATTAAATCTATTGGTTCTTGTCTTTCTTCAGAAACAACATTCAACAAGTCTACCTTGCCCTCTGCATAACAGCATTTCAAATATTTGAAGACAGCTATCATATCGTCCTACAGTTTTTTTTATTATTATTATTAATTTAGAGTCATATTTGTAAGATGGGTGGCCATATAAATCAAATAAATTATCATCATCATCATCATCATCATCATCATCATCATCATTATCATCATCATCATCACATATCCAATGGCTTAAGCTGTTCCTTATAACTCTTTTCTTCCAGTCCTTTTATCACCTTTGTTACTTTCCTCTGGACATGCTCTAGTCATATTTTTTTCTTAAATTATGGTGCCAGAACTGTATGCAATATTATAGGTGTGGTCTGAATATAGAACAGAAAGAAATTATGACTTCTGTAGGAACTGTATCATCACTAGGAATTATGTTTTCTTTAAAAAAAACTTGTACATTGTAATTCCATATATTGGCAATTTGCTCATATGTCTGAGAATGGAAGGGTGAGACTGTACTAATGCTTTTAATATTAACCTTTAAGCTTGGCCTGAAATGAAATGAAAACATAACGTTTGTATGTAAATCCAGCTACATTTCAGCTTGTCCCCAGTTTCATTTCATTCTGATTCCCCCTTATGCAAGGCAAAGAACACAAAGTTATTAAGCACAATACCTGCATATCAGTGCAAGTGTCTTTGTGTGTGTGTACTTATATGCTGGACTGAAAAAGAAGTGCGAGATCTATCTCCCTTGTTAAAATCCTACATATGTAAATAGGATTCCTAGTTTTACTGTAATAAAATATGTCATACTGTGAAAAACCATGCTTCTTCCCTGAATGTCTAGCTTATTGCTTGAACACATGCAAAGGAAGTGTTTGAATGAGACTTTCTTTTATAGGTGTTTGCGGGAATGAAAAGAATTTAAACAACACTGCATAACTGTGATATATCTCATGCTTAAGCAGGTAGGGTAAATGCTATAAGAGACTCAGGAAATCAGTTACTAAGAATCAGTTACAATCATTTAAAGGTCAGTGACATTTCAGATTTCCTTTAAGAAATCCATTCAAGTGAGATCCCATGTTTCCTGAAGTTAAAACAAGAAGTGGGTCTAAGACTTAGAATATGAAAGTCTACAACCAAGGCATGAGGCGTTGAACATCTTGCTTTGCTATGAACTGGGCTAATCAGAAACCTACAGTCTCAGTTCTCTATCACCAAAATAGGTATCTTAATGATATACTTCATGGGGTTTCAGTGAGAATAAATTTTAAAATATGTGTATATGTATGTGTGTGTGAGAGAGGGACAGAGAGAGAGAAACAGAATGAGATTTTGTCAGTTAGCTAAAGTTTTTCAAGGCAGCAATGTGGAGAATGTAAACATGCCATTGCCACTTACAAGTGAGTGTAGGGAAAAAAAGGGTAGATTATTGTTATACAGATGGAGATGTGGGAAGATCGAGTGCTGGATTTCACCCAAAGAATATATCAGTTCAGGAATCAGTCTTAAATGGCCGGAGACTGTCAACTGTTTGTAATGGCCACTGTTCTTGAGTTACAATAAATAATTAGTCTTAGTCATATTATGTTGAGTCTCTGGGCAACTTCAATCAAGTTTGTGCTTGCCTTTAGGAAGACTAACAGATTCTGAGCTTTTTTGTCTTGAAGTAAACATGTTTGGTATAATAGACAAGTGACTAAGGAAAAATTCACACATGCATACAAGTCACTAGATTAGTATTTAGTCCTTGATCACTGTTACCTGAATCAGTAAGCTGATCCCATTACAATAGCGTTGTGCTGCTATTTAGAGTCATTGAGCGGCTTCTAAGGTAACATTTTTAAAACAGCAATGTATCTATGATGGCTAATTCATACATGTGAATTAAATCAGCACTTAATGAGCATCTCTGAAACAAGAGAGAGATGTACAGAAGGATATGGAAGAATGTGTCCCTGTTACAGTATAAAACTGTGATGGAACAATTATATAACTGCTAATGGAAAGTGGGAAAATCAGTTGGTTACAAACATATATTAATTATGCACACAAGTGCTGAAACAGTAGTTAGGTTTTTTTGTTGTTGGTTGGTTTTTGGCTTCTATTTTATTTTCACTATTTCCTGAAAGATTCATATAGGCTAAAATATGTTCTGCAAATTACTTCCAAGGTTGTTGAATCAAAAAACACATGTTGTTTTTTTTTAAACTTACTTTTCACTTTTATACTATGCAATTATACTTTTCTCTAAGTAGGTTGAGATATATTGAAATGATCTGAAGAAAGAATGGAGAATATATAGATAATAAAACTTTTCCATGTACTTAGTATTGGTAAAGTACCCAACTGAAGTGTTAAAAGAGCATCATATACTGTACATGATCATGAATCCTGATGATGGTTCTGTTAGGTAAGCACAGAGCAAATTTGAGAAAGCGTAACTCAGGAAATATTGAGTCTGTGGCTGTACATCAAATTTGAAATAAGGTTTTGCCTTGACACTAAATTATGCCAGGACTGACTGAATCAGTTTGATCAAACTTTGCTCAACACTGGAAACAATTGTCTACTTTTATTTTTCTTGTATATGACAGAGAATGGAGAGAAGGAAAAGGAAAGTCTGTGCTGTTTTTAATTTAATATTTAACTGTACGTTAAATATTGGAGTATCTTCATGTTATAAGGATTCACCTTCTTTTCTTGGTGCACATTGAAAAGAATGCTATTCTTTACAACAATACCAGCATTACCAAAATTGTTCTAACTTTTAAAAGAAAAAGTAATACATTGACCTACAATGAGCTGGAGAAAAATTTGAGAATTAAAGTAGAAAGTTCTTTACAAAATTTTCCTTTTAATAATTAATATTTATGCAAGGAAATTACTTTGGATACATGATTGACAAGCTGACTTATATTTAAATCATAAACCTAAAGTTTGATTTAGAACAGAAGTTCAGCTTCCAAATAACATGTAATGCTAAAATATTGCTGTTGTTAAATAAGTAGCTTTGTAGCTTTGTATGCCACTTTGAGCTCCTAGAAGAAATGTAGGAGATAAATCTAATAAACATATCAAGTTCATTCCCATTTCTTTCTCTGGTAAAACTACCTGGGCATCCTTATAGGTCACCTATATTACTTTGGCCATTAGCTCTTCCCCTTAAATGAACCTGAAAATTTTCCAAAAGAGTATTTTAAATTCCATACAATATCTCAATGGACTGTCAAATGCTCACAACACTTCTTCACTGAAATGTTGTTATGTCTGTTCCTTAAGCAAGAAGGTATACTGGGTAGAAGGACCTTTATCTTTCATATTATATATGGTCCAGATCCTAAAGCAGTAGTATCAAACATCTTATAAGGTGGTGTCCTACACTGTATTTTCCACACATATCATGTACACATGAGGCAGCACAGGCAATTGTGCACATTTACATTTGTGCAATTTCTGTAATCCTCCTTGCTCTTTCAGAGGTGAAAAAAGTACAGTAATTAGATCAGTACGTACCACTTGATTGAGTTATATATCTATCTGCAAGGTTGTGGGTGTGAATTTTACCTTGCTTCACCCGCATATGCTATATTCCTTTGATCAGTCAATGTATAGCTCCAGTTTATTTTTAATTTAAGAATATTTTTCTTAAAATCCATTTCAACCACTTGGACAGTGAATACAGATATATTAAAATATCATTGTGATATATTCAGTACCACAATTACTTTGAGCCAATGATGGAGCTCAGTCTTATAACTGATAAGCTTTTCTTTTTCTTTCTCAAGCTCTATTACTATTGTTAATTCAAAGCAAAACCCTATCAATAGAGTAGCTGTAGAGGACTGCTGCTTCTGGTTATGTTCATCTATTTTAATAGTTTGTAACTTTTCAGGCGATAAAGACCCAACAGCAAGAAAATCATCTGCGATTTGGGGGATACTTGCTTCTTGACATCTGGAGTACTATTATTAAGAGAGCAATTCAGGATGATTCTCTTTCTTATTTTTTTTAAAGCTACTGCAAAGTTTATGCAGTAGATTTAATACATAAGAGGCTTTATACCCTACCTCATTTGTTCTATTTCCTAGCATCAGTAAGGTCATTGTAGTTCCTTTTTACAGAGGGGAAACTGAGGCTGCCATACATTACAAAAATAAGGAATTTTGTATAGTTTAAAAGTTCTTTAAAAAAAAAATCCAGGAAGAATTGAAAATATGATAACAACTGCCAGTAGCCTATATCTGAAGGCACTGGGACTCTTATTTTAAAATTTACCCACCCTCCTCCTTCTCCCACTTCCAGCAGATGGTAAAGCTTTGGATGAGCCCCAAGTGATGTCTCCTCAATAACGTTTGACTTGCGACCTACAGGACAATGGCATCATAAACCATCCAAAGACTTGATTGAGAAGCCACTCGAACATTTCCATAAGTCATTCTGCCATTGCAGATCTGTCACAGTTTTGTCATAAAGTTTGTAAAATTCTACTGACATTGTGTCATCTCAATAAACGCAATGGGGAAAAATGAGTTGGGGCAGGTGTGAGCACAGATTTCAAGCTTAATGCGTGGGCTGTTTGTATGTCTTCTGCCATAATCGAGGCTCTTGTACTTGATGTTTTTTCTGGAGCCATGATGAACTCTTCCATCCTTTAAAACAATCGTTCTCACTTGATTAATTTAAAGAGCCAAAAAAAGTTAAAATAACTTGGCTTCACTTTGCAAAACACTTCTGCTCTTCCCTGCTCCCCCTGCACTCATTAACTTTAGCAAGCAAAGCAACCTAAACTAATATCAGTTCTGATATCTGTTGGACCAATTGCTTGTTGTCACTTGTTGCTTTAAAGTCAGTGAGTTCTTGAGTAAGAAATAGGAGCTGAGAAAGGGAATATTAGTTGAATGGGCAACAGGGCATTTCACTGGAATAAGGATGAGCTCAAGTTTATTCTTAGAAACTAAATATTTACCTATAATGTTTGTAGTGGTTTTTCTTCTTTCTCTTTCCTTTCCTTTCCTTTCCTTTCCTTTCCTTTCCTTTCCTTTCCTTTCCTTTCCTTTCCTTTCCTTTCCTTTCCTTTCCTTTTTTTTTTTTT
This sequence comes from Liasis olivaceus, assembly GCA_030867105.1. Lineage (NCBI taxonomy): Eukaryota > Metazoa > Chordata > Lepidosauria > Squamata > Pythonidae > Liasis > Liasis olivaceus. The sequence goes on along the minus strand of CM061349.1, from coordinate 33,905,081 downwards.
TTTTTTGGTATCTTTAAATAACAAGCATTCAGCTCAGAGATTCAGAAGGATCTTTAAAAATTTTTTCATTGTCAAAAATAAGGTCTTTGGTCTTTCTGGTTAATTCTTCATCAACAATTATACTGAGCACAAACTGTACAGCTTTGGTAACTTCTTTGTCACTGACTGATATTTTATCTCTGCATCAAAAAAATGTGCTTGTTCATTTTCTTCTCTTTTTTTTTTTCTTTAAAAGAAAATTCTTAACTAAAAATTGTTTTTAAAAGTTTACTCTGCAGCCATTATTGAACCTTTCTCTATTCTTCTGCAAAGTTCAGTAGTAATGAAATGCATGTACTTTCATCATATATTTAACTGTAGATAAGAGATAATTTGAGAGCCAGTTTGGTGTAGTGGTTAAGACCCAAGGCTTAGGACCATGAGTTCCAGCAAGTTCTAGTCCCACCTTAGGTACAAAGCCAGCTGGGTGAATCTCTGGGCCAGTCATTCTCTCTCAGCTCTTGGAAGAAGGCAATGGCAAGCCACTTCAAAGATCTTACCAAGAAAACTGCAGGGACTAGTCCAGGCAGTAGCCAGGAGTTAAGACTGACTTGAAGGCTCCCCCCAGAAAAGGGAGGGATAATTCACACATACATCATATAATTACATCTTATTTCTCATCATCAGTGACACTTACCGAACTGGTAAAAGCCCTCTATCAATAAACATTATATTTGGTATGATAAATTCTATGTGGTGTGCTTGCAGTAGGATGCAAATCATTCATATTATAATGGTCACATGATGCAAAAATTCTTTATATATTTTAAAGAGATTTCACAATGGATTGTAATCAAAATTTCTCTGAATACTTGAATGAAGATCAATATTTTGCCTTGCACAATGCCGTTCTAGTTTACCACCTTTTTACTGTAAGCTTAATTGGTTGGAAACCAAGTTCGACCATTTCTATTACCTATATTGTAAAATAAATTGATTAGCATGTTTAAAGTAAATCCAACGATAGGTTGATCAGTTTCCAGTATTGATTCCACATTTTTGACCTATTGACTCTAAGTAAATTGTACCATTAAACTTCATATTCTTTTGAAGTAGGTGATAAGGAAGTCTTTTACTCTCTATATCAACATACGTTTTATACTATATCACACATACACACAATTGAGAAGTTGCCATTTTAATTTCCACAAAAAATTGTGAGATTAATTTGGTAAAGACATGGCAGGAGAGGGTTTTTTTTTAAAAAAAATAATGGATTAATGAACATATGATCAGTAAATATTTTACTTAAGTATATCCCTTCCTGTAATAATCCTGACATCTCACATAGCGTTGGTGAAAAATGCATCTCTAACAAAACTATTTGGAAAGCATTTTATCTCCAGGTTATCATTATCATTATTACTTATTCCATGTTAGTCTGAGAAAAGAGCTTTAAAAACACATACTAAGCATAAATAAGGTTGATTTCATTGTATATGTATCAAATTCTTACTGCTTCAATCCAACAGCCATGAAAGGAATTATTAAAGTTGTGCTACTTAAAATCATACAAGGCAAGAGTTACACAAAGGAGATGGGTTAAAAAATAAAATATTAATGAAAACATTTAATTATGGCTTTGTATGTTTAGTCTGAACTTCTGTCTGTTTAAAATTGTTCATTTTTTTTCCACACTAAATGGACATTTTTGTCACAGTACAGAGAAACAGTATAATAAAAACATGCTATCAGAACCATTCCACCACTATCCTTAATTGGTCTCTGGTTTAATATGAATTTTGTTGCTATCTCTAATCTTCAATAGGCAGAATTACAGTCTAATGTCCTGCTTTATTTATTATATGTTTGTGCTTTTCATAGATACTTTGAAACTCAGAGTGTAAAAAACTCAAACCAATATTTACTATACTATGTATAACTTCTTTTTATGCTTTTTAACCATGACATATATTTTAAAACCCAACAAACAGTATAAACTAACACTGATCCTCTCTATTTGGGAGCAATCATAGCAAACGTCTTTACCAGGCAATCTTTTGAACATTCAAAATAAATTGGGCCTGCAACTCCAGGACAACATGGCCAGAATTTCTGAAAGCTGCTGTTCAAGTACATCTGGAGAGTGTCAGGCCAAAGAAAACTGAACTGCTCACAAATCTATGGGAACTTGAGCTTAACTGAAAGAGAAAGCTTGTCTAGGCAGAGAACTTCCATGTTGTATCTTGCAGAATGAGAGCCGTGTTAGTCTATGGTGGTAAAAAATAAGGAGTCTGGTAGCACTTTTTCCAGTTCATAAATTTTAATAAAATTTGTTAGTTGAAGAAGCTGCTGCCAGACTCCTTCTCATTTTTTTTATTATGTCTGTTAATGAATCAAACATTTTGCATATACAGAAATCACAGGATCTGCATATGAAAGAAATCTCTGGATTTGGAACACTTGGTAAATACTATACCAGAATTGCCTTTTCAGTTCAAACTGCCAGCTTTGTTTCAGTTTTGTTTTGTTTGTTAAAAAAGAAAAGATCAAAGAGCAGAGTTTTCCCTGAGTCGCACTAGTTCCCTTCCCAACTAGCAGAGATGACATTGGGCTAGAAAGGGGGGGTGCAATTTTTCAGAGCTGAGGGCCACTCTTGGCTTTTGAGTGATATATTGGGAGCCCCTCTCTGAAATATAGGCTGGGTCCAGACAAGCCATGGATGAGGCCAGGACAAGAACTACATATAATTTCCATGTAAATTCAATTAAAGTAAATTAAACGCAATCAATGGCTTCTTCCCTTGTATTTAATAATTTTCCCTTTCCATTACAATAATCATGCAGTTTCGTGGCAACCTTTGAAGGGCCCCTGGGATTGGATCCAACCTCTCAGGAGCAATATGCAGTCCTGAGGCTTTAGGTTGTGCAAGAGTGGGCTAGAACATTATGACTTAGTAAACTTATGCCACTTTCCTAGGCTCCCTAACTCATTGAGACACAGTCTTAAGTGGACAATTTTAAAAAGTGGCATGCATCTCAGCGTTAAATGTCACAATAATCCTTTAACTGGGCAATGTTTTCTTTTCTAGCTGATCAAACAAGCCAGAAGAAGAAAAATATTCCTAGAGATTAGTCATAAGTGGGCAGTGAAGTGATGTCCTCAATATCGGACTCTCACTCATTGAGATAATCTGCTGCAAAATACATACAACTATTAGATTGTAAAATTATTAAATTGCAAAGCAATAAGTTTATTAGAAGAAGTACGTAAGGCTTGACATAAAAGAATACAAATGTTTAATGATGGACGATAAAGTAGAACTTAGAAGGGAAGGAAAAGCGAGAGGGAATGAAAGAAAGAGAGAAGCTCGCTTGTCTCAGGGGCTTCCTTCACTGTCTGTGATACTGATTCTTGACTTTGCCTTCATACAACCTGCAAGAGCTAATAAATTCCTGGCTCCCCTGCCTGGAAGCCAAGGCCGATTAATATCTGCCTACCTTGTTACCTAATTCATTATGGAATAGCAGTTAATTTGATTTGATATTATTTTAATAAAATTCTGTAATATATTAGATTGTTTCAGGCTATCAAAATAATTTTCCAATTATTACGGTTACTCAAGCAAGTCTCTGTCTCCCTCTCCCTCTCTTTTCCCCCCCTACATGAGCGGCAGTTGGTCTGACTCAGAATACATTAGCTCCTACAGCTTCATCCCAGCCAGAGGAATACCAAGTGTATGCATGATTGCACTAGCACATGTTATTGTCAGTAATGAGAACCTACAGATCAAGGGAAACAGCCTATAGACTGACGGGTGATTATAGTCCCCTATGATGTCATGGCATTGGCAATTGCCCTTGATTTACCATTGCTTTAATGCTCCTTCCATAACAGAAAGAAAGAGAAACCCCTTAGCTTTCCTGATACCCTGAGATTTATGGGCCTGGAGCAGCATCTGCCCTAAGGAATACCATCCCCCAGAGGTTCATCTGGCCCCACCTTGTTATTCTTTAGAAAAGCTCTAAAAACCTGGCTTTTCAAGCAGGCCAAAGGCCAGGGTGATTTGTGGTCCTGAATGGCAGAGTCTGGGAGGCTGGTATTTAATTGCATTTTTCCCAATGTATCGCTATGTATGTATGTAGTTTTATATATATCATATCATATCATATCATATCATATCATATTAATGTATTAATATGTAAGATTTTTCTCCCACCATTATTATTTTTATAAATAAATAACTTAAGGCGGCAAACATACCTAATACTACTTCTTCCTCCTGTTTTCCCCACAACAGCAACCCTGTGAGATGAGTTGGGCTGAGAGAGAGTGACTGGCCCAAAGTCACCCAGCCGGTTTTTCATGCCTAAGGTGGGACTAGAACTCACAGTCTCCGGGTTTCTCACCTTAACCACTACACCAAACTGACCATCTCATCTCATCTCATCTCATCTCATCTCATCTCATCTCATCTCAATCTCATACTGTATTTTATGTTGTTTTAACTTTTACACCATTCTAGAGCCTTTGAATTTGAGAGCTTATAAATCAAATAAATAAATAGGCAAGCAGGCCTAAAGAGGTCCTATGGACAAAGTTACATTTTGTAAGTATCTGAAATATTTTCTTCAACTTGTTGTATGCCAAGCCAGATTATACTCTGAGGGACTTTGCTTGTGATGTTGGTTGAAGAAGAGGAATTTAAGTTGAGCCTTTGAAGGATTTTCTTACATTGAACGACATTAGCATAGAACCACAATATGAATAAGATGGACTTGATCTAAATAGAGAAAGGTAGCCAAAGCAAACAAGCAGATGAGCACCCCTTCCAATCTATTTAAAATTGGCACCATGTGTCATAATATATTTGACATGAGAGCATATTCACCATGTGCTTTCAGAGTTGGCATCATCTGCAGAAGACCATCATGTTCAGATAACTGGAAATTTTATCAGAATTGCATGCTACCTCATCATTTCTACTACATTCTCTTTCTGAATTTGGAATGGAATTTGGAATGGAATTTATTGCTACATCAATAAAGATAAAGCCCATGAAAGCAATATGACTATTCTGATTAGTTTAATTGATAAGACAGTTCTATTCCAAGTATAGATGAAAGAAGGATTTTAAAGATATTACACAGTAGAAGAAATGTAGATTGATCATAAAATCAGAATTACCTTTCATAAATATTAGCATTCTCAAGATTTTTTTAAAAAAAACTGCTATAAATCTGAGAATTATCTCTTGATTATCTCAATGTCATCATCCTTCCAGGAAGCCTCTTTGCTTTAAGTGGCTAAAACCAATCCTACTGTGTTCCAACTTTGCTTCCTTTATTCCTAGTTCTATAAGTACAGATTTAAAGAGTAGCCATTTGTCATTTACCCTTCTACTTTGTTTAGGCAACCCACCTTCTTTGCCAAACAGAAATGAATGTCCTAAACCCCAAAGCTATAGGAATGTTGTATTCCCAACCATGGTTTCCCAGCTGGTAACATGTGAGCCCATGCAGCCTTCCTATAATTCATCCTACTTGGACTCCATGAAACACAGCAGATTGCCATTCCCTTGAAATAAACATGGGTGCTCACATTTTTCTAGGGACGTTCAAAATTCACTGATTTGGAATGTAATATTCTGGAAAACTCTATTTCCCCTCTGGATTATGTCAATCCTCCTTCCAGTCCATTCATTCTGGGTGCAGTTTGGCAGCTTGTCCAGAACAACATATTTGGGACTCCTTGAACAATATGTAGGTAGAAGATTTAATTTCAGAAACCACACCTAGAATGACAAGATCCCAATTGGTGAGTTTTACACATTGCCTACATTTTCTTATGTTCTAATTTTGACTATTTCCTTCCTGTCAAATACTACCAAAAAGCAGGAGACAAGCCTCCACAGAGTCTTAAGATCCCCTTTTTTCCAATACCCCTTTTACATGGTTCCAGACAGTCAGAATCAACCCAAACCCTGAAACTGATATAATTTAAATTTGCCATCAAAGCTTCACACTCATATAAGTTATTAATTCAGAATGCTGGTTTTTTTTCCAATTTATATTTTTCATTTAAAATATTTATCTTGTGCTTCATGCATTTTGCATTTTACTCTTTATTTTGTATTTTGAATTGAACTAATTCTTTTTTCAAGCAAAAATTATTAGAATTAGTTCTATTTTTATATTCCTCAAATAAATTACTTCAATACTTCAGTTCTTTACATGCATCAATAAAAACTCTTTTATTTGGAAGAGACCATTGTATCTGTAGTAACTCAGGTTGAGGTTCAAAAGCTCTTAGTGATTATGGATTAGCAAGTGATCTTATGTTTGAACCATCTTCTTAGTATATCCACTAATATTGTCTTTGCTTCCTCTTCAAAGTCAGATCAAAGCATTCTTTCTTGAACAGGAGCTCTAAATTTTAAAGATATTTATTTATTTGTTTGTTTGTTTGTTTGCTTATTTATTTTACAGATTTTTGTTTGGTGATGATACAGGTTTATGCTTCTTATCCTCTAAACTTATCTTTGTTACTATGTTATCATTGTCTTTTTATAATTTGTATAACATCATCCTGGAACCTCTTGTAGATGAAGGATAATTTGTATGTTAAAAGAAAAAAATAGAAATTGTGGTAAAAAAGCAGGAGCAGTAAAGAACCAGGGATCATGGGAGAAATTAATGTGTTCAAGTGCAAAACAAAGAACTAGCTTGAAATGATGTGGTACATGCTTTTTCCCCCTTGTGCTTGATTATGAAACAGTAATGCTCAAGCCTGTTAATGTTTGAAATGTTTGTCAACATACAAATTAATTATATGTCTTCATGTAACAGTTCCTATGGAAAATTTGATGTTAGAAATAATATCTAATTTATTTCAGAACTAATTTCCTGGCTTTCTTCTGGCCCATTCCATGAATATGCCAAAGGTTCATTCAAGGGGACCAAGGGACAGTCATGTAAACTGGAAAAGAAAAATGCCAGCACTCAATTGCCTTGCTTCAAATTTCTATTTCTCCCCCTTGATACATACATTCACACAAACACACACACACACACACACCCCTTGAATGACAGTATGATTTTTTTCCCCTTCCATTTGTATTACATTTCCTTTTCTTTCTTCATGCTCTGTCCTCCACAGAGCTGTTGGCACTCCATTCACTTAGCTCAGGGTTTATCCACTGATAAACCCATCACTAGTATTGACCAGCAAAACAGCCCATCTCCAGTATCGACCATCAGACATTTTGGGAAGCCAGGAATGGGTGACATTGACCTGTACTCACCCTAGTGATGTTCTTATTAGTTTTTCTCCCACTTGGTTGGAGAGTTCACTTGTTTTGCACTGCACTCACCTAGTTCACACAGCAAAGCTATCAATGCATGAGATCATTAGGGGGGTTGTTTTTCAGCTGGATTGTCACTGATAAGGCTGAAAAGAAATGACTGGCCCAAGGTTATCCAGCTGGCTTCTGTGACTAGAACCTGGGTCTCCTGACTCCTAGCCCAGGACCTCAGCCATGCTGGCTCTCAACCCATACTCAAGCTGAGTCTACCACAAATGTGACCTCCAGACATGTTTTTCTGCTCCACTTCAAACTAATGTTTTCCTGTATTTGTTAGTTAATGCTGTGTTGTCCAGATTGCCTGCTGTATTATTTTCTTTTAGGCCAATGTGTACCCTTTAATTGGCTACTTCATTAAGGAAGAAACATCCCTCACTGCAGTTGCAACAGACTTCCTTACTGGTGTAATGGTTATAACACTTGCCTTACATGGAAATTGTCCCTGGTTTTGTTTTGGTTTTGTTGTTGTTGTTATCTTTATTACTATTTTTCTTTTCCTGAGCTACTTTTCTGCCGGGATGTTTTGTTCTTTTTAATAAGTCTACTGGTATACTATTTCATCACATTTTCCAGTAACTTGAGAACAGACCAGCAGGAAAATTTCCAGTGGGAGGATGTGGCAGCCTGAAGTCCTTGCAAGCTGCTGCAAAAGTGTCTCAGACCTGACAGATTTTTTTTAAAAAACAGCTTAGACTCAAGCCAGCATGAATACAAGACAGGAGCAGCTTAAGCCTGCAGTACAGATATGCCCTTAGAATAATGGTGGCTGAAGAGGGCTTCTGGTTGGAGAGAAATGTGAAGACACATATGTTTTAGTATTTGTAAATTGCCTTATTATTTCCTTTGCTTAGCTATTATTAGGTGCATGAAGTATGCTGCTAATAGCAGAGGGTACCCCAACTGTACTTACTGGGGAAATAGTTTAATATTACTAGTTAACTGTAATGCAACCTGCCAAATGGAGGTGTTCTATCAAACCCAGGGCTTATTATAAGTTTCTCCTTGGTGAATCATTTGTTTTATAAATGATTTCTTTTTATAAAAAAGGAAATGTATTTTTTTTATATATATTTAGACAATGAGGAATGAAGGAGGAAGATGGACTATTTTTTACTAGAAGAATATCATAACATTTGATATTAGATATAACATTCAACAGTAGGCTTCTTGTGGCATTTTCCCCAACCATATTGTTTAGTTAGACTGGGTGAAGCTTCAAAGAGGTACTTTAATTCAATTGATGTCTTGATGGAAATGTCCCACAGAGGCTTCTTCACTATGCTTGAAATGCCCAGTACTTACTAAAGACTCGGCACAGCAGAGCAATATCAAAGCAGCTTGTTCAAGGGCCTTTGATGGCCTTCTGGGCATGTGTGTGCAAAAGACACTTCTGCTTGAAAAGCAAACTATCTCAATCCTTGCATTGGATGCATCAAGATGAAATGCTTCACTTTTTCAAGTCCAGGCACCTTCTTGAATCTAATTACCCCTTCAATCCAATTCTAAGCAGATCCAGGAAGCAAAGTGGCATGATTCACCCAAGCATTTAAGTCCTCAATCTCAGTATAATATTTATATTTAGTATAAATATAAATAAGCTTTATAATCTGGTAGCAACTGCATCACCACTGCATTTTAGTGGCAAAGAAGGAAAGCTTTCCAGGGCCTAAACTGAGACCTCCTGGAGGAGAGGTCCATGGAGCTGATAGGATACTGTGTTTAGAAGCCATGATGGAATTCAATCTTCCACTCTATGTCATTGTCAGCGGCTAGCAGGAGAGGAAACTAGTTACACGGGGATATCTCTGAATGTCATATCTAAGAGGCAGGAAAATAGTAGGATGTCAGTTGATTTGGCAGCCTTCCTTAAACCTATATTGTCAAGATATGATGGACTACAGCTCAACTCTCCTAATGCCCAATTATTATGGGAGTCATAATCAAACATATCTGGAAGAAAGCAAGCCCTGTGATAAATGTAATATGAAATACAGCTCTTACAGCAAATTGCAAAAGTTTGTATGCATCTTATAGTTTGACACCATCAAAGAAGCTAGAAGATGCTGGGTTCTACACAGTTATGAAGGCTTGCTGTCCAACAATAGAATCAAAAACATTTACAAATCCCAAAAAGTTTATAAAATATTTTGTTCTGCTCATGAGCAGACCTTTCACAGACCTGAGGTTATTTAAACTGTGTTCATCTCCTTATTAGTCATTTATTTTGGATCAACACTATCCTTTGTTTTAGGTTCTGTATGAAAATGTTATGCCTACACAGTGTCTGATAGACTCTTGATCAATGAATTGTTCTGCCTGAATTGACTAAATTAGCTGGTGTTCACTTACTGTGGTTTGTCATATTTCATTGATAAATCTCCATAGGGGAGAGAAATTGCCCTCTCATATATTTATAAGATACAGGTGAAACTTGAAAAATTAGAATATCGTGCAAATGTTCATTTATGTCAGTATGGCAACTCGAAAGGTGAAACCAATATATGAAATAGACCCATTACATGCAAAGCGAGATATGTCAAGCCTTACTTTGGTATAATTGTGATGATTATGGCGTACAGCTTATGAAAACCCCAAATTCACAATCTCAGAAAATTAGAATAGTGTGAAAAGGTTCAATATTCTAGGCTCAAAGTGTCCCACTCTAATCAGCTCATGAATCCATAACACCTGTAAAGGGTTCCTGAGCCTTTAAATGGTCTCTCAGGCTGGTTCAGTAGGAATCACAAGCATGGGAAAGACTGCTGACCTGACAGTTGTGCAGAAAACCATCATTGACACCCTCCATAAGGAGGGAAAGCCCCAAAAGGGAATTGCAAAAGAAGTTGGATGTTCCCAAAGTGCTGTATCAAAGCACATCAATAGAAGGTTATGTGGAAGGGAAAAGTGTGGTAGAAAAAGGTGCACAAGCAGCAGGGATGACCGCAGCCTGGAGACGATTGTCAGGAAAAGGCCATTCAAAAGTGTTGGGGACTTTCCCAAGGAGTGGACTGAGGCTGGAGTTAGTGCATCAAGAGCCACCACACACAGACGGATCCTGGACATGGGCTTCAAATGTCGTATTCCTCTTGTCAAGCCACTCTTGAACAACAAACAACGTCAGAAGCGTCTTACCTGGGCTACAGAAAAAAAGACCTGGTCTGTTGCCCAGTGGTCCAAAGTCCTCTTTTCTGATGAGAGCAACTTTTGCATCTCCTTTGAGAACCAAGGACCCAGAGTCTGGAGGAAGAATGGAGAGGCACACAATGCACGATGCTTGAAGTCCAGTGTGATGTTTCCACAGTCTGTGTTGATCTGGGGAGCCATGTCATCTGCTGGTGTTGGTCCACTGTGCTTCATTAAGTCCAGGGTCAACGCAGCCGTCTACCAGGAGATTTTGGAGCACTTCATGCTTCCTTCCGCAGATGAGCTTTATGGGGATGCTGACTTCATTTTCCAGCAGGACTTGGCACCTGCCCACACTGCCAAAAGTACCAAAACCCGGTTCAATGACCATGGGATTACTGTGCTTGATTGGTCAGCAAACTCCCCTGACCTGAACCCCATAGAGAATCTATGGGGCATTGCCAAGAGAAAGATGAGGGACATGAGACCGAACAATGTAGCGGAGCTGAAGGCCGCTCTTGAAGCATCCTGGTCTTCCATAACACCTCAGCAGTGCCACAGGCTGATAGCATCCATGCCACACCGCATTGCAGCAGTCATTGCTGCAAAAGGGGCCCAAACCAAGTACTGAGTACATATGCATGCTTATACTTTGTAGAGGTCCGATATTGTTCTATTTCCAATCCTTGTGTTATTGATGTCATGTAATATTCTAATTTTCTGAGATTGTGAATTTGGGGTTTTCATAAGCTGTACGCCATAATCATCACAATTATACCAAAGTAAGGCTTGACATATCTTGCTTTGCATGTAATGCGTCTATCTCATATATTGGTTTCACCTTTTGAGTTGCCATACTGACATAAATGAACATTTGCACGATATTCTAATTTTTCAAGTTTCACCTGTATACCATAACCCTATTTCTGGTCATTAAAAGTTTCACACAAGCACATCAACTTCCCTAGTGCCTTCATTCCTCCCTCCCTAAAAATCTTTCCTTTTTATATAAACAGGCTTGGGGGGAGCCTTTCATAATATTTGGCAGCTAAATACCTGCTTATTTCTTAGGGATTTTTATTACAGTTTCACATTAAAATACATTTTAAAGATTTTAAAGAAATCAATGAAACAAAATGAATCAGGCTTGGCATTCCAAAAATCATTTCTCATATTATAGAGTATTTCTAAATGTCTTTTGTATAATTTATTTGTAAAGTAATATGAATTTTCAAAGGTAAATTTCAAGCATATTTCATTCTCATCTACTTCACCTAAGGAAAGTGAATGAAGTCAACAGCTCTCAGTTTAGATAGGAACTTGACCCAAAGCACTGGGCTATTTTTACTGTTGTTAAGTTGCCAGAAAAGTTGTTTGTAGTTGAAGGATAGCATATATCTTAAAATAAACAAACAACGTATGATTGCTATAGACAGGAAACCAAGACAGTGAGACTTGTTCCTTTCTTGTTCAATGTGAAGACTTCAGAAGAGGCTTGGCTTAAATGTTCCCCAGAAAGTTAGCTAAGAGATGTTTGAACCAAAAACTCTCACATCTCCCTTGTAAAGTCCATCTTTTTTAATACAGTAATGCTGTTTTTCTTAAGACTGATGTGTAGTGTATCGGTTCTTATTTGTTTCTGACATTTCTGGGGGGGAAAATGGAATAAGACTTATAGCATCAACACCATTCCACCCAGCTACAATGGATTGGCTGAAAGGCTCATTCAAAGTTTCAAGAATATTTTGTGAGCAGTGTCTGGAGAAAATAATCACACTCAATAAAAAGACACATCACATCACAAAACAGTGCACACAGCAACAAATCAAACATCGGCAATTTCTTCTTAGGCTGTACCTTAGGTTCAAGGCTAAACCACCTCACATCCTTTTTGAGAAGAAGCACTCAGGTCAAATGACTTAAACAGACTGAGCAATCTGCTCATGCTGAAACATAACACTGAGCAGCTAAAGAGAAAAGAGGTACAGAAAGTAATTGCATCTGACAAAATTGGATACTCAAGTGTAACATATGAGTTATCACCAGTAGCACCAACTCCTGAAGTAGACACGCAGCCAGTAGTTGCCCCATGGTCATTGTTTGTTTAAGTACGCCTGTGATTTTGTGCTGTTGTCTATATAATTCTTGTAGACTCACTAGAGTTTATTCTTCTAGAATTTTTAGTAAAGAAAGCAACAGAAAAACCTACTCCCAACTCTGATGACTTTGATCAGTAGAAAAGATACAACATGATGCTAGTATGCATTTCCCTTACTCAGAAATATTAAGATGAAATATTAGAACACCATGTCCCTATATTTATAGGGTAAAGCTCTTGAGTCCAAAAATGCAGGAAGTATACCTACTTCCCAGGAGCCCTATAGACACTCTGATAGATTTACATTCTTTTCAACATTGCTAATGCACAATCAACTAAAATGATTTTAAATCTTCAAAATTGCTACAAGATGGTCATAAACTCTTTGTGTAGATAGCTTTTCCATTTGGTGGTAAAACTGGAAAGTCTTATCACCCTTTTATAACTTTCCATATAATTTTTATGAATGCAAACATAAGGCATCAAAGACAGCAGTCTGAAAACTTCCCTGTGATCCAAACCAAGTGGCAAAATTAAGTCCTGAAAAAGTTAAGCTTCACATCTGGTTTGTGGTTTGTGCATAGACAGCTTGGCCTGAGAACATAGCACAGAAGTGGATTGATGCAGAATAATGCTCAAATTTAATAATCAAGCTTGGTTACCGAATACAGCTATAAAGATGGTTGAAATGAAAAGTTTGTAGTGCATGTCTCCACTCATCACATAACAAAAGAAAAGAAAATAATGGGATGCTTTAAGTTAAAAAGAATGCACCATCTTGAAAATACATGAGATGAAGAGAAAATGGGGATGGGAGAGAAATTGTGCCATACCCAAACCACAGATACTGACTTTTTCCATATAGTAAGCGAAATGCTACGATTACTTTCCAAAAAGTGTATATTTCATTGTATAATACATGATGTCATCCTTACTCAAGGCAATGACATCACATTAGCAAAAACAAGTTGTTTTGAAGAAACTATCTGTCAGACTCCATGAGTTATACACAAAATATGTACCAGACAGTTAGTGAAATAGTATTAAAGATGTTAATGGAAATGTAATTCTCTTCCCCCTCCAGATATTATATCAGCTCATATCTTAGGCAAATTGTCATACATTTGATTTGGTGGAATTTTGGTAAAAACTAGACATCCCGCTTTGCATCTTCAAGATGAATTTTGAGTTGATCTCACATTTGGTTTCAGTGGAATTACCATAATTCAGAGCAGACATTAGACACATTCCTCCCTGGTGATCTGAGAACACCGACAACATCTTTTTACAAGAGAAGTTCCTCACAACCCAGAGTAAATACGGGGACATGGTCCTTCCCAAATACCTGAAAGCCATATACAAAAATCCACTGGGGAAAAATTAAAGGAAGACTGTTTATCTTCTTTTCTCTGTAGCATTATAATCAGCTAATGGACCATGCTTGCTCCTCAAAACCAAAATGTAGTTGTATGGTTAACAAACAGAGTCAGAGAAATTATCAGAAATAAGAAGACTGTCTTGAATAAAATACAAGTTCCAAAGTCACCATGAAAGTCCAAAAGATGACATCAACACTTCCATTTTGCCATTTCTATATTACTGCCATTTCTATTAAACCATCACTGCCTATGTCTCCTATGGGTATTTTTGAGAATTTCACCTATGGAAGGTTAGATCTGGAGAAAAACTAAGTAGCTTTTAGAAAAAGAATATGTGCCATTCCCCATTTAAATTATTAAGACAACCTAGTATCTTATTTTCAATGAAATAAGTATGCTTCTTAAGATTATTTTCTATTGACAGTACCATAGCAGATGCTGAAAAAAGAAAAGCTTCAGCAAGCTAACTCTCGTAAAAGCAAGTGTATTATTATAAAGCTCAAAGTATTACAGTTCTAGAACTTCCAGTGCATCCAACCTACATCAAGTTAGGGAATTCTGAGTAAAGGCACTCTACTACTTTGATTGTCAAGAAAGAATTTACCAAAAAAAAAAAAAATACAAAAAATAAAAAATAAAAATAAAAAGACATTTGAGGAAATCTTTCATGATTTGTCAAAGGAAATATGAATGGATCTGTTTCAAAACTATTTGCTGCCATTTTAATTCACTGAAATCAAAATATTGCCAGATATTAATATTATGGAATACCCTCCCCCCAAAGTTAGCCTAGCACCTTCCAGAAGCTACTTAAGATTGAGTTGGAATGAATGGTCACCACTGCACCACTCTGTATTATCGTATTATGGCATTCTCCTTGGACTATTCAATCAATATTATGTTTTACTTGCTTTGCTTTGATAATATAAACTGTGGGGAGTCATGTTCTAAGTCCAGTAGCATAGAAATATTGATGTTAATTGATAACAATTAATTATTTTACTAGGGTCATGCAAATAGGGACAAAATAGTCAAAACACTCTATAGGTCTGTTTTTCAGGATGAATGTTATGAAATGAACATAGCAACATTTAATAAAAGCGGCAGCACAGGACATGGCAGAAAGACTTCAGCTGATGAATGGTATAAGTTAATAATTAAGAAACCCTGGATAGCATGCATCAAGAGGGGAAATATGCAAGTATTAGAAGTATCCTAGTACCAGTCTATGTATATTAACAGTGGTGCACATCAGATTTAGCTGAAGTCCCAGTCTGGAGGGAGTGCTTCAAAGCAGGCTGTCATCCTGCTGAAACAGAGTGAATGACTGAACTTGAATCTCCTTCCTTATGCTGTGGAAGTGATGAAAAGATGCTTCAACTGTCTTGTCCAAAAAAGAATCATTTCCAAAGCACTCATCATCATCATCATTATCATCATCCAAACTATCATTCAGAGAGATAGACACAACCATCTCTGGTTTGGTGAAACAATCAAGTATTCACCAGTTTTCTAAAAAGCAAGTGGGGAGAATTGAACATCAGGGGAATACTATTCCAGAGGAAGGGGACAGTGACTGAAAGACATGCTTCTATGACCCCTTAAGGTGACAGTCTCTAGCTGTGGGCATACATCCTGATGTGTCAGCCCTTTAAGGTAGGCCAGTCTAGGAAACCAAAGTTATGAATGCTAATACTACTTTTATTATAAGGTTACAGTAAGAGAATCTTGCAAGTCTGAAATGCACTTCCCCTTCCCTCCCTTTATCTGCCTGACAACTAGGGAGGTTCTTGTCTGAGACGCTTTCTCAGGTTACAGTTCTGGCCGGGACTCAGATTTCCTGTTTCTGTCCATTGTCTTGGTTGCAGTTCTTCCTCTTGTTCCTCAAGGTTATTCCTTCTTTCCATTACATCACCTTAACAGCATCCAATCAGTTTCAGGCTACAGGTAGTCCTCGACTTATGGCAGCAATTGGGACCAGAATTTCTATCACTAAGCGATACAGTCATAAGGTGCAACTGCATTGCTCAGTGATGGCGATCCCTGCAGTCCCAGTTGCCATCATTAACCAAATCCCACAGTCATTAGGTGAGGCAACTTCCTGCAGGCTTCCCACAACCAAAGTCAGTGGGAAAGCTGGCAGGAATTTGCAAGTCCCAGGCTTGCAGGCAGGTAAGTGGCTGTTGCTGGATAGGGGAGGGAGTGAGGGGGTCACAGGGGTGCAGGAGAGAGTTGGGGAGGGTGCTCAAGGGTGCGAGGGAAGTTGGGAAGGGTGTGCCAGGGTCTAAGAGGTTGTGCAAGAAGCATGGCGCAGGCCTGGGAGGGTATATGAGGGAGCAAGGAGGTTCATGAAAGGCATGGCATGGATTGGGGAGGATGCGCAAAGGTGTAAAGGGGTGCACAAGAGGCGTAGTGTGGGTCAGAGAGGATGCATGAAGGTGTACAAGGGTGTCATGAGGTGCCTAAGAGGCATGGCGTGAATCAGCAAGGGTTCACAGAGGTTGGCACAGCGTGAGTGCAGAGGGGCTGAGGGAGAGTGCACAGGTGGGGGAGACTTACCCCAGTGACTTGCAACCTTCCATGATGCATGGGTGTTGGAACGGAGTGGTCATAACCACCATTTGTTCAGTGCCATCATAACTTCAGTCACTGAATGAATGGTTGTAGGTTGAGGACTACCTGTATACCAAATCTGTTAGGTTTGTCACTCATTGCCTTGAAGGGAGGTCAGAAGCAGTAGAAGCAGGGTAAGAATCACAGCGAGGACAGCACATTTCACAATGGTGTAATTTTCTGCGAACTCAAGGATGGATGGAGAAAGACTGCTTTCACTGTACATGACTACATTATTTCAAGAAATAGAACAAGAAGAAATGAGTGTTTTTGCTAATGTGATACATCCAGCCAAGGTGTGTTTTCTTCTTCCAATCCTCTCATATAAAGAAATAACATAACATTTAAAGAAGCAATGGTTATGCAAAAGTTGAGAGCAAAATAAGTTCCCAATCTCCTGGTCTTGCTATTTGGCCCATTACTGAAGTGCATCTTTTATAAAAGATTAGAAAGTTAGATATAAATTACTAAATTCCTTTTGGCAGGAGAAAGCGACAATGCTCAACATTTGTTCTCAGGTGTACGTGGATGAAACGGTAGCATCCCACATAATGGGCCTGACAAGACAATCATTAGATAAACAAGCTGGAAATGCAGGGAGTTCAAAAAAAGCTTTGCAACACAAGGGTTGATGGTATTATGCTTTGAATATTAGATATGCTGGCATAACAGATGAGGATTTTATTTATTTGTTTATTTTTATTTATTTATATTTCAGATTTGTCACTGCCTGTCTCACTGCAGATTTTCTGATGGAACATGTTCTGGGTTCAGTTCCTTGCCTCCCATGACCTTCAGCTTAGTGTCTCTCTCTCTCTCTCTCAGTTACAAAACAGGGAAACATAATTCATTTCTTTTGTCAACAATGCCACAGGATATGTTCAGGCTGGAGACAAAAGACTTGTCAGAGAACTGGAAAATATATGATAGAAATATGGTTGTGTTGTTGTATGTAGGTATCAGTCAAACACATTTTATCCAATTCTGAAGTAACACAAAACACAGAAAGCCTATTTACTTGAGGCAAAGGGAACATGGGTGCATGCTAGAGCTACATGTCAAAAGCCTCCATTTTGCTGCTTCTCCAAATATTTGCCTTGACAAGGTGTCAGAGTAACCCACTCCAATGTGTAGCTGTGTCTCAATTGCATTTCTAGCAGCATTGAGGCCTCTCCCTGACTTTTTTGAAGCCCCACCACATTGTCTGCTCGGGGGGGGGGGGGGGAAATGTCCAATAGGATTTACTACAAAGTGAGCCATAGGTTTGTGTGAATTACTCAAAGTTGCAGGGGTGTCTGCAGGGTGTGGTCCAAAAGTCAAGATGGTGGTTGTGATGATGCAAGTGAAACTCTGCAACGTGCATAAAAAACCAGGCAGAACTTTCATTGCATTGTTGCAACCACCACCTTGGCTTTCTGGCCATATCCTGCCAACATCCTAGCAAAGGCGCACAGAAGTGTATGTGTCTTGTCTGGCATGTCTTCAGGGAGATGGGGGTAATCTGTTTAACATCTCCTCGTGCAGAATTTTACATAGTGTGATGAAGAGGGGCTGTACGGTGCAGTGGTTAGTCTTACTTTGAGGAAATACTGAGGAGACACTTGTTTTTGTCTAGAGCTCCTTGTGAAGAGAAGGGGGGGAAACGACATGGGCATTCACTATGTTTCCTGTAATTGCTGAAAAATGTACCTCTCCATTGAAATGAGGCTAGATGATAAGGAAAAGAAAAGTGTGTAACTGCTTTTATGAGCAGATAGTTAGTTTTGTGAAAACAGAAAAACTAAAATCCACAAAGCTGTTAACGTGCAGGAATATTTTTGGGGGGAAAAAAATATCTTATGCAGGAATATTTTTTGACAAAAAAATCACTTTCTTGTGCATGAAACAATTATTTAATTTAATTCTTCAACAGATATTGTATAAAAACAGGGAACACCCAATTTATGTGAATTTTCATGAGGAGAAAGGTACTAACGTTTCTGCAGCTCTTGAACTGAATTTTGAATTTTTAAAAATATTCTTAAAACATTATACATGTTTAACTGAATGTTTTCTCTCTGTTGCAATCAGATATACTGCATCTAAATGCGGAGGTTCTCTCTTGAAGCTTTGTCTCCGGAAAAAAACTCATGTTCACTCCTTCCAACCCACCTACATTCTATTAGTACCATAAGCTGTTACCCTCAACCTAAATTCCTAGGCAAGAAATACCAGGATCCGATTTAGTGACCCAACTACTATACTTTTTTCCCCTTCTGCCCACCCCACACTTTATTATCAGTGGATCAAATGTTTCTCAATAGTTGCTGTGATGATATTCAGCATTCTTTTAATTTCTAAGATCTATTTCCAACATCAAATTTAAGATTCTAATCTTATGCACCTGTGGAAGCAAATTCTATGGAGGCAGGGACTTTTAATTCAAAGTAGCAACATTGGACTCTACACTGAGCTATGTACTGTGAAAGATGTACTGCATTACAGGGGAAGATTTATAACAGAAATCTTTCCCTTTCTTACCCCACCCTTTAAGTGTCGGGCCTCCTATGCCCCTGCTGTTCTACCATGAAAAGATGACTGTGGCCTTGTTTGCTTAATGAGCAAAAGTTGGGGAAAACAAACACCTTTCCTCTTTAAAATCATGTCCAACTATCTAAGACTTTGCAAAAGCAGCTCTCAAACTGAAAAGTGCAGGTTTTCTGTTTGCCAAATTGTAGGTAAAAAAATGAAGAATCTACGAACCCCAGGCAGGTATCTTCTAGATCTCAATTACTGCATTTCATTCATCTAGCAGCATCAAAGCCAGAAAAAGAATTCCAACAAAGAGAGGCGGCCGTTGGAGAGATCTCTGCCAGCTACATTCTTCTGCAATACCATCACAAGGAACGAGGCCGAGGAAACGAGATACAATTTTGCCTCCATTTGCAACCCAGTCCCAATTTGTGCACTGTTTCGAAATGGTAGAAAGACAGCCTTTACCCTAGTTTGAAGCAGAGAGAAACAGGCAGAATCATTTTGCCACAGGCCTAGCTTATTCTCACCAAGCGAGAACAGCCTTTTAAATAGTCTTCAGCTGTGTTCAGGGATGAAGATGATTTGTGGAAGCCCTACATTTGGTAACAGTAAAAGAAGATGGCAGGCTGAAGATGGTGCCCTTCAGTTCCCAAATTCTCTGCCAACTGGATTGCGGTTGGCTGCTAAAGAAAAATCCCAAAGCAGACCTTAAACATGGTTAGCTTTAGGATTTTGTTTCGTGCTGCTGGTTTTGATAGTCCTGAAATGTTTTACTGGTTTTCTGTCCAGATTGCTTGGATATATTTTTGGCCTGTGTCTTTGAAATCAAGCTTTCATTGCTTTTTTAAAAATGATGACTTTAATCTATTTTATTCTTGTAATCCATCTTGGGGGAGGCCTGTGCCTAAAATATTTAAATAAATTAAAGAAACATGTGTACACACATGCACACACAGAAATATAGATCTTCTGATCGCCAAATGGCACCGTGTACATGTAAGTTGGATGTTCTTTCTTCCTGGTTTAAAAGCTTTTCTTCCCTGACCAAACTTCCCACCGTCTTTCCATCAGTTCCTTCCTTATGTTGACCATCGAATCATCTGGTCACAATTGATTCTTTTTTTTACATCTTGATGAGTAAAACAAAGTAAGCACAGAGCAGATTTCAATCCAGTACACTACAAATAGCTCTTCCTTTAATTCTGCAAGCTCGCCAGCACTTTCTCTGTACAGACTGAGGGCTAACAGTGCTTCATGGTATTTACAGGGAAATACCATTATAGGGGAAAAAAAACTCAGAGTGCTAAATAATCGCCACATGTCGTGGGAGGAACTTCTGTTTTTAATAAAACCAATCTGGTCTGGATCAATGATAAGGGGGCCAGACTCACTTCAGATGGGAAGGCAGAACTTTGAAAAGGTTCTTGTCAACAACATTGATCTAAAATAAAGGTCTGTGGGAGGCAGAGTTAATATACACTGCACTCCAGGGCATTTGTTCCCACAAGGGGCAAAGTTCTGAAGAACAGAAAGATCTATGTTATTAGGGTGGCTGTGTACAGACGGTAGTCCTCTATTTGAAGAGCTCTCCGTTCAAATCTATTTTAAAGATCAAGGACCAAAAACAAAGAGAACCAAAGCCATTGACAGTTCGCCCATGGATACCAGAATGAGTAAGCACATGGGCCAGTTCTTCACAATCTTTCCCACTAGGGCAAGACATGTTCTTCTTTTATTTAAGTTAGAATAATTCTAAGTGTGCATCTGTCCATATAATTTAAGACCAGCAAAATTTACAGAAAT
The DNA here is from genome assembly GCA_030867105.1 of Liasis olivaceus. Classification (NCBI taxonomy): domain Eukaryota; kingdom Metazoa; phylum Chordata; class Lepidosauria; order Squamata; family Pythonidae; genus Liasis; species Liasis olivaceus. Next base: position 33,884,209 of record CM061349.1, on the reverse strand, counting down.
AAGTGTGCTTTTTCGTCCTCTTTTTGGGGGCGGGTGTAAATGGCCACCATAAACATAATTTATGGGTGCCTTTAATTTCCCTTAATATACTTTTCAAGAGATTACTTACCATTTTACTGCATCTACTTCTATTGGTATTTCTGCTTCTTCTTTTCCTCCTTTCTCAAGTACATCCTCCCATAAGTTAAATAAAACTTGGCTCCAAAAACTTTTATCAAACAGATTTCCTCAAAACACATTTGAAACCACATCTATTGTGCAACTATCTCTTTTGTGGTTAATGGTAGTGGTCATAAGATATTCTTAACCATTCCTCTGCCACCTGGTTCTCCTCTGCAGTATTTTAAATTATTCCATTCCCATCTCTGTTAGAGAATCAGAAGCCCAGCTAGATTGGGGCGATCTTTGTACGGCTATTTTCAGGAGATATAATAGGTTTGTGTCCTGTTATTAGGAACCTAAGAAGTTGCCTTCTACTGAGTCTCACTAGTGCTCCCTATAGGTCAGTAGTGTCCAAACTGTTTGGCAGCAACTGTGGGTCTTATTTTTTTTTCCAGCTTTACCCAAAGAAGCCAAGTTTTGAATCTGTGACCTTCCATCTGTAAGGCACAGGCTTTAGTTCTGACCTATGGCTTGAGAATTCCCTCTCTGATTTCACATAAATTATTAATTAATTAATTAAACTTGTATGCCATCTAACTCTCAATGACTCTGGATGGCTCACAACAATCACAGAAATTACAATAAAACAAAAGATAAAGATAAAAGATGGCAAGCGCAATAAGGCGAGGGGTCTCACTGTCCCTCACCAAAGGCCTGGGTGAAGAGCCAAGTCTTCACGGTTCTTCTAAACAACAGCAGAGTGGGGTCCATCAGGATCTCAAAGAGAACCTTGTTCCAGAGGGCAGGTGCTGCTACAAGGAGGCAAGCTTGACATTGTTTAATTGAAGAAACTCAGAGCATACCAACTCTATAGGATTGAATCAGCTAGGCAGATGTTGTGGGAGACAGGCAGTCCCTCAGGTAGCCAGGCCCTGTGGGGCTTTTTAGGTAACAACCAGCACCTTGAATCACACCTGGAAGCAAACTGGCAACCAGTGAAGCTCACAAAGCAGAGGTGTTACATGGGCATGCCAAGGCATGCCCATTACTGCTCATGCTGCCACATTGATATTAACCTCTCCCAGTCTAACATCATTGACCAGCAACTGTGTCTTCCATTGTGCCATTGATCTTTGCACAAAGCTTCTGACGTTTCTACTGACTCCTGTTATTTCTGGGCACTCGATTATCCAGTCAAATGCCTTCTTGTAATCAATCCAAGCTACATTCAAGTTGGTCTTCCTTCTCTTACAATCTTCCAAAATTATCTTGTCAGTTAGGAGCTGATCTTTTGTCCCTGTGCTGTTTGGGCAGTTTCCTTTCTGCTGAGATGGAAAGAGCTTGTTTTCAACTAGGTGCTGCTGGACTGCATCAGCTACCACACCAGCTAACAATTTGAAAGTTGTTGGTAAGCAGGTAATTGGCCTGTAGTCACCTGGTGCTGCCCCTTTTGCTGGATCTTTCATTATCATGTAGGTTTTGCCAGATGTTAACCAATCTTCAATTTCACCTCCTTGCAATATGTTGTTAAACTGCTTGGCAATGAGTGGGTGCAGACCAGTCAGAATTTCAACCAAAAACCATGCAGTTCATCTTCACCTGGTGCTGACCAATTCTTGATCTTCCTTGCCCTTTTCTCCATCGTTTCTGCTGTCATTACAAATTCTTTCATTTCAGCTTCTTTTTTATTCTTATCTACCTCCTTTATCCAAGCTGCATTCTTGTTGTATTTCTTTGGGTTGTCCCATAGCCGTGCCCAGAACTGCACTGTTTCTTCTTTGTCAGGTGTTCACTAGTTCATTGCAGTCTCTCCATTGATGGACTGGTAGAAACATTTCTGATTCGACTGAAATTGGAGATTCTGCCTGTAGTGTGCAATTTGAGCTTCATATCTGCAGATCTTTTTGGCTATGGCTGTTATTTGCTGCTTTATTATTTCCAGTGCTTCCTTGATCTTCCTTGTTTCTAGGTGATATTTCTTGATCAGGCATTCTTTGGTCTTTTTGTTCTTCACCTTCTTTTATTTCATCTGTTCTAGCTTGCTTGCATCTGATCTTAGCATGCTGATCGTATTTTCCAACCTGATCTTCCATTTTGGTGTGCATTGTTTGGCTTTTTTTCTTGTTTGTTGATTTTGCATCCAAGATATTCAGTTATAACTGCAGCTGTGCTATACATCAGTTGGCTGTTTTTTTTATTATTATTATTATTATTATTATTATTATTATTATTATTATTATTAATGTTTTGGATATGTAGCACGTGGAAGATACTTTTATGTCTATAAAGAGGGTAAGAAAGGCCAGGTGCTAGCCTTGCAAGCTAAGCCAAACTGGTACTGCAAAAATAACAGCATGAACTAGGGGAGGTTGGCAACTTTGGGTAAGACCAATATTGAACCAGAAAAACAAGCAACTTCCTCTAACTGCAGGTATGCCTTTTAACCCAAAGCATGGAATAACAGATTGTTTTTGGAGCAGTGCCTTTACCTCTCTCTCTTCCTGACTCACTGATTTTATGGATGAGAGAAAGTCTTAGTTTAATTTGTAAAATGAAATATGCATTTTAGAAGTGCATGCATTCTACATTTATATACTATAGTTTTCCTAAGAAGCTTGGGGTGGCATGCCTGATTGCTCCTCCCACCAGCAAATATTATCTTCGTAACAACCTGAAAGAGATGCTTGGTAGACATTTTCCTACTGTCACTCTCCTGTTCTCTAAAAGTCGTTGGAAGATGATTGGCAATTGTGTTCACTTCTGCTGACTCAACAGTTCTGAGAAAAGGGAGCAAAAATCACTACCCCAATCCAATCTGCCACAGATCCTGCAGTAACAAAACAAAAAAAAACACCTTCACTTCTACTCCATGCTAAAGGGAAGTAAAATTAACTCATGTTGCATTCATTTGTCTCATTGCTTGAGAAACAAAAAAATATTAGTAGTTTCTAAGAAGCTGAAAAAACATCAAGCTGCTTTCCCTTTTCTCTTGAAAAATTGCTAGCATGGGAGTTAGGATAAGACAAGAGTTTCCAGAAATGGGAAAGTAGTTCCTAGCAGAGGCTGGAGAGCCACAGCATCTTAAAATGCTTTCAGCCATTTTAAATTATACCACAGTTTAGGCAAAAGGCTGCCAAATAAAGGAGACATCATGGAATGACAGGAACACAGACCTGATCCTGGAGCAGGACAGACACCATGTATGAAGGTGCCCATTGTTCAAAACAGAGAATTGAGACCATACGGGGAATTTGTGAACTGTAGAGCCTGATGTCTTATTAAAAACAGAATGTTTCTTCGTGTGTTAAAATAATAATTTGACACCTTTCATAAAAAACAGTGTTGGGAGAATAGTTCCCTCAGACTTCTTAAATCCCATCTTCAGCTGTATCCCACAAACACCTATTCAAGAGGCTGAAGAGGGCAAAATGAAAAGCAGGGCATTCCTTTCCTTCTACTGAACATCCTGTTCCATAGGACTTCTCCCCCTGAGCTGTTTAAATTCCAAGTTAAATTCCAGGCTGAAACAGTACAACAGTGGGATGATGGGACCAGCCCTGTATCCCATTCCTTCCCAAACAGCACAGAGGAATCTGAAAGTGGGCATTTGTTGTGGGAAGGGAAGGGAAGGGACGGGAAGGGAAGGGAAGGGAAGGGAAGGGAAGGGAAGGGAAGGGAAGGGAAGGGAAGGGAAGGGAAGGGAAGGGAAGGGAAGGGAAGGGGAAGGGGAAGTGCTGCTTGTTTCTTAAAAACTTTATTCAGATTGGGTTACAAAAGAATTGGACATAGGAGGAAGGCACAGAAAGGAGCCTAGAGATGATGGAAAGAGTCCTGCAGCCAGACCCACCCCATTACTGCTGCAGTGCCAGGATTTGGAGACATTTTCCCAGCAGCTGGTGATTTGCAGAAGAGAAGAACAACACCACCAGAGGACTCAACCAATTCCTTGCCTAGCATGCACTATAGGCTAGGACAGTACCATTCAGCAGTGAGTCAGCCTAGAGACAATACAGGAGGATAGGGATCAGCAATGAAGGCAGAAAAGTCATGTGGCCAACTCAAGGAGAGGTAGATGGCATTTCAACTCTGCAGTGAGGAAAGGATCTGAGAGTGTGATAGACCAGCCCAACTCATTTTCTTCCTTTCAGCTCCCTGCTTGTTTATTGTCTGCTTTAAGTGCACTACATTTCTTCCCTGACTACATTCACCAACTGTATAGCCAGAACTAAACAATGAGGCTTACCCTATCATCATCCTAAAAACAATATTCATTTCTCCCATGTGAAAATTTCCAGCCATGAACAAAAATATTCTTTCCTCTGAGGAAAGGTCAAGCAAAATAGCAAAACATCAAAACACCAAGTTGATGTTGTCAGTGGATGTCATCCAGTTGAAATGTCATTCCAGAATGGCCAAAGACCATTTGACACCAAATGCATTAGACTACAGAATGAGGAAGAATGTGAGAAGGTCTTCTAAAGTATGAAGATGGAAACAAAGATACCAGTGTAATTTCAGGAAGGTACAAATCCATCAGATGAAAATATCTAAATTCAGATTCAAACAACTAAACTCCTTTTTCACACTCTGAAGCCATTTTAAAGCACTTGAAGCAAAGACAGAAATATGAGAGCAAATCACAGTATGTAAAACAGAAGGCAAATGTCAAATTGAACTGGATGGAATTAAAAAAAAAAATCTTAGAATTTTAGAACCTGATAAATCTAAAGAGCCATCCAGATAAAAATATTCATCAAGTCATTCACTAATATTGTGAAATAACCACAATATTTCATGTGTCATATCATAGTACTCCAGAGTAAAATGCTATGCCTAAAGTTTTCAAGATGCCACATAAATATGAAGAACATATTTTCCAGGCTTATGATTGATGATCCCCTATCAATAGGGTTAAGATGGGAACAGGAAAACAAACACATTTGTGTGCTAATTCTCTAATTCTAATAACTTATGTTCATATTTCATGTCTAGGTGACTGGCCACTGAAAGGGAGGGATAACTTGAAGGAATAATCAAGTGAGCAGAAATTCCTGCCAATTTTCCAATTACTTTATTAGTTCCACCAACAAGAACTATGTTGTACATGTGTATCCTGTAATTGTTTGTTTGACAATATTAATACATTGCTGATGGACAGTTTGAAAATGTAGAGTTAGGTTACATAAAGAGGTGCTTATAGGCTGAGGGGTACCTTTGGGATTTGATTGGAAAGCCTGGGGTTGCACTTCAGAAACTAGTGGTTGGGTTGGAGCTACAACCTTCACTTCACTCTATTTAAATTAAATTGAACATAATTCATATTACTCTCCAAACATGTATTTTATAATTTTCGTCTTGCGTCACAGTCAAGCTTATAATTTGGTAACAACTTTTGGAGGTCTGTGGGATCCACACCCAATGCTTTGGGGAGGACTTGCTTTTGACTGTTGTTTTTCAGGAAGGACAACTGCTGTTAGCTTGTTCAGATGCTCAGCTCTTGCCATCCGAGCCACAGTTCACCTCACAGTGTGCAACCTTTTTATGCTGAGAGTCACACTTGGCCTTAGAGTGGTACCCAGGGATTGTACTCTGTTATTATGGTTGGTCATACAGTCAGCTGGATGTTTAGACTGGATTTGGCATTTTTATCCACCTGTCGAGTCCTTTCCAAGGACCTGGGTAGGCAGATGTTGTTGTTTGATGGTATTAAAGGCATCATCACAGGATGTAAGCTGTTCCAAGTAAAGCTACCTTTTGCAATTGACTGATGGCAATTTTGTCAGTGCCGATGGTCTTCAAGTGGTGCTCCAGATGTTTTGGGATTGCACCCAAGGTGCCTATAACTGTTGGTACTATCTTTGCTTTCTTTTGCCATAGTTGTTCTACTTCTATTTGCAGGTTTTTGTATTTTGTGATTTTCTCCAGTTCTTTCTCTTCTATTCTGCTGTCTCCAGGTATTGCAATGTCCACTATCCAGACTTTTTTGTCTTTCTTATCAACAGTTGTTAAGTCTGGGGTGTTGTGTGGCAGGTGCTTGTCTGTTTGAATTCTAAAGTCCCAGAGCACTTTAGCTTCTTCATTCTCTATTACTTTATCTGTTTTGTGGTCCCACCAGTTCTTGCTTGTAGGCAAATGGTATTTCTTGCAGATATTCCAATGCACCATTGTTGCTACTTTGTCATGCCATTATTTGTAGACAGTCTGTGTGACCTTACAGCAACTAACTAGGTGGTCCACTGTCTTTTCAATTTCTTTGCAGAGGCAGCATTTGCTGTCTGTTGCCGTCTTCTCAATTCTAGCTTTGTATGCATTTGTTCTTAAGGCTTGGTCTTGTGCAGCCAGAATTTGCCCCTCTGTCTCTTTCTTCAACTATCCTGTTCTTAGCCATTGCCAGGTCTTGTTTTTATCTGCTTTGCCTGCTAATTTTTTTGTGTACTGGCCATGTAATACTTTGCCTTGCCATGTCTCTTTTTTATTCTTCATTTGGTCTTTCTTGCAGGCCAGTTTGGTTTCTTCGGTATTCAGTAAGCCTTCATGGTGTACTAGCTTCAGTGCATCTTCTTCATTGTCCTTCAGATATTTTTCCAATGCCGTTTTTAATTCTTCAATTGTCTGGTGTACTTGTAACATTCCACACCCACCTATGCTCCTTGCTATGTAGAGTCTGTCAATGTCACTGCGTGGATGAAGGGCATGTTTCATTGTCATTATTTTTCTGGTCTTCCTATCCAGGGCTTTTAGTTCAGCTTGAGCCCAGTCCACTATTCTAGTTGTATATCTAATGACTGGAATTGCCCAGGAGTTAATTGCCTTGATGGTATTTCCACCACTGAGTTTGGACTTTAAGATCTTCTTCACTCTTCTGATGTATTCACTCCTAAGCTTTTTCTTGACTTCAGTGTGCTGATGTTGTCAGCCTGAAGGATGCCCAGGTATTTGTAGTGTTCTTCTTCATCTAGACTCTTGATGTTATTTCCATTGGGCATCTTAATTCCTTCAGTTTTCACTGTTGATGGTAAAGGTGGCACATTTGTCCAGTCCAAACTCCATTGCGATAACTTGGCTGTATATTTGGACAGTGTTGAGCAGCGATTCCACTTCAGATGGTGTTTTTCCATGCAGCTTAAGATCATCCATGTAAAGGAGATGGGAAAACCTGGCAGACATTTTTGATGTTTGATAGCCATGTATTATTATTATTATTGTTGTTGTTGTTGTTGTTGTTGTTGTTATTATTATTATTATTAAAATTTATTGGCCACCCAACTCCAGTGGACTCTGGAGGAAGAGCTTGGACAAAAACTAAATCTAATTTTATTTGGTTTAAATACCATTAAAATTAAATTAACTAAATCTTATTTTTGTGTGTGTCTTCTTTCAGAAAGGAAATGGCACCCTAGCTGGTCATTGTTATGCAACTGAAAGAAAGAAGGAAGTGCAGGTTAGGAAAGACAAGAGTGTAAGAGAGAATTTAGCTAATTTAAATGAGTTCAAATCTCCACAGCCAGATGGATTACTTCCTAGGATACTGAAGGAACTAGTAGAGGTGATCACAGAACACAGAATCATTGTTGGAATTTTTGAGAATTCCTGGAAGATTGGAGAATCCCAGAAGACTGAAAGAGAGCAAAAGTTATCCCTGTTTTCAGAAAGAGGAAGGAGTCATTGCCAGCTTAGAAGATCAGGGAATGTCATAGACATTAGTGTGCCTGGGCTCAGCAAAGCCTTCAACTAAGTGTCTTATAATAATCTCCTTAGTAAAATGATGAAGTATATGCTAGATATTACTGTGGAATCAAAACACAGGACTCAAATGCAAAATAATCAAGGCTTCACTGCAGTGTTTATTAGATAACGTGCCCTGGAAAGAACCCCACCAAAAGTTAGTGGGTGACACTCCCCCACAGGCAAAAGAGATGCTCTGATATTTATACATTTCAAAAAACGGGAAAGGAAAAGGATGGATACATGTACACATTCATATGATGATGCAGGCGTACATAAGTAAGCAATAGACCTCAACTTTCTGCCCCTCTTCTTATCTAATATCTACAAAAAAAAAAAAAAAAAACAATAGCCTTACTGAGAAGAAGAAACAAATTAGTTCAAGGTACCAAATGCCAGGAAGAACACATCCTCCTTCATGACAGATGCCTTGGTTGCTATGGGGATGTTTGTGATAAGGATTTTTACAACCAGCCCAGTTCACACCAGCTGTGATAAACCCTTTACAACCAGCCTAGTTCCCACCAACTGCAAGGGTGCTGCACATTGTTTTATATTTCAGTCTTATTAAGGTGTTCCCATTCATCTGAAGCTTCTAAAAACTTATTTTCCTCACATTACCATCACATGGATTCATAATGGGTTAAAAGACTGCACTCAAAAAAAGCTTGCTAAAGGCTTCCTTTCAGTTTGGAGCAAAGTATTGAGTTGAGTGCCACAGGGTTGTTCAACATTTGTATAAGTGTTTTTGATGAGGGATCAGAAAGGATGCTTATCAGGTTTGCAGATGATACAAAGCTGGGATAGATAGATAGATAATATTTTAGAGGAGAAGATTTAAAAATCTAAACAGGCTTGAGCAGTGGGCTGAAATGATGGAATTTCATGGGGAGAAATATACATTCCTGCATCTGTGTAAGAAATATGTAAGGCACAAATATAGGATGGAGGGAACCTGGCTTTGCAGTAGTATATGTGAAAGAAATCTGAGTGTCTTTCCTGATCACAGTAGTGTGATGTATCCACTAAAAGGCAAATGCTATCTTGGGTGCATTAATAGGAACACAGAGTTCCTATCACAGGAAGTCATTGTTCCACACCACCCTGCCCAGGTTAGGCCCCACTTGGAATACTGCCCTGAGTTCTGGACACCATTGTTCAAAAAGGACCAAGAAGTTTACCAAGAGGGTATGGAAACCAAGTTATGTGAGGAGCTATTACAGCATCTAGATAAGTCTAGCTTACAGAATAGATGAATGAGAGGAAATATAACACAGTAGCACTTTTTAGATATATGAAGTGTTATTAGAGTTATTTTCTGTTACCCCAGCAGGCAAGACCAGAACCAGCAGGTTAAAAATACAAGGAAGGAGATTCAGGCTGCACACCAGGAAGAATTTCTTTAGTGTACAAGCTGCCAGCCAGTGAAACAAGCTGCCACATGTTGTCAGTTCTTCACCAGAGGTCTTCAAACAGAAGCTGCATGGTCATCAGCAGAGATGCTCTAGTGGACTCTTATTGAGCAGGGGTTAGTTTAGATGTCATCTGAAACACACACACACACACACCCAACACTATGAGTCTGTGAGTCTAGCTGCTCAGAGCCATGTACCTGAGATGGGCAGCCATGTCAGTTTAATAAATAAATAAATAAATAAATTCTGTGATTCTAAATACTGTTAATAGGATTACTCCTCATGCAGTTAATAATTTAAAATTAAAAACTGCAAATTACATGCAAGTTTTAGAAGGACTTTTGGGCTGCACCTAATTTTGGAGTAGGTACATGATGCCCTGAGGCCTCATCTCTGTTCATAGGCATTTATTTTTGTATTTAGTGGGCAATTTTTCATTTCTTTTCTACTATTAAGTCTGTTACAGTTCCAGTTTTCAGGGGCCGGGAAAACCAGCTTTATATTCAGATGTATTCTATTCTCTAAAATCATACTGAATGTGCCTCTTTTGGAAGAACAAAACCAAACAAAACCCTCCTTGAAGCCCTCTGTTCCTAAAGGTATCCATTAGTTCAGGGGATGCCAAGAGAAATTCAGTGAGAGAGCATATCTGATAGAGAAGAGCAATTGAGTGGCTATAATGAGTCTGACAAATTGAAGGCACCACCAAAATCTGGAGTCTTGCAGCAGAGAAGTTTAATATGCAGGTCATCAAGGAGAGGAGAGAGAATTGGACAACATGAAGGGCAAATCATGACAGAATCGTGTACAACCCACTGAGCGCAAATGACAACTATACCCAAAGACAACACTCATGTGCGCCGATCTACTGCATAATTCTCAAACACTGTAAAAGAAATGTAAACAACCTTGCTATGTGTTTCCATGCATTCAGGGGAAGTGGGAGGTTTAAAAAATGTGCTGGAAGACATTTTCACAAACTATTTAATTTTATTCACAAGGTCGATTTGCAAAAGACATTCAAATGTGTAGATTTTTAAAAAATACGTCCAAGAACATTGTTTTATTTTATGGTATTGAGGCAATATATTCATTTTATATGAATGTAACACTGTGTAAAAGTCATCATGATAGATGTCAATAAGTAAAATGTCATTTTAAATACTTTAAAGGAAAAGATTTAGACCAGACTTTGTTTATAGGTGAGCTACCCTAAAATTCTACTCTATCATACCCTGCCCTACCCTAAAATCATTCCAAATCAGTAAATATAAATATAGTTGCAAATGATCTTAGCATTAAAATGGATATACTTTTTCAGCTTTGTTTCAGAATTATTCTGTACCCATTATAGCATGCATTTTTTAAGTATACAGACCAATGTGGATACAATAAGGACTCTTAGCAAATACCATGTTTGCCAAATTACATTAAATGGTATACAGTAGTTTTCCAAGGGAATTTGAAAATGCTGCATAATCCTGTAAACCAGGATGAAGATGATGATATATTAGAAAGCAAGAATTTTCTCTCTCCCTGTGGAAGTTTGATGCCTTTGCTTAGTTTCTAAGGACTCAGTTTACACTGTAAGATGAATATCAGGAAGGGCAGCGTTCCTCAACCTCAGCAACTTTAAGATGGGTGGACTTCAACTCCCAGAATTCCCCAGCCAGCCATCTTCTGGGACTTCTGAGAGTTGAAATCCACCCATCTTAAAGTTGCTGAGGTTGAGGAACCCTGATGTATAGTATATATAATGTATATGCCTAAGCATCATGTTCATAAAGATCTTCTGTGCACAGTGAGAAGCAGACTCACAGCTCTGAGACTCAGGCCCACTTCTACAAAAACAGAACCTAACAGCCAGTGTAATGTCTGAATTAACCCTAAGCCTTGTTTTTATGGTCAAAGTAGAAGTGGTATTAATTGAGTGAATATAATCAGTGTGCATGCTTTGCTTTGCTTTGCGTGTGTGTGTGTTTTAGTATAGATAATAACCTAGACTGAAAGGTTCCCTTGAATTGCAAATAGCAACTTTGGAAAGGCATTTTTGTTCAAAATATGGAGGAAAAGGAAGAATTAAATTTCATGATCACTGAGTAAAGACAGAATTAAAGAAAAGAAATACAGTTTGCAATTAAATGGATACAAGTTAAACAAATGAATAACAAAAGTAATGCAGCTTGGATAAACAGCGAATTAAATGCATAAAACTTTAATACTAAGAAACAATGGAATTACAGTATATGTTCTTCCACATCTTAGCTAAATTAAAAGTATAAAAGAGTATTTTCAATGAATATGCTCTTCCTTGATTTGCCTAAATTCAGCCTAAAACTAACTTCATAACTTGCATCTGTTCCCATCTGGGCAGTTAAAGAGAGAGAACAGTCTCTTTTATGCTTATGTGTAAAAAGAGGAGTGGATTACAGATGGAAAAGAAAAGGTCTGATAACCATAAGAACCTAAAAGGTGGAGTGTGCTCAATTAATTAGAGCTGATAAATGAAGAAAAAGAGATCAGTCTCTCTAGACAGATATTTAAATGTGCGTAATAAAATATGAGTACTGTACCACCATGGTGTCTCTTTAAGATGCACATTGAAATACTTCAATTACAAAATAACAATTTTCTATTGTTAGGAGTTGCCACTATTCTTCTTTTTACTGATGTCACAGAGTAGGTATTTATAAGAGTAGGTTATTAAGATCAATAGTATAACTGGAACACCTAATTCTGTCTTTTTCAGACCAGCACAAAGCATTTCTCTGGTGGAATCCGTGAGAATAAAAAGTGACTGGTTACCGTCAGTTAACCCTATTCCAAATGTAAAGAGCTCACCCTATTAACAATGAGTCATTTTTACATATTTTCTAGATCTAAAGCTACCTTGTCCCCAAGTAGCCTTTTATGAAAACCAAATTGATAGCAAAGCCGCATTTGTCACATTTATAACTCCCAGATATTAAAACTCAGGATGTTTTTTCTACTACAATTTTAAAATAATAGCGATATGAAGACTTCAATTTTCAAAAGCCATTGATTCATGAATATTTGAAAATAAGTATGATCTCTTTTCCTTTCTATGGAAAAAATGGAAGGAAAGGAATCACGCTATGAAGATATGTTCTTCTCAGTCACGAAAAACGAATAGCTTAAATGGGTCATGAGCACTAGAATAGCAAGCCCTGCTGTCGAGAGATGTTACTGGAAAGTTTCAAGTAAACCCTGGTTTGTCTAGATCCTGCTGATAAAAATGAAAATGTAAAGTAGAAATCTGATCCCATTTACTGCCCAAGCTAGTGGGAGAATAGGAGTATCTGCCAGAGTGGACAAAATGGCACCCATGAGCAACATGAGGAAGGGCTTCAATCATTTAATGGCAGCTTCCATCTTCCCTTTTTTCACTGTGGACATCCTTGTGGGACTAAGTTATCTATCAAGGACATGAATGGATTTCTTTTATAAAATACATGAGAAATTCACATCCAGTTCACACAAAGCTTTCCTCTTAGAGGCACACTGTGCATTGGAGGCAAGGAGAAAACATAAGGAGGGTTGGGGAGATAGAAGAGGCAGCGCTTTGGCTGACTACATGGAGAAGAGAGAGGACAGGTTGAACAGTTGAGAAATAGAGAATATAGAGCAGTGTTCCTCAACCTTGGCAACTTTAAGATGTCTGGACTTCAACTCCCAGAATTCCCCAGCCAGCATGGGGGGATAAATAAATAAGACATTTCCCCATGGCTGGCTGGGGAATTCTGGGAGTTGAAGTCCAGACATCTTAAAGTTACCAAGATTGAGAAACACTGATATAAGGGAAGCAGGATCTTGACAAAAGAAAAGCTTTTTCTTTCTTTTCTTTTCTTTTTTCTTTTTTAAGGAACTACCATTTTTATATATTGCTCCCATATATACTTTCTGGGCTTTTTCAAGGTGCAGAGTTTTTTGAGAAGAGAGAATTCTAGCTGCCTCGGTACAATGATAATGTCAATCCATTGTGATGAATCTTGCCAACTTGCCCTGTAGAAATCCATGGTAGATTCCTCTTCCCTCCCTATTTGGGTATTTAATGGGGGGGGGGGGGGGCAACCTCAACTGAATCACTGAAGCCCTGCCTTTTACATACAACATACATTTTACCGTATTCAGACTCAACTGCCCCAGACAATAACCTCACTGGACCTAATTTATTTTTTTATGCAATTTCTATGCAATTTGAATGGGGCCAGACCTGTCTGAACAAATAGCTGCCCTCTTCTGTAAATACTACCTCATGTTTACAATTGTTTAAGGTTTTTTGTTTTTTTTTTCTCCCAGTAAGAAAGAGGGGGAATGGGGCCTTTGCCATAATAGTACTTAATTTGACGAATACCCTCCACAGGTTGCCCCTTTTGTTTGTCTTCCATCTAATTTATTGAAAACTTGTAACTAATGTCTTATTTATTGATAGGGAGGGGCTTTTGAGTCATTGTCATTGTTAAATTCTGAAAAGTGTTCTGAGATGTAACACCGGTTGTTTTTGTAAGATTGCATGCTTTTTTGTAATGGGTTTTATGTTTTACATTGTTTATTATATTGAGGCTTGGATTGCAAGCTGTCTCAAGTGCCTCCAATGGTTGGTAAGACAGAATGAGAAATAATAGTTCAATCCTGCAACCCTCTTGTAAGGAAGTAGCCTATAATTGTTGTAAAGGTCCCCCTCTGCCTGAAAGAGAATGCAGCATTAGAAATCCAGCACTTTAACCAAAGCACATTTCTTTGGCTTATTCCACACAGATTCCAATGTAGCTTATTCTACAGAGGATAGGATCTGCTTCTTCTCCCACTGTGCTATTATATCTGCCAGTGTCCCATGGTAGAAGCACTGCCCGTCCTCTGCTGGCGAGCCATTCTATGAAGATCAAGCTGAGGGAATTCTCAGAGTAATTCGTTTGAGTTAACCACAGCCACTCTCTGCAGACAGAAGCTATGACCTTCTTATAGTGTATCACTCACTCAAAATGCCACAGTAGAAAGACTGATCAAGGTACAAACTGCTCTCAGAAGCTCTGTGCCTTAGGGGCTATTTATTTCTTGGTTAAATTTATATCCTACTATTCCATCAGGAGCTCAAGGCAATGTTCATAGCATTCCTTCCTCAGTTTTCTCCATAACAACAAATTTGTGACATACGTAGATTGAAATGAAAGAGTGACTGGCCCAAAGCCACCTAGCAAACTTCCATGGCTGAGGGTAGACTTGAATCCCTTGGTTTTAATTCAGCACCACATCCATAGGATCACACTGGCTCTTGATTGTCCCAGGTGACATGTCAGGAGTACAGCAAGTGGGAACTTGGCACCAATTTTCCACCCATCCTGGCCTGTTTTATTTCACATAATGGTAGAACAAGCCCTTGCTGAATCTTATACTTACATAAAATATACAAGGTCAGTTCAAAGTGTTTGCCTTGAAGCTGTCTGATGTTTCTTCATCTCTGAAAAGAAGCAGATTTGGCACTAAGAATGTATTCTTCTGAACTGCTGGAAGCAGAAAGCCCTGGGAACGCATTAAATGCTAACTTAACGTGACAGGCATAGGGTTCTTTCATGCTGGTAGACTTTTCATATACCCAGATCATCCTTCTATTTATTTTCACTAGTTGCATTGGAAGGCCTTCCAGATGAAGAGGATAAAGATGGTGGCAGTGGCAGTCACCCAGTGAATGTCCAGCAGCTACTGCTTAAGAACCTAAATTACCATGGATTAATGAACTATTGCTCTGGGACATTCTGGGTAATAGCAATTGACTCATGGCATTCATTGGTATCAGATCAGTAACGTCAGGAACAAATGGGCTCTTCTGAAGGATGTCACCTACTTATGCCAGGCTTGCCAACAATTTTATAATCCATTATGACTATTGGAGTAATATTTCAAAGTCAATGAGAAAGAGGAAAATTGTCTATAAGACAGATGTTGAGTTTTGCATAGAAATATCTGTCTAGTTGAATGGTTTTCAAGTTGTCTTCAGAAAATCTTTTCCATATGGAGTATTATTTTAAGAGAAACATCTGTATATTTGAGTAACCCTTTCAAAGCTTCGATGAGTTCCTATAGTTCCCTGTTTTAAAATCAAGACCAACTTATTGGTAGTAGGTGAGGACTGTACACTTTTTTAGTAGTGGTAGTAATTTTATTTTTCATGGGCCTATAACTAGGTACAATGCAAAACAATAAAGTACAATATGAAGAAATTGATACAGTAACACCCTACAATACAGTTTCAGATCACAATTAAAATGTAGGGTGTTGGCAACCTGTATTGTCCATAATGTTTAAAAATATCATTAGAATCTATATCAGTCAAACATTTTCTTAAAACCAGATGAGAGTCTGTATCTAACTAGTAATACATTTCTGCATAAATAATAAATACTTAAAACAGCTTCACAAAGGCCCATAGAAAAGAAACTCTCGTTATACTAAATCAGATTCTAGATATAATTCTGTGGAAGCTGGTTCTAAAGAACTGGTGCTAAGTGAAAAAAAGCTCTTAGCCATTATGTGGCTATTTTAGTACAAGGAATTAACAATCAAGTGAACAGGCTACAAGCTACAAGCAGATTTTCCAAATAACTAGGTGTGCCCATGTGGGAGGCCTGATGAATCAACACCAGCTAAACTGTGATGGAGAAAGTATCTGAAAGTAAGGTAAGACATGTCTGGACAATATTTGCACTCTGCAAAACAAGCATAGAATAGATACCCAGCTTTTCCATGTTCATTGCTAGAAGGCCATTACTAGATAACTTTTCTCAAACTTGGTATCCTCCAGATGTGTTGAAACTACAACTCCCAGAATTCCTGCCGTTGGCTGGAGAAGGCTGAGCTAGGCCAGCCAACTCAACATCCAATATGTACCCAAAATATGGATTAGCAAGCTCAAACATCATCAGAGATCTGTCAGCTGAGCTGATACAAAATGATAAAATGTATTAGAACAGTAACATGATCTTCTTTTTCTGATGGAGGAAAATTTCAGTCTCTCTCTCTCTCTCTCTCTCTCTCTCTCTCTGTGTGTGTGTGTGTGTGTGTGTGTGTGTGTGTGTATCTGTCAATATGCCCTGGGAACACATCCTCATTTCTATTATTATAAATACAATGGAGGCAGAAGAACTCATGAAATGCTTTAGGCTTTTAATTCTGTGAGGCCTGAATTGCTTCCATTTAATGGAGAATATGGCTTTCCGATTACAAAAAGCATGATACTTTACACCATTTCCATTTTTTTCACAAATGAGATTCATCTTAAGTTTGGGCTAACCAGAAGACCCCTTCTATCGAGATTTTTTCCCCAGTCCAACAAATGAAGGATAACCGCACAATTCTGTACACAGCTTATCTGGCAATGAGCCATGCTGTGTGTAGCAGGACTTCCTTCTTTACAATTGTGTAGTATTCCACTGTTAGCAGACTTTAGATTTCAAAAAGCCTTAAGGTAAGAATTGAATGTTTTATTAACAGCAGTTTAGACATATTTTACACCACTGGAAAGCAGAAGAAGCATTTAGGTGTATGGGTTGGTATAGGAAATATCAGGATTAGAATTGCTTTAAAATTTGTTTTAATAGAAGCCTACAGAATTCATATAATTATAAATCTTTATTAAAATTATAATTATTTATAAATGTTTGCAGTTATCATTTCAGGACTGAATCTGGCCACATGCCTATTTTTTATGTTACAAATTTGAAATATAATAATTTTCTCTGTGTGTTCTTTACCTGAATTCTCTTCTTTCCTTGCTTCCTCTCTCTCTCTCTCTTTCCATCTCTTCTAGGGTTATGTTAATTTTATAAAATAACCATTTCAAAAATTAAAAATGAGAAAAAAGCTTGCTTTGGATGAAATATTTTCATTTCTACTCTAACCTTCATTGCCCTGTGCATAAGTTGCTCTTAAGATATAAAGTAGTACTATTTATATAAGACTGTTTAAATGTGTTCTGTACACTTTATAAGATTTTCTCAGTAATCTTTTCAATAGTCCTTTGGGTGAAGCTTAATTTAATTAAAAGAAAAAAGGCTTGCAAATGGCAAGGAGAAACTGAGACATCATGGCTTATATAAAGTCACACACACACACACACACACACACACACACACACATATGGTTTTCCACAATGCCTGCAGTTTGATATCCTTTAATGAGGCATGGTCTTTTCTACCCCTGAACTATGGATGGCCCATAGTATTTGGTGGACTGTATCACCATGTTACACAGCACGTTGTCTCTGTTCCTGCTAAGGTGGAAAACCATTGGCATGATGGATACTTTCCCTGGACAGTCCAATCCTAAATTTACCATCTTTAATTATAGCTTAACCTGCTGGACACAACTTAGAAATATGCTGTGAATTTGGCAATGGCTCATCTCAGATAATTTATAAAAAGAATTTATAAAATCATTTTTGCTTTTTTCAAAAAACACAGTTAATCTATTCACTTGATGGATATTCTGGCACTGATTTTTTTCAACACTCACAAAGATTTTGACAAGCTGAAGTAGATATAAAGTACAGTCCTGTGTATGCTACTCAGAGTTCCATGGGGAATACTCTGGATAACTGATTCACAGTCATACGCACACAACATCACTTCTTTCCTCTACTCCTTATAGTTTGGTTGCAAGTGAAAGTATGGATACAAGGCCAGAGAGGTTAATCAAGTCATTTTGGTTTCTCCCAGTTTCACATTTTTATTTATTCATTTTTTCATTCATTCAATCAAATTTAGAGAGCCATGCCAAATCAACTTTTTTCCAATCTTATTGCTCCAGTATCAATTTCAGATATTTTACACTTCACATGAAAATTCATACAGATTTTTATGTTCATTTCATCCAAAACATAGTTTTTATCATCAGTTTTCCCTAATGTAACACATTTTAATGATTTTTATTAATATGAGCAGCTTTGCATGCATTTTCTTATGGGATATTTGCTTTGCTAAATTTGGAGGTGAGAATATTAAGACATCTGCATTTCTTACATGCATTTAAACTAATAATAAAAATGTTTCCCTGTATCTCTGTCTGAAAGTGCTATCTGGTTTAGCAGTTCCAAGTTTAAATGATGATGATGATGATGATGATACGATGGTGATGATAAATCATATCTTAAGGCTTCAGTGTCCATTTCAAGAGTTTATGACACCTCTCTGAACCTCCTCAGTCCCTAAGCTTGGCCAAAGACACCCTGCTTTTGCTTTCTCTGTAGCCAAGAATCTTACACATAATTTCTGTATGATGTGACTGATGAAAAGTTGCGGTACTGTCATTCTCCTTAGTAGAATGGGGAGGTGAAGTGGCAAAAGAGATACCTGGAGCACTGCTGGCATAAAACAAAAGATGAATGTAACTAAGCACAGGTAAAAGTTCAAATTTACATTATGGTGGTATGAGTCGCCAAGTGAGCTAACTTCTCCACTCTTATTGCATCCACAAACAGAATCCAGCAGCATTGTTTAAAGTCACCCAGTCCTTTTTAGGGAAATCTGGCCAGAAGATTGGCAGCTGGGCTGTTGCTAGATTATATAGGTTCATCTTGAACTGTGGATTCTGAGGAAGTAAACAGGTTTCTTTGTTCAGTTAGCCTTGTGGATTACACCCCTGCCATACCTGGTTGATGAAAGCTACCAGGAAACTGATGGGATATTGGGTGTGGATGGTGGTGAATGCATCCTTAATGAACAGAATATACTATCAATCTTGAAAGAGGTGGTGGCGGTGCCTCCTTTCTTTAAGAAGTCATCTCTCAACCAATTTATTTTGGACAGTAATTGATCTGTCTCCAACCTTCCTTTTAAAGTGGCAGTGAGAAGGTGGTGGGGCTGACATTACAGAGAATACTGAATGAAATCCAGATTATTTGCACCCTTTTCAGTCAGGTCTGCTTATGAGACAGAGACCTCATTAGATGCTGTTATTGATAACCTTAGGCAGGACCAGGATAGGGATAGTGTGATTATTCGGGTCCTGTTTGGATATTTCATTTGCTTTAGATACAATTGACTTTGGTCTTCTCCTGGACCAGCTATGATCACTGGAAATGGAAGACACTGTTTTGCAGTGGTTCTTCTTCCTGAGCAGCCAGTTCCAGTCAATGGAGGAGGGGAGAGAGAGAAGGAGGTCAAGCAGGGTACCACAAGGCAATAGTGTTTTCTTCCCTAGTGTTCAATATCTATATGAAGCTGCTGGGAGAAGTAATCCACAAGATGCCTGGAAGCTGTCAGGATCTGAATGGGGGGAAATCAGCTCAGACCTAATCCCAGCAAGATGGAGTAGCTGTGGATTTGAAACCCAAGTGATTCTGGAAATAGTCTATCTTTAACTCTGGATGGAGCTGCAATCCCCAAAAGGAGCTGGCTTGCAGTCTGGGGTTCTTCTGAACTCCCTGCTCCTGTTTTAACAACAGGTGGAGGCTATGGTCAAATGGGCCTTTGCACAATTACAGTTATGGCCATTTCTGGTACAAGAGGTTTTGCTCATTAATTCCACTGTCACCTTGTATCTGGTCTACTGTAATGCATTCTATATAAAGCTACCCTTGAAGACCATCTTGAAGCTTCAATTGACTTAGCAGGTGGTGCTTTGAATAATTATGGGCATTCCTAGATTTGCCCACTATTGTGGGAGCTTCATTGACTGCCAGTTAGCTTCTCAGTGCAATTCAAAGTGTTGGCTGTCACCTTTAAAGTCCTACATGGTCAGGGCCTATATATCTCCATGACAGCCTGCTCCTGTTGAGTTTGCCTTGTCTACTACTATCACAGTGTTTGCTGAGGATACTTCCACTAAGACAATGTCATTTGCAGGGACCCCATAGTTGAATTTTCTCAGGCATCTCCCCACATGGAACAGCCTGCCCCCAGATAGCCAGATAATTTCCTCCTTATGATGTGCTCAAGTAACTGCAAAATGTGGCTCTTCAGGAAGGCTTTGGGGACGAATGAAGCTTATACTGCCTTTCACATATAGCACATTGTGTTAGGGGCATTCAATATTATAAGATTGTTCTCAATTCTTTTGTCCACTTTTTTTTCTGTATGGATTTGCTATTAGCTGCTCAGGAGTGGCATACAAACTGGAGCAAACAAATAAATAAACCTTTACCAAGAAAAAAAAAACACTTGATATTTTAATTTAAATTTAGCTCCTATTATATCCAGGGTCTTTCCCCCACATGTACCTCACCACAACATAAATATGCCCTGGCAGCATTTTTTTTCTGCCATGACCCCATGACACTATCATCATCCCTTCCCTAGCCTAAGAACGAGGCAGCTTTAAGTCATCCTTAGCTGTATTGGTGTTAAGGTAGTACTTTCCCCCTTACGCCAACACTGCCCAAGGCTGCTCTCCAATCTGTAAAGGCTTTGTCTCTCATTAACTTGGAAGGAAGTCAGGTGACTGCAGTGACTTAAAACAGAGGTGATAGAAGCAGGATAGGGATTGGCAACAGAAGGACTACCAGATTTGGGCCATAAAAATCCAGATGGCCACTAGATAGCAGAAGAGAATTAGAGTTTCTATATCTCTTGCTGCCATTAAGTAATCATTCAGATTTTTGTATCTAGTAGCTATAGGCAATGGGGGACCACCCCCCCCAAAAAAATCATACCAGGATAGTTTTCTGCCAACTCAATGGAGGATAAAGAGCACTTCAGTTCATCAGTTGGGAAAGCCTTGGAGACTCCATTTTATGATCCTCTCTAGGCTGATCCAAAGCAGCTGCTTCTGTTATCTGACTGCAGTTTCACTGATGCTAGAAGAAATAAGTCAGATGTACAGTTTTGCAGGAGATGGTTGAATAGGGAAAAGTACAAGGAATGTAAGGATATAATTGTGTGATCCCTAACAGGAACAAATGGAAACTCTATTGGAGCTAGAAAATGCTATTACATCACAATTTTAACAAATGTTGTTGAAGTGTATTGACTGAACTGATTCTGTGGTTTACTCATTCTTTTCTGATAAACTTCCAGTCTTGTGCAAAGAATGCACCTTTGAGAAACAGGGTAGTGTGATGTAATAGCTTCCAATACTGGAGTCAAATAACTTTGTGCAAGCTGTTGCCCTCTAGAAGAGCTGAACTATAACTCCCAGCTAGCACAACCATTGGGACTGGGGAAGGCTGAACATATACCACAAAGTGCAAAGATCAAATCATTTCCAACAGTGATTTTGGGTGATGCTGGCCTTCTCAGCCTAGCCTGCCTGAATGGTTATGAGGATAAAATGTGTGTACCTTGGAGGAAAGGAGATGTTATATTATACTTACCCTCCCTGCAGGAAGGGTGGCATAAGAATGCAATAAATAAATAATAAGCAACTGTATATGTTTCACATCTGGGTGAAGGGCATGAAATATATGTACCTAATTTTCCATTTCCCTAATTCCCACACAAAACAGAGAGAAATATTAAAGCTCTGTATTTTATCATCTAGTCAAATTATTAAATTATTATACAGCACAGTTGAAAATTAACATATATGGGGACTATAAATCTTTTAAATTATGTCTTTGCCTAGATTTTTTAACATTTCCATTAAAAGCTGCCTAGCATCATCCTTTTAGTCTCTCTCAGTAGAAAATTTGGCCAGGAAAAAGAAATAAAGTTACAATAAAATGGGACTGTGTTGTGGAACATTTGTAATTAAAATGATGTTCTTGCTATGAAGAGTTGGGGGAAGTAACCCCAAGCCTTACAGAGCTGCTAAATGTTCTATATAAGCTTTTCGATGGGAATCAGGGAACTAGAATTTTACAATGGCATGAGTGCCAGACTTTAACTAAAGAAAACTCAGAATCAAATCTCCTCAAAGACTTTTATCTCACTTGTGATTTCTGGACTAGTTTCTCTCTTTCTTAGCCTAATCCAGCTCAAAGGTTGCTGTGGGAGAAGAGCATATGTGTCATGTTTTACTTTCTGGAGAAAATGCTAAATAAACAATATGAAATCCTTGTAAATCAATGTCGTCCAAACCCTCTACAAAGAAGAGACTTTTTTTTTCCTGAAATAAAGTGGAGAGACATTTAATTCATTTATCCATGATAAATATTTCTTTCTTTTAAAGCAAGTCTTAAATATCTTCCTATTCCTGTCAGAATCTGTTCCTCCATCCAAGAGAAAGCACAGAACAGACCACCATACCTGGGAATTATCCGGGGATAGGCTTGGAGATATATCTACTAAACCAAGCGATACGCACAGTGGTAAAAACAAGTCAAACACAGCTTTTAGTCCAACAGACTTGTATTTACAATGAGCAAATATATACAATATAGGCAATGGTCAATTAAACAGTCCAAGGTCCTTAACTTACAATTCAGTCCGATGTAGCAGTTCAGCAACAGTATTTCCCCTCCAAACATTCCCCAACAACATTTGCTTGGGGATACAGCCTACTGTTATACTCCAGCTATCCAATCATGGATTGCCTGCTCCACCTTTTCTCACCTGAGATGTGTTTTACTGTGCTACTACACTCCTTGAAGGGAACACTTTTGGTGAATACCTTAACAGGAATAAGTCACCTTTAGACCAGGGTCAGTAAACTCTTCTGCCTCCCACTCACCACTAACCCTCCTCAAACAATCACAGAAAAATTGACAAAATGCATAACATTTTATAAGATTTGGGTGGCCTGATCCGTCACTTTAAGGAGATTATATATATTATATATTATATAGCATATTAATATGCAAACATATTGTATTACTATACTATTAAATATATTTTAGATACAAAGAGGGGCCCAGATGTCATTTTGTATCTGGCAGATGCTTTGGCACCTGTGGGCAAAACATCCCAAGTTTTGCTTTCAGAAAGTTAGGATGGATTCATGTCTTAATTTATGTAGAATAATTGTGTATGTTAAGAGCTGTGGCAGGGTGATCCTCTATTTAAAAATAAAGAGCTTTAAGAAGGCAGAATTGTAAGAACTTGCTTTGAATTTGCCCATCCATTGCTAGAACCTGATCATAATTTTTCTCATTATGTGGAAGTGTATTGTGTTTCTATATATAGTACTGTGCCCCACAATTGCATCTATGCACATACGTTGCTACATGCAAATTGGATGCAAACCTGCACCTCCTTTTTGAGGATATATTTCCTCTTTTTCAGATGTCAGATAAGTGGCTACCCTGAAGTAAGTTCCCTCAACTTTACTTAGAAAAGAAAAGGAAAACATCCACAGCTGGCATGGCTTGCTACGTATTTGCATAATGATCTAGTCCACATATGGAAGACATTTTTTAAAAATTCTGTTTTAAATTTAGATATTTTTATTCTAATTTAGATGCTTGGTTTCACTTTGTTATATTTTATAATTTGGAGCATCATGTCCTAATACTCAGGAGATACGTGTTTGAAATCAACAAACACCATTACACCTTTCAGAGCAAGTGAGTTTATTCATTCATTCATTCAATTTGTATGACTGCCCATCTCAACAAGCGACTCTGGGCAGTGAACAGAATTAAAATAAAGTAAAAGCAGTTGCAACAATACAAAAATTGAAATACGTAGCAGCCAAGAAAATAAAATATCCCATAATCACGAATACAACCAAGAAACGGGTCCCTGCACACTCTTGGGGCCCCAGGTCTTTAGGCCTTACGAAAGGTCAGCAGGGTCGGGGACATCCTGATCTCCAGAGGAAGAATGTTCCACAGGTCAGACACTCCAACAGAAAAGGTACGTCTTCCAGGGCCCACCAACCAGCATTTCTTATCTGACGAGACCTGAAGCATGTCCATCCTGCCTGACCAAATCAGATGGGTAGAAACAACTGGGGAGAGTCAGTCCCTCAGGTAACCTGGTCCCAAGCCATGAAGGGCTTTAAAGTTGACAACTAGCACCTTGAATTGCACCTGGAAGCACACTGGCAAACAGTGCCACTCACAGAGTAGTGGTGTTACCTGTACCAAATAACCAATGCCATTTACTACCCTTGCTGCCACATTCTGCACCAGCTGAAGCTTCTGAATGCTCTTCAAGGGTAGGCTCACGTACAGTACATTGCAGTAGTCCAGACAGGAGGTCACAAGAGCATGAGTGACCATGAGCAGGGCTTCCCGGTCCAGGAACAAGTGCAAATGACTTACAACCCAAAGGTTACTAGAAGTAGGCAAAAGTTAGGCTAGGTTTAAAACAATACAAATCTTAATGGAGCTCTGAATGTTATGTGATTCATTCTTTGTTATCTTTCATAGTAGAAAAAGGATTATAAATTAGAAAAAGTATATTAATAAAATTCTTCCTGATAGATTACCTTCATCTATACATATATTATTCTGGGTAAAAAAAATTAATATGGAACTTTTATAAGTTTGTATTTCTCTGTAAGTTCACACATGTAAAAAAATATTTTTTAGCTTATTGTGTAAAGAAAGGACTTCAGGTTGAAACCCACTAATTAAAACTATTCTTTTTAGTGAAATCATCAAAGACCCACTTAACTCAATGAGAAACTTTCTGCTGATTCTTCCAACCAACTGATTCCAGCCGGAAAAGCAATAACTCAAACCTGCATGGATAAAAAGTGTCTTCTTAAGTGCTCTTCGCAATCAAGCAAAACCCACTCCTAAATGGTATCCTTCAACATATAGATGACAATTATGGGAGAAAGCTTAGAATCAAAATTTAAAGTACCCAGTTGGCAAGCTTACAATAGCTGAAGGCCTCTTCTCTCCCAACTGACTTTTCAGTATATATTTCATTTTCATGGCTTCTTAACCTGAATATTAAAAGTAGACATTTCTGGTATACATTTTTAAGAGACACTTTCAGCCTAGCAGCAAATATTTGTTATTTAGGAATGAAAATGATGGTTAAGTAGAACCTGGCAAAGATTTTTAAGGATGTTTTCCTAGCCTTCCAGAACAACTAGTTCAACTGGGCCCCCTAGGATGTGCACAGTAATAATTTGGTCTGTGTAAATCCTGTGAAGGAGATGCTTTGGAACACTGAGAGAACATACAGAGCACCTCTTTTTGATCTGTTAAAGCAACTGAGTCTCTTCCAGGCACAGGCAGCTGCTTTCAAAGTTCTCCCACAGCTGCCTTCACCCAGCCAAAGCAGCTGGGTGAGCCTGGAAAAAGATGCAGCTACTCAACAGTTCAAAAAGACATGTTTTGTATCCTCTCCTGAAAGCTTAAGCGCCTCTTTTAAAGAATTTGACCTAGTAACAACTGTAAAAAAAAGTCTTACTAACTTCATTAATAAGTTTATAAGGTTTAAGAGACAGTGTTCCTTGAACAACGAATGTCCTTCCAGACCAGAGAGCAGTGGCTTTATATCATAACATTAACTTATGATTTCTTCCAAGATCAGAGACAAAGGATTGGATCCTGATTGCATTTATACACCAGGCTGCTTCCATAGATTGCTGGCTTCATCCATCTAGTCAGCAGAATTTTTGCAGTGCTCAGCAAGGGTCCTCACCTTCCCTTCCTTTAGCTGGCTACAGGGTGAGAATTCAAAATCGCAGCTGGTGCCCTGTCCCCTTCCTTGTTCTCCCCTCATTGCAGTTTCATTTGCAACATGGAAAAAAGTGACTCCCTAATCAACCACCATGCAGGGAGAATGTCAAAAGCATCCCTTGAATAACTAAGAGGATGGAAGGGAAGCATGCCATGGCACAAGAGCATCTTGCTACCTGGTCAGAGAGGGAAAATATAGCAGTCCAGGAGATGGTAGGAGTTGCTGCCAATGAGAAATCACCTATCCACAGCTCTAAAGAAAACTGTAAAAATGCTTTCCAGCATTTCTGCTAAAGCAGACATTGTACTGATACTTGGTAAGCTTGGCCATGGATGCCCCACAGCATTGTGGGGACAGAGGGCAGCATTAATCTCAGATGGATACAGGACTTACAGAAGTAATGAATATCATGATCCACTTATTTCAATTTGAAGTTTGACAGGGCTGCAGTACATCCTTATCTGGAGGAAGCCACAACTAATGGGATGTACTGCAAGAGCAGGTGCCCACAGAAAGATTCTTATACTTCCTTTGATCTCTGCAACAATTCTTCTGCAACGGGAATTGCAAAATCAGATTAAAACCCCTAATCTTACTAGTGATTTCAGCCAGGAAGGATGAGCACACTTTTTGTGAAATCAAGCCAAAGGAATAGTAATGTTAAATCAATATACAAAGATTGATTGATTGATTGATTGATCGATCATGTGCCATCAAGTTGGTGCCAACTCTTAGTGTCTACATAGGTACATTTTTTCCCAGGAGGATCTGTCCCCAACTTGATCCTTCAGGTCTTTCAATGATGCACCCATCGCTGTTATAACTGAGTCCATCCACCTTGCTGCTGGCCATCTTCCCTTTCATTCTACCTGTCCTAGCATTATAGACTTCTCCAGAGAGCTAGGTCTTTGCCCAATGTGTCTAAAGTATGATAATTGGAGCCTCAAGTAAGAACTTTGGGTTGAGTTGTTTGATGATCTATTTGTTTGTTTTCTTGGCTATTCATACTCTTCTCAAGAATCTTCCCCAATGCCAAAGTTCAAAAGCATCAATACTCTTTCTATTCTGCTTCTCTGAAGTCCAACTTTCACTTCTATATAGCATCACAGGGAAAACCATTACTAGCATGATTCTGATCTTTGTAGGTATAGATACATCTGGGCATCTGAATATTTTTTTCCAAGGCCTTCATTGCTACTCTTCCAAGTGCTAGTCTGCAGTGTATTTCTTGACTGCTGGTACTCTCCCATTGATAGTTAATCCTAAAAGGCAGAAGCTGTCCACCACTTCAATAGCTTCATTGTCAGTTCTAGGACTAGTTGCTGTACCTGTTGCCATCAGTTTGGTTTTCTTGATATTTAAACAGCTTCTTTTTTTCACTGCACTCCTTAGGACAAAGCTTAGCAATTGTATATTTCAAATATTCAGCATGAGAATAATTTTGTGAAAAGTTTTTTAATAGCTGTTAGTTAACACTAGAGCTTTATGGCATAAAGAGATAGAGTGGTTCCAAGTCTCAGGCTCTTTTCTTGACTGAATCATCATCCTCTTTTTTTCTAAGAGCCACTTCCATGAAGGACAGCCCAGTTACCTAAGTGAGGCTGGTGAGAAGGCATATTTGTTTCATGTGCCATAAGTGATAGGAAATTATGTTTGGTTGTAGCTCTACTCAACTTGCAAATAAATTCATTCACAGCAATGAATTTGGAAGTTTTCTTTTAAAAACGGTGTACTTCACTGCTTGGTGGCTTATGAGCTTTCCACCACAGCTTCACACAAAGAACTTTGTCAATAATACAATGGAACCTCATTCACCGATATGCACTACAGAGATGTAGAAATACCCATGGAAAGAACCACTGATCCATATCACAAGGCGATTAGTCTTTTTAGGAAGAACACAATAATGGTGATCAGAACAGAATAACTACGGAAGGATCCATCTTATTCTCCATCAGAATTTTTATAAGTAATACACTGATAGCAGGTTTATTATTCCATAGAACTGAGAGATAGCTACTATATAAAGCATGAAGTCTCTGTTCAACCTAGGGTTACTCAGAAACAATAATCTCCAGTCATATCTAAACAACACAGCCTCAGAAACCTAAATATAGAAGGACTAAAAAAAAAAAATGATTCATAGTAGATAGCTCTAGCCATGTATCTAGCTGCCATTCTGCCATCCTTTGGGTCTGATGTAGATTCATAGGTAGAGTATTAAGCTATATTAAACTGTTGTTCTAAAAGGCAGCAGTGCTAAATCCATCCAGAAAGTGAAGTTTGGTTGTTTGAAACCCTATACATTATAAAACAGCCATAATTATGTGCTATGCACCTAATTAAACTGTGCTATAATTGTTGAAATATTTTACTGAAAACTTTTTGTTGTTGTTTTTTTCAAGCGACAGGTTTACCAGATGATAAAACTTGTCTTGTGGTTTGTGCATGCTTGCCAAAAACCTTGCAGCTAAGTACAGTGGGTGGGGTCAGCTGTGGACATTAAACTCACAGTGAATGCCAGCATTTTTCACTAAGCTCTCATTCTGAAGGCTTAAGTCAGGCTTCCTGCCAAACACTCAAGTCCAAGACAAATAGCCTACGTGGGTGTTTTGTGCACAAAGATGACTGGGGCTCAGTTTAGCTCTATGGATAAACCTTTTGAAACCTTCCTTGTTCGAACTGACTGTATTATGGATCAGAGTTAGCTGTTTATTGAAAAGCTCTATGAGAGGAATGCAAATTGCCTGAAAATTAATGCAGCCTAGAAAAAAAAAGTACCAACACATTTGATTAATGTATCCTAATCTATTCTCACATGGAATTAAAGTTGTGCTTATTGTGGATTTCTGTCTAAAATCATTGGCCCTAGATATGATGAACATAAGCCACACATATTGTTTTTAAAAAACATATAAATGATTTGTCAACCTGATTTTAATTCTCTGGAATATCCTTACTGTCAAAGCTTTTGCATGTGAAAGACTCACTTGATTGTGCAAGGTTAATCTAGGGAAGTGTGGAAGGGGCAGGGTCTCCAAACCTCATGTTGCATGGGCCCCCAAATTCCTTAAACCAGCCTTACCTCCACAGATTCTGAAATATCTTTCCTGAAGGATTTGCACAACTGTATTACACCAACAAGATTTCATACTAGAGTATGTCTGAAGAAGTTGCTCCTAGCTAATGGTCTGAAATCCCTAGGAAATGTTTATAACCTAAAGGTTGTAGAATTTCCTAGGAGCGCAAAACACAAAAATGTAAAGCAGAGACATCTGTGGGGTACGAGTCAAAAAAATCAAGATGGTATGGCTTCCATTGCATAATCATGGCCACCATCTTGATTTTTTTTTAGAGGACTTCCCTCCTGTAAACATGCCTGCATGTATGCACACTCCATTCTTACATGGCTGTCTTTTAATGTGCTTAATTCAGTTCTGGTCTATGGAGGGAAAGATTGTTTGATTTATGTTCACTGGGCAAAAAAACCTACTCCCCCCCCCCCTTTTTTTTATATATATACTTTGTGATGGTGGTATAAGCACCAGTAAGTGCATGAGGACAATTTAAGACAGAGGAGAATTTCTCTTGGTTGGGTTAGGGTGGCATATAAGCCCCAGCAAATACATACCTATATACATATATGCATATTCCATCACCTGATCTGACTGGCAGCCTGCTGGAATAGAAGGGGTTGTTGGAAGTATAATTCTCTCAAGAGAGTGACTGACTGATTTATTGCAATGGACAGAACCTTGGGAATATTCACTCCCATATTTTTCAGTGCCCAAGCTTACTATTAGCAAATCCTTTGATAAGCATATTGCTCTGGTACTTTATCAACTACACTGGCTCAAAATGCTAGTTTTCATTTTTAAAACACCTGTGCTTCTCCATTTACTAAGATTTTCAATGCAGCTCTTCATTAGAGTATCCCCTTTGCACACATAAAGAATAATACAATTCAAGATATTGAGGATTATTTATTGTTTATTTATTTACAACAGTGTTACCCTACATCATATTAACCCACAATACTCAAGGCACTTCTGTATGGCCAAGCTTACAATTCATCAGAAAGTACTACAACCAAACAAAATCCAACAGTGGAATTAACAGCAGCCACCAATATTTCCCAGTTTATTCCAGTAACTCCTTTACTTGGAGTCTGTCATTGACAAAGTGTATAAAGTTGCAAAATAATAGAAAAATTGTCTTGCATAAAAAATAAGCCTAGGTGACTTTTTCAAAATGACTTGAAACTTGTATTTAATAGAGATGGCAAATAGAGACCTTGGGGTGATACAGCTTACTTTATGTTGCTTGAACTGTAAAACTACAGAATTTTAGACAGATCTTAGAGATTATATACTGTAATTCTATCGTTTGCTCAAGGCAGGAGTCTCTGCAACTTCACTTTCCCTTAGAGATCTCTTTCCAGCCTTTGCTTAAAGGCCCATTGTGTCCTGAGGCAGTCCATAGCACCACTGAACTGCTTTTACCATTAGGTCCCTTAATGTTTAACCAAAATCATATTCTTTATCATTTCCACCCAATAATTTAGCTCTATCCTGCCTTTGCATACCCCAGTAGTCACCAGTACTTCCAGCTCACTTCAGTTTCTCCTGCAGTCATTTTCCAGTTCATTCCCAGGACTTATTCATAGTTGATGCATAAAACTGCCAACTGTCAATGTAGAAAACTGGAAAAATGAAAGTAAAGGAATACCAAGTTATTAATTTATATACAGTGAGGAATATACTTCAAAGTGTTCCCTGAAGGCATTGGACCAAAATGATAAAAGCAAAAAACAAAACAGGGAATCATTTTTTTTCCTTTCACTGTGTGAACATGTTAATTCCTCCTTTCTCAATTCCTGTGTCCCTCCTCAGTTTCTGAAATTGCATTATTATTAATATTAGGAATAATGCTGTTTACAGTTTCAACTGTATATATATATTGCAGGATAGAGGAACTACAAACATCTCCTCTGCTCCTTACCTAGAAAACTTTCCATTATTCCAATGATCATGAAAACAGCCTTTTTATAGGATGATGAATTTCTTACAAGAAATTAGGAGATATGTTTTAAAATATTCCAACAAGCTCCTCATGCTACTTTTTGACAGGGAGAAAGAGAGAGAGATTACCCTTCTCATCAAACCCTAAAGTCAAAATGACTAACCATGAAAAGAACTGTTAAACCCCCCAAAAGTAGAACCTAAATATCTTGTGGCATAGTTAACAATGAGCAATGAGGGGAAAAGGTGTATTTTCCATACATCTTAATAATCCAAGCAGGGTGTAGATGCTAAGATAAGTTATCTCAGGCTGCAACTGAATGAGCCTCAAACTGCATGTGAGGGCTTCAGGATGTACTCAAGGACACCCCAGATTCATAAAGTTCCCAAATGGTACAAATTGGTGGATTTGGCAGGGAGAGAGAATGCTGAAGGTCCAAAGCCCTTCCATCCATCCACCATGCTGGAATATGAGAATTTTTTTGCCTGCAATGGGAAGGAAAGTTCTTTTAAAAGGAAATCTCTTTCTTCCCTTTCACCTTGACAGTTTATCACTGCCAGGGTATATGAATACCTGGCTGGTCTTCAAGACCAGGTACTTCACCAAAGGAAAATTCTCTATCTTCTCTTCTCTCTAGCATTCCTCCATGCCCTGACTCACATTGTTCAGGGAAAGTTTAACTCTCTAAAGTGAGGAAGAGAGGTTAGCAGGTGGTTGTAAGGCACAGGAGTGCCAAGAAACTTACTTACCATTAATAACCTGAGCCTTCAACTTAATCTAGGATCCGGGCCAATATCTTATTGCCTGACACTGAATGAAAGTTATTTGAAGTTTTTGTTGCAACAAATTTAACACAACTTTTTTTTCTGAAAATATTTGTGTTATGTTTACCACCTGCAGTTGGGAGAAGCAAATGCTCACATCCAAAATTCCATTATTTAACTGTATTTGGAGTTGGTTTGGTTTGGTATAGTTAGTTTAGTTATTTATATTCTGTTTCTCCAGAATAAAAAGTAGCTTACAATAAATATCACCTTATCAAAATTATAGATTAATAGCTGGATAGATTCAGTCCACTCCAGTCTTATTCGTTCATAAGACCATCAATCATTTTCACTTCAGTCTGCAATTCTGATACACAAGGTGAAATTCTGCATTATTTTTTGAACATTTTTTCTTGGTGTACACCTGTTGTACATTCTTGTTTTATATAGTATTTTACATAGATTCCAATATAAGCTTTGCATTTTAACTATATAACAAAATTTGGAGAAGTATAAAACTTGAAGAAACAGTAGTTTCAGTTATTAGTGCAGGAAGTTTGTTTGCTTAAAAATGTGGACCAAACAAAATTCTTGAGCATCCCTAATCAAAATATGTGCCATACAAAATATGTACAAAACGTGACACTGGTCAAGCTTCAAAAATGTACAGTATAAAAGAATATCAAACCAGTGTTGGAAACGTGAAAAGGAAGAGGGGACCTTCTATCGTGCATGGTGGACTTGTGAAAAGGCAAAGAAATTTTGGGCACAAATCCATACAATTATGCAAAAAATATTGTGGATTAACATTACAATGAAACTAGAATTGTTTCTGTTGGGTTTTATGGACATTGAACTAGAAAATAATTATGGGAAATTAACACTGTATATAGTAATTGCAGCAAGATTATTGAATGCACAAAGATGGAAGAATAATGAAATACCCATAGTGAAAGATTGGATTATAAAATTGACAGAGTTTGGTAAAATGCCAAAGCTGACCAGTTTGGTCAGGGAAAAAATGATAAACACCTTTTTGAGAGACTGGAAACCTTATATGGACTTTTTGTTAAAAGAAGAAAAGACTGAATTGATGATTTATGGATCTGAGGACTAAAAAGGATTAAAAGGGAAGGGAAAAAGAACTACAAAGTAAGAGAGAAAAAAAGAGGGAGGAGAAAGAATAGGATGGCAACTACTTGGTAGAAAGAAGAGCGGAAGCCATAATTCTATATTTCCTTCCTTCTTTCCTCTTTCCTCTTTTCTTTTTTCTTTTTCTTATCTTTCCTTTATTTCTTTATACTTTTATTGCATTTTAAAAATTCTAATAAAGAAAAGTTACAGAACATATCACCAAAGTCCCCCCATTCCCTAAGGGAAAGCAATCCAACCCTGATTTCCAGTGAGGATCTTACTGCAGTTAAAGAGGAGTTACAACACAAGATCTTTCAAGTTTGCTTTAATTACATTGGTGGCTGTGGGGACCTGTATGTAAGTGTGAATGTTAGTAGCAAAGTACAGCTATAGCCAGAATCGTGCATTCACGGAGTCCTAAGTCATGTGCAAGCTAACCCAGTTTTGCTGTTGCAGACATTTGCACTGAACATACCATGTGTACAGCGGCCAGCAAGGGGATCTTCAGAGTGTGGAGCCTTTGTGCAGCCTTTTGTATGGCCAAAGTTCTGAGAAAATGAGGTCTTCTCACCAGCTAAGAAAGTTCCCACTGTTTCTCTCCCCTCTCCTCCGGAGGCATCTGTCAGCAGCAAGAGGGAAATTCTGGGGAGTGGCAATAATAAAGCTCTTTCTCAGCTTTAACACACTGGTCTTACTGCATTCCAAGGGGCCAGAGCAGCCTTGCTTAAAAACACTGAACTACCTTCTAAAATGTAATGCCCACGTCCACTACAGCAGATTAGGATAATATGCCCCCAACCTAAATTACCATGTTAATACAATAGGTTAAAATGTCCAGATCTCTTTTCAGTAATCTACTCCTAAAGATTTCTGGTACTGGCCAAGAGGGATCCAGAGGGTGATAAATTGATGCAATTAGTTTCAGTATGTCAACTCATCAAGCACCACCCTCAGTGTCAACATGCAGCCATGTACTATAACTATCACACACAATTTCAAATTATTGTGGATTTCCCAATAAATAATGAATGGAGCGAAAAGGGAAGGAATGAGAAGAATCTTAGAAAGATGGAAAGATTTTCCTCAACAAACACTAACAAACTGATTTTAAACACATATTCTCATCTTCTTTTACCCTTTCCTCTCCTTCCCTCTCCTTTTCAAGCCCTAATGAGGAGCAGATGAGAGAAGATGGCAAGGGACACACATACTTTTGACCATGTGCTAAACACATGATAAGGATTTTGTTCCTCTGCAGTGTCACTGATGTCAATGAGGTTAACTGATGAAAATTTGAACAATGAGTCATGTCCTAACTGTACTTGAAATATGTCAGCCTAATGCCAATTTTAGTGCACGTATGTACAGCAGCTGCTTCATAATACTGCTGGGCACTACAAAGAACACATATTTATTTCTCTAATACCATAGCATCAGACGGGGAGAACTGTTTGTCTGGAATGGCCACCGCAGCTCCCCTATCTCCTGATGTTCATTCTGACATAATTGTTTTCAGTGGGGACAATCCAAATGTTCAGCTGTGAGTCATCAAATGATGAGTCATGGATATTATGAAGACTGTAACCAAATGTTTGGGCAGAAATGCGGCAGTTGCCCAAAATGGCAATCTTGAATGCTCTTTACCTCTTCTTCCAAATGACATCACAGAATCTTGCAAATCAAAATAATGGCACAATTATGTTTGCTTGTTAAATGTATTTTTAATTTTATTTTCCCTTCCATCCAGGAGCTAAAGGCAGCATGTCCAGCCCTCCCTCTTCAATATTTCTCCACAACAGCAGTCCTATGAGGTAGGGTAGGGTGGGTTCAACCTACTTCACTGACCCAAAATCATCCAGTGGATTTTTATGGTTGAGAATGGACTTGAAGCTGAGTCAGCCTAGTCTAATTTAGACTCTTAACCACCAGATCACATTGCCTAGTCACACTGTGAACAAGTTCATATGAAATACTTAGCTGGAATGCCACAACTTTCAAACCATGTTCAGGATGAAGGATATTTTTTGGATGGAGCACATGCTATTTTTGATCAGAAAAGGTAACCAAAAAAATTCTACCACCAATCATGTCTATATATTTTGCCAGAAGTAGTGTGCAATCTATGTTTGGATGATATCCTCACCCATTAATAAAACATGAATGGATCATTTCTAATCCATGCTTACTGCTTCCACCACACTGGAGAAGAACAAGTGGACACAAGTAAGATATATTTGCATTCAAGTCACATTATGTGCCCATTTATAACTGCATGAATCATTTTAAGCAACTATAAGTCAAAGGATGAGATCTCCAATCTAGTCAGAATCATGATATATTAGTCATTTGACCCCATGATAAATGTGCTTTAGTAGTTATTTAATAATAATAGCATATTTCATTGTCCCCATAGAAATAATAAATTTCATTGTCTCAAATGAGGAAACAGGGTTTGGGGCCATTATTTTCTGTTATCCATGTTACTCCAGACCATTTCTGACTTTCCAAGCCACCTCCCCCCAAGGCTAAACCTGAGTAAAATGAAAGAAGGATGATGTAATAGATGACACCCTTCCATACAGGAGAATCCCAGCCATGTGTCTCCCTAGCTAAATGGAGCTGCCTTTCCAGGGATTATTCCCTTCTTCATACCAGTTTCAATATTGTGTTTTGACCACTGGGATGAACAAGAGAGGTCTTTATCTATCTTAATTTATGCACTTTCTAAAGTTATCTGTCTAGCTCTCTGCTAGAAAGGAGGCTGGGTTGCATGCTTGATTTTAGTCTGAAAATCAAATGGATACTGCTAGAGTGGCCCTTACTAGCATCAAGAAAAGAAACAAACTTTACATGGATTTGTACAAAATATGCCAATGCCGATGAATGTGTAGGTGCTAATTTAGAAATCATATTGGTTACAATAAAACACATCTCACTATAATGGAGAAGATAACATGTGTGCTTCCTTGGACTGTTCTCCAGGTGTATCACTGGAGGGAAGGGGAGGGGAGGAAAAGGTTTAAAGTCTTTCTCCCCGATCTTCAGTTGTGTTTATATCATAGGAAAAATATGTGGTTGTGTATAAAAGAGAGGGAGATTGCCGATGGCAGAGAGAATGTGTGTCAATGTGCATGAATGTGTCTCTGTGTTCCTAACCCCACCCACCAATCCCACTCATTTAACTCATATGACTCTCGAAAGAAACTCCAATGCAGTCCCACTCTTGAAAGAGAGGATATTTTCAAATATAGGATTGTCCTCTGAAAGAAATTGCTTCAGAAAGAAAAAAAAAGTAAAGGTTAACCAGATGTACTAGTTAGAGTAGATAATGAACATGAAATCTTATTTCATTGTAGATTTGTAGTCTACAGCTCAGCCAGAGAGCTGGTCATTGATCTCTAATCTCATGCACACCTCACAAATGTTTCTTCAGATTCCTTCATGATAATGAGCTCACTTTAGGGCTAATCTAGAATCTGTTTATCCTCACATATCCAGCAGTTGAGCTCCCTTCAGCTCAACAAGTTGGGATGAAGGGAAATTTCTAAAGGTAAAAAACATGTATTAATTGGTTGAGGCTCTTGGCTTCTCCCTTCTCTTTTTTCGTATTAAAAGTGAGTCCTGGGCACTCATAGCCCGGGTTTTTCACAGAGTCTGTTTCTTTTATACAGCACTTCCTGGAATGAGAATGTTGCACAGTTACACAATCAGAACTGCTGAGTCCAAGAAGCAGCCCTGCAGAGACCCCCACCTTGCTGTGACACCTGCAGCATTTTTACTCTTAAAAGAAAGGGAAAAGAAATGTCTCAACTCACACATTTTAGGTAAGTCAGTGAACCCCTGCCCATAAACAGTCAGGCAATCTTTCTTTAAAGCTGAAAAACATAAGAACTAGAAGTGGGGAAGAAAATGGACCCAATCCATGCAACTTCACCTAGCATGATAATCCAGATCAGAGAGTCATGTAAACAAGGTGAAGAAAGCATGCAGAGCATTTCTTCAGGAATTCTTAGCAACCACTTTACCAATAGGGCCCATAGGAGGCATCTGCGTTTTCTTCTGTGTAACAAGTATGCTGCATCCAAATTTGTGTAAGCACATTCTGCCATGCCTTTGTGTTGCATCTGTGTGGGCTTGTGTGTATGGGGCCACTGGGAAGCACAGGATGGACTGAATGTGCTCTCTTACATGGCCAGAAGGGAGGGAGCTTAGACGTGAATAGTTAGCCACACACCAAGCCGCTGCCCATCACCTTTCCCATAAGGGTACATTGGAAGATTTTTTTCCACAAGTTTTCCTGTGCAGACGCCAGCCAGATCCAGCCCATTTTTCAGCTTCATCTTTCTTCTACTTCCTCTCAGCTTCCCCCACTCATGTACAACAAATTTGGCCCCACTCTGTTCAGCTCTCAGAGAATTACCTTGCTG
The DNA here is from genome assembly GCA_030867105.1 of Liasis olivaceus. NCBI lineage: Eukaryota > Metazoa > Chordata > Lepidosauria > Squamata > Pythonidae > Liasis > Liasis olivaceus. Next base: position 33,847,085 of record CM061349.1, on the reverse strand, counting down.
ATGGATGAGCAGGCAGACAGAAGAGTCACAAACCCTTTAGGTCATTTCTTTAGGTAACATTTCATTGGACCGGAAAGAATAAAAAGAAAAGGAGGACAAGCTGCAGATGACATATTTAATATAATGGGTAATCAGACCATTAGTTACATTTTTCCTGGCTCCAGAAAATCCTTTTTGCTTGTTTGTTTGTATACTCTCTCAGAAACTTTATTAGTTGGTGGTACAGATTTTATGTGTAACAAAGAAAGCCTAGAATCACTACGGATAGGATAAAGACATCTTACACAGTAACCTTTAGAACGTTGCGTTGTTTTGTTTTGTCTTCAGAATGGAAAGAAACTCAGTGGACATCTGTGCAGAGGCAAGAGTCATGGGTAGCCTATGAAAACAAATATAAATACTGAGTCAAAAGGTTATGCAATGTGATGAGAAGACAGAAAGGGAAAATACCTATTAAATGAAAAAGCTGCCTTTTATTCATGCAATTGGCAGAGAGTGCATATTGATATTTACTCTTATCCAGGGGTAAGCACCATTGGATTTTTAAAGGATTTACTTCTGAGTAGATTGGGTTGAAAGTCTCCACTAAAATTATGATGTTTTCTTTCCCTCATTTTATATTATTCCCCAGTTGTTAACCTGTTCTAGTCAGCATTCTATAATCCCATACAAAAACGTAAGAGGAGCCCTGGTGGATTAAACCAGAAGACTATATAGACCACTGTTCTATTCCTATATACTGGCCTGGCAGATGCCTAGACTGGAAGTGGGACAAAGAGGAGATGCCCTCTGCCTGTAAAGCTTTCTAAACCAGGATTGGACTCTGCCTGGGCAGCAATAAACTGTATCCGATACTCGATTCTCAACTCTTGCTTTATGGATGCCTATATCCCAGCACTAGCAATTACAGTAGATGTCTATATACTACTAAAACTCTGTGTTTATCTGTTTGTCTGTTTGTACCCTCAAACGGTTAGCCCAAACGGTGCATTATACCACAACAATTTCTGAATCAAGGCAGCTAAAATCCGCTAACTTAAAGAATGTGTAAAAAAATTGGGACCTGTTACTCCTGTGGAATTGAAATTTCCATGATGTTCAGACCAGTTTTATTCACAAAGCTGTGGGTGTTGCAGCATCCCCGTGGTCACGTGATCGTGGTTTCTGATGCTCCCTGTTAGCTTCCCACAAGCAAAGTCACTGGGGAAGCTGGCAGGAAGTTGGAAGTCACTCACACTTCCACTGCTTTTTTGCCCACTCGTGGTCATTCTGTTTATCTGTTTTGGTAAGTAAATATTGACTCATTATTAAAGTTCATTTGCCACTACAATTATTTTTCTATGTGTGATACATACTCTTCTTAGATGATCACAGGACTGTCCAGCACTGGGGTAAAAAATATATGGTCAGCCTAAAATTTAATATTCATTCTGGTCATATCAGACTGCACTACCTTTTCCCAGGGATGACCCAATGGGTTACAGGGTTGTTTAGTGTTTACTAAAATTAAAACAATCTTGAATTATCAAGCATTATCATGGGCCAACTAGCATGAGGTTGAGGTCGCATGACATCTGAATCCTCTGTATCAGTGTTTCTCAACCTCAGCAACTTTAGGATGTGTGGACTTCAACTCCCAGAATTCCCCAGCCAGCAGGCTGGATAGGAAATTCTGGGAGTTGAAGTCCACACATCCTAAAGTTGCTGAGGTTGAAAAACACTACTCTGTATGACTAGCAGCTCTTGTATCTCAAAGTTCATTCAAAGGCCTAGGCTATTCTTTCAGTCCTGCTCAGTCATAGGGTACTTTCTATCAGCACTGGGCTGCCTTTTCCTCATCTTGGTGCCTGCCAGATGTGTTAGGACTGTGGAAAGCACTGCTTACTGGAAATCCTGGAAGTTGCAGTCTCAACACATCCTGGGTGTGCTCAGTTAAGAAGGGGTCCAAAGGAAACTGCTTAGGCTTCCATTTTGTTCTTACTTCTATACCTGAGTAGGTAAACTCCATAAGTGCAGGTGGCTGATGCAGAGGTCAGAACCAATTGTCAGCAAAATCGCTTAGAGACTCCTGTTCCGAACATGCAGAGGCTCGCTTATGAGTTCCCAGGTGAGCAGGCCCCAAGCAATTTATATGCATGTGTGTATCAGTCATGAATCATTGATAATCAAGTTGCCTTCCCTACCAGGAATAATAACTTATGGAGGGGAAAGGCCAGGTAGAACTAACAGGAAACTAACAAAAATGTATCTTCAAAGTGCCTGTGATTTAAAAAAGCATCTAATCAAGCTGTCCAAGTAGATCATGACCTCTCACCAGCAATTGAAAGTGCTGCACTTTAGGATAGAGAGATTAATTCCAAGGTGGTATGAGAGTTATGTGTGTGTTTTTTACACGAGTATTTAAACCCGCTTTGCTCAGTTTGCTAATGTAAATTATTATAATTGACAGTGCATTGTCAAGTTTATTGCAAAGCTGATTTAATTAGCAAAGCCAAAGGGGTATGATTTGAAGACAGGTATCTAAGCTGCTTCTTTTTTTCTTTTTCCTGTTTTTTTTTTTTAATCTCTGACTCTCCCTACAGAACTGTCCACATTGGCACCAAAGGCTGGAGGGCAAGAGAACAAAGGGAATTTTATGTGTCTGAATTCAAATTCTTTTCCTTTGAAATGGAGCGTCCAGAATGGGCAATAAAACTGTGAAAATGGATTTCTAGATGCATTTGATGTTAAGCCTTTAGTGTCAAGAGCCAAGAGGTTTTTTTCCACCTTACTTTTTTGAACTGATCTGATGGAGAATTTGTCCTATAAATTATTTCTCACCATTTGTATGCACCCTATGTTAACCTCTTGTATAAAAAAAAAAAAATACAAATTATTTTTTCTCCTAATGAATATCTGTGTTTTATTTTGTGTTTAATAGAACACATGCAAGTATACACAGAAACACACGCACACCCAAAGCAGTGCCGGATTTCGTGTTAGTTTTCAGATTGGAAAGTCTTACATGTTTAATAAGCCTCACTGCAGAAAGAAAAAACTAGTTTTCTTAGTCTTCCTATGCTTTCTTTACTGATGAGTTATAATCCTTTGTGTCATCTCTTTCTATTCCATCTTAGAAGATTGAAATAACAATGAGAAAAGCAGAGGATTATAGCTAGTTTACTAGAATGGTCTTATCGGGGGGACCTATTTCCACAGTGATTACAACCATTTTATTTTTAATAGTTATACACTGATTGAAAGAGCAGTAGAAAAGTGGCAAGCACAAGAAAGCTATCTTAGCATATTTAAATGATTTGTTTCTAACCTGCCAGAGCCTATGGAAAATTGATATTTAAATATTTATTGGTAACAAAAGCGGCTGGGGATTTTTTATTAAGGCCAGCTGTCATTAATTTTGACTGTTCCAGCATTTTGTGCAAAATATATTCAAGTATCTGAAGGGAAACTTTTCAGTGACATGTTTATTTAAGAACAAACCTTAAGTAGCACTTCATTGTAATATATGTATTTAATCCCAAACTGCTCGCTTAGAAGAAGAATTAGCAGCAATAAGACTCTTCTGAAAAGCCATCCCTACCTAGAAAATGCTGAAGCACATAAAAATTGGTGTGGGAGACCCCATGATCTAGGTGTGCATTCATTAGATAGGCATATGTAATAGTGTAATTACATTAACTAGGTGTTATTACAGCAATGGCAGTGACAAGTCCTGCTGTTGTAGTCTTGCTTGGTAGCTGAAACTGTGGGTATCTAGACCCCCCCCCCCAGGAAATATGAGATCACAGGAAGTTGGCATAGACTCTGTCCAAGCATTGGTCCATCTAGCTCAGTGTTCCTCAACCTTCTCAACTTTAAGATATGTGGACTTCAACTCCCAGAATTCCCCAGCCAGCATGGGGAATTCTGGGAGTTGAAATCCACATATCTTAAAGTTGAGAAGGTTGAGGAACACTGATCTAGCTCATTACTATTTACAGGGCTGGAGGCAACTTAGAAGGGGACACTGGCCAACTCTTGTGAATTTCACCCCAGCACTTGGCTGAGGAAGCTCCTTTAGGAGACTGTCAAGAAGCCAAAACATTATTGATTCTAGTTTAGAGGAGAACTGGGAAGTGCATCCGTGCTGGGAGATGGGAGGAGGGAGCAACTGATTGCTTTTCTTCTTCCTCTTTTTTTACAGTCAGGAAGAGGTTTGGGGTTTGTTTGCTTTCTTGCTGAACTTGCTCACAAATGCAGAGACAGAGAGAGAGGATCTTTCTTGTCCTGGCCCTTTTTCCTTCTTTCAAGATTCACTTGCCTCTTACTGTCCACATCTAGCCTCTGTTCCTTACAGTGGGAATGATTTAAAAAGAAAAGAAAAATGGAAAGGCTCAGCTTTTGACCAATTCCCCAGTGGAACAAGGTTTTTTTTGGGGGGGGGGGGGGGTTGGTTTGGTTTTGGTTTTGGTTTTAAAAAAATCAAAAGTTCCACCATTTTACCAGTGGACTGGTTAAAATAAAAGCAAAAGATTCACTGCTTCATCTGACCAGGAGCTCAGGACGAAATGGCCACGTACAGCAGTGATGGGTGGCCAGATCACTGACAGCACGTACTAGTCACTTGGATAGAGGCTTTTCCTACAACTAGCACACAGCTCTGCTTGGAAAACACAGGAAGCAAGAAAAGACAGCCAGAGGTGACCTTTGAGGACAGGGCAGATTGAAGATGATGCCATGGGTTTGTATCTTTCTGAATTGGTAAGAGGGACATCCTTTTGCCAGAGCAAGCAAGTCCAGATCAGCCCAAAGCCTAAGCTTTACATACCAGAAATGAATCTGGGCCCTGCTCTGCTCCATTAAACTACAACTTCTTTGACACTTAAGCTATTTCTAAAACTGAAAAGTGCTGTCTAGAAAGCCAGTGTGCCTATTTTTGTTATATCTTTTCTCTAACATATCAAAACTAGAAGCCTTGGATGTTCTTAATTTGAGATGCAGCTGGGTTAACCTCCTTCAAAATCAGTGAGGCAGCTCCAAGGGAACAATGTTCTGTGTATTCACCAACAGAATAGCATTCCATGGCCAAAGGTGTTCCATTTGTTCCTATAAGAAATAGTTCTAGTGCAGGGTTTCTCAGCCTTGGCAACTTTAAGACATGTAGACTTCAACTCTCAGAATTCCCCAGCCAGCATATGCACACACACACACATATATGCCAGAAGGATATGATATTTAAAGGTATCCATAGCTGTTTATTACTGAAAATCAAGATTATCTAGATTCACCATCTACACTGCATACATCCACTCTCTGGTATGCGCTTAAACTAGAATCTTACCTCAGTGGATTCACGCTGATATGCTATCAATGTATGCAAAGCTACAACTACATCTCAGGATGTACCAAGAATGGAAAAGTGATCATGCTGATGAGTTAGATAATTATATAAGCAATCTATCATATCCCTGGCACCAGAACATGCAAATAATGCCCTACCTTGCAATATCTTGCAGAGATCCATCTTTTCCAGCACTCTATTCTCATTTGTACTGACCTGCTGTGTGAATCCTCATGCAAATTGTGGCAGGTTTTTTCATGTGACCCATGGCCTGGCATTATGGGAAACAGAGCTAATCCTCCTGCAGTAATGAGGATGAAAGCCAATGTGAATATAAGAAGAAGTCAATATGCATTTTCTCACACTTCCAAACCTGTTCTTCTAACTATTCCTAGTGTATCCAAATGCACAACCTGGCACAAGACAGGTACTCATTATATTTCATCTATAAGCAATTGCTATCAACTATATTTACTGGCAATCATAGCAATTCATATTGCATCTGATTTTCTTTTTATGAGTATTTGATCTAGTATTAAGTCAAATCCAAGACAGGAGGGACGAAAGTTTCAGAGACTGTAATGATTCCTTCCCTCTTATTTAAGTTAATTTATGGAATCATGAGCCTATTTCAAATGTCAAAGTGTAAGACAAGTACAGGAGCATGCGTGACAGTCTTGCTTCCTCAGCACACTTTAAATTTTCTTATGCTGAATTAGAACTATTATAATCACACTCAGTGGAACATGGGTTCAGTCTTACCTATAAACCAGAAGCCTGGTTAGGCAGAAACCCTGATCACCCTGAGGATTCTAACCAGATTTTGTTCAACATAGTTACTATCTCTATTCAGACATTCTCTTTCATCATAGTAGTTCAGGAAAGTAGAAAAGGCTGCACAGTCTGAGTGTCTTTGTGTCCCCCCCCCCCCCCCCACACACACAATCTTTCTTCAGTTAAATATGCATTTTATTATATGACAATAGAACACAGAGAAAAAAAAAATCACTCAATACCAGGTGAGACTGACTAAAGTACAAATTTCATCAACATTAAATAAATGTTAACTTTAAGTATAAATATTTGTACTTTGTTGTTGTTGTTCTAAAAATGTGGACAATTTCAATTTCTTTCCCTAATCAATGATTCAGTTAGCCTGTTTTCTAGGTTCACATATTCTACTGAATGAAAAACTAACTGAATAGGCTGGGTTCAGACAACATGCTAGGCGACAAAAAATAATTAAGGTTAAAACTGGCCAAGCTTGGCACATTATGTGAGTGTAATTCCTAGATTTGTAATTGGCCTGGTTAAGCTGTTGTGGGGCATCCAAACAGGGCTATATGCAGGCAATTAAAGATGACTTTCTAAGGCTAGAGCAAATGGCTATATCCATTTCTGCACGCACAATTCTATAAACCATTTTAATAATTCAATTCATTAAGCAAAAGGTTTTCACCATGAATAAAGGTGTTACTGGAACTATAACAGCATTGTTTTTCACAATCAAGGATTCTTCAGACTCTTCCCATTGGAAGTCTAACAGGTTTATCAGATGCAATCTTTAAAAAAGCAGTTCTTCCCCAAAGTAGTGCAGAATCAACAAAATAGATATTTTATGCTCATGGAACTCATAGCAAGGAACTGTGTAAAATAAAGTTTGTCTTATGCAGTAACTAGGCTAGTACACTCTTCTTATCATGTTCATGGATAAAATAATATACACTGCTATTGCTTTCTGCCTCCTAGGGGCCTAAATGTGGTTTATTAGGCAAGGATTACTGGCCTAAAATGATGTGCAAATGTGGCCATGGTGCTTCTGTTCCAGAACAACTTCCATTTTTATCTCATGCAGTTACACATTCATGTGCAACCAAAACATCTGTTCCCTGTCTATAGCTGGAACAGTGGCACATTCCCCAAAATGAAAGCTTTTTCCATTCAGAAGAGTCCAGAGCAAAGGCCCCTAATAGTTTAAAGCCAGTGACTGCATCTGACATTTTCAGAGTATGCTGTGGGCAGTCAAAGAAAATACCTTTGGGGCCAGTCACAAAAGACCAGTTTACAAGAAAGCAAATTGGTGAGGCTGTTCTCAATGCACACAGAAACGTTACCTGACCTCCAAGTTTCCAAATTCTCAATCTCCAGTTTATCTCTGTATTTTTTTTTCTAGGCAGGTGAGCATAATTATAGACCAAATATGGGCTACAACCTCCTTCTAAGAAAACAATGCGGCCTATATGAAATCCAAGGACATTCTGGGACTTTTGCTCTGCTTTGATCTGCCACATCAAAATTTCATCTGAAAGCAAAATATTGTTTTTAAAAAATTGAAAAGTATAGTGGGGCAAATGATCTATCAGATGCCAAGAGAGGCACATTGATACCCTTAATTTCCTATGGTTATTAGATTCTGTTTAGAGACATTTCCCTGATCAGCCTTACCTATTTATTAGCAATTTGCTTATCAAATAAACATGCCAGACTTGCTCCTATAATAATATTATAAGGTCCTTTGCTTTGGCATCAGAATATCCAAGTACAGTCACTTGAAGCTCTACAGTCACACTCTGTAAGCACTCTAAGGGAGTTGGCAACTTTTCTCCAGTTGGGGGGGAGGGGTGGCACTTTCAGTTTTTAATTTTTTTTTCTCGAATAGTCGCAGGAGATATAACAGTGGAATGTTGATGTCACCAGAGAGGTAGGACTACATTACATTTCAGAGGCCTTTTTATTTTGTGTTTTGAAGTCTTGGGGTTTAGTGGAAAATAGGTAGGTTCTATCCAGCTGACTAATGTTATATATGAAGCCTTCGCATAATGAATCAGAAAATTTAACTTTCTTTAAGCCAGTTCCTCAGCAAAACTAGAATATAATGTCTTGTGTATTTACCCTATTTTCATAAGAAATTATAATTACTTCCTCCTCCAAAGTAGTACCAATAGGCTCAGACAAATAGCCATTTGTACTTTGTGTTGACTCTTACACACAATAGTGATCTGTGATATAATAAATTGTGCACATTAAATTATCTTCAGCTATCTTCCAATGACATAATCAAATTGAATAGGATGCAGAGCAGGAAATCTTTAAGTTAAGCTTCATATTATTGGCTTTCATCTGGAGCATCAGCCAGAATCAATGCACGCAAAGCACAACACCACAGCATCACTTGAGGAAAGTTAGCTCCTATGTAGCGCTCGCAAGATGCCAGCAAAATTCAGGGTGGTTGCTCTCATGCTGTCTTGTAATTCTGCAGTGGAAACACCTTTGAATTCTTAAAGATGCTTTAGACATCTTTTCCTTCAGCACACAGTGGAAATAAGTTTGCAAGTTAAATTCTCTTAATTAGAAAGTAATAAAGGGTTAGACAAGGATAATCATCTTTTTGTCTTGACCGACTGACCATGGCTCCATGACTCTATTTGCAGTATTTCTTTCTTCATATTCACTAACAACTATATTTGCATACTGTAGCTGCACAATCTTTCTTTATGTATACATTGTTGGGGTTTCTTTTTCTTTTTCTTTTTGTCAGCAGAGAACTGGAGAACCTCCAAACAAGAGCTGAAACTGATCCCCAGGTGCATCAGTCTCCACTCTGTATTCCAGAAATATTCTCCTGTGTTTTTTTAACTGGTTCTCATTCAATTTAATAAAAGAGAATTAACTACAAAAATTCTTTTGAAGAACGTCATTTCAGAGAAATTCTCATGGATCCAGTGTGGCACTCTTGCATATTTATAATACGAAGTGGTGAAAGTGTGAGTGTGAATGTCCAGTCTTTTGTTGGACAGTCATCTCTCAGTGGACTGCAGCCTCCCTGGCCTCTCCTGTTTCCATTCAATCCCAAGAGAAGAGGGAACTCTCCCGTGGGGACCTTTCAACAGTATCAGTTTCTAAGGGATAGGTTTGCCCTACAGAAATTGTTGGAGAATTTCACCATCCCCTGGAGGAATTTGGAAAAATCATCCATCTTGCCCACAGATTCTGTGAAGAATTTCAAAAGGCCATTTATTTGTTTGTTTGTTTGTTTGTCACATTTACATAACCGCCCATCTCACACAAAGCGACTCTGGGTGGTGTACAACAATTAAATAAAACAGAAAGAAACAATCATTGTAAAAGAATAAAAAGTAATTATTAAAATAAAAATATTATCAAAAAGTTTAAAATATATAACCCCCACAGAGAGGGCAGAATATCAATCATTGTGGAACCAACTGAGAATGTCTCTGGTTCCCAGACCCCCAGGTCTGATGACATAACCAGGTCTTGAGGGACTTTCTAAACGATAGCAGGGAAGGAGTGAACCTCACTTAAGGAAGGAGAATGTTCCACAAAGAAGGAGCCATGGCAGATGTTTAGTCCCAACTCTGCTAGATATAAACCAATACTAACTAAGGAGAACAGCTTAAGGGTCTGGGACAAGTGCAGCTTCCTAAAATGTGTGGACAGCCCCCAGAACCTTTCAGCTTTGACAACAGAAGAAATGTATTAAATGCATGGGCATTAGTTGCACTTTTATTTAATTGCTTTGATCTTAGTCTTAAATTAAAGCAGTTAAATTTCAATTAAAAGTCACTTTTGTCCAGACTTTCCTCCTTTTCTGGAGAATGGCCCTCAGCCTGAAAAACAGTATACCCCTGCTTAAGCTGAGAAGCTCCACTGAGAGAAAGTTGAATTAGATTGCAGATGGAAACCTGGGCAGGCAAATTGACAGGAGAGATGGCCAATGAGAAAGTGCATAACAGGCAGTCATCAGGTGCAAAATACCAAGTAGGCTGAAAATTTTGCTTTTCTCTAAGGAAAGAGCCATTTAGAACCAAGGCAGAAAAATCAATGGTTTGGGCTGACTGGTGTGGAGTGAAGCCCTACACTCTTCTTAGAGGAAAGTATGGTCAGTTCTCCTTCTGTAGTAGCCCTGTACTTCTCCATTTCATTTTAGTTTTATCAACACGGACTGGCAGAGTTCTTGAAGGTTTCAGGCACAAGTTGTTCCAATCTCATTTGGAGATGCCAGAGATTGCAAATATGAATTCATACTCCACACAGTCCGTCTTTTCTCCTTTATCAGAAACCCTCTGTTTCATTTCCAGTGTGAGGATCATCCTCCCTGCTATTATCTTCCAACTTGAAATTTGCATGCAAATTATGCTTGTTTTGGAAGCCTCTCTCGGATTTGTACAGCCTCACCTATTCTGGGTCTCCTACTAATTAATCCATCTTCATTACTGCTTTATCAGGGCCTTTCCTGTCCCTTCATGTTTGTCCTCTCTTAACATCTTACAATCAGATATAGCTGAAGCAGCACAAGTAGTAATTTGAGCCTCAGCAGAAATATGGTTCAGCAACTGAGAAACCCCTTTTCTCTCACATATTCTCACTTTTGCTCATGGTTCATGTAAGTGTATCTCCACATCCATGACAAGACTTAATGTTTGGTCAACCACATCTTACAGTTCCACACTCCTTCAATCTCTTTTGGATCTTATTTAGCCCATGTGTGAAGAAGACATGCCAAAAATGTGGGTTTTCATGTCCATTATTCCAATATATATACATTAAGCTATTATAAATGACTTTTATGGTATAATTACCCAAATATATTGAACACAGCCAAAAATGCTCACCGTAAATTCCAGGAGCCATTATATTTTGAAATTAAAAAGGATTTTCCATGTCACCACAAAAATAAACTGCTGACAGTGTTCCACATCTAGTCCTTCATCATGCGTATTTAATATTGCTTTGATTATTGGTGAGATCAAAAACCAGTACAATGTAATCTCTTTCATCCAAATGAGTTTGGAAACATGAAAACTTTGCAGTAACCAGACACTTTTATGAAAGTATGTACATGTAACTGAGCACACATATTATGTATATGACAGACGTATAGCTATTGCTATGTATTATTTGGTGTTGGGGGAAGAGGGGAAAATAATCTGCTACAGAATGACAGTGCTTTTCCATTACTGACTGCCTATGAGAGTTGTGTAACAGGGAAGTAAGCTTCTCTGTTTCTTGCCTAGCAAAATTACATTCTTGGCACATTAAATTTAACCTTCCTCTGCCAATTACCTTGAGGGCGGTAGCTTAAAATTACTACATTTGTTCAAAATGGGGCCTATCAGCACCACTCCCTCCTATCAGGTATCTTTATTTTCTAGTTTTATTGGGACATTTACATGGGAGTTGCCCTGGAAGTTCCCTTTATCACAGCTGGACATCTCATCCTGGCTTTTCTGAATGGTTGGCAATGGCATTAGCAATAAGGCATTGCTGAAGGTTCTGTCTTCTTTAATTTATGGTGAGAAGCAGCACCAGCAAAGGAAATAAGGGAGATCATTATCTGTTTATTGGGTAAACAAAGGTCTACTTATAAAGTTTCTACTATTCTCAGAAAGTTAGGACTCCCCCCATCACCAACAACATAGTAAAGTCAGTTTGGTCTAGTGGTTAAGGCACCAGGCTAGAAACTAGGAGACAGAGAGTTCTACACCTCCCTTAGGCATGAAAACCAGCTGGGTGACTTTGGGCCAGTCACTCTCTCTCAGTGCAACTCACCTCACAGGGTTGTTGTTGTGGGGAGAATAGGAGGAGGAAGGAGTATCAGGTATGTTTGCCACCTTGAGTTTTTTATAAAAATAATGAAGGTGGGGTAAAAAAATCTTTAAAAAAAAGCCAGGTACTGTAATTTTTATGCAAGTTGAAAAGGCTGATAAAGACTAATTTAGGCCATTGCTTAACATATCCCCCATTATGACATTGTAAGCATTGCACCCAACTCAGAATATAGGCAGTGTTTCAGGAAAATGGGTTTGGAGCTAGTGTCCTCATATCTGGCCCGGCAATTAATCTAATAAGCTATGGTGAAAAAAGTTTGCCCCAACTTCTAAGTCTTCTTTGGGCCTTCAGGAAAACGAACATGCAGCTAGAGGTAGGACAAATGGCCCTTTGGCATTCTCAAGCAAATGTAGAGGTGGAGTCATTGGATGGATGATTTCCCTGAATTTCTCCAGAGGGAGAAGAAATTCCCCAACAGTTTCTCAGGTAGTAACAGTGGGAAGACCCACAGGATGTCCTGCTTTTGGAATGGAAGGAGTTCATTCTTTCCTTGGGATTGAATTGAAGCATGGGAAAGCAGGGGAGTTGAAAAATGCTGGGGAGAAGATTATATTATGTAAGACAGGATGTTCATACATGTGCCTTGAGCAACTTATAATTAAAGAAGTGCAAATATTTCCCACTCCACCCATGAAAATGTCACCAAAGTTCTCTTCTCCTTTGTGGGAAATTTATATATATATATTTACATTTCAAATTTCAGAAGCAAATTCTTTTTCATCAGATTGAATCAGAATTGATAGGAAAAAATGCAGGTGAATTTCTCTACCCAACAACATCTGCCACTGGGTTAGCCGGCTGTGTTAATCTTCTGCATTGATTGGTCCTGAGATAACTGCTAGGAACCTAAGCTTCAGCCTTGGTCAAATCACTAAAAAAAATCTTCAGATTTCACCTTCCAGTTGCAATTAATATTTTCAAGACCCTCAGCTGGAAAGCATGCCAATTCAGGTATTTCTCTGAAAATGTGAGGCTGTATAGGAAATACATAACTGTATTAAACACTCTGCTCCCTACTCTTCATATACCCTGTCTTTTCTTTTCTTTGACATCCAAAATTTGAGTGCAGAAGTCCAAAGAAAATTTTTACTTCTGATTACTTCAAAATGAGTACAGCTCCATGGAAGATTCAGGACCCTGCTCTATGTGGGTCCCATCTGAGTTATAATCAGGTTCAAAAACTAAGAAAAAAGTCACAGGGGTCAGGTTTAATTGAGTGTCCTCACTATCATGGTCAAGAATGTTATCCCTAGGTTTCAAAGCCATTTAAAAGATAAGTATTTCCATCATGAACACTTCAAATACCATGGCCCATTCAGTACTACTGGAAAGAGAATATAGGGTTAACCAGAATTTAAATCTGATTTAATTTTCTTGACGTTTTTATAATCTACAGGACATCACCACTCTTAGCCCAAGGTACTGCTTATATAACAATTTGAATAATAATTTGCATAACAATTTCATTTTTAAAAACTTCCATCAGAATTGGCATCTCAAAAGCCTGCATCAGTGAAATTTACATGTCAATTTCATTTTTTTTTTTTCAGTGATGCTTCTGGAGTTGGGAAAAGAGGTACCATATTAATGTATTGTATCATAATCATTCTTGCCTGCATTACACCGTGAATCAGCTCTATACTTTCTGAGCAATACAATGCATATCAAAAATTTTGCTGCTCTTCTCAACTCACTTATTGGCTTATAGCACAATTCACTTTCATCTTTATAGTGTTAGTTTTGGTGTGGCAGAAGAATTTCACTTCCAGCTAATAAGACTTATTGGGTGCATAGAATGGTAGGAACTGTCGACTTAAGTTTCTCTTGCTTCACCCGATGTAGAGTGAAGTCAACATGGACGAGAGACACAATCCCAGAGCAGCTGTTTTCAAGCCTAGTGGTTTTCAAGTACAGTACTGGAACTACATCCTGCCCCCCAAATGACCACTGAAGTATAACTTTCATGCAGTTTGTGAATTGCCACCATCATCCATACGTCCTGCATTTCACTACCTTGTGATCTGGTCCAATATCCAACTAACCATACATATAATACCCACAGTTCAGCACTCTTCTGCATGGCAGCAGTAAAATGCTGTTACCCAATGCAAGAGCCAGAAAAAAAGTACGCCAGCTCAAAGAAGTATTAACTGGCAATGAAGCTTCTGTCCACACTGAGAGCCTGGGGTAGCAGAGAAGCGGGGGCAGGGGGGACGGTATCTCCTTTGGAGCCAGTTACTAAGAACAGAAGATTCAAGGGACTTCTACAGGCAGTTCTAAGAACTGGCACCAAAAGAGGCATCCTCCAGCATGTCTCCCTCCCATATTTTTCTCCTCCTGATTTTCATGTCACTCTTGGCAATAGAAGCATGGGGGAGAGAAGAGACCTGGTCCTACCTTCTCCCCACCCCCCACCCCCCACACCACCCCATGTCTCTTGCCAGGCAGAGAAAGAGGCAAAGTTAATCCATGGAAGGCTGATCAGCAGCTTTTCCTAGTTTCCCTTCTGTCACAATAGAAGTGCAGACTAGGCAGATGCTTCTAAGTAGGTGTGAACTACATCCAGGGGAAACAGCTTTGCAAACAGCAGCCCTCACCCAAGAGAGCAGGCCACGAGCTTCTTCTCCTAGATGTAGGCTGTACGTGGGGGGAGTGGCCCTGCAGCCTTACTTTCCTCAGGAGCATGGGCTTCAGGGTCACTTCTCCCAGCTTAAACCGCCATGGCCAGCAATACCTCATTGAAATTGCAGAGGAGTGTTTTAAATACATGTCCAGCAGTATACCAATAGACTACTGGACATGTGTTTAAAATGCCTCCCCTCCAGCACCAAGCCATGGGTGGGGACTATTGCACCACTGCATCCATGGCCCAGCTGCCAACTCACCAAAGCTGCAAGCAGAGCACTTGAACACATGCACTGGTGACCACTGGACAGAGTTTAAACTTGCCCCTTCAGTTCAGCAATGCAGTGTCAGATTGTGGAAGCATTCTCAACGCATCCCCAGGAGCCTCCTGGAAGACAGCTGAGGCATCAGGGTGCCATGCATTTAAAATGTTCCTCTACCTTTGACACTGCAGCACTTAAGCATGGTGAAGTGGGCAGATGTGCCACAGGGGAAATATTTCTGCAGGCAGCACCCCTGTGGGAAAGCAAACCTTCCGTGGGGGAAGCAGGACTCTTTTATGCTTCTCCTCCTCTCCTTGCTGCTCTTGTCCAATTCCATGGAGAACTGACAGAAGACCCCCTTCCCCCCTTCTTCCTTCTGTGGGCAAGTGGGTCTTTTCAGTGAGAACAGCCACCCAAAAGGCCTGCTTCTCCTCTTTGTCGTTCATGGGTTGGCCTGAGAAGTGGGAAATATCTTTTTTTGGCATGCTGGGAGAGCCCAGATTCACCGGCTACCAAAAGGTGAAAATCTAGGACCAGAGGAAGGGCATGCCCACAGTAGCAGGTAGCCTCAGGAGCAGGGTCAATCCCACTTCTAAACTTGGAATGATTTGCCACCGGACTGACCACTCAGCATGGCTTGTGTTTGCAGAGAATTGGGAAAATTCCCCCCAGTTTGTTTTTTTTACCTCTTTAGAATGCTTCTTTTGGGGATCTAATTGTTCCCCCCCCTTTTTTTTTTCTTTCCTGCCATTGCCTAGATGGATCTCTTTTGCAGCAGTCTCTTCTCTCACCTGGTGTGTGTGTGCGTATGTGTGTGTGTGTGTGTTGTTGTTGTTGTTGTTGTTGTGGAATTTTCCTTAGCTAGGTCCACAATGAGAGCTAGTGTCTCTCTCTTGCAGCCAGCTCTACAGCTTGCTTTTTGTACCTTTCTTAATTTTTCTGAGTTTCATTTTCTGCCTCTCTAGTCCTAGAACACAGTCCTCCCTTGTTGGGAGGTCCCAAATCCTAATCTTCTTCATAGATTCCAAGCTGTCTAATCATTTTATCTGCTGCAGCAACAGCAACAGCAACTCATCTCCTCTTAACCTCTCCCCTCTATCTCCTTTTTATAGAATTTTTTGTACTCCATTCCCCTGACCCTAACATCTTCCAGTTAGAGATCTTTGTAACCAGTTTCACACATACCTGTTTATACCACATTTTAACTCCATCATAACCATTCCATTTCCAATAAATGATAGCCTGCCCATGATGATGGAAATTGGAACCACACCTCTGAAAGGCCTTAGTTTGGGAACAGCTGATTGAGGGTTTGTCCCTCCATTCACATAAATGGATAGACATTTAGAACTTTAGCTTTTTAAAAATGGTCACCACTCAAAATGAATGTTTTTGAGCTCTGCTATGGTTTTTGAGCTGTTTCATATTCCTTTTGAATACCTGACTTTTAAATATTTGTGCTTTTCACTGACTATTTCCCATTTCTTTTTTTTAACTCTGCTTTGGATGTTTTTTGACCTCATAATCTCTCCATGCATGACATCACAATTGGTTGCCATGGAAAGGCCCACAATATCAAACAAGTGTCATGGGCAAAGGTTACCCTGCAGAAGAGAGATAGACATTTCATGGGGAAAAATTCCATTAATACTTAAATATAGTGTGATAGGAAATATCATAGTATCTTTACCAAAATCAACTGCATAACTTTAAAGAGCAATATTCAAGTTAGATGAGACCCTATCTGTTTCCCATATCTTTCATTTCAGTAGTAACTGAAGGTTTATACACACAGAGAGTTTATGCACATAGACACACATACAAACACATACAGTGCCTTATAGAGTCTATTGTGCATTTCCAAAACTAATCTGAATTTAATCCAATCCAATCCAATCCTGTTTGCAGTTCTCCCAATACTTTACAAACATTTTTTTTTATTTATCCCCCCCCCCCCCAAAGATATGGAAAGATATGCAATCCCTTCACAACATGCAGACATCTAATTTCCAATTTTACTTGTCTCACCTCAGGGATCAGACACAGCAAGATAAAACAGGGGGGGGAAATCTTCTCATTGGAGAAGGATTGCTTCTCATCCAAAGCGCATGGATACTGATTGAACAGAAGCTTCAGTCACCTGATCACAGTCCTCCCCGCTCTGATTATATGTGTTGTATTTTCATTATACACACATACATATATACATCTGTACCCATTATATTATTCCCCTTCAGAGTAATTTCATACAAAGTACAGAAATAGAGTAGGAAATAATAAACTGTAGGCATTAAAGTATGAGATTAAAAAAGAAGAGGAGGAAATATAGCTAAATTTAGTTTACATTCACTACCTCTCTCCATATCTTTCTATCTTTGCAAACCATTCTTGCTTCTACTAGATCCATACACTGCTTCATACATTGACTCTTGTTCTCTAAATTTCTCATCTCCTTCTTTTTTTAGGATCTCATCTAGCAAAGTACAAAAATTCATCTATTTGCTCTATTTTTCACCATTTATGTATCTTACCAGTTTGCTTCATTTTCCCTGTCAAGGACAACTACCTTTGCCTTTAATGTATTAATTTTCAATCCATGTTCCATATTGCACAGATCATTCTATTACACAGAATCTAACTTTCCAACATTCATGGCAAATCATTCAAGTTTTTTTTTTGTATCAGCTGCATATAAAAGCATATGTATATTAATTGTACACCACCCAGAATCACCTTATGTGAGATGGGTGGCTATATAAATATGATAAATAAATATGATAAATAAATAAAATATTAATGTCCTCAGCTAACATACCTGTAGTGACACCACAAGCATTCTTTATACATTTATCTATAAATACATTAAATAGTCAAGAGGATATCACACATCCTTGTCTTACTTCCTGCTCACTGTCAAACCCTTTGCTGAGCACTTTTTTATATTCCTACTCTTAAATAGCAGCCAATTGTGAATCCATATTCTCACAAAACATTCCATAATTCATGCCTACTCACTTTATCATATGCTTTCTCTCAATCAACAAACATATAATAAACTTTCTTTCTCACATTCATATATTTTTCAGTGGTCAACTCAACAGCAAAAATCTGTGTGACATAAAACTATTTCACAATAGTGTCTGCAGAGGGGGATCAAAAACTTAAGGTGGTGGATATGATGTCACTGTGCAAGCCCCACCCATTTTGTACATGTGTGCAACATCAAAACATGTATAAAACGGGCAGGGCTTGCATCACAATACTGCATCCACCATCTTGTCTTTTTGACCCTTCCCTAAACATACCACTTCCAAAATGTTGCTTATTTCTACCTCTCATGCCATTTCAACATTCATTCATTCATTCATTACATTTAGATAGCTGCCCATCTCACACAAGGCAACTCCTGCCAAAATCCTTTCCAGGCACACTTAAGAAATGAATCTGTCCTTCTGGCATTTGGTCTTGCTACATTTCCTTTTGTATAGGGGAACAATAATGATATTCTTCCAATTTCAGTCACAGGCATGGTCTTAACACAAACATTAAGCAACTCACACAGCCATTCCATAAGCAAACCATATCCATATATTAACATTTCTTTAGTTACACCATGTACTTACCAGAATTACCATTTTTCATTCATTTCATTTCATTCTCACAGCCTGTAGGACACCCCTTTCATCATTCTTTTTCTTGGGCACTTTGTTTCTTGCTATTTGTTTCTATTCCACTCTTCAACTTATCACTATAATTTTCATTCAAGTCTCTAAATTCTCTTTTCAACACTCACTCACTCCAGTTTCATCCCAAATCATTTCATCACTCTTATTTTTAATTCCATTCACTCTCTGGAGGTGCCCTGTTCATCCATCTTCACCCGCTTCCATTTTTTTTTAATTCCATCAAAATCACTCTCTATTTTCCCTCCCTTTTTAAAATTCCTTGCTGTCTTCAACTACATTTTTTGCAACTATCTCGTTCTTTCTATACATGTGGTACAGCAACTTTTTCTCACCCTCATTTTTTCAGCATTCTATTACATGCATTTTTTCTCAACTACCATCAGCCTTTTTCACTTCATCATTCCACCAACCATCCTTCTGCATACATCCCATTATTGTAACTCCACACTCTTCTGTGGCATTCTGTAACATATTTTTTTTCATTCTGTTCCAAGGACCTTTCACATCCACTTTCCTTACATTCATTTTCTATTCATTCTGTTGTAAGAGTAATCTGTGTTCTTAATTCTTTTTCAGAGAGGACTTGTGCTTTCCCTTCCTGCAATCGTTTTACTTTCATTCTAATTTCCTTCTCTTCTTTCCTTTTCTTCCATGTCTATTCTTCCCAATGTTACTTTTGACACTACCAAAAAATGTTCCATATTCAGAACCTCTCATCACCAGCATATCCTCCATTAATTCCTTCAATCTTTAACATAAACAATAAACTCAATCATACTTGGAGAATTATATCTATTCCTTTCCCATGTTTATGTATAAATATACTTTTGCATAAACTATATCTTTGAAACAAACAGACCTTTCTAAGGAGATACTCAGTAGTCACATTAATTCTTAGGTTTCCAAGTAATTTTTTCTATATTCTGTCATCCTGTTTCCACCAATCCATTCATATCACCTGCAATAATAACTTCTCTCCCAGATTGCATTCATTCAGAATGTTGCTCAATTTTTCCTGAAAGTGATGCCTGATTTTTCCATTATCACCATTCATTGGAGCATAACATACAACTATCATCATCCTATGGGTTTCTGTGCACCCACCACTGCCTAAATTACATCAATTCATACTTTTTGACATACAGTTTAGCCCTTTCAGTCATACTTAAATCTATACCTTCAGCTCCCTACATACATTCATCAACTCCAGTCCACCAGATAAGACCATCTTTATTCAGATCTATTAGATTCTTCCCCTTTCACAGGCACAACATGTATCTTTTTTTTTTTCCTTTAATTCATTCCATTTGTTAATTCATGTTCTTTACTCTTAACTCTGGTCACATTCTAAGTTGCAATCTTCCATTGACAGGTCATCACCAGCTGCTTCTATAGATAGTGGCCTCCACTTTCCATCATGCCTTTGGTTAATCAAGGCTTTTACAACATGCTTTTTAGTAATATAGAAAAGATACAGACTAGGTTACAAGTCTTAGTTGAACCTTTGCCAGATACAGCATTCGCTGCTTATATTAAGTACAGTACTAGTCAGTTTTGGAACAATTTGGCCAGTATGCTACAAGAACAACCAAAGCCTGTTTTACCCTAAGCATCCTCACACTATTCTATGCAAGCTTGAATCTCTAATCTAGAGCCTACCTGGCAAGCCACCATGCTATTTCCAGCATATCGTCAGCTTGGAGGTACATGCAGTTTACCAGCACATATTCAAAACATTTACATTATTGTAATTTTAATTGCATCTATGCATATAAATTTGTACATACATTTTTAATGCAAATCTGTGCTCTCTTTTGTCTTCCTTACTAATGCATTTGCCTTTGTGGGGGTAATGCAGAAATGGCCACCATAATTTGTAGTCACCCCAATGTTTATGACGAAATGCTCAAGACTCATCCAGTACTGCCTTCTTTCAGAGGTAAAACAATTTGGTTCTACCTCTGTTCAAGGGAGGTATCTGTTACCAGTTCTTACATGGCAAGTTTCCTTTGACAAAACAACAGACAATGGCATTTGACACTGAGAAAGACTCATTCAGTAAACATTAGCATCATGAATCAGGCTCAGAAGACTTGCAAAATCAGGAGTAACAGGTTTAGAGAAGATGGTATACAGACCATCTTCCTTTTCCTTTTCCTTTCCTTTCCTTTATTTATCTATTTATTTAATTTTTCTGCTGCTGCATTCCCCAAGGACTCCTAATTTTCAGCCTAAAATACACACAATATAACCATACAATGAAAATAAAAGCATTGCATCATTAACATTGTTGTTGTTGTTATCTTAATTATTAAATGACAATGATCTCAGAGATTGCCAAATTGCTTAAGCGTCACCTTTATAAATATTGGGAGAGGGAGTTCCATGAGAATCTCTTGGGGAAGGCTATTCCAGAGGGTTGCAACCCCTCACTGGGGAATCCCTCAACATCCCCTCATGGGAAGTACAGGCCAAGCAGGTAGATTCTACTTAAAACAAATAGCCCTGTAAGTACCAAGGTGCCAAGCTATCTAAGTCTTTCGAGAACAAAGCTAGCACTTTAATTGCACCCCGAAACCTATTAGTCATCAATGCGGAACTCAGAACATGGGTGTTATATGCAAATAGTGGCTTTTACCTGCCAACGGGAAAAAATGAATTGTTGTAGTTTGTCCCAACTGCAGCTTCCTAATAGCTTGCAGAGGCATCCCCATATAGAGAACATTACAGTAACCTACTGTATATAAGAAGTGAAGAGTATGAGTTACTGTTGCTAGGGCCTCTTTTTCCAGAATGAGTCACAAGTGGTACACCCTCAGTAGCTGGACAAAGGACCCCATGGCCAAAGCTTCATCAGACTATCTAGAAGTAGCTGTGAGTTTAGGAGGACCCCCAAGGCCTCTTCTTTCAGGGAAAGTATGTTACCCCATTCAGAGTCACCATTGAAGGAGACAACCAATCAATCAAAGGAAGTGAAAGGTTGCAAACTGCAAGGTGCAAAATATGGTAGCTAATCTCTACTTGAATAAGTAGCTGAGACCATATGGCACTGACTGTGATTCATTTGTAGAAGATTAACAGACATACATACCTTAGGTATTGCTTATTACCTCCACAGCTCTACATTCCCTCATATTTCTGCACAGATTTTCACTTATGTCACCTTCCCCAATCTGGTGAATCTGACTACAGGTGAATCTGATGACAACTTCCAGAATTTTTAGAAGCTGAGGACAAGCATCTCTGAAGGATAATAGATAAAGATTGGAATCGGCACATGAGCCTCCATTATTGAGTCCCATCTTTGTATAAGAAGAGACTAAGAAGAATGCAGGCTTGAGATTTCTTGCTGGAACTTACTCTCCAGAGAAGCCCAGCTAAAGCCTTCCTTGAAGGCATTTAAGAGGCAAGTGAAAACCTTTTCAACCTAGTTTTAGATATTGCACTCTAATTTACTGTTTGCCATACCTGCTCTGCCTCTTAGCTTTCGTTGTTTTTTACTCTTTCCATTCTATATTATTGATATGCTGCCTTGGGCAGTTTCTTTCTCTAGAATAGCAACTCATACATTTGAAAATAAAATAAAGTTTTTAAAGTACTAGCTATTAACAAAGCTCCAAGAAAACTACAAAGCCAAAGCACAGTATTCAGATAAGAAAGACATCTGCCAATTGTATTTGCCTGTTTGGAATCTGAAAGCAAGATGAAATGGGTGAGTATTGCCCTGCATAATAGCTAAAGGATGCTTCCAAAATTCTTCCCATCTGAAATTTTCCCCAGTATTTCATTCTGAATTACTGGCTGAATTAAGTGGAAACTATGCATTTAAAATAGTCTGATGTTCAAACATTTTATTCCATTGTTCTCAAAATACATTTTTGTTCACTTTGTCAACAAATGGTTACATATCATAATTCTCTAAGTACTATAACTGCATATAAAGTTGTGCATGTAGTCCATTTAAGTGTTTAAAATGTTACATCTCTATGGTTACTAGTCCAAAGAAAATTTCCTTTTTGTTTAACAGGTCAACAACTCATATATTAAATGAGTCTTTTCAGCATCAGTCTAATCATTCTGCTACAAAAAAGTTCTGAACTGATCTGGTATAACATGATTGGACTACATGTACAAGTTTGATATCCTGCTGTTTCGCTTTGTGACCATAGCCACCTTGGAACTGATCAGAGTGAGAATTTCACATTGAATGGAGGGATCAGTCCTTGTCATTTTGCATGTTTTTGCTAACTGTTCTTTTCTATCAATTTTTCAATTATTAAAAAAAAAACAAAGAAAATCTGTACTTTCCTTAATATATGTTTTTTTTAATATCATTACCTACAATATAACCTTTCTATAATACATATTTTAAATAGAGCTATAGATAATACACTCAGTTCCCCAAAGATATGCTATCTGGTAAGGAATTCTTGAGTCAGTATTAGCAAAATGCATGAAAATATACTGTTGAGATTACCATGGAACTCTTATTAGTATATCATACAATTTTGTTCTAAAAGAAATCTAACACCTACAGGTAATAGTAAGAAACAACTACTCCTCTGTTACTAAACTAATAATCATTTCATCTGATGAGTTGCTTTATCAGTCACCCCTGCTGTGACAGTAATTAAAGTCCACTGTGGTTATTAGAGGAGGGCAGTGGAAGATAGAGGAGGAGCCATTACTGGTACTCTATCAAATGCTGCAGAGTTGAGAAAGTGGTTCTCTGAGAAAGTTGAGAAAGACCACCATCAATGACCACTTATCTATTATAGATAGTGAAGTTATTGGTGCTGCCTCATACTGAGTTCTAATTTCTTAACTCTATGACAATACCAGTACTGGAGTGCAGCTCTGGCCATGTCCAGTTAAAACTGGACTGGAAAACTAGGATCTTATCCACACTAACTTAGGAGTGAACCCAAATAAATTCAATACAACTTACTTTGGATTAAGCAGGCACAGAATTTTGTAGCAAACCATCAGTCAATTAATCCATTAACATTTAAGCTGGGTTTAAATCATTTAATTCAAGAGGATGAAGATATTTTTAGCATGATGTTGGGCAGGAAAAGTTGATAATGCTTATTAAGCAGAAGACACTGCTGTTTTAAAAGCATGGTGGAAGCCTAGGAATTCAGAGGATCAAAGAGATGATATCCATTCCTCATAGATATTGCAGTTACTAAGTTGCCATGAATGGAAACCCATACACAGTGTATAAACATAATGTTGTTTACCTCTTTCACTTATGATGATATTTTGAATAAATATAGTTATAAAGTTGCACAGCTTTTGCACTGTGCCGTAAAAATGGAAGCATATATGTTACATTAAAGAGGAAGGAGCTGTATCTCATTTAAAACACATAACCACATAATTTTGTAGATATGTATCTATAGAGAGATATATCTATCTATGAACAATGAAATTGCCCCAAAATTAAAAAACCTTCTGGCAATGTATCTGTAAACACAATCAGCCTATAATCCAATAAAGAGACTCTGTTTTGAATTAATGCGAATTACTTCTCTGTTCAGCTTTATACATCTAGAACTTTTCATTTCAACTATTTTGTTTCTTTATACATATCTTTGTTTTTTGAAAATGCGATTTTAGTCAACTCCCCCCTCTAACTTAGAAAAGATAACTCTTTGGGAGGGAGGTAAAAGAATATATAGAGCTGCAGAATGCACAAACACACTCACACGCACACCTGCAAATATGAAGCAAAGCAAAGCAAAGCCCATTTATCTTGTCTGAAATGCTTTGCATTTTAAAAAGAATCCATTACTTCAATCTTTTTTATGATTCTGATAATGAGAATAAAAGCTATGTGTTAAATGGAAAGTGCAATGATTTTATATACTAATAAAACATAGAATGAGCCATTTGTTAAATTTAGATAATTTAAAACAAAAGTCTGCCAATGACAACCTTTTATTTATAATTCATTATTTTACTATTTGACAAGGGTTTTTTCCTCACATAAAAGCTCTTATAAGACAAATTAAATTCTTTGAAATGTCCCCTGGAAAAGGTATGGATTTGAAGATAAATGTTGAATTTGTAATATTTATTGAAGGAACATGGTTGAATCACATTTGTTCAGGATTGTTGGTTGGTTAGATTTATACCTTACATCCAAGCCGTTACTTGGCATGTTCTCTACTGTAATTTTTGTTCCAGAATTAGAATTTATTCTTGGAAGGTTACAAACTGATTGTCAAAATTAAGGGTAATGGGAACCCTCAAATCTGGGCTTGTTTCTTCTCCCATCCTTCCACATCATCATAAACACAAACAATATAGGGAGTTCATCATATTAAAATATAGTCTCCTTTGAGTCAAGCTCAACTCAACTGATTTCATGAACATGTCCCTGTAATTTTCTTGGCACAATAGAGTGTTTTGCCACTGCCTTCTTCCAGAATTTTTTTTTCAACTTCCCAATCTAATCTATATGTCTGAAATTTGATTTGTCACAAATTTGTCACAATCTCTACTTTGGGGTTACCAGTGCTGCAAATTTCATCATACGATAGCCAAACCATCAAACCTAAGGGCTCTGTTTTTTTAAAGAAGTATCATTTAAAGCAGTGTTTCTCAAATTCTGCTACTTTAAGATGTGTGGACTTCATGCCAAGGTTGAGAAACACTGAAATATTTTTATCTGCAAATAAGTCAGTGATGGCCATGCTAGGAATGCACTTTGGCTCATAACTTGTTAGATGTCCATGTGACTGTATCTTCCTTTTGGATTTTAGGGGGCAAGTCAAACACATTCTCTTAGCCATGGATTTTGTCACAAGGATACTGGATAATTGAAAAATGGTTTTAATGAATATACTTTAGAGAAAACTATAAAGTTAATGAAAACAGTGAATTGCATATAGTCATCTATATTATATTAGATCGATGTCACCATCAATAATTGGTATAATATACATTTCTAATATGGTGATTTCCATTTATCAGTAATTTCTTACACACTTCTCAGTGTTTATATATTCTCAGTATAAAAATTGTGGTCTGTATTAAATAAGTTTACAATATGTAGACATTTTTTAAAAAGGGGAAAATGCAAATTGACATCTTGGGAGTGATGCAACTTTGTTATAGCAATCAATATTAACAACACAACAGTTGTACTGGAACTGATGAAGTTCCATCTAATCTGTCTCTATTGTCCCAATAATTTTTTAACTAAACTTTTTAAAAAATCAAGAATCTTAATCTTTTGCATAACTGCATTTCATTAAAATGCACTTTTCCCTTTGGTTTGTCCTTAATTTACAGATAATGACAGGACCAGACAAACAGAGAAAGCTTTGTTGTGGAGATAACAGGATTTAGGTTCCATCTGGTTCCTCCTTCTCTTTCATCTGGGCAATTCCTTTCGTCAGAAACCGGTATTTTGTGCTTGTGGCATTAAACCTTTTCAGACCAGTTGGGATGGTGTGAAGGTAGAAAAAAAATAAGAGCAATTCATATTTACAACTTCTATTACGAAGAGAAAGACTTTGATTAATCTGAAAAACAAGTTTAATGCAAGCCCTTGAGACAACCAGGAGTAATTCAGTAGATCAGAAAGAGGGCTGAAATTACAGAGAAATAGGAAAAAGATAGTTTAATGAAAATCACCCTTAAACTAAATGGGAAGTATACTGAGGAAAAGGAGGCAAGGAAGATGCTACTGTAGTTAAAGAAGACAAGAGAAAACCCTTAGAAGAAGCCTGACCTGCCATTGAGAAGACTGTTTGCCAAAGTCTCTAGATCAGTGTTTCTCAACCTTGGCAACTTGAAGATGTGTGGACTTTGACTCCCAGAATTCCCCAGCCAGCATTCTGGGGAATTCTGGGAATTGAAGTCTACACATCTTCAAGTTGCCAAGGTTGAAAAACACTGCTCTAGATGCTATAGGTATGCATATTTGGGTGACAGAGACTAAAAGGGAGGATAAAGTGATAGGTAAAGAAGACTCCAAAATAAGTATCTGAGGAAACATTGAGTGGAGATAGCAGGAAGCAAACCAAACCCCTCATATTGACTACAAGTCAGGAAACCGGAAGAAAGGAACACACACACACACACACACACACACACAGGCTGAAAGGCCTCAGCCAGGAATATACAACTCTTTAGAGGGGTAAGGTCCACACATGACATTTGAGTGCCTTGCTGGTGGCTGCACTTTGAAAAGTGTTGGGGTTAAGATCAAAATAAATTTGATTTCATTTAAATGTAATTCAAATTCAATTAATCGTTCTGCTTCTCATGAATTTAAGCATTTCCCTCCTCTGCTGTATTTGAAATTACAGTTTGGCGGCTATTTTGGGATGGCTCTGGGGACCAGACACCAAGCTTCAGAGGACCTCAGGTTCATAATCTGAGAAAGCTTTTGCATCTGTAAGAACTATCTAGGCAACCCTGAACACTATGGCTTCTGATGCTGTTCAGCAAGGGCCAAAAGGCATGGTGGTGGTGGTGGGGAGCTTAATTTCATATGTTGATTTGAATTAACTAGCCAACTTCAGCTACAGGCTTCTAGTTTCTCTTTTTTCATTCTCTCCACACTGCTCATGATTTTATAATTGATTGCTCTCCTGATGAATTCCAAATGGGTTATCAAAAGAGAGAGAGGCTGTGTCTTTTTACATTCACCATCTAGATTGGTTGCAGGCCTCTGGGAGACTGTGGTCAAATCTAAAGCCAGGGAGAATTCCCGTAACAAGTACAGTCAGAAGACATAGTTTATTTACACAGGGAAAATTATTGAAATCACGTTGTTCAAGACTGGCCAGGCCTATTTACAAACAGTAATTCTGAGATGAGCAATACACTGGGACTCTCCACTACATCTTTAAAAGCTCCAGACCCATTCCCCCTTCTCCATGCTAAAACTCTGGCCCCACGAGACATGCCACATGAAAGATACATTCCTTTCTTGTTAAATTAAAATCTAATCATACTGCACAGTAAACAAGGCACAAACAGCTCACTCAAAAATTGTGGGATGAAAACCAGCATCACAAAAGGACAAACTCTCCCTTCAGATCTATCCTACAGATCTCTCACAAATGCAATCAGTTAAATGTTTGCGCACTTGACAACAGCCGCACCACTAGACTTTTGATCTGCTTGGGATTTCAGCTTTCCTCCATAAATTATGGAACCTTAGATCTATATGTCCTCCATGTTTGCTGTGGCAGGTCTCCAAAGAGAAGATGGCCTGGGAAGCAGTAACTATCCCCCACCCCCACCCCCACCCCCAATTCTTTTTTTTTTTTTTCTCTTTCTCTCTCTCTCTCTCTCTTTTACTGCCTTGTGCCTTCACAAAATGGATCTGGAACCAATTAAATGTGCGCCAGTCACACATAGCCAAGTTTGAAAGGAATAACTTTCACTCTTGATCCTCCTCAGACATGTAACCAATGAGAGGCCATCTGCTTTCCATGAATGTTCAGCAAGACAACAGATCATGACACTGAAATCTCTTATGGTGAAAAAGTGAGTGTATGGCTGTCAGTTGGGCTCTTAGGATTTGGGGGCCCGGAGATACTGAGATACTGTTACTTGCCACAGTTGGACATCACACTAAGCCAAAATTCTTTACAATTCTGCTAAAGAAATTATTTAATTGCTCCTTTTTAGCTCCTCTTGCCAGTGGGAAAGGCTAAACAAATCACAGAAACTTATTCTATGGCTTATTTAGTGGGCTATCTGAACTCTGTCCCAGGGTTTGTCCTTGGCCTCCAGCTTTGGCTTTTTACAACAATAACAAGCCAGGGTCCCATTTCAGACATCATGATAAACAAACCCTGGAAGTCACATCTATAGTTTGTTTAGTTCTGGGATCCAGAGCAGTTTCAGGACAATGTTTTACAAATATGCCTACAACTCTGAAAAAAATATATAAAAATGGTAGAAAAGTAAGCTAGAGGATGTTAATAGATATCATTAAGAGCTAGAACAGGTTCCTGAGAGCAACATTCTAGTCAATCACTGTTTTATGACTGGCCACATGCACTAGGGCCATTTTATGAGTAAAAAAGCCTCCTCTCGTAGCAGTCAACCATTTTCTTTGAGCACCCATAACATGTTTTCTAAGTGTTAGATGTTCCCACGGGCACCAAATGTTAAGAGTTTCTGGTTTGCCTGGTCTAGCTGCCAGAAAGAGCCAAGTAGGAGCAGTTGAGCAGAAATACATCAGCATACAGTATTAATGCTAATTCTGGCTTATCATGACATCCAAACATGGCCCTAGTTATCATATCTCTTCTTTCACAGTGCTGTTCCCATAACTAAGGTGAGAGTCAACAAATGTCAAGGGCTGAAGCTCAGTTGTACAGTGCATGTTTTACATAGCATAGGCCCCAGCTTCAATCTCCAATTTCCAAAGAGATTTGGGAAAGGTCCTGCCTGTAGCTTTTGACAGCTGCTGGTCCATACCACCAAGAGAAGTTAAAGACAGGCTTTTTTTCCAATAGCTCCCACACTGGGGATCATGTGGGCTCTGCAGGTACATATATGATGTTTTGGAAGGTGCTTAAGACCATTGTTTTTCAATAGGCCATCTTCAGAATGAAGATTAGAGTGGCCATTTTACTTTCTTATGTAATTTTATGTTGGTTTTAATTGTTCCTTATTTCTCCATCATCTATAATGGGGAGGGAGGGAGGGAGAGAGAGACAGAGATCCCCATTGAATATGTATTTGGATGTTGCTGTCTTCCTTGCCTCCTCATAAGGATAAGACAGGTCCTGAAGAGCCAGCTCAAAGGATAAGACAGGTCTTGAAGAGCCAGTTCAATGGGAAGAACAAGATCCATGCCATCAACACGTACGCCCTGCCAATCATCAGATACTCTGCCGGTATAGTAAGCTGGCCAAAGGAGGACATGGAGGCTGCCGAAGTGAAGACCCAGAAGCTCCTCATAATGTACGGAGGTTTCCACCCCATGTCCAACACCCAGAGATTGTACATCAGCTGCAAAGAAGGCGGGCGGGGTCTGATGAGTGTCAAAGCCACTGTCCTGGATGAAACCCAGAGCATCCAGGAGTACATCAGTAAGATGGCACCCAAAGATGAGCTGCTGAGAGAATGCCTGAGGCAGCAGCAGACATGGGAGGAAGTTCAAGCAAGGAAGTGCCATGGCAAGAAAAGACCCTGCATGGTATGGACCATCAACGAATAGCTGAGGTCACTGACATTGGGAAACCCTACCAGTGGCTGGAAAGGGCTGGACTAAAAGACAGCACTGAGGCACTGATCATAGCAGCACAAGAACAGGCACTAAGCACCAGATCCATAGAAGCAGGGGTCTACCACACTAGACAGGATCCAAGCTGCAGATTGTACTAAGAGGCCTCAGAGACAGTCCAACACATAGTGGTAGGAACAGCATATTTTTATTAATTAATTAATTTATTTATTTATTATCAAACTTGTATGCCACCCATCTCCCCCAACAGGTGACTCTGGGCGGCTCACAATAATAAAAAAGAAAAAAAAAACACGAGTCCCTCCAACAATGGGTAAAATCTATAAATAATTAAAAAAGAAACATGTATTAAAAATGTCTTAAAAACCTCCTATAATTTTTAGCCCTAAAAACCTGCAAGATGCTGGGGGGGGGGGGGCAAACCCATCACCCCACCAGCCATCTCCACAGGTGCAGGCCCCCATCCGGCCCCCAGGCTTTCTGGCAGAGCCAGGATTTAATCCCTTTCCTGAAGGCCATGAGGGAGGGGGCACACTGGACCTCAGGAGGCAAGATGTTCCATAAGGTAATAGCTACAGCAGAAAAGGCTGTCTGCCTAGAGCCCACCAATCGAAATTCCTTGACCGGTGGGGTCTGCAACCTGCCCCTTCTGCTGGACCAAGTGGGGCAGGCTGAAATGACCAGGGCGAGGCGGTTCCTCAGATAACCTGGTCCTGTGCCATGAAGGGCTTTAAAGGTGATGACCAACACCTTGAATTGGACCTGGAAACAAACTGATAACCAATGCAGCTCACACAACAGCGGTGTTATACGTGCCCTCCTAGAGGCATTGAGAACTGTCCGCGCCGCCGCATTCTGCACCAGCTGTAGCTTCCGGATACTCTTCAAGGGTAGCCCCATGTAGAGCACGTTACAGTAGTCCAACCCAGAGGTGACCAGGGCATGAGTGACCGTGCGGAGGGCCTCCTGATCCAGGAAGGGGCGAAAATGCCGCACAATGCGAAGTCGTGCAAAGGCCTTCCTAGCCACGACTGCCACCTGCTCTTTGAGCAGGAGTCGTGAGTCCAGGAGAACCCCCAGATTACACACTGGGACTGTCTGGGGTAGTGTGACCCCGTCAAGAACCAAAGATGACAAGCTCCTAGATCTTGAGGCTCCCCGTATCCACAGCCACTCCATCTTACCAGGGATCAGTAGAAGCCTGTTGTCCCCCGTCCAAGGGGGGACCATATACTGAATGACACAACCAAGTAGCTGGCATTGTGTACAAAAACATCTGCACAGCGTTTGGACTAGACCCTCCAAAATCCAGATGGGAAGTTCCACAGAAAGTTGTGGAGAATAACATGGCTAAGATCCTGTGGGATTTCCAGATTCAAACAGACAGGCAGGTACTGGCCAATCAACCAGACATTGTGGTAGTAGACAAGGACGAAAAGACAGCGGTGGTGATAGATGTATCAGTGCCAAATGACAGCAACATCAGGAAGAAGGAGTATGAGAAACTGGAAAAGTACCAGGGCCTGAAGGAAAAACTAGAGAGGATGTGGAAAATAAAGGCCAAAGTGGTTCCAGTGGTAGGAGCACTCAGGGCCGTGACTCCTAAGCTGGGAGAGTGGCTCCAACAGATCCCAGGAGCAACATCAGAGCTCTCTGTCCAGAAGAGTGCAGTGCTAGGAACAGCTAAGATATTGTGCAGAACCCTCAAACTCCCAGGCCTCCGGTAGAGGACCCGAGATTGAGGAAGATGCACACCACCCATAGGTGTGAGAGGGGAATTTTTATAATTATATAGATAAATAGATATAGATAGATAGATAGATAGATAGATAGATAGATAGATAGATAGATAGGATTGATATCTATCTATATATATATATATATATAGAGAGAGAGAGAGAGAGAGAGAGATACACATGCATACATACATACACACATGGACCAATCATCTGGCTTAGGATAAGAGAGGTTTATAAAGATGAAAAGCAAATCGAAAACTTCTGCATTCTCTTCCATCATTCCCATGCAATTTGATAGAAACAAGATTGCTTTGAAAACTTGAAATGAGAAGAAAATTTGGGCCAAATTCTCATTGGTTACATGTGCAGTTCAAGCGTCTTTCTTGTTGGAAAATGCCTGTGGATAATTTTCCATTTAGTTTGCACCCAGTACACTCCCAGTCAATCCCTGTATCACATCAGACCAAGCACATATGCCACTTAGTTCAGCTAGCAAAACATATAGCTTGATGGTGGTTTACTAAGCATCAGCAAACATCAAAATATTTGTCTGGCAAAAATGAGATAATAAAGGGAGGCAAAAGCAGGAAGAGAAAGAGAAAGATGAATAACAGGCAAGAATTAATATTATCTATATTTATCTATCAAAAGTCACAGAACTTTCCAGAGCCACTGGAAACAGTACTGTGGGTAATTAGCATGGACAGACCCAAAGACAGCAGCCTTTGATTGTTACAGGTTTAGTATATAATGTATGTAATGTCAGGAGAAGAGAGATGGAAATTAGGACACCAGGCAATTCCTTCCTCTAATTCAGCACCATGAAGAAACAAGCTGGTGGACAGATTGAGGTATCCAACATTTCTTAGTTAAGAGACAGCCAAGGATTTGTCTATGTTTTATTAAATGCTGTCTCTCCAGTGGGCAGCAATCTTCTTCAACTTGCCTGCTTGAGTTAGAGCACAGGAGAAGCCACGATGTGATCATTTCTCCAGTGGACTTCTTTCTATCAGGAAGAGCAGGCCACTGAAGAAGCAGCAAATTGATAAAGTAATGTATTATAAAAAGAAAACTAACAGCACCCTTCACAATAAGTTTGAAACTCCTACCCCCCCCAAAAAAAAAAAATCCAAAAGAAGTGTGAAAGAACCCTGTGAATGATCCAGAAAATTGGAAATCTCTTTCATAATGGAAGAAAAGTACAGGAAGCAGAGGATCAGAGTTCAGGATAGCACTAGTGAGGCTCTTTCCAGAAACTCAGGTCAATGAGACCTATTTTATTTATATTCTATTCACAACATTTGTATCTTATCTTTCTTCAGTGTGAGTGAAATTTAGCACCCATATTCACTTAAGTTCAACAAGCATGCTTGACAAGAAACCCTTAAGGCTTAGAACGGCTTAGAATTCTCTGCTATAGAATAGTGGGTTGTTCTCTGCAGCAGACAGTGAATTCCATCACCATTTACAACATGAGCATTGCCAAATGCATGTGCTTGAATTGTTGACATCTCACCCAGCAGGGAGATACGCAAGTTTCCACTATCTTCAGCGTTTTGCTACGAGAGATGTGAAAGGGCTATTTTGCATGAGGTACAGATACAGAGGGATAGTACAGAACAAAAACATGCATTTTTGCTTCTTTTTGCATCAATCTATCAACTAAGGCGCTCTGATTCCATTCCCAGTAATAAGCATTAAAGGTAAAAGCGGCCCTATATTAAAATCAGGACTTGTGCATGACAAAAGGCAACCCAGTGGTCACATTGCTCTGGAAACCCTGCAGATAATGGGCAGTGCACAAAAACAATGGTATAAATTTGACAGTTCGGTTAAGAAGATAGGAAATTACTTTGTACTGTCTGATCAATGGCCCAGTATTGAGAATGTTGACTGGCAAGCAGGAGTCTTTCCAGGCCCAAATCTAATACAATGTATATGTTTTATCCTGGAACTATAGCTCTGGGGTTGCACATATTATCCCACAATGTTTCGGGTATGGAACCGGGGTAGCTCTGCTACCCATGACCTTTCCTCTACAGCTACTTTCCTGCCTTAGCCCCATTTTTGGGGCCAAAAGATGATGATGATGATGATGATGATGATGATGATGATGATGATGATCAGCATTGGAGACACATTAATTGCATCCTGCCCCATCCACAACCCCCACTTACCCCACTATACACACATTGGCATACAGTGCCTGTTTCATTAATACATGCACATTTTAGCATGTGCATGCTAAAAGTCAGGGGGAGCTGTAAGTCTTTCTTTAAGGGTAAAGTTCATAAGTCAAGGATCTTGGGGAGAAAGACTAAGGAAACTAGATATCTTTAAACTTGCTGCATCTTGCTCAGTGTTTTGGAGCGATTTATAAACAACTGACTACCTTTGCTTTTCTACAGTTACAAACTTAAACATCAAATTATTGTTACTGTGCTTTAGATTTTTTTTATCTGCTCCTTTGTCTTTCCTTGGCATAGTTTTATATACAGTGAAATAAATGCAATTTTATATTATATCAATCAATGCATAGTTTCCAAATCAAGGAAGTAAGAAGTGTAGTATATTCTGTATTGATCAAACCGCACATCAAGAACCATGTTTAATTCTGGGCACCATATTTTAAGGAACAGGTGCAGAGAAGGGTAGCACACGTTCATTGGACTAGGAACTAAATCTTATGAGGGAAGACTTAGGAAACTGGATATCTTTAAACTTGGA
The DNA here is from genome assembly GCA_030867105.1 of Liasis olivaceus. Classification (NCBI taxonomy): domain Eukaryota; kingdom Metazoa; phylum Chordata; class Lepidosauria; order Squamata; family Pythonidae; genus Liasis; species Liasis olivaceus. The sequence continues at coordinate 33,812,868 of CM061349.1, read as the reverse complement.
GTGAAAAAAATGATTATAGGGGGATATGATAGCACTTTTCAAGTTATCAAAGTAGCATGATCTCCAAGATCTCTTCCACATCTTTCATTCTGTGATTCCATGAATCTGTTAATAATGTTGAGAAAAATTTGTAATGGTAAGAGCACTTTGTCAGTGGAATAAAATTACTTGGGTGGTGAGTAGCCCTTCACTGAATACCTTCAAGTAATGACTGGACACCCATCCCTCAGGGTTGTTTTAACTTACATTCCTGCGTGGAGGAAGAGGAGGATTCAATAGTCTAACACCGCAGTTCCAGCCATATTCTTGTGTGTGTCTTTAGCAGAATTCAAGAAAGAATGTTTTTATTTTATTTTTTACTTTTTTAAAAAAAGGAAAAATATTGAGTAAGTTCACCCATTTGTCTATATTCGAAATTTATTTTTTATTTTTAATTATTTATTTATTATTAAATTTGTATGCCACCCAGCTCCCCCCAACAGGTGACTCTGGGTGGCTCACAATTAAAATCAGAAACCCCATCAACAATTAAAAATCCCCCATAAATAGTTAAAATGAATTAATCCATTAAAAATCAAATATAGACAACAAACCCTGTACATAAATAATAAAACATTCAAGATGATGGGGGGCAAGGTCATTCACCCCACAAGCCACCTCCACTGGTGCGAGCCCCCATCTGGCCCCCAGGCGTTCTGGCAGAGCCAGGATTTCACTCCTTTCCTGAAGGCCATGAGAGTGGGGGCACACTGGACCTTGGGAGGCAGATTATTCCATAGGGCAGGGGCCATAGCAGAAAAGGCTGTCTGCCTAGACCCCACCAGTCGAAATTCCATGACCGGTGGGGTCTACAACATGCCCCTTCTGCTGGACCAAGTGGGGTGGGCTGAAGTAACTGGGGTGAGACAGCTCCTCAGATAACCTGGTCCTGTGCCATGAAGGGCTTTAAAGGTAATGACCAACACCTTGAATTGGACCCAGAAGCAGACTGGCAACCAATGCAGCTCACGCAACAGCAGTGTTATATGTGCCCCCCTAGGGGCATTCAGAACTGTCCATGCTGCCACATTCGACTCCAGCTGTAGCTTCCGGATACTCTTCAAGGGTAGCCCCATGTAGAGTGCATTACAGTAATCCAACCAGGAGGTGACCAAGGCATGAGTGACCATGCAGAGGGCCTCCTGATCGAGGAAGGGGTGTAACTGCAGCACAACACGAAGTTGCACAAAGGCCCTCCTAGCCACGACTGCCACCTGCTCTTCGAACAGGAGTCATGAGTCCAGGAGGACCCCCAGATTATGCACTTGGTCTGTCTGGGGTAGTGCAACCTTATCAAGAACCAAAGATGATAAACTCCTAGATCTTGAGGCTCCCCGAACCCACAGCTACTCCATCTTACCAGGGTTCAGCTGAAGCCTGTTGGCCCCCATCCAGGCCCCTACAGCCTCCAGGCACCTCAAGAGGGTAGTCACAGCATCACTTAGGTCACCTGGGATGGAGATGTATAATTGGGTATCATCAGCATACTGATGATACCTCATCCCATGGTGCTGGATGATCTCACCCAACAGTTTCATGTAGATGTTAAATAGGAGCGGTGAAAGCACTGAACCCTGAGGCACCCCACAGAGTAGGGGCCGTAGGTTGGACCTCTCGCTCCCTATCAACACCGATTGGGTTCGGCCTTGGAGAAAGAAGCTGAATCAGCACAACACTGTGCCACCCAGCCCCAACTCCTGCAGCTGGCCCAAAAGGTTACCATGAAATCTGGCAGCTAAATGGTGGGGAGGAGCTGTGGCTCAGAGAAAGAACCTACATAAAGTTTCATATTCAGTCCCTGGTATCTCCAATTAAAGGATCAAGCAAGAGCAGTTCAGACACTGCCTGGGGTGTGGAGAGGTGGAGCCATTTGAAATAGAGGGCAGCGGACCAGATTAGTAATACATTTGGAAGGCATCAGGTTGAGGGAGCCTGGACTAGATGTACCTATGGCCTGAATAGGTGTTGCAGTGAGAGGTGATCCCATGTGGTCAAAATTCAGAACTCAGTAAACAAGGAAACTCACAAAATTTAGGGCCCATAGCCAAAAAATAAAGTATCCCACAAGTCAAGCTTAATTCCTGCTAATGGCAATATGTTCATATTCTTTTATTAACAGCAACATAGAAGTGGCTTGCCATTGACTTATTTGGGATTTTTCATTTTCCAGTCTAACCTTCCCAGTGGTTTCCCAAACAAGTATTAAAGAGATCCAACGTTGCTTAGCTTTTTCAGATCAGCCAAGGTTGGGTGGGTGCTGCCTCAATGAAGGAAGCCCACAAAACCTGCCTCATAGCCAAGGAAGCCACAAATTCCAAGGTTGCTCATCCCAGAAAGAACAGGAAGTGATGAAAGCACTTTCTGCCTCAAAGGAGCGAGAAACTTAAATATGTCAGGACTATCAAAGGGGGCCTATGATGTAAGGTCCATCTTCTACCTTAGGACAAAATGAAATAACACTTTCCATTGCTTTATGGATGATGTAAACATCTATGGCTGCTTACATAAACCAGGAAATACAAACTGGACATTGGAGATATCAAGGGGAAACAAGTGATATGTGCAGGCAATTAGAAGCACTGAAGTAAATATTTAGTCAGCACTGACTCATGAGCTAAGACAGGGAGTAATCAATTACTGCCTTTAGCAACAATATTAATATGGTGTTAATGAAAACTGTATTTTTCACTCAAGGTTATTTCAGGTAATTAAATGCAACCTCATATAGATACAGTTTGCTTTTACATTGTGCAATCTAGTATCTCTAGACTGATTTATACCACAATATTAGGGTTACCAAATCTGAAATGCAAAAACCAAATGACCACTTTGCTGCTGTCTAATGATTATCTGGATTTTTTCACCCCAGATTTAGTAACCCAAGGCAATATTGTACCTCAGTTCTCTAGATCTCCATGCAGCAAACTCAGAAGCAACAGATAAAATTTCAGTTCTCAATTCACCCTCAAATTTTTCTGAAGGAATCAGGATGGTTAATGTCAGTTATGTCAGTTGCATCAATTTATGTAATTTGCATAGTCACATAATTATGCAAATTATGAAATTCAGATTTAACAGACATCTGGATTTAACAGATACCCATTCCCTCCAAATAGTTCATTCAATAGCAGTTTACCACACTGCCAAATAGAATTTAATATGGGTGCCATATTATTTATTTTATTTTATTTTTATTTTATTTGTTGGATTTCTCCCCCGCCCATCTCCCCCACAATAGGGGACGCTGGGCAACTTACAAAAAACATTAAAACTATAAATATATCTAAAACACATAATACATCCAGAATTTAAAATATACTAAAAAAGGAAAATCCAAGAAGATGGAAAATCAGGCTACGGACAGCTGGCCACTATGGGGCTAGCCATCCCCCTGCTTGAAGTATTCCGTCCCCACCCCAGGCCAAGTGGCAGGTCTTCAAGGCCCTTCGGAAGGCCAGGAGTGAGGGGGCCAATTGCACCTCCAGGGGCAGAATGTTCCAAAGAGCGGGGGCTACTGCAGAGAAGGCCCACCTTCTGGACCCCGTTAATCAGGGTTCTTTTACTGAGGGGGTCTGAAGCATGCCCTCTCTGTGCGATCAGGTGGGATGGGTTGAAGACATAGGGGAGAGGCGGTCCCTCAGGTAACCTGGCCCCATGCCATGTAGGGCTGATGTGATGGAATGGAATTATGAAGGCCAAACTCAGGGAGAAAAATGTTTTCTTTCATCTTCTGAGGCACGAGGGAAAGATAAGAGGATGAGACTGGCACCTCCCTGAGGAATTCACAATGTTGTGGCTGGCATTACTTGGGAGCTGGGGTTTCAGTCTAGGAAGATTCTTCCTAGAGGTTGTAGCTAATAAACATTGCTGGACTGAATTTACATGGTCTCTTGGAGTTCTTTGGGCTAGGCCTGACACTTTAAAGGTTATAACCAACACCTGGAATTGAACCCGGAAGCAAACTGGTACCCAATGCAGCTTGCAGAGCAACGGTGTTACATGGGCCCTTCTTGGGGCTCCAAAAATAGCCCACGCGGCCGCATTCTGGACCAGCTGTAGCTTCCGGATACTCTTCAAGGGTAGCCCCATGTAGACCGCATTGCAGTAGTCTATCTGGGAGATAACAAGGGCATGAGTGACTGTTCGAAGGGCATCCCGATCCAGGAAAGGGCGTAACTGATGCACAACCCAAAGCTGTGCAAAGGCCCTCCTTGCCACGGCTGCCACCTGCTATTCAAGCAGGAGCTGTGAGTCTAGGAGGACCCCCAGATTACGCACTGGGTCTGTTTGGAGTAGTGCCACCCCATCAAGCACCAAAGATGACAAAGTCCCGGATACAGAGGAGCCATTAACCCACAGCCACTCCGTCTTACCAGGGTTCAGCTGAAGCCTGTTGTTCCCCATCCAGGCCCTTACAGCCTCCAGGCACCGAGAAAGGGCAGTCACGGCATCACTTACTTCACCTGGGATGGAGATGTATAATTGTGTATCATCAGCATACTGATGATACCTCATCCCATGATGGCAGATGATCTCACCCAGAGGTTTCATATAGATGTTGAAAAGGAGCGGGGAGAGAACCAAACCCTGCAGCACCCCACAAAGGAGGGGCCAAGGATGGGACCTATCGCTCCCTATCAACACTGATTGGGATCGGCCCTGAAGAAAGGAGGTGAACCAGCACAAGACTGTGCTGCCCACCCCCAAGTCCCTGAGCTGTCCCAATAGGATACCGTGGTCGACGGTATCGAAAGCCGCTAAGAGATCAAGGATGGTCGCACTTCCACCATCCCGCTCCCGCCAGAGATCATCCATAAGCACAACCAATGCCATTTCCATTCCATAACCAGGCCTGAAACCTGACTGGAAAGGGTCCAGATAATCCGTTTCCTCCAGAACCCTTTGGAGCTGTGAAGCCACCACTTTCTCAACTACCTTCCCCAAAAAGGGGAGGTAGGAGACTGGACGAAAGTTGTCCAGTATAGTAGGATCCAGGGAGGGTTTCTTGAGGAGGGGCTGCACCAACGCCTCCTTGAAGGCGGCCAGAAACACTCCCTCTTGCAAGGATGTATTAACCATCGCCTGGATCCAACCACATGTCACCTCCCGAGCTGCTTTCACCAGCCAAGAGGGGCATGGGTCAAGATGGCAAGTGGTGGCCTTCACAGTCCCTAGGACCCTGTCCACTTCCTCAGGAGCAACAGGATCAAACTGTTCCCAGATAACTGGGTAAGAACAGTCCCCTGGTATCTCCCCAGACCCTGCCCCACGCTCAGAGTCTAACTTGGAATGAATTCAAGCGACTTTGTCCTGCAGATGCTCTGAAAATTCCTCCACATGGCCCTGCAAATGAACCTCCACATCCCCCTTGCCAAGGAGGGACCTAGTGATCCTAAAAAGGGCCGCCGGGCAGCATTCTGCAGACGCGATAAGGGCGGAGAAGTATTGACACTTCGCCACCCTTATTGCCACAATATAGGCCTTAACAGCGGCTCTAACCTGTGTTCAGTCAGATTCAGTCTTTGTTTTCCTCCAGCGGCGCTCTAGACATCTCTTGACCCTCTTTAGCACCCTCAACTCCTCCATAAACCACGGGGAATGTCGGGGCTGATGTGGCAAGAGAGGTCGCATAGGCACGATCCTGTCCAAGGCCCCAGCTGCCTTCCTATTCCAAGCAGCAGCCAAGGCCTCCGCTGGACCATGCAGCAGGTCCACAGGAATATCCCCCAGCTCCCTCTGAAACCCTGATGGGTCCATCAGGTGCGGGGGGCGGACCAATTGCATGGGTCCTGCCTCCCTGCAGAGGGGGGTGGCATAGGAGAATCTCAGGATCACCAGGATGTAATCTGACCATGACAATGGGCAAAGCTGTAAATCTCCCCTCAGATCACTTTGCCATTGCTCCGACAAGAAAAACAAATCCAGCATGTGGCCACTGTCTCAGGTTGGGTCCCACACCATTTGCGACAGACCCATGGCTGCCATGGTAGCCATGAACTCCTGAGCCGCATCTGAGGACCGCCCCAGGGATGGCAGGTTGAAGTTCCCCAGAACCATAAGCCTGGGGAACTCCACCACCAGCCCCGCAATGGCGTCCAGCAGCTTAGGCAGGGAGGCTGCCACGCAGCAGGGAGGCTGGTACAATAGCAGAACTCCCAACTGTTTGCGGGAGCCCAACCTAATGAACAGTGTCTCACAGCCAGAAACCTGTGGAGCAATGCCCCTGAAGGCCACTAGAGATTCCCAGATCACAATAGCCACCCCTCCTAAATTATCCATTATGTTACATAGTACTTGATTATACAGTTTGGAAGTTGCATGTGATATTGTTACTTATGTTACACTTCAATTAGACTACATCTTAAAATCTGTTATTTGTGTTGTTTCCATAGATTATATCCAATCCAGGTTTATCAGTGAACCATTTTGCAGTAAATTGTGAAGTATGAAGGGCAGAGTGATTCTGCAAATATCCAATAGTTATTGGCACATTGTGGCTTCCTAGCACATGCCCTCACATAATAATTTGGCAGGAAGGCAAGGTTCCCATAAAAAGTGACCATCTAGGATTTGGTTTGGGAGTTACACTTCTCTTATTTCTCTGCCTCTCATATCATAACTCCAGACTGAAATTCCACAAAATAGTAGCCAGGAACATGGGCTTCAAAGTTTCTTTTGCTTTCTTCAATATGAGAAGCAGGAAATGGCACATTTCTTGCTTATTAATGGAAAGAGTACACCTGAGCATGGCTACGAACATGACTTCATTTTAAGGAGTGAGTGAAAAGGCTTCTTCTTTCTCTAAAAAAATCTCCAGCCTCTGATTATCTCCTTGCACTTTTAAACATAAAGCGTCTGTTTTTGCAGTCCCCAGTCCCCTTCCCATAAACAAATTACATAGAAGGCTTTGCATACTGAGCCACTGATCAAAACTTCTCCTGCAGAAGGAAGCATGTTTCTGCCTGTAAGGGGATGGCCTGCTTGTGCTAGGTTTCTGGTTTGCCCATGCAAGAGATGGCCTTTAGCAGGGATAGATGATCAGCTGCCTTGCTGCATGCTTGCTTTTCATAAACTTGTAAACAAAGCAAATTTTATAAAGATGGTTTCCAGCAGAATTCAAATTCTGGTGCTACAGTTGCTGGAATACTTGGAAAATGGGGAAAGTACAGAGAGATCAGTGCCGAGATCTCTAGCCACAAAATCCAAGTCTGCAGTAAAAAATGTTTTAGCTTTAATGCCAGAAAAAACCTAGCAGTAGCAAAGAAGTAGAATTGTCTAATTGTCCTCCAAAAATGGAGTCAATACAGATTAAGTTGCACACACCAAATAATCAGTCTGAAAGATGGCTTTTAACATAAAGAGCAGCATGGCAGAAGAGGTAGAAATGTTAGGTTAATTCACATTTGGCCAAGCACCAAGAGATGCATGCCACCACTGTCATCATTTTCCACACTGACCACTTCGCCACTGGCTAAGGGCAGCCGAACAGATTCAGGCCTCATAGTGCATGACATGTGATTAAAGCTTAAAATCCTAGTTTTATTGGTCTGCAAATTGAAATGGAGTGTGTAAAATTAATATCAATATTTACTGAAGCTATACAAGTAGACACAAAATATGTATCATTTAGTTTTATCTCTGTATCTCTTATAAAGATATTAAATTTCAGCCTCCCTACTCTATGGCTGTAATAATCCTTAATTAACACACAATAAGTGTCCTATTAAATTTGACTCTTTACTTTTGGGAAGTAATTATTCATTTATGACATTTAATTGGAATTGCTACTACAGATCTGTATCTGTGGGTGATAACATTTCTTCAGGAAAAAAAGACATAGTTGGTGCAATTCAGGATGAAAATTCAGCCAAGTGTGATTCTACCAGCTTCAGTATAGAAGAAAATAAGGGGGCCTTGAATGTAATGTGGATAGATAAGGTGATAAACAATGGTACTGAATACAGCTGAACAAATATTAATTAAAGGTGTTAAATAAGACAGAAGGTTGGTGGATATTTCCCTCTTTGAAGAAGGCCAAGCTGACAGTTTAGTCTAATGTATTCACAAGTTAGGTTTGATTCAGTGGAACTTATTTGCAAAAAAAAAATATGCTTGAGTTTACAGTCTTGAATCAATCTTATTTGAATTCAGCTTTGTTACCTGATGATGTTGAAAGCAGTAAGACACACAAAAGAAGCTAAATTTATAAAGTTTATTGAAACCAAAAACCATCGTCGAGAAGACACTGCTCGATTAACCCTAAAAAGTTTTTTAAAAAAGTAGTGATCATGCCAGCCATGTTCATGTAATGAAAGTAGAAATGGAAAAAATAGAAATAGAATAAATAAAAAATAGAAATGTTTTAGCTAATTTAATATGGATATTTATATTTTTACTGTTTTTAATGTTTGAATTTTAATTGTGAGCCACCCAGAGTTACCCTCTGGGGGAGATGGGCAGCATATAAATTTAATTAATTAATTAATTAATTAATTAATTAATTAATTAATAAAATGGGGAAGAAATTCCTTTGATTCACATTATAATGCAAGCTTTCTCAATTCTTCCTTTTCAAATCCATTGGCAAATTGAAACATGGATACATTTCAATATTCACAGTTTCCAATCTGAAAATATATACAACATAGATTTAGATGAGTATGTACATACATACATAAACATGCACAGAAAAGCATATGTTATAGGAGAAATGTTCACCTGGGGGAAAAGTACATACAAAAGTGTGTATATTAAAAGAAAATTCATGGGGGCTCTTAACAGAAATGTAAACAAAATTGTGTATGAATTTCCTACAGGTTTTTAAAATGAAATTAATTTGGAAATCAGATTAAGGTTAAATGCGAGTTTTAAAAGCAAAATAATCTAAGGAAAAACAATTTTGAACTTGACTATATCAAAGGGGTGGTTATATATATAGTTTAAACCTAGATGATGATGATGATGATGATGATGATGATGATGATGATGATAGATAGATAGATAGATGGATGGATGATAGAGATGATAGATAGATCATCACCATTCCCAAATCCCAGTACATTTCACATTGCCGAAAAATTAAATCCAGTACCATAAGGCAATTTAAGATTCTTTCACTGATCTTTAAAATATAACAATATAATTTTATTAGAATGTGTATATTTGTTAAGACTAAAGTGATGACCTTCCTTTTTATGTTTAAATAATCTATTTTTTTCTCTTCATCACATTAATCAGACTAATAATAAATTGTCCTTCTACACACAGAGTTGCTACATTTACAGACTATCACTCCTGCTTTCAGGAAGTTTGAGAAATCAGCTACCCTCACTAATGCCTCTATGAATTGCCTGACACATCGCAGGTTTTTATATTCCCTTTTAAAGCATTCCTCTTACTGCTTGAGGTGGGGGAGAACAAGATCAGATTGGGAAGATTATTGACAATTTAAGAACTTTATTTGCCTCAATTAACTCTTTCCTGGGTGGACAGCGATCTCCAGTTCCTGCTTTCAATGGAATGGGTGAGTGGCTACAGCCAATGCCTGCCTCTGGAAAACGGATGCAGCCTGTTTATTTTATGACAGCATATAAAGGCAAACAAATAAAAGTTATTGTCTCCAAATAATCCTCCATATTCTGCTTTCCATTAAGCTTTCCCATTCAAATAATTCAAGGGTGTTAAACATTCTTTTACCCAAGAGACCTTAAAGAACGACACATGATTTTCATTATCAAATTAGATCTGTCATCGTAGCGGGTTTGCTGAGGTCTGGCAGGATTTCTGTCAGAGCTTCACATAAAAAGCTAACTTTATCCAGCCTTGTAGCATCATTCAGTCTGGGAATGGCTGCTGAGGGCCCTTGACAGAACAACCATGCCTAGTGATAGATACACTTCAGTTACCAAAAAGAAACAACAACAAAATCCTTCCCTTAAAAACTCTTCCCCACCAGAAGGCATGCACATACATCACATTTACAAACATAGATACTCACACCAACAAAACTATCATGTGTAGTTGGTTGGAGTGTTATATATTGCCAACTGTGGTTAGGATGGCAACTAACATTGCATCAAATTTGTCTATGCTTCAGTAGCATACACAGTGTAGGTACTGTTGGTCAGATTGCATGTTCCAATGAATCTCTAAATGAACAGAAGGAGACAAGGCCTCCACACACTACAAAATTAAAGACATTATTTTTCTGTGAATTCTACTTACTATTTGTGTGAAGTTGTTTACTGATTCAAAATAAGGAAACAGTGAGTATGTCAGATGTAGAACTTTGGACACCTTTCCAGTTGATTTAGTGCTACTTTTTTAAAAAACTGTAAAGTTGTTAATAAAGCCCACTGTTTTCTTATTTTGAATCTGTAAATAAGCACACATAAATAGTAAGCACGCTTTCAGTTTTGCAGAAGGATGTTGTGTTTCACTTTGTGCTATGTAGAGAATGTGTTAGCTTCTCTTCACTTGACTGGGGTGCCTAAACGTTTGCATGCAATTGTATCAGCATTTATATAAATGCAAAGATTATATAACGGAAATATAATAATACATCAACATCGCAGAGAAGAAGGTGGACAGGTACAGTACCTGCTCTGTTTGCTAGCCAGATGCTTATCATTGATGGGCAACATTAAGGTCTTTGTCCTCTCTTCTAATGATTATTTATATTAGAATTGGATAGCCCTTGCCACAAGGAACCATGTGCTGTAAGGCAAGATACATGACAGCTAGACATAGCAAACAGAGTCTGGCAGAACAGGAATCCAGGTAAATCATATTCATTAGGATAGGGGTCTCTCAAACAAAGGATGGCCATCTTTTAACTGCTGGGCATCAGTATATAGTTTCTTCTCTGCAACAGGTGGACCAACTAGTCTGCTCCAAGAACAGCATTTAGGTTACACTTAGCATTCCTCAGCATTGAATCAGCTGATCTTTGAAGACCAATCCCTTGCCACAGTGCAATATAAAAAATGAGTTTCAGAGCCTACTCCTCAATCTAAGCAGAGAGTTAACTATGCAAAGGTACTAATTAAACTCCTGTTCCCAGACCTGTGTTTTTGCTTTATATGCCCCATGCCTGTTTTTGACTGTATACCTGCTTCTCCCCTTACCTGAGTTTTGACTGCTGTACTAGAATGTGACCTCTTTCTAGTTGGGCTATGCCTTTGGCTCACTTGGATAGATAACCAGTTCCCCTGGAAGGGAACTGTCTGGGGCTGAAAACCGTAACAGCAATAGATTTACATTCTTGTCAAGCCCTATCCAGAGATAATTTCATACCGCATAAGTCAGGTGCCTATATCTGCATCTCTATTCCCCTTGAAAAACAAAACAAGAAAAAAATGTGAGCCATTCCAAAATGATTGGATTGGTAAATATTTCAGCCCCACACTCTTTAGAAGCAGAAAATAAAATAAATTTTTCTCTCAAAAAGAAAAAGGAAAAAGTTCCCTATCCCCACATGAACTCATCAAAGCATTCTCTGATTTGGGTTTGTTTTCTTTCCTTTATTATTTAATAGTGACTAAAGTGTTGTTATTGTTGTACCACTACCACCAATGGCTGTTAGTCTTGATGACTGCAGACCCAGGCAATATATCTTAAATACCGGCTGCTGGGCACAAGATGGAAGAAAGTGGTTGCCCTTCTCTCCTTGCTTGTGAACTTCCTAAACACACTGTGAGACCAGATGGGCCATTGGCCTGCTCTAGCATTGCTCATCTTATGCTCAGATCCCAGAAAACGAATTGTTATTATTGTTAAACAGGCATGGAATACAGAGAACAGAGCCCTGGTTGCTAGAATTCCCTAAACATGCCCCAGTAGCATAGATCTCCTCATTCACTCCCAATGTTTGGAGGAGAGTTTTATTACTTTGTAACAAGCAGGTTAATGTTCTCACAGCTTGTTTAAACACATCTGCAATCTCTTCCTTTCTGCCAGAATTACAGAAGAGTGATAGAACAGACATCCATTTATGTCAGCCAGTTTGATGCTTTCAAACAGTACAACCAGTAGAGTGGACATATTAGCAGAAAACAAACAAAATAACAGGTTTAAAGGCTGACATGTCCAAATCACAGGCTTCACTGTACAATATGTATGCATACAATTTATAATTCCAGTTGTATCTTTCTTTTGAAGAACTGTGGCCAACTGTATTTGAGAGCTGTGAGACCTCTATCAATAGATGTTTCCAATCTAGATTGGGAGCTATCACATACCTCCCACTAAATCTCTCTTTCTGCTTTGTGTTGCCACCTGCTCCAAAGTATACTGTTTACTAGAGGCTTTTCCCTACTGCTGAGTTGAAATTATCTCCATCCACCCTTGAGTTCCAGAAAACTATACCAGTGTGAAATTTGCAATCCTCATTGTTGCCTCTAAGATTCTTGGAAGCTGAGCTGCCAACACTTCCTCCACCACTTTCTCCAGAAAAGGAAGAATGAAGAGATGGTAAAAAGATGGAAGTGATCAAGAGTGCTGGAAGCCCAACGACGGCTTCTTTAAAAGAGGGCACATAACCACCTACTTTAAATCAGGTGGCATTACTCCCTCCCTTGAATAAGTATTGACAATTTTCCTGATCCATGACTCACAATGCAGCAGCCAGGAAGGGCATGGATCCAAGCCACAGATGCAGAACTCATGCCCCAAAGAACCCTATCCACTTCCTTGGATACAATTATAATCTGTTTCTTTTTTATTATTATTGTTTCTATTTCTTTAAAAATGTAAGCTGCCCAAAGTCATTTGGAGTTGGGTGGCCTCTAAATTGTATTAAATAAATAAATAGGCTCAAAAGAATAACAAAGTTGAACCTCACTCATCACATTACATTTTGACATCTTTTTTTTTTTTTATCCGCACTCAATTTTTACCGATTCTGCGGCGACTGCCTGGACGAGTCCCTGCAGTTTTCAAGGCAAGGTGTTTTGGAAGTGGTTTGCCATTGCCTCCTTCCTAGAGCAGAGCCCAGCTGGCGAGCGCAGGAGGTGGGGTTTCCGTTGCTTCGCACCTTTTTCAGGCGTGCACGGCTTCCGCATTACCGGCAACTGCTCCCGTCTCCTTTGCAAGGCGCTGCCAGCATTTTTCCTCCCACCGGGGTGAGAGTACCCATTTACCTACTCACGTAAGTTTTCGAGCTGCTGGGTTGGCAGGAGCTGGGGAGGAAGCAGGAGCTCATTCTGCTGCGCGGAGCTGGGCTCAAACCACTGAAGTCTGAGCCAGCATTTCTGGCCGGCAACTTTCAGTGTCATTAAGCCGCTGCGCCACCGCGTCCAGACGTTTGACATCTAACCTGGAGCAAATGTGATTTATCTGCTAAGAAACACAGAAAATCATCTAATAAGACTGCAGGGTCTTGCCCTGTCCATCCTTCTCCAAAAGGGTCTGGGTAACTCTGAATAAGGTTGCCAGGTGAGATTCTGCAGACACAATAAGCTTGGAGAAGAATTGATGCTTCATCACTCTTATCACCACTGTGTAGCCTCAGAAATTGACTCTTACCAGTGCTCAGTCTTATTCCCTTCTAGTTTTCTGCCTCCTTCATTCTAGGTGTCTTTTCAATTGCTTCATCTTCCTAAGCTCCTCAATAAACCAAGAAGTCACTTAGGATTAGTGACTGGGCAGAGGACTTGTGGCAGCAATCTCACCCAACCATCTGAGGGTTTTTGTATTCCAGACATCCATCAGGTACAAGATGGTGGATGTTGCCATGCAAAAGGCAACAGGTTCTTATTTATTTAATTATTTATTTGCTTGCTTGCTCATTTTACAACTGCCTAAAGTAAATATAGGTCCCTTATAAATTAAACATAAGAAAAGAAGACCCCAATTATAAAAATCACTAGTATTTAACAGCATAGTTTTGGTGTTGGGCTTTTACAGAGAATGGGGCCAGACACAACTCCCAAGGAAGAAGACTCCACAGCCCTCAAGGCCCTCTCCACTGTCCAATAAATGGGCCTCTGGAGTGAGGACCTCTTCAGAATGACCTTCTGAAAGGTTCATAACTGGAAAGACAGTCTCCACCCTCTTTCCAGCTAAGAAAGGAAAGGCAACTGTAGAGGTCCTAGAGTGCCACTGCATGTGAGTAGTGACACTGGGTAACCTGTGGCTCTGAACTCACACATCACTAGCTTTATGTTTTTCATTGACATGCAGCTCATATTCATTTACTTAAGAACAAATGTGGTTTGCAAATGAACAAAAGAAATGTATCCAATGATGTAGACAATAATAAATGAGATGGATTGATAATCTGGATTGTAGTCATATAGCTTCCTGTGACTTACTAGAAATTTGAACAGGCTTCAAATTATCAGCAAAATTAAGTTATAAACTGGGAAGTATCGTGTTTATATTCACTTCTGCTTCATTAATTCACTAGGTAATTTTATAAAGCATTTTCCCTCCACACACTTCTTTGTTTCTTTACACATAAATATGCAACCTCAGTATAGGATAATAATTCCAGACTCATATAAGACTTGCTACAAGGTAAAATAGTGTTATTGTATTTAAATGTTCCTAAATGGATATTCCAGAAGAGGGAGTGTATCTGTTTTAGAATCTATCAGCTCACATCTGCAGTGTTACCAAAGCTACCCCCAGTCTTCACTTCTCAGGGCTAAATATTCCCAATTCTTCCAATCACTCTTTATAACTCTTAATTTGTAGTCTGATGAAGATGCCTCTTGCTCTTTCCTAAACATGAATCAGTTTCTCTGAATCCTCCTTAAAGTGTGGTATACAGAACAAAGATGGTACTTGAGATGGGGTCTGACCAACACAGAATAAAGTGGAACTATTACTTACTATGATTTGTAAATTATACTACTGTTTATTTATTTACTTATAGGCCACACCAATCAGCTGACTCTGAGCATCATACAACTCTCTGAATACGTAATTTAGGATTCAAAACCAATAACTACATAATCAAATGTAAAAATACACCATACATTGTAATTGCATAAACCAGGAAATGCATTCAGTACAATAAAATCAATTCATCATCTAGAGGATAATCACAACACCCTAGCCCTCATGACTTGGTGAAATAATCAGTTGTCACTGATTTTCTAAAAACCAAGACAGAGGGGGCTGTTCAAATTTCTGGGGAGATGCAATTCCAGGGAAGGACAGTGACTGAAAAAGCACATTTCTGTGGCCCTTGAAGGTGGCAATCTTCTACTATCTGATACAGCCTAACACATCAAATTAGTCTTTTTGCAGCCACTTCACACTCCTGACTCATACTCAGTCTGTAATCAATTATTGTACCAAAATAAATAAATAATGCACACTCTTAAGATTTTCAAGTTATATATCCATTTAATTGTCATGCCATGCAGACCATATTTAATTAACCTGCTAATCAGAATATCACAAGGTAGTTTATCAAATGTTTTGTTGGAACCAAACTATATTATGTCTACAGCATTCCCACTATCTTCTAAGGAAGCTACCCAATCAAGGGAGGGAGGGAGAGAGGGAGAGAGAGAGAGAGAGAGAGAGACTTTTAATATAAGCATACTTCTGGTAGTGATTATATTTACCACATTATAGAGCTTATGATCAGCTCTTGAATCTTCCCAGATAGTGATGTGTGACTGACTGATGGGCCTGTAGTTCCATGAATGCTCCTTTTCCTCAGTTTTGAAGATGGAGATTATATTTACACTTTTCCAATAATTTCACCAGTTCTCCAGAATTTCTCAAAGACAGACCATAAAGGTTTGGTTATCCATCAGCAACTTACTTTAGTACTGTAGGATACATTTCATCTGGTCCTAGAGATGTAAAGTTCCTTCTTGGCCCTATTTCTATTCTATAGGTAGTTAATATCCCTTGACAGCATTTCTATCAATCTCAAGGTTCAATCAATAATAATACATTTATTAAGTTTATATGCTGCCCGACTTCCAGCAACTCTGATTTTCATAGTTGTTTCTTAATACACATATCCTCTTGTATTAGAAGTCATAGCCAAATTGGAAGTTAAGTAATTCCAGATATTCTTTGTTACATTATCATTTTGCCATTTCAATGAGCAGTGAGCTGATTCTTTTCCATTTCTTTTATTTTGAACATAGCTGCAGAAGCCCTTTTCATTTTTTTTTTTTTTGCCCCAACTTTATTTCACTCTTAGTCTTAGATTTCCTGACATCTTCTTTGCTCAAAGAATCTACAATATCTATCTTCCTTCCTTCCTTCCTTCCTTCCTTCCTTCCTTCCTTCCTTCCTTCCTTCCTTCCTTCCTTGGCTACACTCCAAAAAGCAACAGGGCCAGGACAAATATTAACTTTGGTTTGGTTTAGTTTATTTTAATTAAGTAAAGTTCATGATTGCTTCCCAGGTCTTTAATGCTTTCTTCCTTCTGTAACATAAAACAAATACAGGTTTTCATAGAGCTCTTCAGAATCCAAATCAAGGCTTTGGAGAAACTGCATGGCACCAAAGACTAAAGATTATCTTCTTCTGGCAAGCCAATCAGAGGAAGGGTTCAAGAAGGACATTTGGCCTTTGCCTCAAACTGAATGGGACCTTACATTTAGATGCTTGCTATTGAAATGCATTAAAATCTTAATATTATGTATCTTTGGGCCTTATATTTATTTTTACTGTGACTTGGATCCCCCGAGCTGAAAGTATTCCAGGTTCTGTGGATCTCTGAGAGATCTTGAATTTTGGTCTACTCTAATGTACAGTGGATGTGCCAGCTTTCTGCAGGCAGCTTTCATAACTCTGCTACTTCAGTTATTTTAAATAGAAACTCTTACAACTGAGCCTAGGACTTTATGCTTGCAAAGCATTATGCTCAACCACAAATTCAGCAAACTTAGAATTAGAGAATTGTAGGGTTGGGGATCTTCTAGTTCAACCCCCTTCCCAGGGCAGGAATCTTCATATCACCCCAGACAAATGGCTATACAACCCTTGCTTGAAAACCTCTAATAATGGAGCATCCATGACTCCAGGAGGCAGGCTGTTCTACTGCATTATAGATCTCAGTGAGGAAATTCCTTCATATTTCAAGTTTGGATTTCCCTCTGTAAAGCTTCCACCCATTGGTTCTTGTACTACCTTCAGGGGCTGTGGGGAATAAATCCACACCCTCTTCCCTGTGACAGGTATTAGAAGATTGCGATCAGGTTTCCTTTCAGCTTTCAGGCTAAACATACCCAGTTCCTTTAGCCCTTCTTCATATGATTTAGCCTTCAAACTGCTCACTATCTTTATTGCTCTTCTCTGTATTCTTTACAGTTCTTCAGCATCCTTCTTGTATTGTGGAAACCAGAACTGGACACAATATTCCAGGAGTGATGTGGCCAGTGCAGTATAGAGTGAAATTATCACTTCTCATGAAGGCACAGGCTTTTTGGCGGTGGCAGCACAGTGCTGATTCATTGTGGTCTACCAGGATACCCAGATCCTTCTCAGAAGTGTTACTGCCTATCCAAGTACCACCTATATTTAAGTGTCCCATTCATCCCTCATTATTTTATTAAATTTATGCCAGATTCATAACAACTTTTTCTTTTAAAAAAATATCCAAAGCTAAAAATGGATGTAAGTGAAAATGTGTAAGTGAAAAGCAAGCTTTGGAATGGTGGGCCACTCCTTTCAGTCTCTAATGCAGTTTTCTCAACTAAATGCTCTCCAGATCTATTGGGACTGTAAATCCCAGAATTACTAACTAGAATGCTAGCCGAGGAATTCTGGGATTTACAGTCCCAACAGATCTGGAGGACATTTAGCTGGGGGAGGCTACCCCAAAGAAAGCAATTCTGCAAAAGAATTTGCCAGTAGCAATTGTATTTTGATTAAAAGAAATGGGGAGGGCATTAGAAGCCACTCTATTTGGGTAAACGTGTTCTGGATCAGGATAAATCTCTCTCTTTCTTTCTCTTATTCTCTACCCCAACTTTCCTTACCTTCTTTCTCTTTTGCACATTTTTTAAAAAGCTGCTAATCTATTCATTCCATCATAGAAATCAGATAAAAACACTAGCTACAAGGGAGAACACATGAAATGTGACATGCCAGCATCTGTTCTTCTTAAGCACAGGGCTCTTCAGGTTTGATCTGGGAGGGGGGAAAATAATAACACAAGAAAATTAAAGAACTCTCTGTCAATAGCAAGCTATCAAAAAGCAGATATAAATCACATACTACTATTCTCAAATCAGGCTTAAATAGTTTTCCTATGCCGATAGCATCAGAAAGATAAAGAATGAACAATTAGGTTGGCTCAATCCTAATTAAAATTCTGTGCTTGGAGGACAGTAGCTATACATAAAACACAAGGTCCTGGTGATAAAAGCGGTGCTCCTAAATACAGACCATTGAGTCAATTAATGTTTACTGAAAACGCTTGTCATCCAAAGAAGGAGCTGAGAAAAATGATCAACATCACCGAAAGATTGTGACACCAATTTGCATCCAGTTCCAAGTGCATGTTTTATTTATTTTCAATCAGGACCAATCAGAAGAGAAAATAATCAATGAAGTCGCAGTCATGAGTAGTATGCAGCCATCTGGGGGCCCCTAGTATTTCTCGGCCTGTATCGGAGGAAAAGGAGATTCTTTTTCCAAGAGCACGGAGGAGCTCCATATGGTTGAGATCAAAGGTGTTGCTGGGTGCATGGTTCTGCTTTATTGCCAGGCACTGCTGTTAATTAGAAAACAAGATCAGAGGCAGTATTAAAATCCAATTAAATTGATATGAACAGATTGCCAAGTGATGTTCACTAATGTATAATTGAGCACCATGCAAATTTCGGTGGCTGGCTTTTGTTTTCCCCCTCACTCTGGAATGAATGATGAAGCTATGAAGTTTTTTTTTCCTTTTCCCTCGTAAAAGATAAACAAGTTAATGCACTGATCTAGGAGGTATTGCTTCAGTGATTGATGAAGATGAGTGTACAATATTAAAGTATGACTTTTGGGGGCTTCTTTTGTAATCTTATTTCATTTTATATCCTTCCCCATCCCCTCACCCACCCCTGCTTTCTCTCTGTCTCTCTCTCTTTCTGCATCCCCACATGCCAATCAGGGGGCATGCTTAGACTACTCCACATTCCATCATTTCTGAAACAGAGGACATTCCTTTGTAGATGGAGATTTGCTTCAAACAATTTCAAGTGTATGAGTATTTCCATTGATGAAGCTGCTACCAACAGATATGGTCATTTCCTCCTCTCTAGCATCCATAGACTAGACTGTAGATCTTTGATTAGAAGCAGAGTCCACTATTAAATTTAATTACTTATCTGTGTAGATTTATACTGGGGTGGCTTCAAGCAAGACTACCATATAATTACTTTCCCCTGTGGTTTGCATAGTTGAGGTACATCGTTAAGGTGCAGCTAAAGTAAAGAAAGTGTATTTAACTAACTGGATAAGATACATTAAGAAGAGTTCACTGATAAAGATGAAGGTAAAGATGAACAGAGTCCTTTTGCAAATATCTTAATTATTTTATCCTTCTAAGTCAGGAGTGAATAAGGGCCAAAGGGATTAATTCAACTATCTGTTCCATGTATTGTCAAAGGCTTTCACGGCTGGAATACGATGGTTGGTGTGGGTCTTCCGGGCTGTGTGGCTGGGCACACAGAGAATTGCTCCTGTCTGTGCTCCTGCCCTCTGAAGATGCCGGTCACAGATGCTGGCAAAACGTTAGGAAACAAAACTTCCAGAACACGGCCACACAGCCCGGAAGACCCACACCAGCTATCTGTTCCATGACTATAGGTTTTTCATTTACTATTATTCCAAGCAGCTTTAGAATATGGGAGATCTACTGGTCTGCGTTCAGAATCTCTCCCCACCCCGACTCCAGGCTTTTGTGTACCTACATGGTAAAGAATTTTAAATGAGCACTGCTAACTAAACAAAAAAAAAAGAACTAGTTCACTCCAAGGAATATTTATTATTCTTTTTAATGGTTGGCCATACCTAGCTACAATTTGGCATTACAATAATGGGCAACCCAAAAAGACAGAAGTGTGCACTTTATATTCAGCTCTATTGATCTCTTGTGATTTCAGTCTGATCTAGCCAACCACTGTCTGCCATGCATTCCACAAGGACAATAGGCCAGCACCAGCAGGCCATCCTGAAGGATGAGGAGAACTCACTTATCCAGTTATGTGGTATCGTAATAGTCAGTGAAAAGGAAGCTTAGATCTCCTGGCTAGTTTTTGCTATAGGATTAAGTTTGTGTCTTCTCACATTGCCCAAAGCATCTATCCAGTGTTCAGCCACATAGTGTTTGGCTGCCCTCCTATATTCAACCTATATGCTTATAAGTTTAGTCAGATGAGGATTCTGCTCTCTGAAGACTGAGCACCGAAGGCAGTTTGTGGGCAGCAGTAAAGTCCAACAGCACAACTGAGAGGCTTCCAAAAGGTTGTGAAAAAAAGTGGCACATAAGGGAGAAGCAGGCCTAAGTCACACAGCTTAAGTAGGACACTTGGTTGTACTGCCAACCAAAGAAGCTGTTCCAAAGAAGATTGGCTGCCACAAAGAAGCCTTAAGGACTTTGGGATCTGGCTGATCCAGTGAGATCCTCCATGACCAAGTAAGGAGAAGGAAGAATCATTACAGATAAATTACACCAATGACGCAAACCTCCTCACACTTCCTACTAAATGTATGAAAGCTGGGGAATGGTAGAAGATTTAATTTTGTCCTTATCCCCTACACTTGTTCCTAGTACATGTGATGACACATGAGCAGATTTTCCTTTTATGAGCATAACCTTTCAGCAATTTCTGTTGTATGTTTTCTAGTGTATGGAGATTTTGCTTACAGTATGCTTCCTACATGGACAAGAGATAATTTGCCAACTTAACAATTATATCATCTGCAATTTATATATGACACCATGGAGCTATTAACTGTTATCATGACAAATTGCCAAAATAAGCATCTTAGCCGATGGGCAATTTCTCCCAACATTATCGTGTCAATAATAGCTATCAGCCTAGTCCAGATCCTAAACATGGCCATCTGTCCTGAATAAACATAATGAAATCCAACACAATAACTGACATTTAAAGAAAGGTACAGTCCTTTCTAAATTCACCTTCCATCTGTTCATTCTTGGAGGGAAGGATTGTCTTTTTTTTCAATTACATGTTTCTGTAGTCACTAAAGGATATCCTTGCAAATGGCTACAACGTTAACAAAATAATACTCAAGTTTAAACCTATGTGAGAACTCGGTAGCAGGGCTGAATAATCATGTGCAAACCAAAACTGAAAATTCAGAATCTGAAATACAAACATTTGAAATTTTCATGGATTTAGATTTTTCTGACATTTGTCTAGAAACAAGTTTTAGGATAAGTAGCAAAGTCATGTGAAATGAGATGCAACTTTCATTCTTGAAAATAAATGCAATTACCATAACAAGGCATGTCGATAGAATTTCAAATTGTCAGTATGATTTGAGATGCATTTTTGCAAAGTGAAAGATAGCTAGCATATCAGTGTATTCTGTCCACCCTCATTTTTAACCATTATCACATAAGGTGGGAACCTGATCCCCCCCCCCCCCCAGGAGAACTCTCCAGGTTTGCTCAAGGGATGCTTAAATTAGTGAAACAGGAGAGAAATGTTTTGCTATTTTCCACTTCCATCTGCCACACACATACATATACACAGAGCAAAAAAACCCAACCTGCTATAGAGAGTTGGGTGCTGTAATATGAGGAGAGAGAATCAGCAAGATTTACCTGTTCCCACATCCTTCCTCCCCATTCCACCAGCAAGATTCTCTACAGTTAACACAAGCCTTATTGTGAATGGATGTACAGGTAGTCCCTGGGTTAAGAACACCCAGATTATAGATGACCCATAGTTAAGAATGAAGCCTATTGTAGTGAAATTTGTGTTAAATACACAATGATTCAAGTTAAATACACAATGGTGCAAGCTCATTACACAATAGTACTTATACAGTATTATACAGTAATACTGTTATGGCTTATGTGCAAATTTGACTTAAGGACAGACCTTGAGAAAGGAATTTGTTCTTAAACTGGAAACTACCTGTAGATGATGATGATGATGATGATGATGATGATGATGATGATGATGATTTTATTTAAATTTATTGGCTGCCCAACTCCAGTGGACTCTAGTTAATGTACCAAACTAGAAAAAATATAAAAACAGCTAAAAACATAAAATCAGACAGACAGCCCAGACTAAAATAATCTAATAAACAACAAAATCAACAGAGCAACAGGGGCCTTAAACAAATCATAAAGATCAGCCCCAGACCTGGGACCAAAGCCAGGTTTTGAAAGCTTTCGGAAACCTTAGGAGAGAGAGCGCAGTCCTTATATCGGGGGAGGGGGTTGCCGTTCCAGAGAGTGGGAGCCATGACATAAAAGGCATGCTTCCTAGGTCACACATGATGACAGTGTTTAACGGACAGGACCTGGAACACACACACCATCCCAGTCATAAAATAAAAAAAGAACAAATTTCATTAGTTCAATAGCAAATAATACTTACCTGGCATAACACCATTAGCACTGATCTCTCTCTCTTGCTTTCTCACTTTCGCTCTCGCTCTCTCTCATCAATTTGCATAGCCAGCTGTCTCAACAAGTGACTCTGGGATATGATTTATTAAATGTACAAAAGCATCATATAAATGTTGAATCCTCCTAAGATAATTGAGATGAATATTCCTTAGTTTAGATATTTACAGTTAAAGTAAAGTAAAATATCAAGGAGGCAAAATGCTTTCTCCAAAGTAGGCAATAAATGGGCTACTTAAATCTGACTTAAGCTACCTAAAGCAGGAGTGTAAAAATTTTCAGACCAAAGGTACACTTTACAACAAAAGTAAGCATAGTGGCATCCCAATGTTTAATGTAGGTATGTGAGTTGTGGGGATCGCCTGCATTACTTTTATTACTTGGCCCCCTCTTTGCCAACCTGCTAATGCCCAAGCTTTGCAACTAAATAGACAGTCTGGAGCTGCACTAAGGAATAGGGGTGGGAGAACAGGATATTCTAGTGAAAAATGTAACTAAAATTCTTAAAGAAGAAGAAAAAAAAACCCAAAGACAAAAAATCAGCATTAGATTTTTTGAAAAAAAAATGGAAGGGTTCTAAAATTGAAAAGGGTACTACAGATCTCAAGGTTTGGCAGAGACATGAGACGGATACTACAAGATGTTTCAGAATCATCCTGGGGGGTTCAGGTGTCCTATGGATTATAAGCTACCTATCTCTGATCTAAAGTGATCCTAGCAGATTCATGGATAAGTCTTTATTTATTTGTATGTATACATTTATTTGCAACCATAGCTTTGGCAAATTTATTTATTTATTTATTTATTTATTTAAACAATATGTGAAGCTTCCCATCTCCCCAAAGTGACTTAAACAGTTTTACAAGAGTTAAAACCACAACAATAATAGTTTAACAAAAGCAAATGCCCAAGGCCATTAACACAATCCAACTCATGAAGAATAATATAGCCATATTAAGAGCATGCCTAACCACACAGCCCAAACACCCTGGGGAACAACCAAGTCTATTACACCTTATGAAAGGCTAACAGGATCAGGGCCATCTTAATTTCCAGAGGGATGCTGCTCCATAAGGTAAACACCACCACAGAGAAGGCACAGTTCCAGGATGCAACAAGATTACATTGTTTAATGGAAGGGATCCAGAGCATGCTTGCCCTGCTAGATCTGGTGGGGCAAAAAGAGATTATGGGGCACAGGCAGTACCACAAATAAAGACCCCTATGCCATGTAGGGCTTTATAGGTACACCTTGAATTGCATCCAAAAGCCTACTTGAAGTCAGTGCAGCTCACAAAGCAGTGGTATTATACAGACATAACAAGAAATGCCAAAAGTTGTCCAGCTGCTGCTTCTAAATGCTGTTCAGTAGCAGCCCCACATAAAGCAAATTACTGTAATGCAAATGGGAGGTGATTAAGGCATGAGCCACTGTAAGCAAATATTGGAAGGGGCCAGCTGGTGCACAAGAGAAACCTGTGCAAAGGCCCCATGAAGCCACAGCTTCCACTTGCTCTTCAAACAGGAACCAAGAGTCCAGGAGGACCCTCAAATTGCATACCAGCTCTGACTGGAGAAAAACAGGGAGACAACTGAGTCCTGCAGTACCCCACAAAGCAGTGGCTTGGTCCTGATCTCTCCCCCCTACCAACACCAACTGGAACCATCCCTGGATAAAGGAGGAGAACCACCATAATACCATGCGTCCCACTACTAATCCTCTAAGCTGGCCCAGAAGGATGCTATGATCAATGATATAGAAAGTTTCAAAGTCTGATTTTGAACTTACAGAGACTATAAAGCTCTTTAAAAACTGAAACTATGTGCCCCTGCAACCCACTTATCAAGTGTTTATTGCATCATAGAGTTGGGAGGGGCTACTTAAGACACTGAGTAAATCCCCCTGCACAATGCAGGGATCCAAATTAAAGCATCCAGAGAGGTGAACATCCAGCCTCTGCTTGACCACAGCCAGCAAAGGAGAGCTCATCTCTGCCCTTGGTCAATCATTCTATTATCAACTAATTGTACTAACATTCAACTAGAATAAAGGCTTTACAAGGGCTGATTACCAGATTACTATCCATTTTTAGGATTGTGTGTAGATTGGAGCTGACAAAATGGCAATAATATAAAAGGTAGTAGACAGAGACAAGGGTAGTGTAAGAACTGCCACCTTCTGTACTCATCTGTACTCCTGCCTATCAGGACAGAAAGTGAGGTGCAGAAGAAACACACATTTATTTTTGTTCTCATTTTCAGCAATAAGTTTTCTGATGCATTAAGCAGGGAGCTGGACTATATGATTGCTGAGATAAGTGAGGGCCCCTCTCCATGGATAGACTTCCTCTCCATTCATAGAGGAAGAACTTTGGAGTACCCAGCTGTTTGTCAGGATGCCCCCTTTGGGATCATCACCTGACCCATGCAAGTGTGTCACACAGACAAATATAAATACTGTGAAATGGACTGCCCAAGTGGGAAAAAAAAAAAAAACAGTATCTCCAAAATGTTAGAAAACACCTTTGAGTGCTGCTAAAGGTTTACAATGTATGAGCAATTATTAGATAGCTCTAAGTCTCATCCATCTGGAAATACAATTTTGAAAAAAGCAAAATAGAAACAATCTTGAATATATCAAATACAACAAAGCATGCTGTTGAGAAAGGAGGACTGAAAGTCGAGTGAAGTCTCATTAAACTATATTGATGTCATTGTTTTATATTTAATTAATTAGTTTCTAGGCCATCTTCAAGGTCAGGTGTTTCTCCAGGAGGTTCAGAACTATGAGGACCACACAGTTAATAAAACAGCAAACACTGTCACAATTCCAAACTATTGCATTTAAAACTTTTCACTTAGAAAATAATAAAATCAAAACATGAAAATAGCTAAAATCTAGAGCAGGCCAATAAAACCCACTCAAGGAAAGGCAACAAGAACAAATAGTTCCTCAGAATTAGAAATTTGTAGTGATGGGGCTTGGTGGATCCCAGATGACAATCCATTCTAGCAAGGACATGTGAGAAGGGTAACAACTGCTGATCTTAAAATGTAGAGAGATGAAAGAGATCCATCACAGCCTGGTCCCAAATATTTAAGGTTTTAAAGATTAAAATCAGCACTTTGAATTAGGTTCAGAAACATACTGAGGACCAGTACAGTTGATTGCCTACACCCACCAACACACTCTGCTTCAGATAAAGTTCCCAGACTATTCCCAAAGGCAGTCCTATGTAGAGTGCATTACAGTGATCCAACCTAGATGGCATTAATACATAAATAAGTAAAACAAGGACTGACATCTCTGGATACAGTAACAGCCACTGCAATTCCGTGTTTTTTCAGTTAGTATAGAGTCCAGAAAGTCTCCAGATTATACATTTTTTCTTTAGAAATGCAAGCACTTCTAAAACCAATTGCATTTTTTTTTTCTCCAGAATACATGCCCATGACCAGGTAGTATCTCAAATAGGACTGTGGTTGCATGGTTGACATGGACATTATAAAAGCTCTTTATTGAGTGGCTTTGTTAGAATGATTAGCTTTGAGGTTTAAAATATCACTGTTAAAACCCGAGTCAGAAATGAAATTTACAGATCCAAACCTTCAGCATCCAACTGACTGTTAAGGCAAACTTAGTATGGCTCTATTGTTTCTTTTTTTTAATGGAATGGATTAAATTTCCATTTATAGTATATCCTACTAAGACAACAAAACCTGCATAATTCCACAGAAAGGAACCCAGGCATTCTGAAGCTAGGCTACTTTAAATTCTGATGTTTTGAAAACTGAAGTGCCTCTAACTTTTTCTTTGTCTTTAGACAATATTAGGGGACATTTGCAGGAATAATTGTTTTTTTTCAACTCTGCCAAATTTGAGGACAAGCCTCTCCATCCCACTAGTCTTCTGTACAAGAAATACTGGTAGGTGCATTTAGCAGAGGTTCGCCACCGCCGCCGCCACCGCCCCTTCCTCCAGGCATAATTCTGTAACAAGGGGAGAAAAACATAGTCCAAAAGCTGCATTATTAAGACTGTCAGAAGTGCACTGCAGAAATCCAGATAACCACCAAGGGCAGGAAAGAGATAAACAGAAGGACTGTTTGCTGCCATGCCATCTAATGGTCATTTGGACTTTTGCAGCCCAGATATGATAGTGCTAGTGTTATACAAACTTATGAAGGAATTGGCATTGAATGCTAATATGTCACTTCTCTGAATAAAACTCAATTAAAAAAAAAAGATATTGTAGGAGAGAGGTTGGCTTAAAATTGCTTTTTGACAGAAGGCTAACTGCTGCTCATCTTCCAAAACAGAACCCAAGAAGCTATCCTCAGAGTTCAAAATCAGCTGTTGTCTTCTGGCCTGAAGCCATTCTGAAAAACTAACAGCAACATTTTGAAGACAGAAATCATTTTTTTTCCTTATGGTCTGCTACTAAATGCAGGACCACTCATTGCCATGGCCATCATCAGCATCTAAGGAAAAGGGCCTGCAGGCTCAGTGTCAGGTTTACAGCTTTTCATTTGCTTAATACAGAAAGTCTCCTAGGAGAATGGTGTCTCTAAAGCATATTACAGTAGAGAACAGCTTGCATATTGGTACAAAGTTGACCTAATCTTAGCACAGCATCAATCACAGACGGAAAAGGTAGCCATTAAGTATCCAAAACTATAAAATAGGTGATAGGACTAAGCCTTCACATATTCATCAGGTGCCTACCAGTTATTTTGAAAGGCTTTATCCATATTTTAACTTTCAACATACATTTAGCAAGCAACACAGAATTAATAGACTTTTTTAGCTGGCATCTCTTCCTGTTCAGGATGTATTCCAAATTGCAGCTTCTCACTTATGATTAGATGCTATGGTTCTAAAGTGAAAGCATGAGCATTATCCCAGGGAAAGACTGGTTCACATAACTGAGCAAACACTCCAATCTCAAGCAGAGGAAGGTATTTCTCATGTTCTTTGGTCTTGTCCATTTAACTGGGGTAGACAACTCATGATTTCATTTCCATGGTGGACAGAAACTCGGGAACAAGATGGACACCACAGGTCAGTGGCCTACATGTCAGATGCTTATTCCCCAACAGGAGTATAAATAGAGTATTCTGAGCCTCAAGGTATACCTCTCAGATGGTACCTTTCAATGGCAAGAGAAAACTCAGGCAATGTCCCACTTCCACACTCTTGAGGCCAAGGAAGGAGAATGAGGAGAAGAGCAGGAAGATCACATAGCCATTTCTTCCATACTGCTACAACAATGGGCCTCAGCCCCCACAAGGGTCTCCCCTCATCTTCCCAGTCATTATAAAGTATCCCTTCCCCAAACAATGAATGGAAGAAGGAGCAACAAACGCTGAATATACTATGTTGTGGAAGGAATGGTATAAGGAATGAACAAAGGGGGAGCCTAGTCCCTATGTACCTATGAGTCCCAGTGCAGCCACCTCCCCTGTCATCATTTTTTGTATGCTCCTGCTCCCTAGTACCCCCTTCTGGACACAGCCTGACAGAAAGAATTGCAATGACTGCAAAACAATGTCCCCAGGGCCCAATCCTGCCCAATGATCCAAAAGCTTACTAAATGTATAAATGATCTTACTCAATAGCTTAATGTAAATGTTAAACAGGTTGGGAATTAAAATGGAATCTTGTAAAGCCCCAAAATATAAACATCATGGAGTTGAGCAGAAATCCCCAACGCCACCTTCTGGAGATGACCATCCAAGGTTGAGTGTAATCCCCACAAATCTTATACACCTGCACCTAACTTGGACAAACCATCTGGAAAGATGGTACTGAAACTGCTAAGAAGTCCCCTCCCACCTCCAAAAAAATCCAAAATAACAGGGCAAACTGTTGTTGAGGTCAGCTTTCTGTGACCTGTCCCAACACTGGAATCCAAAGTGACGCAGATCTGGTCAACTTTATCCACAAAGGACAATGTGTTGCTTACTGCTCAGTGCTTTTCACTAGAGACCTCTTTCTTACATGATCAAAGATAAGGAGTTTCTATACTCATGTGACTCGAACTAGCAGATATTGTTTTAGCAGTTTGTTATTTTCTCTTTCCTGAGATTGCTGCAATCTCTGCTTTTACTGATTTCTAAGCTGTGATTCTACTTTGTCAGGTGATGGTGGGAAAAACAGGATTAGAAATAACATTAGTCTCAATTTAATCGCCTCTCAAACTAGAGCTCAAATTTTATTTACACTAGAGTAATTCTATGTTGTAATTTGGGTTTCCTGTTAAGCAGTGTTTGCATGACAAAATTAACTGTTGTCGCTATATAACAGAAGGAATTTAAGAGGAAGAAATGAAGCCATTTCTACAAACAGAAATATATTGGACTGCCTAATCTATTGGACACATCAATCATGAAGATTATTTCAGTAGCTAAAAATCAGATGGAATCCCACATTGCACTATAATATTACATGAATAATAAGACTAACTCCCATAAAATCATTGGTGGTCATGCAAGGTTGATCATACTTAACTTATCTAGAGTAGTAAACATGGATTTGGTGCTCTTAATACCTCTCTAAGGTACTTTAGACTGAAATGCAACTGGTGAACATTGAGCTTTGTAACTAAGTACCAAGGTAAATCCAATACACTAACTAATAACTCCACTGGCTATATAATTGATGGGCATTTATTCACTTATTTTAAAAGAGACACAATTTTATTTTTAAAAGGAACATTTATTCATTTATTTATTATAACAATTTATATATCTACCCATCTTGCAATTGCACATTTATTTTTAAAAAATCTATAATATTAATACTATGCATTTCACAGCAATGGGAAGATGCAATGATAGCTTGAATTCTACATTAATTTGCTGTAGTAGTAGTGGTAAGTAATGGTGGATTCTTTCAAGGCCCCTGCTCTGTCTCCTGATATTTCTATATTTTTAAGTTGGATTTGGACAGTCCTTCAAAAAAAGTAGAGGATTGTCTTCTTTAAATGGAATATAGCTTCTCCTAATTATAGCAGTATTGATGTTGCACAAATGGAATGTGAAATTATATCAGTGGCACTATTTATTTGAGTCATTATCAGATCCATGTATACATTATTTTTAAACAGATTCCATTTTTTTCTGAAATATTCCTTCTTAGCTGCTGCTATCCAGACCTCTCCAAACTTTGAAATTGCATCTTAAACTCCTTTAAAAGAAGGGGAAGACAAACAGGTATATTGGATGGATTAGATCAGGGATATCACTGGGGGAACCTTCACTGTCTATGCTCTGACATTGCATATAAGATCCTACACATTTTGTGACAAGAGTTGCAGATTATCACCAGGGAAAGACAGAAGTAGAAGGCATTATTCCATGCAGTCTTTAGGAGACAGGCCAAATTCAATAGTATGTAACTAGTCAAAACATGAGATCTATATACTGAAGTTACAGATAATCTAATGCCCTTCAGAGGTGCTCTGTTGCAACTTCCATGATCTTTCATCGTTGACTATTCTGGCTATTGATTGTAAATTTTGTAATTTAAAACAGCTGGAAAGCATCAGTATAAGAATACTGGGCTAAAATATCCTGTCTCCAGCATAAAACGAGTATATTTTTGGCTTCCAAAAATTATAACCCAATAAAATTATCACACTGGAATTTCAGGAGAAAGTCTACTCAGAGGTAAGCTTGATTAAGTTCTGAACATAGATCCCAAGACACAAATCTCATTGTACTTCAGTAGGATTTCTGGGTAAGAATTCCTAAGACTATATTGTTCACTTTGTTAACTTTTTCCTTAAGTCTTGGGGAAAAGACAAATAATAAGTAAAATAAGTTAATAAGAAAGAATCAGAAATAAGAAAGAATCAGAAATAAGGTAGAGATATTTCATATCCACTGGATCATGGCCAATGTTGTTGTTTAAGGTTGTTATTAATTTTTACCTGCAGTTATAAGCAAAATTAACCACAGCATTAATGAATGTTATCGTTATTTTACATTTGACACTTCTACACTGTCTGAGAGGGAAAGCCTTGCCAAAGAATTTAAGCAAAGCCATTCATACACCCTGGTTTTCATTTCATTGCAAGGAATCAGCTTCCCTCCCATATATAATTCAGAGATTGACTTTCAGTTAACTGAAAGATGGAGAAGTCATGTGACAAATCAGTGACCAAACTGAGTCTCTGCGCTCTATGCTTTTCAGCAGCATCTTTCTGTCACTAGCTACAATTAATTTATTTTATTTTTTTGCTGTTAAATGCCAAATTAAATTGAGTGAAATATAGTTCCCTGTATTTCCTGTTTAAGTCATTTGCCACTGCTCACTATTTGCCAATTTTACCTCTCCTTCACCTCCCTGTTTCTGGCACTAAATAGTTCCAAGCACAAACCATTTATGTCATCCCACTTCTCAGTGCATACTTTCTTAAAGCCATTTCTAAAATATTACAAATTTCATTATGCTCAGTCCCTCATCAAAATTATTTCAATACTTTTCCAAAAATAACAACATTTACATTATTGGATCTGTTAGAAGTTGGAGGTAAGGCCTACATATGTTAGAAGTTTCCTTCAATAATGTCTGACAAGAGTCGTGTTTTACCTCAGGAGGCAGCTTCAATAACCTGTTTGGATTTTATACTCCCTACACATGTTGAAACACGTGAAGGGGAATGGTACCATGATTTTCTCTATCCTATTTCCATTGCTTCACTCAATTTTCCCTCATGTATTAGATACAGAACTTACACTATAGGGAGTCAAGTCTATTCATACAGGTTGTCTATAAGATGAAGAACACTTGTGGTACAGTAGCTTTGCAGAGCCTATACAGGTCAAAAAAAAAAAAAGTCTTCCCATTGCAGAAGTTACCTCTCCAACAAAGACAATTGAACCATTCAAAGGGAATCAGGGAAAGAAAGACACCTTTATGGCCATCCTGCTCTCCCCTTCATGTGAACGTATGTTTGCTCCACTGAATTGACCTATCTTTTGTAGGCTCTAAAAATCCCTCATTTTTTTAAGTGTGCACAACTCTGCTTTCATCAATATCGTTAGAATAACAGAATAGGACAAGTATATGACATAATGAATTGTTTTATTATGCCTTACACTTTGTCCTATTTTGTTCTGTATACTGTTTAGGGATTATTTTAATATTGATACTTTTAAAATAATTAAATAAAGCAACATTTCTTCTTAGAGCTCTGGGTTCCTGAAAGCAGCCCAAAGGTACCACATATTGATGTTGATCTGAGCTTGGGTTCTACTACATGGCCAACGGAGTGTGACAAAATGAGTTCTGCTCATTTAATCCTTCACTTTTTGTCATTCAAACACTTGCATTGTTTCTTAATGACCTTTGTTGTAAAGCAAAACAGCATGTCTATTTGCCAAAAACTGAAAAGCGAAAAAGTTCATTGGAATAAATAAGGCATGTCCTGATGAGACAGTCAACAATCTAAAGCCTGCTATACTGATTATGAACATCTCAGATCCAATTAATTATCTTATTCTATGTCTCTATTCCCTTGGACTATCTCCCTCACATCTCAGGCTCTGTTTTATGCTCTCAAGCTTCAAGGTCCTTCCTAGCTGAGTCCCCCTCCCATTCAGAATCATGTTTGTCACGTATTCCTTTGGCTGTCACCCCCACACCCTCTGCTCTGTCAGTACTGCCAGCTTCAGCATCTTGCTTGTTTGCTCTTCACGAAAATGTCTTTTGGTTCCCCCATCCCACCAGCCATGCTGATTGTTCAGGAAGCCATGGCCTCCTTGAACTGATCCATATGGCATTTGTGTTGTTCTTTTTTTTTTTCCCCCAATAATTTTTTCTGCCATCAAGGCTGCTGACCAGGAGCAACTCCTCCTATATGGCCATTCACTTCACTCAGAACAGGTGCCCTGTTGCTTGCCACTAGATGTTTGTTCCTCTCCCCAATCAGAAAGTTGTTTCAGGCAAGTTCAGCTGGTCAGTTACAGAAGTGAGCAGATTATAGGTTAATTTGGGGGTTTCCAAATGTTCAGGTCTATTGGGCATATTGGGAATTTTTAGTACAGGTAGCCCATAAGTTAAGAATGCCCAGTTTAAGGACAATCCATAGTTAAGAATGGAGCCTATTGTAGCAAACTTTGAGTTAAATACACAGTGATTTGAGTTAAATACACAATGTTTTGAGTTAATTACACAACATTATTTATATAGTATTATACACTAATACTGTTCCAGCTTACATACAAATTCGACTTACGGACAGACCTTGGGAACAGAACTCGTTCTTAAACTGGGGACTACCTGTATTCCGATTTTTTTTATTTATTTATTTTCTTTTTAAAGGGTAAAAATATCGATGCAAAGAAACTGATACACACAAAGAAAGGTGTCTATGGCACCCCTGGATATCATACTAGTCATCCTAGGGTCAACTTGTAAATTACATATATTGCAAATGATTAAAATGCATAAGAACCAAGCATAGTTGACTGAGAGATGGTGCACATAAGGTTTCCATAAAGAGATATACCCCAGAATGTGCATATCACCACCTGAACTGCATTTTATACATTGTCTGAGCAATACTTGTAGTCTCCAGTAAGTCTTGTGGAATGTGCACTCTAGACAATCAGACAGACAGACAGAACATATAACTGTATGCAGACATATATATGTTTGTATGGGATCTGTTGTGGGCCTCACATAAACTATAGCTTTTTGCAAAATAAACTAGTTTTTTTCCTAAATCTTCTTGGGCAGTTTTCATTGACTTTCCTGCTCAGCATTTTTTAAAATGCATTATTCTCCCCTCAATGTGGCACCTGCATGCTTCTAGCATTTGATGTATCATTAAAAATGCCTTCTCACATTTTGGCAAGTAAAGCCTGATAAAGTTTCACCTTTTGAAGAAATAAATGACTCAATTAACAAGATGAAAAACAGCAGTGTGGTAGCAGACCCTCTTGGTGGCCAAAAAAAGGGATAAAAAAGAATTATCCCAGCAGGGTGTTAATACAGGGAGCGCCACAACAATCAGCAGGCACCCAATTTGAGTGACAGCCACCCAGCAAAGAAGACAGATTTGTCAGCTTGCTGACCGCTGGCTCAAGTCCCTCTCACCACCCTAGCAATAAACTGTTGCTCAGGAATGGTGGGGCAAGCAGTTGCTTGTCGCTGCTAATCTAATTGAATTCTTCCATAAGGCTGTTTTCATCATGTGCAGATACGGGGAAGTGCTTTTTCATGGAACTGTAAAGCCCCACATAGAGAATCAAAATGCACATGGATATCTGCATGGAGTCTGAAATGGAATCCCTTCCCCTGAATGTAACATGGATTTCCAAAAGAGATTTGAAATCCTGATATTCTTTTTTTGGGATTAGATGTACAATCCTGTCCTATCATTGTTACCCAGTTCTGTCACTCCTTGTTTCTGAGCCACTTGAATTTTACTATGAAAGTCAAATTTCAGTGTCAGTATCAAACATCATTCTGCCAGGTTTTAACACAGAACAGAGTAAAAGTTTTTGATCAGGGGAGTATAAGAGAGCCATTTATGCACCCCCCAAAAAGAGGGTAAAGACACAGGGCCCTTCAAGACAAGCAGTCTTTCAGTCACCCAATACTTCCAGTTGCACTTGAAAGCTCTGCTAGGATAGATCTGAATTCTTTTCACTACTGGGGAGTCTATAGGACTAGCAGAAAATGGAAATCCACTCCTGTTCAATCATTGAGACTAAGAATTGTTACTCAGTTATTGCCCAGTAACTGATGCCTCCACTTCTACCTTAGTTTTGTGCTTTTAAACAAGTGACTTTTCCCCCATTTTTTTTTAAAACAAAGCTCCTTATCTTGGCATGATGGCTAATCACAATGTATATATGTTGAAGTCCCCAGGGGACCTTATCCAGCTCCACCCCTTTCTGTGCTATTGTCTGTGTAGTTCCTGTTATACATTTCTTCTTTCCATAATGTTTAACCTTCTCTTGCTATCTATTCTTTCAATCTGAAAAAGCGCAAAGGGAGGTATTGCATAGTCATCCGTTCCTATCTATGATGATGCCAAAATGAGAAAATGATAGCACTACAGAAGCTCCACCCTACACAAGGGTGCAGATTTTGCATCATGACACAACAACAGATGTTTTATCATTTCCCCACCCTCGTATATGTTCCCTTATTCTGCTTTCCCTTGGGATGTAGTACAAGCATGGAAAGTTAGGGAGAACATAGCTGTTCAATAAATGACAAGACGCTTACCAAAATCCTTGGTCCACCTAATAATGAAATAAATGCAAGAACATCACATTCCACCCATTAGAATGTCACCAAAATACAGTTGGTAAGCAAATTCTTTTTCATCAAGAGAGAATAAGAATGGATATGAATCAGTATGAAAAATGCAGTAAAATGTTTTTCTGCATGGTACTAGTTAATAATCTTAAGAAAAAAAAATCTGTTGTCAGTTATTCATCAACATATTGCCCAAAGAGTTTCAGTATTGCATGTGATGGTTTATTTTCAGGGGTTTTTTTTCCTCTCATCACTTGTAGTAAACAACATTCAAAAAATTTGGAGGAGATAGAGAAAAAAAAAAACACCTAGTTACATTCTCAAATGCCAATGGGGTTACTCCAGCGTAAATGGTGCATGGCTTCCAGCCAGAGCTCACAATCATTAAACCACTTAGTTGCTTCTAAGAAGAACACTCAGGAGTGAGTGGTTAAAGGCCTGCAGCCAAATCAATCAAATTAGCATATATAATTCCACTCACTTCAGTAGATCTTGGGTTGATTTATACATAGATAGCTATAAATATGAGCATGATCATTTGTTTTGCAGTTCCACATGTGCATAATCTTAAATTTAGAGTGGATATCATGATCAACATTTGTAAAGCAGCTTTTCAGCCTTTGACATCACACAGATACATTAAGTTCTATCTTGCCATGGGCCTGTTCTCCTACTTTCTATTTTTTAATCCTTGACTAAAATTTTATTATAGGATTTTTGGACCATTCTCATTCAGTTTTCTCAGCAATGGCTTCCCCAAAAAAAATCAAAAGGAGGAAGAAAATGTCAGTGATTTCTCATACTTCTACTTTAGTTCCAAAACGGCCAAAAGGTATGGGAGCATTCCTTCATTCAATCATCTCACTGATGGCCTTCAACCTTCCCAGTTACTTGCACTTCACCTTGAGCCTGAGGAAAGGCTTTATCAGTTATCTCCTCCAATGGGGCTTATTCATAGGGAAGTGTGAGCAGCTAGGGAACCTGCAACATAATAGAAAGAAGTCAAATGCAAAAGTGGTGAGAACACCACTTGCTAGTTTACAATAATTAAAAAGAAGAAGAAGCAAGAAGGATCAGTTAAAACAGTTTTAAACAATTCTTGAGCATCCCAAGCATAAGGTACAAAATCGTAAGCCTGCATAACCAATCTTCACTG
This sequence comes from Liasis olivaceus, assembly GCA_030867105.1. NCBI lineage: Eukaryota > Metazoa > Chordata > Lepidosauria > Squamata > Pythonidae > Liasis > Liasis olivaceus. Next base: position 33,776,815 of record CM061349.1, on the reverse strand, counting down.
GGGAGGAGATGCTGATGCAAACTGCAGGCAAAAGCAGAGGATGAAGAAGATCCACAATTGCTGATAATATATGAATCAGACTTACCTATCCCTTCTAGCCTTTCTTACGCACTTCTTTCATCCATCTCCATATAGATGCAGGTTTTCTCTCACTCCGTTCAGAGCCACCCAAATATAAAGCCAGCATGGTAGCAATGGGGAGGGAGTAAAAAGACCAGCCCTATCATGGGGAGCCTGGTCTGCAGCCTCTAACTTAGCCTGCTGCTTTCAGGTATAATGAAAAATGTTGCCCCAGGAGCAGTCCTACTGTGCTAAGCTTCATCTCCCAGTCTCATTAGTTTCTGTAAATGGAATGGGAAGAAGAAATCCCGTTATTCTGTCCCCCACATTGGCTTTTTTCCTGATGCAAGTTCAACTGTCTGGCTGCCCTTGCAATGCAGCACATGACCCATATGCGGCAAGGAGCGTGCCTTGCTTCCTAGTTAACCCCTGCCCATGGTTTTTCTCCTTATTTTTAACCCTCAAGGATGTCTTGCAAAACTTGGGTGCATGTAAGGGGCTATTCTTTACTGCCCTCCCTCCAGTCTTTAGCCCTTCCATCTCTCTGAGCTGATAGGGAGAGTGCATCATATCTCGAACGCGCACGCGTGCAAACTGAGGCATATGAACACTAAGGCATCATGCAGTGCACAGCCTGCCATTTCTCACAGTGCATCTGCTGAGGTATATTTTGCACTGTTGTTAACATATTGTAGGACAATTATGTTTTACTAGTATATCTTTAGCAAAAGAACAAACAAACACTCTATTCTGCTTTTATAGTTACAGAAGACAGGCGATTGCCCTGGAAGTGAATGCAGCATATAGCAGGCAGTGATGTGCCTTCAACAAAACCCAGTGGTGGGTGGGAAGAGGCCTGGGCTGTGCTCTGTGGCATCCAAATGCACAATGCGGTGGTTAAGGGGCTGGACTGGGGAAGCCTAACTCATCCTCAGCCAGTTTCTGAACAAAAAGTGGGATCTAAATCTAATGAATAAATAAATCTCAGGGAATATTTAAAGAACACACCATTAAGGTAGCTAGGGCATTTCCATAGCAGTGTATTGTATCAATTCTGGATCTAACTTTGTTCATAATGTTATCTGTTTGGGAGTGTTAAGTCAATATATTTCTAATTCTGTTATGAAACTGAAGCAGAGCAGTATTGAATTTATTTTTCTGTTTAATCACAATGTTTGCTGTTTTTGAGAAGAAGCTTCTGCTTCTCCTCTGCATCTATTGCAGTCAGTCCATTTCCCACTGGTGGACATTCTTGCCTTATCCTGCCTCCCAGCTTCTAGGCTCAAGACAGACTCACTGCCCCTGCCCCTAGAAGTTTAGAATTCTTTTCCTAGAATTTCCACTGTTTCTTTGTGAAAACATCGCTAAGAACTTATCTTCATCCACTTTCCCATCTTTCAGTCTGGCCACCATACCAGCAGCAATTATGGCCACAGCTATTGCAAAGAATGATCTAGTACAAAATTGCAACATACTTTCATTCCAGCTTAAAAGTCACAACAGCTTTTCAGCACAACAGAGGATAGATGACATGGCAACCAGGAAGCATGTATTTACATTTTTTAACAATTGTTCTTCCCTTGTATAGCTCTTCTTCTCTTAGGCACAATCTCTTAGATGATATTATTATTATTGGTCGTACAGTCAGCCAGATGTTTAGACTGGATTTGGCATTTTTATCCACCTTTTGCAATTGACTCATAGTGATTTTGTTAATGCCGATGGTCTTCAGGAGGTGCTCCTGATGTTTTGGGATTGCACCCAAGGCACCTAGTACTATTGGTACTATCTTTGCTTTCTTTTGCCATGGTCATTCTATTTCTATTTGCAGGTCTTTATATTTTGTGATTTTCTCCAGTTCTTTCTCTTCTATTCTGCTGTCTCCAGGTATTGCAATGTCCACTATCCAGACTTTTTTGTCTTTCTTATCAACAATTGTTAAGTCTGGGGTGTTGTGTGGCAGGTGCTTGTCTGTTTGAATTCTAAAGTCCCGGAGCACTTGAGCTTCTTCATTTTCTATTACTCTGTCTGTTTTGTGGTCACACCAGTTCTTGCTTGTAGGCAAATGGTATTTCTTGCAGATATTCCAATGCACCATTGTTGCTACTTTGTCATGCCGTTGTTTGTAGTCAGTCTGTGCGATCTTCTTGCAGCAGCTAACTAGGTGGTCCACTGTTTCTTCAGTTTCTTTGCAGAGGTGGCATTTGCTGTCTGTTGCTGTCTTCTCAATTCTGGCTTTGTATGCATTTGTTCTTAAGGCTTGGTCTTGTGCAGCCAGAATCAGCCCCTCTAATCAGCCTCTTTCTTCAACTTTCCTGCTCTTAGCCATTTCCAGGTCTTGTTGTTATCTGCTTTGCCTGCTAATTTTTTTGTGTACTGGCCATGTAATAATTTGCCTTGCCATGTCTCTTTTTTATTCTTCGTTTGGTTTTTCTTGCAGGTCAGTTTGGTCTCTTCAGTATTCAGTAAGCCTTCATGGTATACTAGTTTCAATGCATCTTCTTCATTGTCGTTCAGATATTCTTCCAATGCCCTTTTTTCTTCTTCAACTGTCTGGTGTACTTGCAACATTCCATGCTCACCTATGCTGCTTGGTAAGTAGTCTGTCATTATTACTATTGTGGTTGTTCTTGTTATTATTATTCACAAAACAATTATAAATAGATGTGCTGAAAAATATGGATTGGAAAATACAAGCACAATTTTTTAAAAACATTCATCTGAATTAAGTGACAGTGAAGGTATTTTGTTACTCTACAACCAGATGTAGCTCAGGGGGTGAGACACCAATTGGATGCTTTTATTGATCAGCTGTATCAGAGAGGATGAACATTGAGTAGCTCGTGGAATTCTCTGCAACATTAGGCTCATAAAAGGAAAGATATGGCAACACTGTTCATTTAGATTTCAGCAAATATCTACCAATGGGGAAGATTATCACAGCTCCATTTCAAGCTGCTCTATGAAGACTTAGAATGTAGAAATGCTAATTCTGTGGAATGACCTCTAGATAGAAAGTTTGTTAGAGTTGGACTATTTTCACAGCATGATGTGCAGATTCCTGCATGGTAAGAGGAACACTATGCATTTAGGATCCTTTCCCCCTTCCTCTATATGATTCATGACTTTGCATAGAGAGTCTTTGTCCATGCCATCTAGAAATCTGGACATTTAGGAAGAATTTATGGCCAGGAGCAGAATGATTGAGGCACAATGGCTACAGTCTGTATTCCTTCACTATGTGGTTGGGTGGTTTCATACATTTTTGTGAGCCAATATACTCTGCCTCTCTGGCAGAAACAGAACAATAGTTGTGGCTAAACTATAAGATAGGAGTTCAGAGGTGATTAGTGACTGAAACACACAATAAAGGACCACACAGGGCCTTCTGTCTTGCTAAAGTTGGTAGGAATTGAAAAAGTATCTATATTTCTATATTTCATTCATGCAGTAATGAAGATATGCTATAGATGTTGGTTATAAGACCTCCTGGAGGGGACTATTATAGCAATACTAATCTTGGTGGTATCTGGAAGACTACTTATCATCAATGTATTGCTTAAATCACTCACAGAAAGGCCTAGCCTCCTTCAGGAGAACTGTAATTCCCATTGTCCCTTGGCATTGGGCATAACCTGTATGTTGAGTCTAGGAGATGGGTATTCAAAAATAAAACAATCTCAGAAAGTAAGAAAACTTGGAAAGAAATTTTCAAGCATTTTGAGAATCAGATTTAAAAAATTAGAATCCTCTACTGCAGGAGCATAAAACTTTTCAGAAATTGTAAGGCAAACTTTGGCACAGTATTAGGTCTAGATCTGTTACAAGTACGGTACTTTATGGTCATAGGTCTCTGGTACAAGACATAATGACATCATAATGTCAATGTGCAAATGATGCAAATTACATAATCGGTGCCATCTGTATGATAATGTCATGACACATGTGATATCACTTGTTCCCTCTTGTCTCCCGTGCCCCCCCAACAGACACCCATAGTTTAGAAGTCTATCTAACTGCAGTTTTTTATAGGTGGAATAGCATCTATTAAGAGTCGTTTCTCCTTACAGCTCATCTGTGGTTGAAGAGTCTTCAGAGCAAGGTGTACAAGAGTTTGTCTTAGGAAAGAGATGGTGAAAATCAATCTTCCACTGAGTGAACAAGCAGGTCTTCAAGGCAGTTTTGGATTTTACTCCTCAGTAACAAATTGAGAACTCTCCTCATTGTTAAAAATCCTGCAAAAATAAGTAGAAAACTAGAAAAGACTGAAAGTAGGAAACTGGGTATACTATTAACAAGCTTTTTTTTTTTTTTTTATCTTGGAAGTTTAGCAATCTTGCATCTTCTTCCCAGTTCCACTGGAAAGGTGAGGGAGTCTGATATGATCTCTACAACAGAGATGTTTATAAAGTGTAATCTATTATATCCATTTTTGCTGTGATCAAGGGAATAGGTAAGGAAAAAAAAGGTCAGAGGAACTAGTGCTGTTAATACACGATTGATGAAATTCTTGAACACATATTGATCCACTTTTATTACATTTTTAAACTTTCATCTCTGAACATTTCCCAATAATCCAATAGAAGTATAACAAATGTAATTTGCTGTTCTCAATCACAGGAAATGGTCTTTGCCCCATAAAACTGAGCATACAAGAGCAGTTTACATCAAGCAAACAATAACTATATATACAAGCTATTGAATTTTTACTCGTATTTCATATTCATTTCTTAATGCTTTTCATGGACATAGCTGACAGTCTCCAAGCTAACATATTTTAGTTGTCCAAAAAGATAGGATTGCTAACTTTTACCCTGGCAAATTATGAACCTATTGTTATTTCTTATTGTATTTTCCAGTAAAATTCATTCCTCCAGTCACTCTTGAGTTGAAACAGTTTTATAGCATTGGGTTCAATTGATTCATTTCTTTCAGATAGCAGCTAGTGTTGCTGTATCAGGTCAGAAACACAGATGTCAGGCTACCCATGATTTATTTTAGTCTGGGTTCATGTATCATAAGTCAGGATTATTTTAACCAGGATTTTTTGAACAAAGCATACTGGACCAGTTTGCATTTAATATAGCCATTTTATATTGCTTCACATATAACATTGAACCAAAAACAGCCAACCACACTACGGTTTACTCTTTTGCATAAACTAGGCCTATTTTAGCTAACAAATCATGCTTTGCAAGTGGCAGCCAAGCCTAGAAATCAACATTTGAGGCCAATTTCAAGCGATTTATAATATACAGAACATTTTTTTCAACTGCAAGCCTTGCATCAGAATTATATGAAGTTTTATATAACATTACAATGATAAATCTATGCCTGAGTTGCAGCAATGGCCTATCAACTTTTCAAACATTGAACAACAGTGAAAACACTGAAACATGGATGCAGTGAAATGTGGGGGTGTGGCAATTGTCATCCAGGAATCCCTTACAGCCTTCAGGGGCACTGCACCACAGGTCACCAGATGTGAGACCTTCTGTTCATTAAGCTGGGCTCTAGGGATCAGTTGGGATTGTTGCTGTTATACCAGCCTCCCTGCTGCATAACAACCTCCCTGCCTGAGCTCCTTGACTCCATTTCTGGGTTGGCAGTGGAGTTCCCTAGACTGATTGTTCTGGAGGACTTCAATCTGCCTTCCCTAGGAACGGGGGTCTCAGGTGGCTCAGGAGTTTATGGTCACCATGACAGCCACGGGCCTATCCCAGGCCATCCAGAGCCCGAAGCAGGACAGTCTGGCTACATGATCTGAACTTGGAGAAAATTTTGGTGTCTCCCTTGTCATGGTCAGATCATGCCCTGATTTCCATGGGATTCTCTAGCACCACTATCCACTGCAGGGAGGCTAGACCTATTAGATTGGTCCACCCCTGACAACTGATGGACCCAGATGGGTTTCAAAGGGAGTTGGGAGTTGTTCCTATTGTTCTGCTACATGGCCAATCTGAAACCTTGGTTGCTGCTTGGAATAAGGGGGTGGCTGGGGCATTGGATCAATCTCACCCATGCAACCTCTCCCCTCTCTGGGATCCTGTCAGTCCCTGTGATTTCTGAAGGAATTGAGGAAGATGAAACAAGAGAAGAGATGTCTAGAGCATTGCTGGCACTCAACCAAGGACAAACTCAACTGAACATGGGTTAGAGCCACTATTAAGGCCTACTTTGTGGTAGTAAGGATGGCAAAGCAGCAATATTTCTCCACCTTTATTGTGTCTGCAGATTGCCGCCCCACAGCCCTGTTTCAGGTGACACAAGCCCTCTTGGTTAAAGGGGCCCAGGGAACTTTTTGCAGGGGTGTGCGGAAGAGTTTGCTCAGCATCTGTCAGACAAAATTGCTTGGATTCACTCACAGTTGGACGTTGGCCTTGTTGCAGGTCCAGAGGAGATGCCCAGTTATGTGAGAACGGTTTGAACCTGTTGGACCTGAGAGAGTGGACAGGGTCCTTAGGACTGTGAGCTCAACCACCTGCTCTTTAGATTCTTGACTCTCCTGGCTTGTGAAAGCAGCCCAGGGGTGTCGTGTGAGTGGGTTCTAGCAGTGGTTAATTCTTCTTTGAGAGAGGGGGTTGTTCCTTTACCTTGGTTTACCCCATTCTCAAGAAGCCATCACTAGACCCCACTATACTGGACAATTTCCATCCAGTATCTAACCTCCCCTTTTTGGGGAAGGTGGTTGAGAAGGTGGTTGTGCAACAGCTTCAGAGGACCTTGGATGAAGCAGATTATCTGGATCCTTTTCAGTCAGGATTCAGACCAGGGTATGTGTGATGAAATGTATCTACGAAGAGGAGGGTGATGTGGGGAATAGAAGCAGAGATCAAGGCTATCAGGATGGAGGCAGTGCATTCCAGGAAGGGAAAGGAGACAAAAGACAACACAGTCTGCAGGAGAAGTGTGGGAAGCATCAGAAGTTCAGGATAGCCACTCCTTAGAATCTCCCAGAGTATATCCACTTGTTACAGTGGTATAGATTTAGTCTGGCAAGATTCTATCTATAGGTATAAGCTAATAAAGGAACTTAACTCAACTGGACTGTTTCACCATTGTTCTTTGGCTGGGCCTGACAGTATGGGATGGAAATGGGATTGGTTACACTTTTGGATGATCTCTGGCATGGGCGGGATGGGGGTTGTGCATCCATCCTTCCCCTACTTGACCTCCTGGCAGCTTTTGATATCATCGGCCATGATATCCTTCTGGATCAGCTCAGAGGATTGGGGGTGGGTGGCACAGTGTTGTGCTGATTCACCTCCTTTCTTTGGGGTTGATTCCAGTTGGTGATGATCAGGGAGGAGAGGTCCCACCCTCGGGTCCTACTGTGTGGGGTGCCGCAGGGTTCAGTGCTCTCTCCTCTCCTTTTTAACTACATGAGGCCACTGGGTGAGCTCATCCCTCACCAATTATATATCTCTGCCCCTGGCAAATTAAGTGATGCTGTGAACATCTTATCTTGGTGCCTGGAGGCTGTGAGGGTCTGGATGGGGAAAAACAGGCTTCAACTGAACCCTGGCAAGACTGAATGACTCTGGGTTTTGGGACCTACTGGTTCTAGGACTATGCCATCTTTGGTGCTGGATGGGGTGGCACTACCCCGGACAGACCCAGTGTGCAGTCTGGGGGTCCTCCTCTTCACAACTTCTGCTCAAAGAGTAGGTGGCGGTCATGGCTAGGAAGGCCTTTGCACAGCTTTGGGTTGTGTGCCAGTTGGACCCATTGATGGATCAGGAAGCTCTGCTCACAGTCATTCATACCCTAGTCACCTCCAGATTGGACTACTGTAACGCTCTGTATGTGGGGCTGCCCTTGAAGAGTATTCAGAAGCTTCAGCTAGTGCAGAATGCAGCGGCACAGGCAGTTATATGGGCTCCTAGGACAGTGCACGTTACACCTCTGCTCTGCAAGCTGCATTGGTTGCCAGTTTGCTTCCTGGTCCAATTCAAGGTGCTGGTTTTAACCTTTAAAGCCCTTCATGGCATGGGACCGGGTTATCTGAAGGACCACCTCTCCCCACTGATATCATTCCACCCCATTAGATCCAGCAGAGAGGTCATGCTGCAGATACCATCTGCCAAGGACCTACATTTGGTGGGTCCCAGGCAGCAGGCCTTCCCTGCCATGGTGACTGCATTATGGAATATTCTCCCACCACCACTCCAACATTAGCTCTGTGCCTTTTGATGTTTCAGAAGTCTCTCAAGACCTGGCTATGTCACCAGGCTTGGGGGCCCCAGGGAACCAGAGACATGTCTAGATGGCACCACAATTGAGGTAGATGTACTCACTCTCTCTGCATGGAGTTTGTATATATTTTAGTTTTAATTAATCTCTACTTTTAATATTGATTTTTTATATTTTGAAATGCTTGGTTTTTTGTATGTATTGTTTTTTATTTGATTATTGTATGCTGCCCAGAGTCACTTCTCATGAGACGGGTGGCTGTATAAATTTGTTTAATGAATAAATAAATCAACAAACATTGTTTTGGTTTCCACTGAAGGGCAATGAAGAAGGAAGAGGCCTTTCTGGTTAAGATTTCTCAGTTGTTTTCTTCATGACATAAATTTCCAGGCCTTTTCCTTACAAATTTGCATTACGTTGTTAACTGTATTTATACATCCTTTTCTTCCTTTTCTGTTAATTAGCTTGATAATATAAAATATTTTTTAAAAATAATTATATGAGGCTATTTGTCTATATTGATGGGCTGGCACATAGCATTCACTGTAATCCACTGGGTTTTGTTTTTTATAAAGAAATAACTCAAAATCACACATAAACACAAATTATTTATCATAGGAACAGTTCCTGAAGTATGAGCAAATCTATACACATTCCGAATTGGTGTCACATTTTTGCAGAGAGATATTTTTTAAAATCTTGTTAGTTGAAACTTCTATTGCAAATTCAATCTGCGTAACAATGTCAGGGCAAATCCACATGATTAGTTTGTCTCAGAGTGAATACAGGCCACTGACCATTTCTTGAGGGTAGGCACACATGGTGTCATCCTTTACCCACATGGGAAGGCAATCCCCTGCCTACCTTTCTCTACTAAGTATCAACAGTTTTCCAATTTCTGCCACTGTAGTGGTGCTCTCTGGTTCACCTGCTGCACTTCATTTCATTGTAGGCAAACTCTTCCACTCCAGTTGGTAGACTGTGACAGGAACGCCCCTTCTCCAGTCAATGGTCGATGCCCTCCATGGCATTTTCTAACAAGAGGGAAGAGTACCATTTAAAAAAAAAAAAAAGTGAAATTGACAAGAGTTCTGCCATTTTCTCCTTCTACCCAAATGAGAGGAAACCTGGTAAAATTCCTGTCTAGTTGGTCTTGTCTGATCTCCTGTTTTCCCAGTCCAGGTGGAAAAAAGAAGCAGAGGAACAGACAGAACATTGCACCATCATTGTGTTGAAAGCAGAGGAAGGGACTGAAATCCAGAAAGGGATTTCTTAAGCCATCTTCACTACTAGCCAGCTTATGAACAGGAATCCAGCTGCTTAAAGCTGTACTGCAGAAAAGCCCTTAGATATCCGCCTTCTCAAACAAAACAAAACCAAAACAAACGCTTTTACTGCCTTCTGCATTAATTTAAGGAAAAAGGAAAATACCATCTGAACTGTCAGGGTTTTAAAAAAATTTATTATCCCTCGGAGCTTCAGAATTTCACACGCATTCAGACTAGAGGGGAAATGGGAGATATCTGGTCACACAGACAGACTTGCCAGGGGTTTGCCTTTCTGATGCTTCTGTTTAACACAGCTTGAAACCAAACAGGTTGCACAGGCTGTAACCCAGCAAAGTTACCATCTTTATCAAAAAATCTCCCCACATTGGCTGCTTGGCTTTTAATAACCATCAGGCCCTCTTAGCCAAAACAGAGGTGCTATGAAGAAAACAATCCCTTGTTAAAAACTCCAGGCTTTGGTGAAAATGGTTCCCTGTTTGTCGACTGTCCAGAATCTGCATTTTTTTTTCTCTCTCTCTCATTAAAAGTGTCCACCTGGCATAACAGTCTGTAAGAATTATGTGTGATGGGCAGAAAAATCAACAGGGGAAGTATTTTCAAGCTCTTCATCTGAATTGTACAATGTGTTGTCCCTACTGAATTATGCCTCTGTTATTTTGTTCGTGTATATGCCACCTTTCTGTTTAAATTGAACAGAAAATGTTTCAGGAACAAAATCTATGATGCTGTTGTATATATAGCCCTGATCACTGATCAACTGAGTAATGTCTGTCTTGACTAGCTATGAATATTCTGGAGTTTCAGCTTGGAGTTTTGTGCAGCATCATTAGCTGAGATTATTTAAGCTATTTAATTAGAACATTTAAAGCCTGCCCTCTTTCAGAGGCTCTTGTGGTGGGTCACAATCCATAAAAAGCAAGATAAAACAATTAATAGTCAATTAATGTAGAATACCCAGTAATAAATATTGTAACACTGACTGAGATGCATTTACAAAGACATGGTCAGACTGTGAACACTCAGGGGACCCTAAGAATAAAAAGTCAAGTTTTCACCTGGCACTGAAAGAGGCCTTTGCAGTCAAGCAAAATGGCGCCTCCCCTCATTCTTTTTGACAAAACACACATTTGAAAGGCACTCTGTGCTACTGGCATATTAATAATACTGATTAACAACAGTTTATTATATTCCAGAACTGGATGCCAGGAAATACAATTGAAGGATAAGATGGGGGCAACAAACATCCCACAAAGCTATATTGCACAGTTCAGTTCAATATAAACTAAAAAGAGTGTTTTAGCAACCATTGTTACCACATTCAGGAGTTACAGATAATAAATCTATTTGTGTCTGTGGCTGCTCTACAGAACAAACACTCTGTGTCTGTGTGGGGGTATATGTCTTTCTTCCAAAAAAGTCTCCATCCTGCCTAGAAATCATAGGAGAAAAAAGGAGAAACTCATTATCATGGTTCATCTTCAGAGATTTACATTAAAAAGTGAGCCTTATTTTGGCACCACATATATAGGAAGCAATATGTTAAGAGTAGAATGGAATTTATTCCCCAGATAAGTCATTTATTTCTCTCCTCAAAGAAAAAAAAAAGAATCCAATATCCTCAGATCAGATGCATATTGAAGCTTGATGGAAGGGGAATAAAACTTCAGACACAAGCTGGATTAGCAGGTTCAAATTGGATACTCGCCATCTATGTGCTCCATAGTGTTTGGTGTGTACACAGTGCTTAGAGTGTACAATACTTGAGTCCGAGTGATTTTTTCCCCCTGAGTGTTCCCTTGGAATTATTTGGCAAATTATTTATGACTGCCTCATGTTGGCTGTCATGTCAAAAATTATATTATCTTGCTGTTTAAGGCTTTTGTCAGTGATGAATTTGAGAGGAGTAAGTAATAAAAATGGCAACCTACATGTTATATGTAGGTGCACTCTTTTTTTAACCTTAAAGGCTGCTTTACAAGGCAGGGTGATTGGAAACAGATAAGTAGAGTTGGGTGGGAGTCCTTGGACTTCCTTTACCTTTAGGGAGGGGGGAGGGTGTTAAGAAATAACAGAGAAAAGGCTAAATAATTCTTCCTTCTAAATTAATTTCCCCTTCCCTTCTGAAGGATCCAAAGAGAATGCATATTTGAGACTTTGTGGTGTAATTTAGAAGAACTAAGTCAAGAGTAGATCATGTGATGCCCACCAGGCTCCACTCTCTTAAATATTCTTTAATTTTTTTTTTAAGCAAGTTGGCATGCTGCAAAGCAAAACACCAGCCTCTAGTATCATACTGATCTTCAGGTATACCTTTTGGGCCCCATCAAGGTCTCACTGGGATGATAACGACCATCCTGGGAATGCATTTAACTTCTGATAAATGGCTGTTTTGCGAGCAGTGAGCAGCCATGCTCACTATGGCAACCATTTGGGGAATGGGCATTTTGCCATTTTGGTAGTAGGTAGGTACCCATCACATGCTCTGAAAATTAAAAATGTGCCACCAACCACAAAAGGTTGTTATCTTCACCTAGCTACAGTGCTTTTCTACCAGCACATAGAGGAGCTTACTCCAAGGAGCTGTTAAGGGAATTTGCAGAGAGGGCAAAAGGCAATGATACTTTATTCTAAAGTCCAGAATTGGGGTTCTAAGCAGGGAGGGAAATTCAAGGGTAGGGGAATGAAAAAGAAGAAAGTATGGAGGTAGACTTGTCCTGTCCTAAAACCCAAGATGGCCAAGAGTAAAACAAGGAGATGAGAAGACGCTCTTCTCCTTTATGCTATGGTAACATAAAAGCTACAAAATTAACAGAGAAAAGATATAGGAATATAAATTTCTATACTAAAGGTGAAGGATATTCTACCATGCATTAGGCATTTCACATTCAGTCAAGAAAACTTGTATTTTAAAGGTACCAGTCTTCACAGTACTTATGTGATAAAAAAAAATGCCCATGGGTTATGTGTGGCACCCAGTGCATAAGCTGTGCACTGAACGAATGCTGGAAGAAAAGAAATTTCCCGTTAGACACTTATAAAAGTGCTTTATGTGCATAAGAGAATAGAATAATTCTTCCCTTCATTTTTTAAAATACAGGTTTTCAACTGACTTCACTACTCTCAAAATGTGAAGCCTACTTATATCAAAATTAAAGTAGGGAATTATGACTGTATTTTCTCCACACATAAGGTGTAGTCTTATCTAGAATAAAATGAATGTGGTTTATTTGTCTAAAACTTGTAAACAAGGGGCAGCAACCAACTTACCCACTGGATTGTGTTTTTATTACAAATCGTTAAACATGCAGTATATAAATTCTCATACTCAAAATAGCTCCTAATTATGGAACAAAAAATGCTTCCTGAAACATTATTTCAAAACAAAAAACAAGATGAAATAGTTCAAATTAAGATTATGACTAATCCATTGTTTAATTAGTTATACATTTTTACAGATATTTGTTCTTTTTCAATAATTAATTCAGGGTGCTTTAAGAGGACCATGGTGGCATTCCTGCTATGTTGGCATGAACAAGGAAATGAACATAACTTTTTTATAGGTGGCAATGATAATATAGTCATTTCCAATAACTGTCTGTGGCCTGTTTGTAGTAGTTGGACTGCCAAACCCACTGTAAAATATGAGAGACACTCATGGCTGGTAGAATTTGATCAGACAGCCTTTTTTGGCCATCTCTTTTAGGGCAGAAAAAATCCCTGTGGTAGAAAATAACAAAACAAGGAAACCTGATGCATATGACACACACATTTTGAATCAAAACAGTTTCTCTAGGATAAATTATATTACAACATCTCTGAATGAAAACTGTTTGTTATACATCATATTTGAAAAGAAGCAAGAACAGTTGATACTGAGGCTGGGCAAAAGATTAGCAGGTAGATGGCAAAATTTGACTTTGAAATTTGTCATTCAGTTTTTGGAATTGGAAATCTGGCATCTTAATTCAAAGTCTGATTCAGTAAAAAAATTCTGTAGCACATTATCTGTCAGATCCTGTGAAACATTTATGTTCTTCATGGCTTTTGTTCTAACAGTGATCAGTGCTTCTCTGGGGAAGGGGGTGGTACCCCAACCTTTTAAGGACACTGTGGTCCACCCTCTTATTGACAGGCCATTGCTAGATTCCACCCTGTTGGATAATTTTCATCCTGTCTCCAATCTTCCCTTTTTGGGGAAAGTTGTTGAGAATGTGGCTGCGCTGCAGCTCCAGAGGTTCTTGGATGAAACAGATTATCTGAACACTTTTCAGTTGGGGTTCAGGCCTGGATAAGGGACAGAAACAGCATTGGTCGCACTTTTCAATGATCTCTGGAGGGAGGGAGATAAGGGTAGCGCGTCCATCCTCACTTTACTTGACTTCTCAGCGGCCTTCAATACCATCGACCATGGTATCCTTTTGGAGTGGCTTGTCAGGATTAGCCCAGGAAACTCCAGGAGACAGTACAGATTTAATCCAGCAAGGTTTAATGGCCTTTCTCCCATTACAGAAATCTTCTCAGAGTGAGAGCAAATTCCAGGGTCACCCTCCCAACCTCCCTTGCATTCTTTAGGGAGGGTTCAGTCTCCTCCTCTTATCAGTTCCTCGTTGCTCTGGCGACGAGAGTAAATTCTTGACTCCCCTGGTCGTGACTCTCACATCACCCCTCTCTCCATCCTTATCCTCCCCCTCTGAGTTCTCATGAGAACTTGGCAAAGGTGGGAAATCTGACATTTCAGATGATGAAAAGGTCTCCACATCTCCTGCCTCTTCCATATCGTCTTCCGATGGGTCCTGAAAAACATCTGCAACATTAATAGAATCAGCCCCCCTCCCTCCTGCCATCTGCCAGGCTGAAGTAGATGGCCTTGGGCTGCCAGACCGATGTTGCTCCCCCCTTCCAGCCTCCACCAAACCTTCCTCCAGTGCTCTGTCCCCTCCTTCTTCTTCCTGCTGATTAACTGCTGATGTTCCAGACAGCTCTCGAGGTTTGGGTTTGTTAGGGAAACGCCTATGGAAAGCAACTACCATCTCTGGGGCATGAACATTCTTCGCATTCTCCCAAGAACGGTCTGCTTCAGGGTAACCCTTCCAGTGAATCAAATATTGAAGTCCTTTCCCTCTCTTGATACCGTTCTCCGAGCAGCTCCCAACTGCATCGGTTCCCCTGCTGTGAGGTCTGGTGTTAATGTAGTAGGGGAAGACACTGTAGCCAAGGAATGCTGAGAAGCTACTAAGGGAGTTATAGGTTCATACTGCTTCAACTCCATGAGCCTGGCTTCCACTACAATACCAAGCTGATATAGGCCATCCAGAGTATTTGGAATGCCTTGCTTTACCACTTCCGATCGGATTTCAGGATTCAAACCTTCTCTAAACTGGTCTATAAGAGCCACATCATTCCACTCAACATCTCCCGCTAATAACTTGAAATCTGCAATGAATAATCTTACCGATCTGCCGCCTTGTCTGAGCTTGTGGATGTCCCGACAGGCAGTTAATCGTCTCACTGGGTCTCCAAAGTGCCCCCTGAAAGCTGTGACAAAATTCCGGTAGCTGTTGAGTATTGGATCTCCAGTCTCTATGAGAGGAGTAGCCCACTTGGCTGCAGATCCCTTCAATAAGCTCATCACAAAAGCCACCCATGTTCGATCTGTAGGAAACTCTCCTGGTCTACCGTCCATGAACAAGTCACATTGTGCCAGGAAGGTTCTCATCTGCTCCACTTCGCCTCCGTACTTCTCAGGCATGCTGCCAGGTGAGCGCAGTAACACAGGTTGTGGGAGAGGTGGTGGCTGGACTACCTGTCCGAGCTGCTGCACCAGTTGCCCCATAGCAGCCTGCAGGTTATTAATCTGCGCATCTACTTGTTGCTGGTGCTGTAACAACGTGGCTGCCAATACTTCTGGAGTCAACGCCACTCCCTGTGGATCTGTAGCCATGATGTATCTCCTTCTACTGGAAGGTAGTAAGACTCTGAGAAGATTGATGTCAGGATTAGCTCAGGAAACTCCAGGAGACAGTACAGATTTAATCCAGTAAGGTTTAATGGCCTTTCTCCCGTTACAGAAATCTTCTCAGAGTGAGAGCAAATTCAAGGGTCACCCTCCCAACCTCCCTTGCATTCTTTAGGGAGGGTTCAGTCTCCTCCTCTTATCAGTTCCTCGTTGCTCTGGCGACGAGAGTAAATTCTTGACTCCCCTGGTCATGACTCTCACAGGTTTGGGGGGTTGGGAGTGGGGGGCACTATGTTGTCCTGGTTCACTTCCTTCCTCAGTGGCCGTTCCCAGTCGGTGTTCATAGGTCCAAGAGGTCCGGCCCTCAGCCCCTGCTTTGTGGGGTTCTGCAGGGTTCGGTACTTTCTCCACTTCTGTTTAACATCTACATGAAGCCACTGGGTGACATCATCCATCATCATGGGGTGAGATATCATCAATATGCTGATGATACTCAGCTGTATATCTCAGCCCATGGTGAGTTAAGCAAAGCCATGACCTCCCTCTTGCAGTGCATGGAGTCTTTAAGGTCTAGTTGGGAAGCAATGAGTTGAAATTGAACCCTGGCAAGATGGAATGGCTCTGGGTTTGGGATTCTTTGGTTCATGGAGAATTGCCATCTTTGGTCTTGGATGGGGTTGCAGTGCCCCCAATGGACCTGGTGCATAATCTGGGGGTTCTCCAGGACTCATGACTCCTGCTTGAAGAGCAGATGACAGTCGCGGCAAGGAGGGTCTTTGTGCAACTGTGGGTTGTACAACAGTCACGCCCTTTCCTGGACCAAGAGGCCCTGCTCACAGTCATCCATGCCCTAGTCACCTCCCATCTTGACTTCTGTAACGCGCTGTACATGGGGCTGCCCTTGAAAAGTATCTGGAAGCTTCAATTGGATCAAAATGCAGCAGCCCACATAGTTTTGTGCAAGTCTAGATTTGCACATGTGTCACCTCTCTTGCAGGAGCTTCACTGGTTGCTGATTTTCTTTTGGATCCACTTCAAGGTGCTGGTTATCACCTTTAAAGCCCTACATGGTTTGGGGCCAGGTTATTTGAAGGACTGCCTTTTCTCAATTTCATCTGCCTGACCCACCAGATCAGGGAGACAAGGTATGTTATGGGTCACCTCCATTAAGGAGGTCCATCCAGTGGGACCAAGAAGAAGGACCTTCTCTATGGTGGCTCCCTCCCTGTGGAATATCATCCCCATGGAGATAAGACTAGCCCCACCTTAATACTCTTCTGAAAGGCCCTGAAGACATGGTTTGCCAACAGGTCTGGGGATCCCAGATTAATATGGAGCCCATCAAGTGGTTTGTTTGAATGTATTGTTCCCAGGGGGGTGGGTGTGTAATGAGTTTATATTTGGGGTTTCATTTCTGTAAGCTGCCTGGAGATGCCGTGAGTGAGTTGGGTAGCCATATAAATTGCTTTAATAAATAAATAAAAATAAATAGTTCGTGCCACCTGTCAAATCCTGTTATGGTTGTCACTACAAAATCCTTGTATGACAAAGACTAATTATATATATAAATAATTTGCCTAATATTTATACTTCCAGGGAATATTGGGAATGTATTCACCATCAAAATTCACAAAAGAGAATTTAGGAGAGAAGCAGATTTGAAAGCTGTACCAGCTCCATTAATCTTTCAGAAGTGGGATACATAAATATGATTCTCTGATCCACTGAGAACCTTTTTTAGTTAAAAAGGTCTTCCATGCAGCTGTTGAAAAACAGATTTTTAACTCTTGCCCCATAATACTCAACTATCATAGGCTACAAAACTCCTTGCTTCTTTCAACATATGACCAATATTTCACAGAGGTTTAATAGAGTCATTTCAGTCTTAATTATACATCCTTTTGCAATATATTTACCATTAATATACTCCTAGTTACTATGCCTTAAAATTCCTTTCATTCCAAATATCAATGTCCCTAATTTATTTCTATGCAAACAACCATGTCAGTTTAATAAAATGTCTTAGTGGCATGTATAATGACATCATTTCCCTTAGGGATGGTCAGGAAAAATGACCTTCCATTTTATGAAAGAAGAGGGTTAATTTTTATTGTCAACCCAAGATAATATGTGTTTGTACTTAAAGAACCCAACACGATAACAAAGCACAGTTCAGTTTTATTCACAGGAGTTTGTAAAGGGATATTTCTCCTGAATCCATTTTTATAAATTATTTTAAAGGCCTTACTGATTTTTAATTGGGACTGACACCTAATTTGTCTAGTTTAGGGATTTCCTAGTTTAGGTTTGGCAGGGATGGCTCACATGTCAAGGCTCAAGAATGCTGCTTTAGGCTCAATGATCTCTACAAGTAAATGCAATATTCTGTATGCATGCTTCCTTCTTCCAGCTATCCATCCCCTGAATTGAAATCAGCCATTTCTGAGAGCAGTGTGATGCAGTAGAGCATTCCCTAAACCAGTACCCTCCAGATATGTTGGGAAGTCCCAGCCAGTTTGATAAAGTGCATGTCCATCCCTGGCATTAAATTTCTTCAGTGCAGCAAGAAACCTTGAGAAGCCCTGTTTACTTCATAGACTGCATTCTGGGGAAATCAGGAAGCCTAGTTATGTCATTAAGTAGCAATTTATAATTAACTTATTCAAGTATCTGTGAAGGACGGGTTGGAGCCAAGGACAGAGACAACTCCTCCACCCACATGTTCATGCAGAAATTGTTGCTGCCTTTTACCAAAATCTGAAGATTCGCTGAAGGCAGCTGCCATAAAGCTGTTCTTCTCTTGCTAGCTTAACCCACACTGGATATGTTATTTATTCCCCTTTGAAGGGAGATTTGAGGTTGAGTCAAGGACATCCCAATTTTGGCCAGACCATAAGCAAATGTTAAATTTTGGCCGGGATCCTTTAAGTTTTCTAAAATACCTGTGTACTTTTCTGATGGGCAATATGCAGTGGTACATCTTCTTACAATGCTTCACTGTGTTTAGCAGTGCAATCTGGATCACACTTTTCCATCTAAACGATATTCAGAGGTGTTGACGATGTTTTAAAGCACTAATCTATACAATCAAACATATAAAAGCAATACTATTTTATTTCATTTATTTTTACAATGTACAGATCACCCATTCATGTGAGAGGGTTTAGAAGGCTTGCAAATATCCATAAGGGATTAAAAACATATTCAAACCTGGTTTAAAAGCTGTAAAAACAAACTAAAAAGCCTTTAAAAGTCAGAATAAAAAGAAATGTTTAAGCTACCTCCTAAATAAATAAATATAGCTCCTAACCAAAGCTCTGCAATGCACATAGAAACAGGTGGATCTTTGATTGCACCATCGTGGCTGGCATCTTCACTTTTTTCCCTCACACCCTGTTGACACCCCTGTCATAATTCTGACATAGAAAAGGCAGAGATCACTGCTGATGTTAAGTAGATCTATGATAGAACCTGCAAAAGGTGTCCCACTGAAGACCTACAAGTGTAGAGCAAGCTGTGTAGCCCTCAGCAATCCTGTAATAAGCAGTGAAAAACCCTTGAGAAAGAGTTCCAGGGCTTTAGACCTGCCCCAGTCTTCATGGTTTAGGGCTGAGAAGCTCCTTCCTCACTTGCTGCTGAATTTTGGCTTCACAGTTTACAGTTAAATTTTAGCAGTGCTAAAATAGTTTGCTGCTTTAATTTGATGGTGGAGTGTAAAATAATAAGATACAAAATCAAATAACAGCCAAAATAAAAAAGCCAATATGGTCCCCATATGATTACTTCTACCTCCATCCAGATGGCCTTACTCACTCTTGCATTGTGCTCCTGCCCATTCTTGAGAGCAGTCCTCAGACAGTAAAAAGTTGTTCATCCCCTCTTTAAACTCATAAGAAACAAAGAACCGTGTCTTATCATTCATATGGTAGAATGACACAAGGTTCAGCTAGGCATGAGGCTAGGCATGATGCTAATATCCTGTAAGCACTTGTTACAACTGAGCTTTTAAAATGTAAGTAGTCACTATGGGAAAGAACAGAATTGAAACTGAATCAGCCTGGGTATCCAGAAATCATAATGATGTCACATGTGTTGACTTCATTGCACAAATAAAAAATGAATGATCTAATTTGTATCAGATCCCAGCATAAATCATTTACATGATGATGTCATAACAGATGTGATGTCATTTGCCCTGCCCCTTTGCTTCCCCTGTGGACACTGAAGTGCTGCAGATGAGTGTTGGGAATGGAATTCTGTTCTCTTGCCACTTGTCCTGATGAAAATCCACATCCACTCCCATCTCTCTCTCTCTCTCTCTCTCTCTCTCTCTCTCTCTATATATATATATATATATATATATATATATACACATCCATCCATCCATCCATCCAGCAAATTTATGTAGCCACCCATCCTAACTAAGAAGCTGTAGACATCTAACAAAACACATGAATCAAATAACATATCAATGTTATAAGGCAACAGAAAATAATAATAATAATAATAATAATAATAATAATAATAATAGAGGCCCTTTGCAAACGTTGTTACAACACTGAACAGAACACTCATATTAGGCTCCACTAACATTCTGATTGCAGTGCAAGAGGACAAAGCCACGTTTCAAAGCCTTCTAGAAGATCAATAGAGTCAGGACTATCCAAATATTGGCCGGGGGGGGGGGGCTGCTCCATAGGTCAGATGCCACAACAGAGAAGGCCTATTTCCTGGGTCCCATTAGTTGACATTGACTCAAAGAAGAGATCCAGTGCATGCTCACCCTTCCACATCTGGTGGGATGAGCAGAAACAATTGGAAACAGGTAGTCCCGCAAGTAACCTGGCCCTGTGCCATGTATGGCTTTAAAGCTGACAACCAACACCTTGAATTACACCGAGAAACCTACTGGAAACCAGTACAGTAGTGTTACTTGGGCATAGCATGATGCACCCCGAACCCCACATGCTGCTGTAGCTTTCAAATACTTTCTGAGGGCAATCCCATGTAGAGCACATTGCAGTAGTCCAACAAGGAAATAACTAAAGGAGTGACTATAGTGAGTAAGGAAGATGACCTTGATGGAGATATGCAAGCTCCATTATCCTACTTGCCTAGAGACATAAGTACAATAACAACAGAGAAATAAGTGTGTTTGGGTACTTTTACTGCCACTAGGTAATCCCCTTAGTCAGATTCACTCTTCATCTTCTTCCAGCAATGTTCTAGGCATCTCTTTTATCATTTCATCTCTTAGAGTCCCTCTGAAAGCCAATAAGTTCTTTGGGATCCATGCATATAGAGAGTCTGCACAGGTACAATCCAACCCAAGGCCACTGCCACCTGCTCGTTCCCAACAGTAACTAAGGCCTTCTTAAGCTGCACAAAAGAACAACAGGGACTACCTGTCAGCCTTCAAGATAGCCAAGCCATGAAATGCTGCAAAGACTACTGGAAGTCTTCTTTATTGTTGTAGGGTATAATAGTAGAATCTTGAAAGCCTGCCAAAGTTCCCTTTGACCCCTCTTACACTATAGAGAATCAAGCCTGGGTTATTTTGAATCTCACACATTCCTTCCTTTCTCAGGACTAAGTTGTCATTTATTATATAGTAATGATTCTGCTAACAATTCTTGTATTCCTATTACAATGCTATCTCTGCATTCTTCTACACTACCCCAAGCTTCCTTTGGAACCCCACCAAGTCCATCAGGTGGTTGGAGCAGACCCTTCTTCCCTGCAGTGGGAGATAAGCACTGAGAACTCAAAGGCTAGCAGGGAGTGATCTGTCCAGGGTGAGGGACTAACTCCAGATCATGTTACCACTGCCCTGAGACAAAAAACAGATCTAGCATGTGACACCACCCCTACTGTGAGTCGGGCCTTCGATAATCTGGATCAGGTCCATGGCTGCCATGGTGATCATGAATTCCCAAACCACCTTCCCTTCTGGGCTCAGAGAAGACAAGTTGAAGTTCCCCAGAACCATACATCTGGGGAACTCTATTGCCAACTCAGCCATAGCACTGAGCAGTTCAGATAGGAAAACAGCTATGAAGCAGGGAGACTGGTACACTAGGAGCAACTCTATCTAATCTGTAAGGCCCAATTTCACAAACAGGTCCTCATGTCTGCTTATCTGCAGAGCAAGCCTTGGAAGCCACAAGAGTTTCACAGACACAATAGTCACACCCCAGCATCTGTCCCCGAGTCACAATTAGTGCTGCACCCAAAACCCAGGTAGTTGTACTTCTGAGAGGAGAACCACTCCTCTGTGGCAAAACAGGTTTCAATAATGCATATCAGGTCAGCCCTCTGATCCTCTGATTAAATCACAGATGAGGTAGCCTTATTACAGATTGACTTTGCATTAAGTAGCAGTGGATAGAAACCAGGGCCACCAAAGCTTCAGAGGCCAGGCCTTGCACCCAAGCATTTCCCCAAGGGTGGCCCACTCTTATCTTCCCATGTCTGTCACCACCAAAATGCTGCTGCTGCTTGCTTTCTCTCCCCTCGTAACACCCACCACCTCCAACTCTCACCCTCCCTCCCCCAGATCAAAGGGCCCCACCTTACATTAGCTGGCACACTCTTCCAAAATAACTGCCAATCTAAGCACTCAGCATCTGAAACCTAGTCAGCTAGCCTACCAACCACTCCCCTCACATATACTGAACATACCACACCATCCCCTGCCCTCCACTTCTTATCCAGGAAGCTGGAGGAGGGGAAAAAGCTCACCAAAAGGGTGAGCCAGGTAGATCCTTTCCCTTTTGACTCACTTGAGAAGGGGCAAGCCACTCCACCCTGCCCCCAAGACTTTCTTCCAGGACTTCTACCACAGAGAGCACCAGTCTAGTCCCATTTGCTACTCAATCTTTTGGAGGTAATGCTGTAACAGAACAGGGGCTGCCATAGGATGCATGCCATAGGCTTTGGCACCAATAGGAGCTTCCCTCCCAGAAAAACAGGCATTTGAGCAGGTTGAGTCACGGCAGAAGGAAAATGGTTTGAGCGCTGTCCTTCTGCTGTTCCTTAATTCCATTTAATGCAGGGATGGATAATATTGGGGCAAAACACAGCAGGTGAGGTCATGATATAAAGTAGAAAAGCCATGTCACACAAATTAGCAAGGCCAAAATTTCTGTTTTGAATGGGCCTTTGTGGGCATTTTTTAAAGAAAAAAGCAACTTATTTCATGTGCTTTCCAGTTAAAATTAGTGGGAAATAAGTGTGCTATCTAGCTGCTTGGTCTACAGATATATTGGAGCTGCATTTGGCCCTAGGACATGCTCATGCTTACTCTAAGATAGTCTAGTATCCCAGTTTTTATCTCTGTTTTACAAACATTGTAGCACTTCTGGGCAGATTTTCCATGGTCTTCTGAGTTGCAGCCAAAGACCACTGAGGTCCATGCATTCATTTGCATGCAATGACCTCTTCTGCACACATGCACATATCATACATACCCCACACACTCTTATTCCCCTCCCTTCCTTTAAAGAGCCACCTGCAGATGGCTGGCTAGGAGCTGATCATTTAATTTCCACCCATTAGGGACAGCAGCAGGAAACCAACAATCAATTTCTTGCCAGACAGATGAATTTACTGACCTGTAAGTAGGAGCTTCCAGTGGCTCGAAAATTTGCCCTAACTTTGACTAAAGTACACATTTGGCCCTTGGGCTAGAGGTTGACCAACCATACCTTTAAGCACTAGGACTTAAAATAATTCTGAACACAGCTGCTCACCCAAGCTTATCCTTGTTGTGACATGGGAAGCATCTAATACTCCTGGCTGTGCAATTTCAGTTTAATTATGTAGGAAAATCACAGCATTTCTTGCATAGTGAACTGATTCCTAGGGCTTATCTGCAGTACAAACAGAGTCTGATATCCTAACTTCCACAAGATTTTGGGGAAATTGTAGTTTTTGTAACACGTCATTAATTCTCCAACACAGGTCCCTAAACCTTTCCCCATCCTTGTAGAAGTCTTTCTCCCAGTTTTCCCTGATGAGAGAAAGTGCCCATTAAACCAATTTACATCTATACTGTAAATAAAGCTTTTGTCTCTCAGTATCATGATGATTAAGGTAGATCAGAATACGATTTAGCTCAGCCTTTTTGTATTTCCAAATGTGAATTTGCAAAACGTAGATTGGCCACTTTATGTACAATGTGTATTGTGCCTTTGTCATGAAATACAAGACAAATGAAGGCTGAGAAATATAAATAATTGAAATGGCTAATTATAATGTGAAGGGGGGAAGAACATCAAAAAAAGAAAAGCTCACAACAAAGATCTCTAATATTACTGGTTAAAAACCAATTGGACTGTAAACTTTAATTCATCTACTAAATGTCAAGCACCATTGGATGTATCAGCGGTTGCCTCACCTCTCCTTGTTATTAATACATGCTTAACTACAGTGGAAATTAGAAGGTCGGTAATAATAGCCTTCCAAAACACTTCAGATGGAAATTTCAGTTTGAAATTTGCTGAGAATTCTATTACTCTAGTAACGAGCTCAATAAAAGCTAAACGTTAAAATAGAAGCCTTTCATTTAGAGCTGCTTAGTTTGTGACATTATACACATGTGTGGTCTGTCTTTCTTTCTTTCTTTCTTTCTTTCTTTCTTTCTTTCTTTCTTTCTTTCTTTCTTTCTTTCTTTCTTTCTTCTTTCTTCTTTCTTCTTTCTTCTTTCTTCTTCTTCCTTCTTCCTTCTTCCTTCTTCCTTCCTTCCCTCCCTCCCTCCCTCCCTCCCTCCCTTCCTCCATCCCTTTAGGGATATGTGCTACATTGAGTTTCACCGGGATGTAATCCAGTTCTGTAGGAAACAGTGAAGTCAGGGGTCACCCTTTCTTTGAAAGCTACTTAATTCCTTTAATATCCAGACATGTTGCATTCAGCACACTCCATATTGTTTTGTCACTCTGGCCCTTTGCCCAAGATTACTGTGGGCAAAAGTTACCTTGGAAATGTAGGTACTGACATCTTCCTTTTTCTTTCTCTCAGAAAATATAATGGAAAGCCACTTCAACCATGATGCTTGTATCAAATTCCCCAAGTAGAAGACTTCAATCCACAAATTTAGTGCCAAGCATCTGTGTTTGCGCATCATCAAGTATGTTCTGGTCTATGTTGCTTTACATGTATTTGGTCATAATATCAGTTCACCCCATAGCCAAGTGCATAAATATCCACATTTATTTTCATACATGTTTTGGACAAAATTATGCACTATTTTGTATGCTTCTTTTTTAACATACACATTTTTATACAAATCATTCCCTAACATGTGCATTTTTGTAAGCAATTTGGGGCAAAGAACTGCATTGCAAAGGTTAGAAAAATACACTGTCATTTAAAAATGTGGACCAATCAAAATACTCTCCTTCCCCATCCTGATCCAAATTTTAAAAAAAGAACGGAAAGGTTAAACCAAAGAGAAAAGACAAAAGGAAGTTACCATAACTGTCTAAATCATATATCTGTTAATCAAGTAATGCTTTGATCACTGGGAGATGATTCTAAAACAACAAAACTAACTAAAAAAGCCCTTACTGATGAATAGATAAACAGTGCATTGTTTATCATAATTCAGGCATAAAGAAAACCAAGGGGAATATTTCCATTTTGCATTAAGAGGTACTTTAATACAGCAGCCCGAACTTCTCTTGAATTTAAAAACAAAAGAAACAGAAAATAGACTTAGGTAGTGACAATTCAACATATAAGACTGTGGTGCTGGATGGTTTCAGAATATAGGAGGCAAAGCACTGGACAGTCCTTGAAGCCAACTGGAAACAATATTTTATAGGAAGTGAGCAATCAAATGTCTGTGTTGCAGGGAAACTCCTGTCAATGAACACTTTGCATTGGCTCATGAATGTAAGAGAAGGAAAAGGATGGAAAAGCTACAACGATATAAGGAAAGCCCAGGCTATACACAAGAGGTTGGTTATCCAGAATATGGTGGTAGGAGTAGCTTGGAGCTCCTACCTAGTACCTCCCAGATTAAGCTTCATAGTCTTTCTTGACAACAATTGGGTGCATAGAAATAAGCCCATCCAAGAAATGAGGAAGCCACTTTGCTGTAGATGGAAGCATCCCCAGGATGAAACATAGCTTGGAAACTAGTAGGAGGAGAAAGAAGAATGAGGAAAAGTCACCTCCCTGCTTCCCCCAGTGAGAACCTCCAACAGATCAAGTCTTTTCATGAATAGAAGGAGATCTCCGTTTCATGGAAAGACAATTCAGGATCCAAGGCAACATCAACTTTATTTCTCAGCAAAATGATGGACAAGCCTTTTTGTCCCTCAATCAAAAGTTCTCCTTCCGTACAGCATAGAGTTGTTAATTTAAGCAGAATGTTACCTGTCAGGAATGCTATAGTAGTGGATTCCTGCACTGGGCAGAGGGTTTCCTGTGCCATGGAAAGATTCTGGAAGCTCTTATCACATAAATCATACAAATTAGTAAACTGAGGTAGACACTCAGCCCTACATCCTCCTTACTGTTTTGGTTCAGAAAGCAAAAATAAGCTGTGACTTAATATTCCTTGGCATTTTGTTTTCTTACAAAATTGTGAATAAAAATAAGCCACTGTGTCCTTTTGGGGTGGGGTGGGACAGGGAATCCAAGGTTTTGAATTTGCTCTTTCATTACTATCTTTCTTTTGCTCTAGTCTATTGTCTTCATCTTTTACCAACACTGCAAACAACAGTCAATGAAGCTGCAAGAATCCAGTGCAATTGTCTTGAAAGGTGCAGTAAGCCCCAGAGTACTTTGAACAGAACAGGCCAGTGCATCAAACTCTGCATGCAAGTTTCGCTTATTGAAAAGAGAAAGACATGCTCATTTGCTCTCCCCTGACCTTTCCAAAGATTGGAAATGTTTGAAAAGCCTGTACAATCATATACATAAACGTAAAGGTTAGTAACAAAATTGCACATCTGGATCATCCTGCAAGAGAATGTTATAGATTACTACAGTTTGTATTCTTTCAATTTTTCACACAGCTGCACAGATACCAAGAGGAAAACTATCTAGCAAAAGTAGATTGATTTTTTTAAAAAAAACCTTTAAGAAAAATCTCAATAGAAAGCAAAAGATCAATGCATTCACATCTGAAGTACCAAGAAATTGATAAAAAGAGCTATCTTCCTCCTCTACCTCTACAAGCCCATGATCCTTCATCAGATGTAATTTGCATGGAGGAAATAGAAAAAAAAAAATTAAGGAGCCCTAGAATACAGGATGAAATTTGTCTTTATGATCATAAACTGTGTGTGTAGGTTTGTGTCGGTATAAATTGTTCATGCTGAAAGCTCAAATTTGTTTAGTTGTTTGACTGGGTTGTTCAACTAACTTTTACTACACCTTTCCATTCCAAAGAAAGAATAGCTAACTTAACCAAAGACATTTTGCTACCTTAGGCAGAGCTGCAAATGGTGCTTCCTGCCTCCTGCCACCAGCCAAACACTCAAGCTACCATGATAATTCGGAACCTCAAGCAAAAAATCTCAGTAAATGCAGCAATGGTAAATTAATTGGCTGACTACACAGCAACCTTATTTTGCACCAGCTGTAGCTTCCAATTCATCTTCAAGGGCAGACTCATAAGTATACTGCAGCTACTTAAACAGGAAAGTTACTGCAGTATGGACTCTGGTTGGAGTTAATGGCCACAGCCAGATGCAGTTTGGATTGAAGTTATGGAAGTGAATCTAGGAAAACACCAATGCTGCATATTTGTTCCTTCAACAAGAGTGCAACTTTGGTTAGAGTTAGAGATATATGCAGTTCCCAGGCCTATGAGCTACAGAGTATCTGATGGGACCCACTCTTAGTTTATTGGGCTGCATCCAGTATACTGGTCAAAGACCTGCAGTGTTACTCAATCCCAATCTCTCTGCCCCTACCCACTGGCTTCCTATACTTATAGGAAGATAGCAAGGATAAAGGAAAACTACCATGGCACCCCAGGCAGAAGTCCCCTAGTACCACCAATTGAAATCAATCCTGTAGGTAGGAGTGGAACCACTGCAGAACAATTCCTCTCACTCCAGCCCCAAGCAGCTGGCTCACTAGGGTCCAATAGCTGAGCATCCAAAGCTGCTGAGGTATCCAAAGTTGTCCTCTCCTTATAGATTCCCCCCCCCCCCAAACCTTGCCTTTCCCTTGGAGCAGGTCATCTGTCAGGGCAGAGCAGTTTTGTTATCAGAACCCAATCTGAAACCAGACCAGAATGAGTCAAATAATATTTTGCAAGAACGAGGGAAACTGGTGGGCAAATACCCTCTCAGGTATCTTGGACCAAAAGAGGATATTTCTGACAGGTAGTGGTAGGTCTCAATTTAAGGGAATACTCTATAAAAGTCAAATGACTAGCATGCTTTGTGTTACTGAACCTCTTGACCATCTCAAAGTTTTCTGCAATCCCAAATTTCCATTCCATTCATTCAGGCTTGGAATGAACAGATGAATCCATGGTCATCCTCAGGGCAGGCAAGGGAGAAGCAAATGAAGAAATGTGCATTACAACTTTGCAGAAATGCCATGACCCATATACTTGTCTCAGGCATCAGGATATAAGTATACAAGAGTGGCATTTGGATGATGATGTCACTGTGCATGGGTCATCATTTTTAAACTTCACTCAATTTGCTGAGGAGGCTACTGGTTGAAGCTTTTCCAGACATGGCGAGAGATGCTGTTTTTCACGTCTTCACATCAGGCTGATGTTAAGTACAGATCACTCCCTGGTGGAAAAGTTGGCCACTTTTCTTTGCCAAGGTTTTTTTGTTTTTGTTTTTGTTTTAACTGCTTGAAGATGGGAAGGGAAGGGACGAAATGTGCTGCAGATGGTTTCAGAAAATAGCTATAGCAAGATTTATTTTTTTATTCTGCATTTTGGGCAGAACTGATTTGCTGCGGGGTTTGGGAGGCTGCATTTCTCCACGTTTTCTTCCTATTAAAGACTTTTATTACTGCTATTCACCTGTCGTTATATAACATTAGACAATTACACAGCACACCACGGGCTCTATAATAAGGGGGGAAATATTTCTTCCACTTTTATGATGAGAGCAAAAAAGAGGACATTTAATCAAAACATACAGATAAATCTTTAATATATATTTTTAAATGTTGCTAATGCTGCTTTCTATCCTTTCAAAAATTAGTTATGAGGAGTCCCTGGTATGAACATAAAAAAAGAGGAAGGAAGGAAGTGAAATGTGCATGAAGAACTCACGTTTTGATTGCCAGGCGATTGACAAAATAATTTGTACCCGTCGATTTTCATGAAGGAAATTTTTTACAATGGATTTGTCAAGCAGATTTTTAATTTTAATCAGTAATGAAAAAATGACAACACGGATCACAACAAGGCATCAGCCGTTAAATGGGCTTCGGCAACGGCTGTCAGGAGGCCTCCATTAAGAAGCTTTACCTTTGTGGGCATCAATCACATTCTTCAAACTCATATACATCTTTAAGATCTAATTAGACATTTAAGTTCTTTACCAGCAATTTGCAAAACTGTCACTTACTAACAGTGCAAGACAGTAAAAGAAAATACATCTATATATGTCTGTGTCTGTGTCACATATATAGTCTCTGAGAGATGGTATATCTGACTCCCAAGAGTATTAACTTGAATCCTCCTTGGACATCCAACACTCCCACACTGAATACTGAGATTGGGGTAACTAAGGGGCTTCAAGACTGAGCTATGACTTGCATATAGATTTAAGGGGAGTCAGGGGACAGCAGCCATTATAGTACACATCAGGGTAAGAAGTGCCTTGCCACAATACCACCTCTAAACAATAAATGCCTTCAATCATGATCTTGTCAAATATTTGCATTGTTCAAGGTGGGGTGGGGTTGGGGACAGAGAGTTAAATGCATTGTGAAGAAGTCAGATAAATGCTTAATCTCTTTGCAAAATCAATTTCACAGCCTTGTACAATTGCCTAGTTATGTTCACCATTTAGCCAGAGATAAAACTACTCTGTCACCTTTCTAAGTCTCAGTAGACGTGGCCACACAGGGCCAGTCAGCAAAGTTTGCCTGCCCTATACTGATCAAAAGGGCAAAAAGTGGGCAACAGCCAATCAGGAACTTCATCATCAGAATGAAATAAATTCTAAAAATTGAATTTCCTTTCTAACTTGCTATTGTTTTTAAAAAATTAAATATCATTAAACCTTATATTCCTACAAATACATGGTAACTGCTGAAAGGATACTTTACATTTCCTACTGAAAAGTACAGATAATTCCCTCTATGGAAGAATGGCTAATTAAGTTGTAAGAGTGTACCTCAATTTCCAAAATAGCTTTGTATCTCAAATTAAATGTGACACAGAATTTAACTCAACTTGGAAACCATCTTGGAGTTATAATTCTATAAATGGGCTTGTAGCACATTCAAAATTTAAGTTTCTCTTAACATAAAGTTCTAATAATCTAGCTCTAAACTATTTGTTAAATCAGAATAGATCTTCAGTATCTTGAATAGAAGTGACTCTAACTTTTAATCTTATTTCATGATTTATACAGTGCTAACTCCTGCTGTTGTTAAGATTTTAACAACAACCTATAGTTTTCAAAATGATATACTTACTTAAGTTAGTACTTAAAACTAATTAATCAAATACTGACAATTTTAACCTAATTGTTTTATTTGTCTTTATTTTTTCTTCCTCTTTTATTTATCCATCTTTTTTATTTTTCCAAAATACTTAATAAAAATATAATTTTAAAAAAAGTTATCTGACAAATTATTCCTATTCAAATTCTGTTTTTCAGGCCTCAGAAACTGTTCTATGATTTCACAGAATTGTAACAAACCTGCATGTATCAATATGAAAGCATTATTCACTGATTTTAATGGAATATATTTCCAAATACCGTATTTTTCCGTCAATAAGATGCCCCCATGTACAAGATGACCCCCATTTTTCCAACCCCAAATTAAGAAATCAATATTTTAAAGATAGTGCAGAACACATTTTTATTTAGTGATTAGTTAACATTGACCTGATACACTCGGTGGGAGGAGGTCCAAACCATCTCTCTGCAGCTCTATTTCCAGGCTCTTTTGCATAACTGATTACATTCAAGCACGAGTGAAACTGCCGATAGCTTGTCTCTGCAAACAGACTTCCTCTAATTGGTTTGTTCAGCATCAGCTGACATCAGTTACATAAGGCTCGTGATTGGAGGAAGTCTGTTTGGGAGACAAGCTATTTCACTCGTGATTGGAGGCTAGCAATAGGAGGAAGCCTGCCTGCAGAGACAAAGTATGGGCAGTTTTGCCACCATGGTTCTCTCCTCGGCTGACTTCCTTGAATAAGACACCCTTCAATTTTTAGGGTAAGGATTTTAGAAAAAAGTATCGTCTTATAGTCGGAAAAATACAGTAAGTGTTCCTAGGATTGTAACTAAGCAGTATAAATGTAATTGCTTAAAATAAGCTCCATAACGTCTGTTCTTGCAATTGAACCATAGATCCTAATTGAACAAGAAGAATTCTAGGATACTTCATAATCTGAATTCTCTTGAGACAAATTAGGAGCATTTCCCAAGTGTCCAGCAGGATTAAACAATTGATTTTAGTTCACTTTATATTTTAGTGTGTGTGTGTGTGTGTGTGCATGTGAGAGAGAAAGAGTGAATATACACATATACACATGTATCCTCCCCCCCCCCCCAATTTATTTGCCACCCAGAATCCATTGGAGTTGAGTGGCTATAACAAATTTGAATTAATAATAATATTATATAGTTCTGGATGATAAGACAATGAATGACGACTTGCATGGTAGCTAATGAGACATTATTATTATCCCATGTCCTACTTGTGGGATTCTTCTTTTTGAATCAGAAAATCATAGACTTGGAAGCAGTCAGACAGCCCATCAAGTCCAACCTGCTAGTCAGTACAGGAAACCAAACTGAAGCATTCCAGACAGGCAGCTGTCTACCTTCTGCATGAACAAATCTATTGAAGGGGAGACCATCACATCATCTCTCTCACTAATTGGTTCCACCGTTGAACTCTTACTATTAGGAAATTTTTTTAAACCATCAGAATCTGCCTCCTTGTATCTTAAATCTATTATTCCACACCTTGCACTTTGGAGTGAGGCACTTGGTCTTGTTTTTTAAAAAAATGTCCTTTCAGATTATTGAAGAGTCCTTCATCATCCTTTCTCAAGGCTACAAATGCCCAGCTCCTTCAACCTCTCCCAGTATGAATTAATTTCCAGGCCTTTGATCATCTTTGTTGCCCTTCTCTGAACCTGTTCCAGATTTCTTCGAATCTTTCTTAAATGCGGTGCCCAGAACTGAACATGGTAGTTGAGGTGAGGATATAACCAAAGCAGAATAAAGTGGAACAAGTATTTATGTGATTTGGAAATCATAGTCCTGTTGATGCAGCCTATAATTATACTTGCCTGAAGTAATCTAGGAACTGATCTCAGGTAAATCCTGCAAGTTTCTATTTTCCTTAGGACACATTAAGCAAGTGACTAATTGTACATCAACTACAAAAATAGTGGCCATTTATCTCAGTCTACTTTCTGTTTATCATAACTTCATTAGTTTTTATCTGACTCCTGTGCACATTTCCCAGTTGACCACAAGTACCAGTCCATGACTGTACACAGAGGAAATTGAAGAATCATAAAATCAAGGCAGGAGTAGATATTGGTAGATGTTTCAGAAGACATAATCTAGGTTACATATTTGAGTAAACTATACATATATATGTATATGTGTACTACCAAGACTTGGCTGGGCCCGGGGGGGTGGCCCTTTTGGAAATGTACCCAGCTGTGTTTCAGGGGTGGCATCAGTTGAGGATGTGGGGCAGGGGTGGGGGAATGGCAATTGTCATACTGGAGTCCCTTACAGCTTTTGGGGGCACTGCTCCACAAGTTAATGGACGTGAGACCCTGTTCATTAAGTTGGGCTCTAGGGAATAGTTGGGACTGTTGCTCTTGTACCAGCCTCCCTGCTGCATAGCAGCCTCCCTGCCTGAGATTCTTGACTCCATTTCTAGGTTGGCAGTGGAGTTCCCCAGGCTAATGGTCCTGGGGGACTTCAATCTGCCTTCCCTAGGAATGGGATCTGAGGTGGCTTGGGAGTTCATGGCCACCATGGCAGCCATGGGCCTATCCCAGGTCATCCAGAGCCCGACGCAGGACAGTGGTCACAGTCTGGATTTGCTGTTCCTGTCAGAGCAGTGGCAATGTGCTCTGGAATTGGGGGAGCTCTCTGTGGTCCCCTGTCATGGTCAGATCATGCCCTAATAACCATATGATTTTCTGGTGCTACCCTCCCCCACTGCAGGGAGGCAGGATCCATTCGAACTGTCCACCTCCAGTGACTGAGGATGCTGAGGGATTTCAAAGGGAACTGGGGGTTATTCCTGAGGATCTGCTGCACAGTCTGCCTCAGGCCTTGGTTATCACCTGGAATAGGAGGGTAGCCAAGGCCTTGGATCAGATTGCACCCATGCAGCCTCTCTCCTTCCATGGTTCCTGTCACTCTCCATGATTTATGGAAGAATTGAGGGAGAAGAAGTGAATTAAGAGAAGCTTAGAGCACCGCTGGCAGAGAAAGAAGAACAAACTCAACCAAACACAGATTGAGAGCCACTATTAAGGCCTACCTTGTGGCAGTAAGGACAGCAAAGCATCAGTACTTTGCCCTTATTGCATCCACAAATAGCTGCCCCGCAGCCCTGTTTCAGGTGACCAAAGCCCTCTTGGGTAGAGGGGCTCTGGGATACACCTTCAGGGCCATGCAGAGGAGTTTGCAGAGTACCTGTTGGACAAAATTGTTCAAATTCATTCTCAGCTGGACACCCGCCTTGGTACAGATCCTGTGGAGATGCCTGGGGCACAATCTTGCCATGTAATCTGGGAGGAGTTCAAACTTGTTGGGCCTGAGGAAGCAGACAGGGTGCTTATGACTGTGAGCTTGGCCAACTGCTTATTAGATCCATGCCTTTCCTGGTTGGTGAAAGCTTTGAGGGAGGTGACATGTGGTTGGGTTTCAGCAGTGGTAAATTCTTCTTTGAGAGAGGGAATGATGCCAGCGCCCCTTAAAGAGGCATTGGTCTGCCCTGTCCTCAAGAAGCCATCACTAGACCCAACATTCTGGGCAATTTTCATCCAGTATCCAATCTTCTCTTTTTAGGGAAGATTGGTGAAAAGGTGGTCATGCAACAGCTTCAAAGGGTCCTGGATAAAGCAGTTTATCTTTCAGTCAAGTTTCAGGTACTGGTCAAACTTTCTGATGACCTCTGGTGAGAGTGAGATGAGGATAGTGCATCCATCCTTGCTCTTCTTGACCTCTCAGTGGCCTTCAATACCATCAACCATGGTATCCTTCTGGACCAGCTGTGGGAGTTGGAAGTGGGCAGCACTGTATTGAGCTGGTTCTCTTGCTTCCTCAGTGGCCAGTTTCATTCAGTGTTGATTGAGGGCAAGAGGTCCCACCCTCAGCCCCTAAACTGTGGGGTGCTGCAGGTTCAGTACTCTCTCCGTTCCTATTTAACAGCTACATGAAGCCAATGGGTAAGGTCATCTATAGGCATGGGGTGACATAGCATCAGTATGCTGATGATACCCAGCTATGTATGTCCATCTCTGATGCTACCAACATCCTGTCTCAGTGTCTGGAGGATGTAGGGGTTGGGATGGGGAGCAACAGCTTCAACTCAACCCTAGCAAGACTGAGTGGCTTTGGGTTTTGGGGCCACCTGGATCTAAGAATTTACCATCTTTGGTTCTGGATGAGGTTGCACTTCCCCAGACAGACCTGTGCTCAATCTGGGGTCCCTTCTGGACTCACAACTCCTGCTCAAAGAGCAGGTGGCAGTTGTGGTGAGGAGGGCTTTTGCACAGCTTTAGGTTGTGCACCAATTGCACCCATTCCTGGATCAGGAGGCTCTACGGTCAGTCACTCATGCCCTGGTCACCCCCTGTATGGATTACTGAAATGCACTCTACATGGGGCTACCCTTGAAGAGTATTTGGAAGCTTCAGTTGGTGCAAAATGCAGCAACACAGACAGTTATGTGCGCACCTAGATCTGCGCATCTTACACATCTGCTCTGCAAGCAGCATCGGTTACCAATTTGCTTTCAGGTCCAGTTCAAGGTGCTGGTAATAATCTATAAAGCCCTACATCGCATGGGGCTGGGTTATCTGAGGGACCACCTCTCCCCAGTGACATCTACCCGTCCCATCAAGTCCAGCAGAAGAGGCTTGTTGCAGGGTCCATCCACTAGAGAATTTCATCTGGAGGGATCCAGGAGGGGGGCTTTTTCTGCTGCTGCACTCACCTTATGGAACATCATTCCCCCTTGAGGCCAGGCTGGCCCTGACCTTGATGGCCTTCTGGAAAGGCCTGAAGGCCTGGCTTTGCCATCTGGCTTGGGGATCAGAAAGTGGTGTGGAGCCCATAGAATGGATGTACTGTTCTTGAATAGCTGTGTTGTCCTTGGGATTGTACTGTATGTCTTTAATTGTGTTATTGTTTTTAATGCTTGTATTGTTTGTATGGTTGTTTTATTTTTTAATTTTTTTGGTACCTTTTATGTTTTAATTGTAAGCTGCCCAGAGTCACAAATGTGAGATGGGTGACTATATAAATTGAATAAATGAACAAGTAAATATAATGTTGCCATTATTTTCAGTGGCAAACAAACTCATGGATGCAACCAGTGGGCTAAAGGACAACACAGATATTAGTAATTCTTTGGCTTATTTAATACAGCTATATATGATTCCCCGTCAGGACTCTAAAATACAGACCTAGGGGAAAAAAATTCTCACTCCCTTCCACATGTAAGAGCTCAGCCAATCTGAGAACCACAGGGATACCCTGAGCCTTCACACTATGTCTTTTGGAGACTTGTGAGGTCCCCTCACCTAAGATTAAGTCACTTTCTGGTCAAGCTCAGATCACAGAGACTTACAGGGACACACCCCTGCAGTTGCATGACATAATACAAAAGTAATTTCCCATTGCCTTCATTTGCTGTGCTTTTTCCCATCACATACTAGCCAGGGCTGGCTCTGCTTAGCTATCTAGCTCGGCCAATACATGCTGCTATGTGAAGAAAGTCCTACAGCATTCCCTCTGGTGTTGCTTTTCACAGGATTTCCTTTCTCCTTCTTGTGACCATGTGGCTTGCCAATATCACCTTTCCATCCACCCCCGTTGTTTGGAGGGGTGCCTTTCCACTCCTCCTTTCACCATGATCCATGAGGAAGGAACCGTTCTTTTCCAGCAGACTTACTGCCACAGTTTTATTCTGCTTGAATTATTAAATAAGAAAGATCATGGCTGTTGGGGAGGAGGGGGTGAAGGTTTTTGCTGGACTTAGTTGTAAACTTTAGTTGATGGCTTAGCATATTATGTGAAACCAGGTAATTGTGATTTTGCTGTGCCATAGATAACAAAACATGGTTAATTATGTGAAGCCAGTCATTTCTGTAATGTCTCATAGTGTGGTTTGGTTGTTGCTTAGCATATAAAAATCTTGTGAAATATGGCTTATAAAAACTCACAGTTAAACCAAGGGCATATTTTATCATCCATAGATGTAAGCAAAGAGTAAAAATGCAACAAAAATGAAGTCCTTTTTTACTTAATATAGTAAAAGGGATCTTGTGCCTTCCCCCCCCCCCCAACCCCCTGTATTGCTGAAATGAAGCCCCCATCATCCCTGCCCTTTGGCCATGCCAAAAGAAACTGCTGGAAGCTATAATTCAGCCATACTGAGAGATCCACCAAGTTCCAAAAGCTAACATGCTTCTCCTTCAAGGTCACTTTAAACCACAGAAATACTACTCAGTACTATTATAGACATTAATATAAAAGATGGATTGTGAGAAAAGCCATTACTCAACACTGAAAATTGTGCCCCGGGCTAATGATGCACAGCTCAGTTACCCTAAGGTGGAAGGATTCCATAGAGAAGTCCCCTTCCTCCTCCTTCCCCTTTCACGATGAGGCAAAGAGACAGGATTCTCAGTTTTCATAGGAGCCTTTGACAAAAAGTCCTGATGCATCAAATGGCAGACATGAGTATATTAGGGCTATTTATTTATTAGTCACCAGTCTGAGTTCACATAGGAAGTCTTTCACATTTTGCAATCACCACCTTTGCAAAGATTGCCTGTTCTCACCTGCCCACAATCTCTATTGCTTAGTTGCAAGATCCTGAGGTTGGCAGGTCTTATTACTCCACTCTTGACCTCTTTTCCACTAGAGTAGCAACAAGCTTTGTCAAGAAAGTTTTCCACGATCTGATGACACCCATGCCTGAAAAGTTCTTGCAATTTGGAAAAATAGCCAAAGCTAAGAAAAGAACTCAATGCTTCCTGCCAAGCCCCCCCTCCTTTTTGGGGGGGAGTAAGCAATTTTGGGAGGTGAATTAGTTAAAAGAAAATGAATCTAAACTTGCCCCTATTAGGTCTATGATAATTTCTGATACAGCCCCAGGGTACAGATTGCAGGTTGTGTGTCTTTTTTATAACTACAGTATTGCTGATATGGTCTTTAAATAATAAAAGGTCACTCCCCCAATCCCGACAATTCATCTGAATTTCACTTTCCAATAAAGCAGTGTTGTCCAAACTTAGCCACCTTAAGATGAGTGGACTTCAACTCCCAGAATTCCCCAGCCAGCATGGCTGGCTGGGGAATTCTGGGAGTTGAAGTCCACTCATCTTAAAGTGGCCAAGTTTGGACAACACTGCAATAAAGCCACAGGAAATCTGCTCCAGTTCCTCACAAATGTCCACTCTTTTACCGGGGGGAAAAAAAAGTTATCTCTGACAAGAATCTTCCATCTCCCACCATGCCAGGGAAAACTGAGTCAAGCAAGTGCATTTTTCTAGACCACTTACTGAAATATCAGCAACCCTCCTAGGCACTGCAGCCCATTTCCATTACTACCAAAGAGTAAGCAAGTTTGCTGGCGGGATACTAGAAAACTCTTTCCAAGGGAGCCTAAGACTGCTTTGGTCTCATCCCCTGCACCCTTTGTAGCCTGCCATATGACATTTATTTGATCACAAGTTGACCCAAACCACACAAGTTTCATACAGAAGTGTTGGGAAATATCCTGTTATGTTTTTGCTGTTCATGGTTAGTGCAGTGATTCTATATGTATATACATATGTGTGTGTGCCTGCACATGCAAGAGAAAACACTAATATTAGCTAAAGAGAAGCTAAAGAAGGAACAGTTTAAACGTTTGCCCATCATTAACTCCCAGCTATGATTAAGAGAAAGCAGAAACACCTTAATAAAAGATAATTTGATTTAAATTACCTTCAAAAAGATCTGAAAAAAAGGAGGACAACACAGAAAAATTCTACTGGATTCTCTTGATCTGACTCAGATGAGCGCTGGATTGTTGACAAAAACGTGAACAAAGAATGATATTCCAGAAAAAAGTGCCAGCTTATAAGCAACAAAATTATTGGAATGGTGGAACAAATTGACTGGACTGTAATTTCAGTGCAGGTCTATGCCAATCAGATGTAGTTCATCCCTTAGTTAGGTCCTGTTTCTAAAAGTTCCATGTGTTGGCATTTTTCCTCATTTTTTCCATAAAATTATTTGCAGTAGGATGGGATTTGACCATATAATTTAATCACTACACTACATATTATTTAAAATATTTCTGTGCCATCCTTCATCAAATCAGATTTCAAGCCAATATAGGGTTGGATCCAGATTTATTTGTAGTAAGACCCACTGACATTTTTGGGACACAAGACCCATATTCATTCTCACTGATGTCAGTTCAATCAAAGGGTAATGAAATCTGAATTCAACCTATTAATAAATTATTTAAAAGGTAATATAATACAATCCAACTCAATATTAGCACTAACAACAGGATAACAAGCAGAAGCTAAATATTACAAAGCAAATTTGGATTGTAAAATTCAAGCTAAACAAAATATTGGTTCACTATTTGACTGCATCAGGAAGTAATCATTTGTATGTGTGAAATGGAAATAGTATCTAGGAGATAGACTTCCACCACAAATACAAAGATCACAAATTATTATCTAGCCCATTATTATCTACTGCATTCTTTTCCAGACTAGTACAGATATATTGAATTTTTTGATGGCAAGAAATTTTGGAAATTAATCTTCCACAGAATGGAAGGGTAGCAGATTAGGAAAAGCTGATCTATTGTGACTAGCACTGGTTCTCCAGGATCTCAGATAATGCTTCTCTCCAGCCCCTGTTTGAATGTGTGAGTCATCCACAGTCATGGATGCAAATCAGTAATAGTGACAGACAAGGGAGCAGTCCAAATCTTCTAGAAGACCAGACAGACATACAGGTAGTGCCTAGTTTAAGAACTAGTTCCATTCCCAAGGCCTGTCCTTAAGTCAAATGTGTATGTAAGCCAGAACAGTATTATTGTATAATACTGTATAAGTAGTATTGTGTAATGAACTCGAACCATTGTGTATTTAACTCAAGTTTTGCTACAATAGGCTCTGTTCTTAACTCTGAGTCATCTGTAACCCGGGTGTTCTTAACCCAGGGACTACTGAATGCCAGGGTTTTTTAGATGAAGCTGAACCAGTCTCTTAGCATGCCTATCCAATATTCATGGGAAAAATTATAAAGTTTAAGTAAGATTTTAAGCAGTTTGGTCTAATCACTATCCTTCCTTCTTATTTTTCCAATCTCTTAATCCCAAATTTCCATCTATCCATTAAGGTTAAAAGACCTGTAGGTCACCCAGTCCATTACTCCCAAGGCTGGCTGACTTAGCTGTTTCAACCAGCTATGATTCACTCTAAGCTTTCCACTGACTCAAAATGAGTTTTGCCTGAATAAGCCTACAGTAAAGACTACAAGGTTTGGTCATAAAAGTGTGAGTCCAAGTGAGTAGGCACTCAGTTGCATCAGCTGCATTGTTTGGAAAACCCTGAGAATGCCCTAGTCTTAATAATTCACTTATTAGTTTTACTATTCACTCAATTAGGAAGTATTTTTTCACACTCTACTGGCATTTAAACCATTTTCCCTGAGACTCTCTGAAAATCAGTTCTCATGTCCTTTGGCACACAGAATGTAGGCCCCTTAATCTTAATTATAAACTTAGCAGTGCCTTTCATAGAAATATGGTGGCCAGCACATCTGCCCCAAAGAGGAAATGCTTCACCAGTAAGTAGGACAAATGAAAAAATTTGCATTCACTGGGCATATGATGTACAGAGGCAGTCGTGTAATAGCGCCAGGATTAGAAGTGATTGCTGACTCCTGATAAAAAGAGTAATACAGTGCATTTCCCATAATGGAAAAGACTGTCCAGGCTTCCATGTCTATTCAGTCTACTATCCAAAGGTTAAGTGTTGAGGGACAACTTAAAGGCCCCTGTTCTCCCTTCCTACTGTTCTTTAAAGCAGACTTTGAAAGGATAGTTCTTGAAACTGAGGATCTTTCTTCTGTAATGTAAGGCATAGAATCATAGAAGTCTAGAGTTGGAACAGGCTATTTAGGCCACTGAGTCCTACTACTCTTCAATACAGGAATTCAGTTGAAAGCATCTTTGACAGATGCTCATCTAGCCTCCACTTGAACACATTCAGAGAAAGAAAAACCATGAACTCTGTGAATAATTGGTTCCACTGTCAGGCTGCTGTTATTGAGAACTTTTTTCTAACATTGTTCTAATCTGTCTTCCTGTTACTTAAAACTATTACTCGGTATCCTGTACTCTGAATTGTGGAAAATAAGCCTTGATCTTCTCTATCACATCCTTTCAGGTATTTGAAACATACTAGTATTGCCCTTCAATCTTCTCTTCTCAGAGCTAAACACTGTCAGTTCTTCCAATGTCTCTTTATATGACTTAGTTTCTACTGTTCTGATCACCCACCATGCTATTCTCTGAACTATTCCAGTTTCTCTGAATTTGTTTCTGCTTCCAAATGAAGAGCTCTGCAGTTCTGTCCATTAAATTTCATATTGTTATTTTTAGCCCATTTCTCGAAACTATCAATATAATTTCATATTTTATGTCTGCCTTTTAGGAAATCAGCTATCCCATTCAATTTTTGCCATTTGCAAGTCTGACGGGTTTTGTCTCCACCTCTTTATCCAAGTTGTTAATAGAAATATGAAGAGTAAAAACTCATGGATTGAATAGCTCTCAATCTCTGCCTCCAGTTGATGAGGAATTCCTCTTTTAATATAATTTTCAATCCAAGTATTTGTTCACCTATTATGCCATTTAGCCCATGCAAAGGTAGCTTGCTAATTAGAATATCATGTGATGCTTTGTCAAATGATCTGCTGAAATCAAGATATTATTTCTATAGCATTCCCATCATCTACTAAGGAAGTTACCTGATTAAAAAAGACTTTCTATATAATTATGATAATTGTTGCATTGTTTTCAAGATGCTTACAGATCAATCTTTGTATGATTTGTTGTGGAATATTGTCAAGTATTGATGGCAGACTGACAAGTCTATTTTCCCTGGATAGGTACAACATATGTCTTTCTTCAAGTGTCAGGTATATCATCAGTTCTCCAGGTTTTCTGAAAATAATACATGACAATTCAGCCAGACCATTAGCAATTTGCTTTGGTGCTTTAGGGTGCAATTGATCAAGCCCTAGATATTTAAATTCATTCATAGAAAATAGGTATTTCTTCATATGTAGCCACACTACATACAGATTTAGTAGCCTCTATAGGGCTTTGGTGCATAGGTATGTTCAAAGCATGAGTAGTTCCCACATGGAGCTCTGAAGAGGAAGATGAATTCTAGAACTGAATATGACCAATTAATCTTCCATTCAATGCTCCTGATCAAGGACCTGTGGGAGGAGGGAAAGGGGCTCAAAATGCCCCATTCAAAGGGGTCACTTCCAGCTTTGGAAGGCTATAGATCACTCCTTCACAGGTTCAGTTAATTAGAATTTGAATTATCCAGCAAAAAGGAGATAATATTTGAAAAATACAGCAGCCTTTGTTAATTCCAAACTGACAATGAAGATATGATTCTATGCAATCCATTTCTTTCTTTCTCCCAGAACATTTCCAACACAACAGATTGTTACACAGAATACAAACTCTGCAAGTTTCGTTGACATCAGATATATAAGAAGCTTATGTAACCCTTGTGCAACAGTACTTTAGCAGCTTTCAGCCCCTTATATCTGTCATTTGGCAATGAGTGAAGAACCTCCCAAAATTTTGTAATAGTAAAATGTTTGGCTGTCCTGAAGGGACAGCAGTAAAACTTAACATGTTGCCTAGGAAGAGGCCTTAATTAAGGATTGCATTCGTAGCTGGAGGCCTCAGTCTGGCTGGAAAATGAATCTGATCTGGAGAAGATCCATTTCAAGAAATGCTGACAAAAGTAACCATCGAGGCCAAAATCTGCCTTGCTATTTTCCCTCAGAAGGGATACGCCATGGGGGTTTTGTTGTTCTTGCTTTGGAGCATTTTTTTCCCTTTTATTTCTTTCTTTTTAAAGGGACACATTATTTAACGATAACCAGGTTTTCTTTTGTCAAATTGAAACAAAGTCTTGGCTGAACCCAATGATCCCTCTAGGGACTTCTTTCCAGGCTAAG
Organism: Liasis olivaceus; assembly: GCA_030867105.1. NCBI lineage: Eukaryota > Metazoa > Chordata > Lepidosauria > Squamata > Pythonidae > Liasis > Liasis olivaceus. Next base: position 33,734,648 of record CM061349.1, on the reverse strand, counting down.
CTGACCTTTTCTCACCAACACTTAAAAAATCAACCCCCCTCCTTTTCTTTCCTTTAGACCCATCAAAATTAATGGAAGCTATGCAAGAGGAGTGCGTAATGTGGAGTCAGGGTAGGACAGCAGGCTATTGAGTTCCCTCAGGCTAGCTGTGCTGAAATGTGCTTCATGTAGTCAGTGAATAGCACTGGAAATTCATACGACTTTGAACGATTGGATGACAGGGGGTCTGCCACAAGCCCCCCATGTTCTTGCATCCTGGCAGAGCTTCGGTGCCTTGCCTTCCATGCATCATGGAGAGTGGTAGGATTGCCCTCATGAGAACTAAGCGATGGTTGTTGCTCATTTATTGCCATGTCATCACAAGGATTTTATGAGATCATGTGCAAAAAGTCAGGATGTGGTTCAGTATAGGATACAGTGAACAGAGAATCATTTCTTGAAAAGGACACACTCTTTCCCCTTTAGAAAGCTCAGCACAAAATAAATGCAACCCTCCACAAGGTAGGTCTGGAATTCAGTAGCAGAGCAATTAATTTTTGAGCCATCAACATCTGAAATAGTCTTGCACACAATTTCTCAGCATAACTCTAACTTCTTCTCCATGATATTATTTAATCCAGATCAACAGTCACCATGTTTCCCTACATGCTAGCCTAAACACAGTTTATAAATGCTCTCTGTCCATTAGCATGCATTGCAAGTGTGGGAAATAATCCAATTGTTTTACTTGCTTCACACTTTCCCCCTCCCTGATGGGTTTTTGTATTGCAGCCACAAAGGATCCAGCTATTACATATGCAGAACCAGAACTTCTGGAAAATGAAGCACAAAGCAGTGTTGAATCTCTAAGGCCAATTACAACCCCTCTGATTTTAAAGGATTATAGGCAAGCTGACTTTATGCAATAATTTCCAGGCTAATTACAATTTAGAAAGCATCTTCTCTGTTGTCAAAAAATATTTAATGTGCCATGGCATTAGCAAATAATCTAATTCATTTTTATTATTATTTTATTTTAGTTGGTCACACAGCATGATCACATACAAATCCCAGAGCTATTAAACAGAGAGAACATTCTCATTTACAAGCGCGATCTCTTGCTTGTTCAGAACTGGTAATCAAATGTGATTATGATTGTGCCGAACTTCCATAATGCCAACCAGCCCATGTTCACTGATAACCAGTCTTTAGGAATAGAGTAAACTCTTTATGAATAAAATCTAACCAAAAGGAAAGAGGAAAATGACCAGTCTTTAGTCAGAATATTAGCCATCTAATAGAGGTCAGCACCCCAATACAGTTAAACAATATAACAGAATTGCACCTAAATGGATATGTCAGTTTTTTATAGTATTAAATTATTTAGCCATAATTACCCCAGCATGTGGATACTATAAATGTAGGTCTTGGGAGGATAACAGAACAATCTGCTTTGTTCATTCAAACTGATGGCTTGCCAGCCCAGCTGTAAAAGACAGCGGATGTTGCAAGCAACAGACAGGTTTGGGGGAAAGACCTGGGGATTTTTATGGCATCTGAAATTAGCTGGATGCTGAATTCTGTATGTTATAACTCAATCTTTCAATAGAAGAGAATATACAAAGCTCAGGGTTGAACTATGGAGTCCTTGGTGCTCCCTGAGCTTGGTTGTTTGCTTGCAGACGTTTCATTACCCAACTAGGTAACATCATCAGAGCCCTGATGAGCACTAGTTGGGTAATGAAACACCTGCAAGCAAACAACCAAGCTCAGAGAGCACCAACTCTTGGCATAGAACTGCAGAAACTACAAACTCAGAGCATGTCTTCATTTTAAAAACACATTTAGAAATAGCTTGCATTTGCCACATGACAACAATCCAGCATTTCTGGCATTTTTATCCTCTTACCCTACATGCATCTTCAAGCTGTCAAGTAATTGGACTACCATTGCCCTTTCTTCATGTTATGAGACGACCAGTTCTTTCACAGATTCTTTAATTAGAAGGTCTCCTGAACCTCCAAACCACAAGCATAAAAAAGAGCAATTAACACTTTCCCAGGGCCCCCTTCGTCCATCTGTCACAGCACAGGTGGGAAATGAACATGCGCGTGCGCGCGCACACACACACACACACACTAATCAAAATGCTGGACTTTAAGTATACATATTTCCTTCTTCCTTTTTTCCCTTCTTTTCATTCTTACTATCATCAAAATAACAATATTTCAATGATGATGATGATGATGATGATGATGATGATGATGATGATGATGATGATGATGGTGGTGATGATACACATCTTGTAGATTTAATAATATGCTAATTACATTCCAAGTGATCTTGGGGAGAAAGTCTTGGTTGTTTGAAAGCTGGATAAACAGATACAACATACTTTGGGTCAACTCCCTTGTCTGATAAGGATGGGCAAAATCTGGCTTTCTGGAATACTGTAGATTCAAGGGTTTGAAATCAGAAAGCTTTCTGACTACCCCAGGATTATTCTCAGGCAGATTTATAATGAGATAAGAAGAGGCTATCAGCCTGAGTCATATTATAAGAGACAAATTCCATGAGCTGATTTGAGCTACATCAAAACATTCCATCACTGGATACACAGAAAAGTTAGGTGCTTATACTTAAAATTCCCAGATTCCAGGAAAAGCTAAATTGATTGAACTAGTGGTCCTTTTTCAGGCATCCAGAATTCTACTGGTAGAAAGTTCCAATCTCAACTTATCTACTTCCCAACCTCCATATGTTCAACCAGAAAATCTAGATATTATAATTACTTTCTGCAGTTTGCAAAGTAGTTCCAACTATAATGAGATCAATAATCATGTTCAGCCAAATGTGATTTACAGCTTCTGCTCATACCAACCTTCTCCAAACTGATGTGGTGGGAGTACAGATCTCAGAATTGCCAGAGAACATGTCCGGTATAATTTTGAGTAACAGAATCCAGCATGCCTGGAAAGCACTAAGTTGGAGAGGTCAGTGTGAGAAAACTGAGCTGTAGGTGGGACAAGGACATAGTGCTTCCTTCCATGATTAGAAATTTGAACATCCAAGGATGGCTCTTGATTGTTGCAGTTGAGTGGTTTTCATCCAGATATGAATAGTCCAACACAATTCAAATTTTATGGATAGAACATTCATTTCATCTGACAGCTTTTTTGAAAGTATGGAAGATTGTACAAATAGAATTAGAACAGTAACCCATAATATATAAGAAACACCGCACTTATTTTATTTATTTATTTATTTATTTATTTATTTACTTATTTATTTATTAAATTTATCCCCGCCCATCTCCCCCCAAAGGGGGACTCTGGGCGGCTCACAACTCGTTAAAAACAATAAATAAATATACAATTAAAAACCTATACACACAATTACTAAAAAAGAAGGAAAGAGCACAGGAGGCCGATGGTTCAGAGCAACAAACGCCAGGCCTCTAAGGGGCTAGCCAATCCCAAACTTGGTGTTTTCCCTCTCCACCCCAGGCCAGATGGCAGAGCCAGGTCTTCAAATCCCTCCAGAAGGCCAGGAGTGAGGGGGCCAATCTCACCTCTGGGGGCAAGATATTCCAAAGGGTGGGAGCTACAGCAGAGAAGGCCCGCCTTCTGGACCCCTCTAGTCGGAGCTCTATTATCTTAACTATTGGAGCTTGGCTGTCTTAGAAGACAAAAGTATTAGTTTTAGTGATATCTAAAGTTTACTAGTAAGGATTTTAGAATAGAATTTGAACTTCTACTCAATTACTCAAAATTCAGTCTTCATTCTATGGTTTCTGTGGCTACTGTTAGATAATTAAGCTGCAGTCTACACAAACCTGGAAACAAATTCATTTGAGCCAAATAGGACATACTGCTGAGTAGACTTGCACAGATTTGTACTGTCATTGATTTTTATGCAGTCAACATGCAGTTGGCATCCATATGTGTGAAAGAACCATTCAAGATCAAAGGATGCTTCAACATAGGCCTGGATTTAAAAAAGGAATTAATGAAAGAAGTGAGTGCAAATATGTATTTTATGTATAAAAGCTTATATAAATGCCAGTAAAAAAACTCAAACTGGAAGATCAGTAATGAAGCAAATAGATATGTAAATATAAATTCTCTTCATAATTCCAGATATCTCAAAGACTTTGAAGCAGCTAACATCAGGATGCATGATCATCATGAGCCCTTTCTTTTGTCCTCTCAACTTCAGTCTCCAGTCTCATGCAAGAATCAATTTCTCCTGTTTATCATACCTATGGTAGCTCACAGAGAGCAAGATCCTTCACCACACAGTTATAAGGGTTCTTCAACTTACAGAAGTATGTTCAATCAAGTGCACACAGTATGCCCCACAGCTGATATATTAAATAATAAACCCAGCCTGTTTCAGAGATAAGTGGTTTGATTAGCATGTGCTATTGTCCAAAAGTGGTTATTTCTTGTCAGGAGGCCACTTTGATCAACCTACTGACAACATCATCTGATTTAGAAGCCAGAAGAAGGAGAGAGAGGGAGAAGGAAAAGAATCATTTCACATGTTCTGTAAGAACTCTTTCTAATTATGATAGAAGTAGGTAATGAATTTATCAGACAAAGGATAGTTGTTGTTGTTATTTTAACACTTGTGAACTTTTGCATCAGGATGAACTCCTGATCTGACACAGCTACTGTCTGTTTATAATTTTTCAGAGCTTAGGGCATAGGAACATAGGTATAGTGGTTCTGAGGTATACCAGTTAGGACCAATCAAGGCTACAACTATAAGGAACCTCTGTCAAATCTAGGCCTGAAGAACCCAAGTAAGAAATATTGACAACCATAGTTGAGTACTGGAAACTGATGGTACTGCCATATAAGCAGGCAATGATAAAAGGCAAGTTTCTGATGTGACCAGCAGATTTTCCTATTGCCTGCCCGGTGCAGCAGCCGGTACTACACAAAGCTATTTCCATCGATGCCTGAAAAGGGTTATATGGCCTATACAACACAATCTGAATTCCAAAGCTGCATTGTTGTTTACCTGTTAGAAGTAACTCTGTAGACTTAAGTCACAACTATACCATGACTTACTTTGTCCTACCCTTTACTGCAATTTGAAGATGGATAACAAAGCCTAAGTAATTTGCCCCAAGAAAATGACAAAAGAAAATATTAATTTGTGCACATACACTCACAGTAAATGTGTGCCTTTATGAGTTATTTATAACCCCCCTCCTCCTAACCAGCATCTTAATTTTCCATCTGACACACAGATCCTTCCGTTATAAAGGCTTCAGATTGTTACAAGGCTTGAAGCTATGAGAACTGGAATGTGAAGATGTGAAGTGTTCTATAAATGGCAGGAACGCTGATTGCTGATATCATGTGTTAATTGGTAATATCTGTGTTCAGTAGGTTCCAACAATATGTGTTATATCACATTAACTAGCCACATGCCCATGATATCTGATATTAACTATTTGGGTAAGAAGAATGAGTGCTCCTAAGATGGTAGCATTTGGACCTGGGAGATTTGTTTAATTAGCCTTTATGGACTGTCAAAATGTAGGATGTGAAAAAGCCTCCATCCCATGCGACAGACTGTCAAAAGCAAGTAGAGCAAGTATTGTCTCTCTCTGTCTGCCATAATATCCACAGGAATCATTCTCTTTTGATACAGCTCTACTCTCAGCAACATCAATCTCAGAGTTTTAATCCTGATTTCGGCCCACATTTTCTGAACAACAATCTCACTTAGGATTTTTACATACTTTAAAGACCATTTGACCAGATGAGCTTTCTCTGTCATCTTTTGTGTTTGCTTCTGAGGATCTGCATGAAGTAGGAATTTAAATTTGAAAATTTTATATTATCCACATAAAGCTTAGTATTTCAAACTGCTTTTCAATGCTTCTTTGCAGCTCTGAATATTTTTCGGCAGTCTATGTTGAAAGCCCCCATTGGGTTTTATCCTGGAGAAAATGGTGATATTCTTACATCTGTACAATCTCCCTTGGAAAACCCTCACTACTACAACAACTGCTACTATTTCAGATTTCACCATCAAAACTCACTACCTCCAGATATCTATTCCTTGCTGTTCCACACACCACACACCCACCAGACCCATGTCCTATTTACAGTAAGAGTAGCAGAAAATAATGACAACAAATTCTTTTTCAAGTGGGTGTATTAGTGATTGCAATTGTATATGGCATTCAGTTAACTAAATAAGAATAAGAATATACTTGCCTAAATCTCTTGTGAAAATGATAGCATTGTCGCAGCAGTTACAAAGTCAGAATCAACCAAAAATTGTTTCACTGTGCTACACAGACTATAAACCACAGTGATCCCTGAGCTTTGCTGATGGAGTGGGCAAGAAATGTGGGTAAAAAATAATCATGTCATACATGGCCTCCAACCACATTTTTAGCAATAACATTAATTTTGGGCAGCATAATGCTTTGAATTTTAGGCCAAGTAAGGAACCAAATAAGTGTATTAAGTTTCTGAAAGGCTTATCATATCTACTTTTGTCTTAAACTGACTCTATCTCCCCTTACCCCCTCCAACATGGCCATTTCATGATGTCACCCTTAAAATAGCAGCTATCCTCAGTTATTAGGGGGGAAGACAATTACAAAAAGCTGCCCCATCCTGTCTAAATTACTGAATTTCAATATATTTTGTATGGAATGTATTGCTTTTAAGCCTACTGTAATGTGTAGAATGCAGAAGGACGGAATGGGTCATCTGGTTTGGAAGCTATAGCGATGCTGCCTTGAATGCAGTAGAAATGTATTGTTCATAGCTCTTCTCCAGAGCAACATTCAATACAGTGTCATATGAACATTGCAGGGTTGGTACTTCCTAGGCTAAAGCTGCTTAGTAAATGCTGAAAATTCTCAGATTTGTTTCCTCCCTCTTTCAAATGTCTTTTGGTGTCAAAAGCAGATGTGCGAGGTTAAACACTATAAAACTCTCTGATGATATTAACATTTCCTAGAACCGCTGTTTATTATTAGACTATAGAAATGAAATAAAGGCAGCCAAGCTGCTTGCAGTGCCAGCAAGAGTTAAGGTTTATTCTGCATTTATGTTTTGTTTGTATAAAGACATGCTATAGAAAGAGCATGCTGCTGTCCCTCATTTCCACGTACTTCTCTACCTTCCACTTGTAGTTCTAACAGCCATCATTTAGCATACCCTTCAAGCCATTAAAGCAAAGATACAAGTTCCGAACCCCTTCTTTAACTCCCATGCTTGGGCTTCCTTCTTTTGTTGTTACTGAATTACCCTGTAAATCGCAGCATTCTGTGACAATTTCCAAATATACATCACTAATTCAGTTTTACCATTGCTTCTCTTATTTCAAACTGCACCAAATGAATTGCATCTATTAACACTTAAAAAGATACTCATTTCCATCTGCCAAGCCCATTGAACAATTTCTTAAAAAATGTTAGTTTGATAATGTGATCAACAATCAAACCATATTTAATACCGGGTATGGGAGTGGCAAGATAACAAAAATCGAAATAATTAATAGTGAGATCCAAATCTGTCTAATAAGGGTTCTGCTTTTCTAACAAGCTACTTAACCCACTGATGTCATTTAGCATCAGGATATATAATAAAATAAGAGAACTGGAAGAGACAGTTGAATTGAAGGCAAAATGTCTATGAAAGGCACACCTAAATGGCAATGAAATCAATAATAATAATAATAATAACAACAACAACAACAACAACTGTGCTTCACAAGCTTTCCCCAACCTTTTGGATGTGTGGACTCTGATTCCCAGAATGCCCTGCCCACCATGACATGCATGAAGATGTCTGACAGCTGCAACCAATTCCATGTTTTCTAGTACTTCAAATTTATAAATAGTGTTGCATGGAAAGAGAAATAGACACTTCATATTTTTAACAATCTGGCTTTAATCATTTATCGACCTTGGAGAGCTATTTAGTATCACTTCTATCAAATAAAGTATGCTATGGGATATACTTTGTTGTAGCTATTCTACTGCTGAGCATCTGACCCAAACAACACAAAAAGAGGCAGTTATTTATTTGTTTGTTTGTTTGTTTGTGATGGCAGATATTGTGAATTTCCCCAAAATCAAAAAGCTTCTCCATACTGAGAAAAACAAAATGCTTCCATTTTTGTCCTCTCCAAAAGTACATATTCTCTCAGTCCCCATATTTGAAACAGAACAACAGATTTCAAGGTTGGTATAAAAGCAAAGAAATATTCTTAGTCTTTTTAATATCACTATTCTAGTACAATTGTTATGAATGGCATGGGGGAGGGAAAGAAAGAGCTTTCAACTTAAAATTTGCTTTGGGCAGGCAACAGGGAGGAGATGAAGGCCTTATCAATGCAAAGAATACACAGCTGAATCAGTTTTTTTACCCATGTACAAGATCCATATTTTTCTATGATCCTGTAGAGTGTTGTTGGATCCAGTCATTTGACAGAAGCTGCATTTATATCCAGGGGTGTTCAGAAATAGAATCTGAAAGGTGTAGCATTTGTCTCCATCTTAAATTTCTCCATCCAAGGGTCCTACAGTCATGATACACTGCATATGGACTGGAGTCAACCATGAGCATGATCAAAGCATCTCATTTTTTAATCTGGGGTTTATTATTTATGAAATTGCATCTAGAGGTGGCAAAGATTCTCATTGCGCATGATATTTTGTTTTTAATGAATAGCATAAAATATATCAAATGCATTCATTTATATTGCTTGCTTGTTCTCAAGGTAGAATCTGTTCACTCCTTTAAAATAAATTAGGAAGTTAGCCCAAATGTAATCACAACTAAGTTATGGGATTCCACTGGAAATATTCACTGCATTGTATTAACTTGTAAATTTTCTTCATGTTTACAGTGTTTTCCTTTACAAAACATTTTAGGAGCAGATCAAAGTACTTCTGATATCTTAGCACAGATTTCCATACAAAGGCACTTTGTGAGACTGGCAGAGATGAGATTTGGATGAAGCCTGAATGAATTCCTAATTCATAGATTAGGCTTGTACCTACGATGCTACACTTGCTTTTCAGCAGAGGAGGAGATACTTAATGCGTGTGCTGCTTTTTAAAGCAGGGTTTATTTTTATACTAGAGAAAACAGATCCTTCTTCACCGTTAAATGTATATACATACTGTAACGCTGAGCAATTAAGACACCCTGAGTGGATATAGCTGCCCCCTGCCTTGGTGAACAATGCCAGCGTTCAGATTGTTCCAAAAAGAACCACTGGGAATTGAATGCCAGCACATCTGGTTTTGCAGTTTCAGAGGAATTGTGAAGTTAATTCCTATTCAAAAGCTTGAAGTCACAGAGGGTTTTATCCCCATGTATCTAAGGTCAAAATAGGACTTTGCCACCACCCTGATATGGAGGAGGGAGAGGCCACCCATGCCCTTTACACAGTCCCATATGTAAATATGTGTTAATATAAAATCTGATACTGAGAAGGAACTACATAGGAAAACAATAAAAATGTCTATCCTCTTTTGAGGATACTGTACGGAAAGCAAGGCCACCAAATTGCACCTTATTGGCCATTGCACCTTTTTTGCCCCTGCAGTCTCTTTTACCTTCCTTTTTAAATGAGTTTAAATACAGCTGCCTAGGAACAGTCAATAACAGTGAAAACTGAAAGACATTGGTTGTTTTCCCAATCGGCTATGCTGAAAAGTTTAACAAGCATGTACACGCTGTGCTTTACACTCAAACCAAACACTGGGGCTTACCATGTTGTCGTTTAGTTAAAGTGTAGGAACTTCTGGATGTTTGGCAACATTTAAATCTGATTTAGCAATTAAAGTTAGTACCCATCATTAGATATAACCAAAATTTAGCAATTAGCACAGTTGATAAAATTAAACCAACTGTCAATTAGCTGCAATGTTTCATACACATTTAGTTGAAATAAATGAGCATTTTGTCTAAACAGACCTGTAAATGATTGCATTGTAAGGGAATATCATTGGTTTTTGGAACATCAAACTATTAATATATTTGCAGTTCTATACTATAGGTTGGATATTTTTGTAATATTATTTTAGCCATTGTTAGCCCTTTTATATTAATTATGCATTTGTTCTTGTATCTCTATTAAAGAAAAGGCTATGGAGAAAATAAGTTTTGAACAAGCTACTGTTGGGAAGATCAAAATCTGTCCTCAATTTTGACCATGTCTGGTTTTTTTTGTTTGTTTACCATGAGCCCTACAGCAGGTCTTTATATTACTGTAATTTGGATGAAGATGAATACAGCAAAAATGACCCCTAATTTATAAATCTTGCTCTCTAAATTCTAGACAAATTTCCTTACAACACATAAATATCAAAATAGGACTGCATATGCTTTAAAAATGATTTGGAAGAGTTACTTTGAAGAAGATATAAGCACAAGCACATTTCTCTGCTATTCATTAAAGCAGCCCATTTTTTCAGGATGTTGGACAAATCTCAAAAGTGATGCAGTTGCTGAAAGAATTTGGCTCCAATGTGGCTCTTAAAGCAGCCACGTCTTTTTTCCAGGTTCATGTTCACACTTAGGTGTGAAACAAGATGGGGCTGATTTAATGAATATTAGGTAAGTTCTGTGCTTATGCTTGCAGAAGACCTATAGCACTTCTGAATTATGTTCAAAGCACACTTAACTCTTATTAATATTGATTAAATATTCTCAAATATCACAACTTCTCCTGGCTTGCAGTTGACAAAGCAGAAACATAGGATTGCTTAAAGTTTTTGGAAATCTTTTCCTCTCTTATAGAATAAGAATCATCCTTATTCTCATTTAACTAATCAGACACAAAGACCCAAATCCAGACTACCCATAGGCAAAGTTCTATTCATGGAATTCTCAAGCTGGAGGAAGAAATGTGCTAGCTGAAAATCTATTCTGAAAATTCAGGAGATCCTCCAGAACACCTGAGAGTCAGCAAGAGAAGGAGAATTGATGGCAACCACCTCCATCCAGTTTCCACCAATGAACTCTCCATTAGTCTACAACCTTTCCAGGAACAGAAGAAGCCCCGTCATTCCCATAAAATATATCCTGGATCCAATGTAAAAAAAAAAAACTTTTTTCAATTAGCTTATTATTAATTGCAACTTCTTTTTGTGTTTTGCTCAAACTTCTAAAGCTAAAGATTTCTTTAAATTCTCGTTATTTGTTTCTCTTATCACAACTTTTCACAAGCTGTGCATAACTTGCATCTTTTTTCTGCACAGTCTTAAGAAAACCTTGATCATTTGAAACCTAACACATTCTATTATTATTATTTTTAATATAGAAAGTGTTAAAATATTGCTGCTCATCTTCTTTTTTAAATAGCTAAACAATTCTGAAAAATTCACAACTCTCTGCTCCATTCCGAAATACTTCAACTGCTGCTCTATGGCACTTCACATTTGGTTTAAACCACTTCAGTTCAAAGTGATTAGAAGCTTGAAATATGTCATTTTAAATTTAAATTAACCAGCTTAAAATTACTAGCACACTTCACATATATTAAGCAAATGATTATATTTTTTTTAAAAGAAGAAAATTGCAATAGTCTCTATGTCTTTGTACTCATACAAGTATATACATATATCAATATCCACATGGATAAAATAATAGAGCCATTAGATATATGGAAGGTTATTACTTTGCTGAAGAAAAGTTGCTGAAGTTCCATGGAACTTTGATACAGAAAGAGAACACGCTAGAATTACATAATTATTAAGCAGGGTTTAAATGTCCTTATTAAGATATTTACCCTCAAGCTGTATACAAAGATTCATTTCAGCTTCACAAAATCAATGTAAGAGGAACTCTTTTCATCACAGTATCATTGTATTTGATGGTGAACTCCTTTTTTCAAGTGATACACCAGCATATCTATGTAGAGAAATCCTTCCAACGTCTGTCCTGTCTTCCCTTTTAAGAATAGAAATTATAGTTAAGATTCAGTGGGGAGACTTGTAAACAAGCATTGCCTAGTTATCTTTGAACAGTAAAAATGAGAAGATGAGTTTGCTTTCCTTTTTATGCAAAAATAGCTGATGGACAAACCTGGCCACAAGTTAAAATCTGACCTTCAGGATCTGCAGGCTTCCTTTTCTGGGGTGGAGTTCTAGAGCTGTCTGCCATAACCATATTTCCAACCAGCTGTCATTATTATTATCCTTCTGGCATCAGGTAAAAGCTGGCAAAGGCCCATATTTCTGTGGTATGACTTGCATATGAAAGGTTCAAGTTCAGATCCCAACATCTCCAGTTAGAAGTTTAGGACTCCTGTCTAAAACCTAGACAACCAATTCCAGGAAGCATAGACCAGGGACAGGAAGTGTATGGGTCTCCAGGTGTTGTTTGCTTTTTTAATCTACCCTAGATTAATCTACCCTAGCTAACATGACAAATGATCAGATGATCAGTCGAACAACTTCAGGGAGGTCATATTTTCACCATTTCTACTAAACAAGATGGATAATGGCTATTTGGGGCTAATCCTAATCCCTATATTCCTATCCCAAAATGGATGAAGATGCTCACAAGGCATGTTACCCTCACAAGTTAGTATACTGTGTGAACATGCTTTTTGAATGAAACTCAGAGGTCCACCAACTGCAGCTAGGTGCAAAATTAAGCCTCCCATGTGTCCAGAAAAGTCCAGATCGGTCCATGATTCTGAAGTCCCCAAAGCATCTGGGACAGAGACTTCTGAGATCATCTGAATTTTCCAGGCCTTGGGCAGGCCAAGTCCTGTTATACAGAGCTGTACCCAAATCATTGGCCCACCTTAGCCATCTAATCAAATGTTGTTAGCCCACCACAGCTAATAAATCCATTCAACTAAAACCAGATGTCTTTACCAATCAACAAAAACTGAAAACCATCCCACTTCAGAGGATAAGCGTGTTATTTTTAACACTACAATAGTGGTCTGAGTTTCCTCCCTTATCAATGAATATTTCTCAATCAATCATTTCAAGACTTGTCAGGCACAGAAAGGAAAGTGAACTGGGGAAAGGGAGAAAATGAGGAGCTGCAGCCTAAGCTTTATTGGTACAGGACACTTAAATGGCATACTCAACATTGTTACTACTGGCTGAGCTAGCAAAGATCTTGAATTGACAGTCATGCTTTGATGTCCTACAAGATAAAACAGAGGATATTTGGAATGTTGAGAACATATCATGGACACTCTTACGAAATGACAGCAAATAATGGTTATTCATCCCCAAAAAAATTAACAGCAGAGAATGTCCTCAAGCTCACTTTGTCTTTTCCCTGAGCAGGTAAGAACTCTTCCAGAAAAAGGACTGGACTGTATCCCTTTACCATCTTTATTTTCTGAGAACCTTACACTTATGCAAGCATCTTCCTGCATTCTCTACAATGAAGCTTTTCAACATCTCGGGGAAGTTCCAATTAGCTTTCAGAAATGTTCGTTTTATCTGTTGTTGTTGTTGTTGTTGTTGTTGTTGTTATTATTATTTTCTTCATTGGACAAAACTAATGTAGAAAACTATCACATTAACATAGCATGGAATGCAATAAAGTGAACTCAAATGAACATTCTGATTCCGGGCCATTCTGAGTCTTAGAAGTATCTTGCTCAGGAAACACGTTTCTACTTTCTTTTGATAGGTTGATTAAGACTTGCTTGCTCTAGCTAAATGATTCCTCCACTCGACAGGCCTCACTTGCCATGAATCATCTTGAAGTCAGTTTACTTTAAGTCAGATAGGAGAGATATTAAGAATTTGTTTTGCTGGCCAAACCACCACCATGTTTGGAATTATCCTACTAGATATAACCCTGCATTTGCTTGTTTTTTTCAGCTGAAAGTTCAGTTTTTTTATCAGCATTTTTTTTCCTAGGGCAGCCTTGTACTTCTCACAATGGCAGTGAATCCCACCAGGAATGCACAATAAGGAAACAGCTTCTCTGGCTGTTGTTCTGTAGTGAATGGTATAGCCATTCATAACCATTGATAACCTATTCCTCCATAAATTTATTTCATCCCCTTTAAAACTGTCTGTCATGGCAGCCATCTTGTGCTAAACAATTTCATAATTTGACAGCATGAAGGAAAAAGGCAGAGCTCCAACTCTTCCCTATTACTTGGTTTCCATTATAGGTTCTTACTGATGTATTGCTGGTTATTTATGTGTTACGTTTTTATGAGATGTCAGCCACACAGAGTCTCTACAGCAAGATGGGCAGCCATATAAATTGAATTCATAATAATTCTGTAACTACCACTCAGCTGCAACCCCAGCTATGAAAGCACTTACTTTTCTATGTTCTAAATTTGCTATTCTTTAGCTTTAGTGGATGCCCTAAGGTTCTAATGCAGAGGAAAAGAAAAACTGCTCCTAAACACAATATTCATAATTCTGTACATCTCTGTGATGCCCTCCTCCCATAGTTACTCACCTCTTTTCTTAAACTAAATAACCTTTCTACTTAGGAAATTGAAAAGTGTTGTAAAAACATAATGAATGAATGAATGAATGAATGAATGAATGAATGAATGAATGAATGGGGATTCTGTGTCCTGCCAGCCTGGAGCAGCCCAGCCCTGCTGCCTTGCCTGAAGCACCATTCCAGTTACTCTTGTCTGACACATAATATTTAATGATGAGATCAGTCACGAACAAGCAAAGAGACAAATGCATTCCATTGTTTAAAAATAAAAGCTAAAAAACATTTGCTACATATCTACCTGCATAACATGAACTAGGCAATCTTAAATTCCTTTATCCATAGGTAATTTTCATCCATACCACACACATATAGTCTGGTACCTAGGTGCACATATAAATCTTTGTAACAGTTCTGTTAATACATTTTCTGAATACATATGAATGCCATGAATTTATACATAATACTATAGCTTGCTTTGCATCCCAGCTGTATCAGGTGGGATGCCAAAATGCATTTTATTTGGGGCATATTTTATAAAGTCATCTTTGAGTTGAGCTCAACTTCTGACATGTCTGGGGAATTTTCTTATATGGCCACTGACTTCTTTTGAGATGTTTTTGACTCTCCAGATGGTTCGCTATCCCAGCATTAACAAGAACCAACTCTCTTTAGTTTTCTAGAACAAGCAAAATCAACTATAACCTTGTTAAAGTAAGGATAGGGTTCTTGAATTTGCACTGGCTTTGCAAGACAGAATTTGGGAAAGTTCCATTGTAAAAGGGTTGAATGAAAAGTAATAAGTCCAGTGTTATAACAGATAGCAGTACTGATGTACTGGAAGCTCTGACATTTTCTTTAGCATCTGTTCTTTTACTTCAATTGGTGGGAGGTTTTCATGAGAAAAGGTTGTGTTGCTGTTGTTCATGAAATGAAAGGCTGCAGTGGGTGTTTGTCAATGGGCTTTAAACAACAGGCTGTGGTTGAATTTTTGGTTGCTAAAAAAGCCTCTCCAGTTGAAATTCACCAAATGCAGGTTGTTTATGGTGATGACTGTGTTGACGTCAGTACTGTGCATCACTGGGCCAAAAAATATAAAGATGATGAACCAGGAAGAACTCATTTGTGTGATCAAAAGTGAAGTGAATGACATGTGAAAGCAACCAACAAGTTTCACATGAGAAAGGTAATTAAGAAGAATCAGCATATTACTCAAAAGAAACTAGCTGTTAAGCTTAGCATTTCAGAGGAATATGTGACCCACATTATTGATGGTCTTCAATGTCAGAAGGGTTCCTTGCATGTTGATGACAGAGATGAAAGCTTCAAGAGTTGAAATTTGCCAGCAATTGTTGACATGTGGCAAAAATGAAGATGAGGAATTTCTTCATATATTGAGTTAGCCAGTGAAACATGGGCTCATCATTATGATCCAGAAAGAAAAATCAGTCCATGGAATATTATCACAAAGTTTCACCCATGGGGAAAAAAATCAAACCCCAGGCTTCAGAATCATAACTTCTTCAAAGCCATCTCCATACTCCTTTACAGGTTTCATCTGTGAACAAAATTTATTGTTACAGTTTTGGGGAAGCAAATGGTGTTACTGAACCTGGCCACACTATCAATTCAGAGTGCTATACTGCAACACTCAGAACTTTGAAACAATGATTAAACACAGTTTGAAAGCACAAGAAGGAAATGTATCTGCAACATGACCTCACTAGCCTCACACATCGTGAGCCACCCAAGAGGTAACTGGAATATTGAATTTCACTCTCTTACCCCATCCACCATGCACTCCAGACTTGGTACAATGCAACTTCCACCTTTGCCCAAAATCGAAGAAATATCTTTGTGGGTAGCTGTTTGATTCAAATGAAGAGGTGGAGAGGACTGACAGGACCTGGTTGAAGAGACAAAGTGTGGAGTTCTTTTGTGACAGCTTTAAGAACCTTGTCCATCACTGGCAGTAGTATGTAGCAAATGGTGGTGGTTATATAAAGTAAATACAGGTAACAAAAGAGCTTTTTGCAAGAATTATTTTACTGTTTCATTTATTAAAACATCCCTATTTAAACTAAAGCTAAGAGTCAACATTGACTTGATGGCACATAGTCAAACTAAAATTATGGAGGAGGAGGAGGAGGCATTCAACCCTCATATAGTTTTCATCTAATGTTACATAACAGAGATAAGAATAAAATTAGAAATTGATGGGAAATTCTATGAGTCAAAGGCCTTTTTTAGCCTATTGATATAGGCAGGTCAGAGAAAACTCCATGAGAACTGCTCATTGTTGAAGGTTATAAAAACAGAATCTTGGAAGGTGGACAGAGATTTTCTCTCTCCCCACCTATACCAAAGAGAACCAAGGTGGCACAATCTTGAATTTCTTTCTTACTGCCTCCTTCTTATAGGGCTAAGCTAGTGTTTACACAACTGTTGAATACCTTCTTCAAGGCCATCTCCATACTCCTCTACAGATTTCATCTGCAAGAGCTTTAAAGGCAACAAAGCTGGACACCAATGACCAAGAGGCTAAATACAAGGATAGTGTTATTTTTATTAGATTGACCAGCAAAGAAGAGGCTATAATCCAATCTGAGTGTTTAGTGGTTAAATTCCCATTGCTTTCCAACTTTGGTGCTTCTTCATAAAGTTGATCAGCCAGTTGGTGATCAACATCATGGCTACAGTTCAATTTTTATTGCCACATGGTGAAAGACCACAGTTCACTGATCATAATTGCTATTATCTCACATAACATCTTGAATAAATATATAATGTTCATATGCAGCCTTAATCCCCACAAGTTTTTCATTACATTACATTTCATTTCATTTATCTTTATCATTCCCCAATCCAACCTGGACATTCAGAAACAATACAGGTAGATTCTAGTAAACATAGACATTCCTGTCCAAATCAAATTATTAACAACAAAAAATAGAACACAATAATAGAAAAATTGTTCTTTGGTAATTTAACATCTATTTGCCATTACACACAAATAGGTTATATAATATAATGCTACACATATCTCCTCAGCATTAAGTCCCATTGAACTGAATAGGACTTTTACTCAAGAAAATATTTATAGGATTGCAGCCTTAATACAAAGTTCAGGTCTTAGAGGTGGAGGTATCATGTGTGTACAACATCTATACTTTGGCCTCCAAAACTTTGCCTTGTCCCATTTCAGACTGAATGCCTGAATAGGGCTACTATTTTGGGAAGATAACTGGACTTGGATTTGGTAACAGAATGCAACATAATGAAATTCTGAATGATTGGAGAACAATGTTGTGTGATGACAGAATGTCTGAAGTTATGTGAGCTCAGTATAAAACAGGGCTTTGTAAGTCATGGGGAAATGGGCACTTAAAATCTGGTGCCCAAATAATTTTAAGATCATACCACCAGACCACATGGAAAAGTGTCTGATCTCTGTCATTACAGACATACCTGGCATATTCCATGTACCTATTTCTACCCATCAATGGTACAGCTACTGAATGTATTGAACTGTTGCCAGGTTCCTAACAGTAGTGGTATGCTAATGCCACTCTCGAGTCTGTTAACGTTCATTTCAGAAATGTTGAGCTGCTGCTAATACTTCCTTAGTGAGGTAACCCATCTGAAGGCTGACATGCAACACCTTGCCATCTTCATCAAATAACTAATCTTATTCAATTCTGTTATCTTAAATCTCAATCTAGAGTACTAGTACTGCTTACATTATCTTCCATTTTTAGCTAGTGTTTATCTAAAAGGATGTGCATCTGCCATGTGTTCATAATTACAGATGTCAAAGAAGACCCAAGCACAAATTAGGGAAGCCCAAGATTTTAGCTATCTGGAAGTTAACTGTTCATATAACCTTAACAATGGTAGTTATCTCAGGACATAGTGCAAACAATTAATATTCATGGATATCCTATTATGAAAGTTAATATTTGGATAGATTATAGGACCTTCATGTCTCTGTTACCTCTTACCCCTTTCTGTGGCCATCTTTCAAAGGGTCCCACTGAAAATGTTCCATGGATTTTTTTTCTGCAGGGTCAGATCAAAAAATTAAAGTGTATATCTCATAAATAAATCAAATAACATAAATATGAAAGGTATGGGAAAATAATAGAGAATGTTTTGTGATGTGTGCTGAAAAGAAGGAATTAGGAAAATGGTCTCTCACTGCCAGTACATCTCAGTGACAACTCATTTTCTTGTGCCAATTGGAGAAACAAGATTAAAAATGAATGTAATTCTTACCCAGGCTTCAGGCCAACAAAAGTCAAGTTAAAATAATGTTGTAAGTCTCTGGAGGACAAGGCTACCAGTCACTTTCTCCCTTCCCAACTCTTGCTGACATACACACTGCATAGTAGTAATAATAATGAAAACAATATTTTTTTGCTAGAAAGTGCTCCTCTGTCAATGTGTTTTGGGCACCTCGCTGTATCACAGAAAATAACAGGCTACCTTTGAATATTACTTATAAAATTATGGCAGGAATGTTTGCTTAATAGAGTGATCTTCTAGGTATTGTGGCTAAAGGCTAATTTTTAAATTCAGAAGAATCAAGTGGCAGTCTAGGACCACGCCACTTCTGGCTGCAGGTATGGATTCTACGCTTGCATTCTTTCCTAACTGGGAGGGGGGCAACAAATGACCTTTTTACATGCTAAACTAGATCAAGAAATAACAATTCTGCCTAAGCTTTTTCACATCTCCAGTTTTTCTTTGTGTAACAAGTTTCTTAAAAGAGGAAACAAAAATGGAAGGAAAGCCATAATGGCCAGAGTGGTGAACTGGTTATGGTGTTTGACTAGAACCAGGGAGACTCACGTTCAAGTCTACATGAGACTAGAGGAGCTCATTGGCTATCTTTGAGTGAGTTACTGTGTCTCAAAGCTGCTTCACAAAGCAGTTGTTAAGGAGAAAATTAGCGAAGGGAATTAGGGTCCTAAGGAAAGGTAGAATATAAATCCTAGACATAAGTAAGTAGAGCAATAAATAAAAAGTTGCCTACATCAAACATGCTTATATTTACTTGCTGCTTAGTATGTGATGACTGCAACGTAATACTCAAGGAAGTTAGGCCAAGACCTCAAGAGTTGAAAGAAGGTTGAGGCCAGTTCTGTGTTTGTCATGGAAATTGTTATTTTTATTTGACCCACTCCATAGCATTTCACAAAATGTTCTCGAATTTCCATTCCATTCCAAAACCATTATGGTTTTGTAACCATAGGGAGGGTACTAGACTAGTTTTGTACCAGTCTAAATTTTGTTAACCTTTGTTTTCAGTTATTTTGATTGATTATGTGCCATCAAGTTGATGTCAATCCCATACATAGATTTTCTTCAGAATAATTTGGTCCTGACCTGATCCTTCCAATAGTACACCCATCGCCACCATAATTGAGTCCATTGACTTGCTGCTGGTTGTCCTCTTCTTCTCTTTTCTTCCACTTTTCCCAGCATTACCAATTTTTCAATAGAACCAGGTCTTTCCATAACGTATCCAAAATATGATAATTTGAGTCTGATCATCTGTGCTTTAAGAGAAAGCTCTGAACTGAGTTGTTCTATAATCCATTTGTTTATTTTCTTGGCTGTCCATGGTATTCTCAGAAGCCTTCTCAAACACCAAAGTTCAAAAGCATCAATATTCTTCCTGCTTCTTCAAAGTCCAACTTTTACAGGGAAAACCACTGCTGGCACAGTTCTGATCTTTGTAGGTATAGACACATTCTGGCATCTGAATATCTTTTCCAAGGCCTTCATTGTTATTTACCAAATGCTAGTTTGTGGCATATTTCTTGACTGCTGGTTCCTTTACTGTTGATAGTTGATCCTAAAATGCAGAAACTATCCACCACTTCAATATCTTGTTGTCAATTCTAAGGCTGGTTGCAGTACTTGTTGTCATTAGTTTGGTCTTCTTTATATTTAATCTTAGTCCCATTTTTTCACTGTGCTCCTTGATTCTCTTTACTATTATCATTTGAATTTTGAGCTATCAGATAGTGTCATCAGCATAGTGCAGATTATTGATACTGCATCCTCCAGTTTTAAAACCATGCTCATATTCTTCCAGTCCAGCTACCCTCAATATATATAGGTTGAATAAATAAGGGGAGAGAATAGGGCCTTGTCTCATTCCTTTGTCAGACTGTTTTGCCATGTTCCATCCAGCTGTTGCTTCCTGACCTGTTTATAGGTTTTGTATGTGGACAATGAGATGTTCTGGCATTCCCATTTTTCCAAGCATGTTCCACAGCTTGACATGATCCACATAATTGAAGACCTTTCTATAACTAATGAAACGTATATTGACTACTTTTTGGTATTCTTTGGCTTTCTCAATTAACAAGCATACATTAGTAATAATGACTCTTTTTCCTCAGCCTTTTCTGAAGCCAGCTTGAACATCTGGCATCTCCTTTTCCTTCCTTTGGTATTGGTATGTAGACTGACCTTTTCTAATCTGTTGACCACTACACTGTTTTTCAGATTTGCTGGGATAGTTTGGTTAGAACCTTTACAGATTCTTCTTCTATTTTGGGGTGTTTCTCTTTGGCTATTGTATCATGGTATACAATGAGAGCTGTAAAGTATCTGGAACTTAACTGTGACTGCCTAATTCTCCAACAATGAGATGTATTTGCATTGTGAACACAGCAGATACTGCATTGCAATCAGTATTACATTTAGACTGATCAGTGCCTATGTTTAAGACAAAACAAAAAATAATTATATATCATTAATGTGTGTGTGCATGCATATTTGTGTGTATAGTTTGTGTCTAATATATATGTTAGTGCTATGGACAGTTCAAAGATGATTTAGAAGGAATTCTTACACACTGCTAGTCATTAAAGCATCCAGAATGATGAAACCAGCAAGAACGGGGGGTGAGGGTGGGGAATCAAAAAAGTCAAGATGAACATACATCTCACAAAGACATACAAACAGGCAGGGCTCCAATTGTGCTGCCATGACTGCCATCTTGACTTTTTAACCATCTCTGCATAGAAAACATTGGATGAAACATGTATTGTGATGTCATACAACAAGCCCCACCCTTTGGTGTTTGTGTTATGATATTAAGCATAAGGAACAAAGTCTATGACGCAATGCATGTTTTGTTTCTTGCCCTCCCATGGATGCCTGTGAGTCCCAGCAGCATCCTCAGGAAGGTGAAGGGGGGTGGTGAATAAAACAAATAATGGTGGCAGCTGCGACCACACTATCAAAGCCCTGCGCCTTTGTATATACATGTGCTGACACATGCACAAAAAGGGTGGGGCTTCTATTGCACAGTTGCAACCACTATCTTGAATTTTTGGGCAGATGCCAGTAATAAGTCCTCCCCTTTCCCAGTGTCACCAACCAGCAAGAAATCATCCACCAATCATGCCAATGATAGGAGATGGGAAGGGGATAGGGCTTGGAGAGATGTTGAGCTTTGACACTTGGATACTTGCCAACTATGCAAGCCCATTAAACAATTATTCCATGGGCTTTCCAAGGTGGTAGTTTTGACAGACCTGTGCTTTCCTGCTTAATCATGCTGAGCTGAGTGCAGACTTGGTGCACTTTGAAAATTCTGCACCTCCACAAGCCCACTAAACATTCAGTGTCCAGTAGATTTGTGACACTATAATGTTTATGTAAAGATGGTGTATTAACCTACTGCTTACTTACGTATTAACCATGATTCAGACTGCAAAGATGTGCACTGCTGGACAGTAATGGGAGACAAGCAATACGTATCAAGCAATGAATTATATCAACACAAGCTATTCTATTTTAAAATAGAAGCAAAATTTTATGTAACTAAAACCCACCTCTTCTGAGGGACAGTTTCCTCTATTATCAACACACCTTTTCAGATTAAGTTCAACTTTTGTACCTAGACTGTATTTTCTATACATTGTATATTCTATACATGTTTTGTCTTTTATCTCTTATTTTTTTTAAATTATTATTATTATTATTATTATTATTATTATTATTATTATTAATTTGGTTGATTACTTGCACTGGTTGCCCTTCTCTTGTTAACATTAAATATCTTTCAGACTCAAATAATTTTATCCCTCTCACTTTCTAATACCTTGGCATGGCTTTTAGATACAGAGGGAAAAAACAGGAAGAAACTATATCTTCAAACAGCTTTTCATAATGGAATTTGACTGGCAAGTGTCATTTTTTTCTAAAGGGAGACGAGTTACTGCACCTTTAATAAATTTAATCCACTTCTGATTACAGAGGAAGAAAGTTCCTTTTTTAATCTTACAGGGATGGAATATTGCAATAACTGTTCCATCAGTTTTTTAAAATAAGATTTGCTAAAGGTCAGCATATCTCCTGGTCACATATGCAGCAACATTGAAATTTCTTTGGCCAGGGAATAAAATAGATTCTATCATTAAAAATAAAAAGCATGAGGACATCTTGCAAGCCCACAGGGTTTTTTCCCCCCAGAAAGAGAAGACATTTTGTTATCAACTAGCAATCATAAGATTTTTAAGCAATATCTCTAATCTGCTTCTCTTTCCTCCCTCCCTCCCCTCCTCTTTCCTTTTCATATCAAGGTCTTTTTATCTTCCAATTTTGCATCTAAAGATGAGGTGAATGCCATTAGCTCAATTCAACCTCAAGTGTAGTCAGATGTGCCTGTGATTTCTGAAAGGCACTGTCTAAGGTCACATTAAAATGTATAAGAGCTTTTTCTGTTCCTGAAAAGGGGGCTTATTATCTGTCCATGGTGTAAAGGAGTAATAGCAGTGGCTACAGACATGGGTGAAAACAAAAGAGAATGTCAGAACTCAGTGAGGCGGGGTCCTTAGGAAACTTCCAAGGTCTTCTATCCAGAATAGCAAACTTAGGAGTTTTGAGAAAGAATGAATTCTTTCCACTAATTAAGCCACAGGTTTAGCATATTTATTTTTTTCATTTAAGCAATGGAGTTTTGTTTGTTTCTTTTACCAAAACTTTTCAAACTCCAAGATCCATCTTGAAAATAAGTGGCTTGCATTTACAAAGCTGTAACATTCTGGCAGCAAAGAACAGATCCAGCACAGGTGACCCAAGTTTGAGTTCATACAATCTGGCAGGGAGGATCGTCTGAATCTCAGTTGTTCCAGTACAGTTCTGGGTCAAAATAGATCCTCTCTTGCCCTAATATAGTAGGTTCACACAATGCACTGTATTCTTAATTGACTTTGTTAACCATGTTGTGTGACTTTTGGCACTGTGTGTCATGATGCCACTACATTTTGATGTCTCTTGCTTCTCCCCATTTGATTGCCTGTTCCTAGCAATGGTGGGGAGACTCTAAATATATTGAGATAACTTCTGATCATTTGGTTCCTCAACCATTCTTTTTTAGTGCAGTACTTTCTAAATATGCTGGGAATGATGACTCAACTGATGGCTAAGGATTCTGGGAACTGTAACCCCAATTAATTTAGAGGGTGTCAGGTTGCAAAGACTATATAAAGATTACTGACAATGAGGAGAAAACTCATCCAGTAAAGCATTATTTTCAATGATACATCTTTGTCTCCTGCAGTGTCTCTTCCACCCAAAAGAACTAGACTTTTCAGTAGGAATCACCATTCATCTGCCATTGTACATAGTACTTTCACATGTTCCAATTAATGTCCATGGACCAGTGAGATTGTGGCACACAATCTATTTGCATTCCTTTGCAGGTCTTCAGGTTGCAGGAGGTTTTCCCTGTAGTGGTGAAAATGGATTTTCAGGATGACCTAACAATATGAAGAGAGCCTTCTTCACAGAGAGATGCCCATTCAGGCACTCATTTTTATACGTTCAAATGCAAGCAACTTAGGCTGAGCAAAGAGATGGAAAAGCATGCAATCCATCTTAAGCCTTTCTTCATGTTTGGTCATTTGCATATCTGAAACTGTGGAGGGTGTAACCTGTATTCCACCTTCACAAAAATCACTCTCCACTATTTGTTAGGAGATAAAGCAGGCTTATACCACATCATTTATAGCATGGCATCATTGATCATTGCACCCCAAATTCAGCACAAAATCCCCTGTGTGATGAGATGCTGAAATATTCTAATTTCTAATTCTGTTTCTGCTGACATGGCCTTTTCATCTGCTGAACCAACTGAAGACATTTTATTGTTGGGGACAAAGGACAAGATGTGATGTCCCGGATGACTGTGCTAGCATTTAAGTTTTCCTTCAGCATGAGATCAGCATCCACCAGAATACCAGAGGACAATACAGTAAAACTGCTTGTCTTCAAATGGCATGTTGGATGCCCCATTCCCAAAAGCAGTGGAGGGCAAGAGAGAGCGAAAGGTTTTTTTTAACATTCACTTAAAATTAAATATATTTAACATGATAGTTGCCCAGTTCTATATTTAATAATTTTCTTTTTCTATCATATTGCAAATCACAATTTGATCAGAATTTCTGAAGCTTTTAGGAGGCCACATCCAAGATTTTCAAGAGGCATGAGTTGTACAGTTACAGTTTTGGGGTCAGGACAGAGCATATGAGACAGATGTAGTTCTGTCTTTCAGCAAGTTGCCATTACCTCAAGCATATATATTGCCTGAAGTAGCTGCCTCATTCTGCCTCATGTTAGGCTGGCCCTAATTTTATTCATAAGTAGATTTTTTCCCCTATTTCAATCATGAACTACATTGTATTTCACATTGTGTGCTTGTTGTTCATCACAAATTATAAAAAAACACCAGACTTATAATAAGCAAGTCAATTTATCTTTTTATTTCGTTTCATTTTGTTGTAATAATGTACACTGAATCCCACCAATGACCTTCTAAGTATAATGGGGTTTTTTCCTCAAAACAATATCAAGGTTTGTTGCAGTTAAAGTGAATGTTTGACAATAGCTGGCTATGTTTCATCTTGGTTCTCTCCCCCTCCCCTTTTCTGTGGAAGAACATCGGACCAAGGGATGTAGCAGCTTTCAATCTGTGGTGGATTTTCCTTCAGGGCCAAGGGCAATGTTGAATTACCAAAGTCTGATGTCTTTAAGAGACTGCAGGCATGCTCTTTCTACTCTACAGCATTCAGCTGAACTCCCATGACCTGTCAAAGAAGCTACACTCTCTTGGTGATCATACAGTCAAAGGGAGCAGTGGGCCTTTGCTGCATAAAACAAAGGCTTATTTCCTCATCTTTAACACTTCTATCTCTCATTCTAAAGAATGAAGACACCAAAAGATCAAGAAAGAAGATTTTTTTTTCCTTATGAATGACATTATTTTAACAAGTGCCTTGGTGGTATGACTGTCATGAGTTCAGTGGCAACCCACATCCCTTGAGATCAAACTAAGAGCCTTGCTGGATTGGGCCAAGGTTTTATTTGTCCAACATCCTGTTCCCACGGTAACATCTGGAATTCAGAGGCATGTTGTTTCAGAATAATATAACCATTATTGATTTGTAGTCACCAATAGCCTTCCTTAATCTGTCTGCAGTCTTTAAACTGGTGGCAGGACCATATCAGGTGATAGCAGTTTCCATAGTTCAATTATGCACAGCATACAGTAAACATTTTTAAGTGCAAAATCTCTGTCAGTAGTACTTGGCATAATACTTGATTTGGTATGATTGCCAGTCTTACAACCTTGTACAGCATTGGCTGGAATAAAAGTAAGTAATCCTTACTGCTGACTTTAGAGGTTGAATCTGAAACTTCAAACCCACCAGAGAAAGACTATCCAACCCTTACTTGATTAGCTACTACTCTGACTTCCTTTTTACCAGACTGTTACAAATGGCAATAAAACATGAATGCTTCATTATTAGGCCACTGCATTACCTTCTCTATTTACAGGGCTGTTCTCAGGGAGCAAGTTACAAAAGTCAAGATGGCAATCACAACCATGTGATCAAAGCCCTGCCCCTTTTTTACAGGGTTTTGATTGCATGGTTGTGGCTGTCATCTTGCTTTTTTAATCCCACCCCCAGCTAGAAAAAGTCCATCAATTAACTAGTGATTGAGCAGATGTCATTGTCAGTCCTGAAAAAGAAAATGTCTCACAGTTGCATTTCCCTGTTTTCTTCCTCATTGTACCACTAGCTGTGGAAGTAGATTCTGCCCTGGCTCTTGAATCATTCAGCTTCAGTAGATGATCCAGGGGTCAGTATCTCAGGAGGAAAAAAAAATCTCTAATCACATTCTCCACATAATCATAAATCTTGTCCACGTTCATCCTTACGTGCCTTTTTCCTAAACTTTCCTAAATTAGTAAAACGGTAAAGCCTCCTTCGGTTTGATCTTGTCTCCTGATGACTTCATATTCTTGTAGTTTTGGGGGCAATAATATGGAAGTGGTTTGCCATTGCCTTCTTCTGGCATGGTGTTTTTTAAAAAAATTTTTAGCTCCACAGTCTAACCTATAGACCTAGTATTTCATTGTGGTTTTCCATCCAAGTACTAAATTAAGTAGCCTCAGATGTAACTTATCATGATTCATTGCTCTAGCCTGGATTCCTAATTCTATGGGGGGTTGTAACTACATTGAACCAAACAAAATTAAAATCTTCCCCATCATGGCACTTAGATGAATGCTCTCTAAGCAGAAAGGCAGGGAATACATTTTATCAGAAAAAATAAAATGAAAATCAGGGATGGGTGCATGACCTCACCACCTCCTATGAATTCTTTTTACAAATGCTTAAGAAGGACTAATGTAAGGAAGATTGTGTGCTCTGTGGTGATCAGGGAATCTACATAGAAATACATACATACAGTATACATATACAAAGCATCAGCCCCTTTCTATAGTGCCTACATTCTCATCCATCTTGCAAAACCAGTGAGAAAATGCATTGCCACCCATTAACTTGGGTGAATATTCATGCAAAGCACATTGGTTGAATATAAGCATTTCTGAACAGAAACCAAGATCTGCAACGGCCATTGCTTCAGATGCGTACTTTGGATTTACTAAACCTAATATTTCTATATGCTAGTCTTCTCATCACATTTGATTTTGGTGCAGGAGAGATACCTAAGCAGGCAATCAAAGGACTTGGAGCCAGAAGACCACTTAGTTAGTCTGAGCTGCCCACATGCTGAATACATGATATAAACATTACCCCTGTTTATATTTTTGAATAATGAATAGACTCTGGGACTGCCAAATTTCTTGATTCATAGAAAGCTGGCATTACTTAAATACCAAAGAGTATTATGAGGTAAGCCAGGTTTCCACAACCAATTTAGTTAGCATCCCTGAAGTTCCCTGGTAAGTTGTAAAAATAGCTAAATAAATAGAAGTGAGGAAAAGACTTATCCTATTATTCTTTTAACAGTGTTATACAGCACTAACTCCAGCTAGAGCAGAGATGCACAAATTGAGGCTCCAGGAGTCATGGAGTCTCCATGAGTTTGTGAAGGTGCTTCTTCCAGAGATTTCTAAGAATTGTTACCAAATGTAGGAGGAGGAGTTCAATCCCATTGAACCTGAAGAAGTGGACAGAGTTCTTGAAGCTGTTATTTTGGCCACTTCTGTGTTAGATCCATGCCCTTCCTGGCTGGTCAAGGCTGCCCAAAAGAGGATGTGTGATTGGGTCTGGGCGATAGTTAATTCTTCCTTGAGGGAGGAGGTGATTCCGACAGCTCTTAAGAAGGAGGTGGTGCACTCCCTCCTCAAGGGACCATTGCTCGAACCAACTAATCTGGACAGCTTTTGTCCAGTCGCCAACATCCCCCTTTTTAGGGGAGATTGTGGAGAAAGTGGTCACATAGAAGCTTCAAAGGACTCAGGATGAAGCAGATTATTTGGACCCCTTTCAGTCATGATTCAGGCTGGGGTATGGGACTGAGACAGCATTGATCATGCTCTTGGATAACCTCTGATGGAGCAGGATGGGTGTAGGGCATCCATTCTTGCTCTTCTTGACCTCTCAGTGGCTTTCAATACCATTGATCATGGTATCTTTCTGGACCAGCTTTGGGAGTTGGGGTTGGGTGGCATGGTGTTGTACTGGTTCTCCTCCTTCCTCCGGGGTCAGTTCCAGTCAGTGTTGATAGGGGGAGAGGTCTAGCCCATGGTCCCTACTTTATGCGTTGCTGCAGGGCTTGGTCCTCTCTCTCCTCTTATTTAATATCTACACGAGGCCATTTGGTGAGGTTATCCAACAGTTTGGGGTGAGGTATCACCAGTATGCTGATGATATCCAGCTTTATATCTTCACCCCAGGCTGCCTGATTGATATTATATATGTCCTGTCCCACTGCCTGGAGGCTGTAGGAGCCTCGATGGGGCACAATGGGTTTCAGCTCAACCCAAGCAAGACTAAGTGGCTTTGGGTGCTTGGGCCTTCCAGTGTCAAGCTTTTTCCACATTTGGTCCTGGATGGGGTGGCACTGCCTCAGACAGACACAGTGCATAATCTGGGGGTCCTCTTAGACTCACAGCTCCTGCTGGAAGAGCAAGTGGTAGCCATGGCTAAGAGAGCCTTTGCACACCTTCAGGTTGTGTGCCAGTTGCACCCATTCCTGGACCAGGAGGCTCTGTTCACTGTCACTCATGCTCTCATGACCTCCCATCTGGATTACTACAATGTGGTCTACATGGTGCTGCCCTTGAAGAGCATTTGGAAGCTTCAGCTGGTACAGAATGCAGCTGTATGGGTAGTAAATTATGTCGGTTACTTGGCACATGTAACACCATTGCTTCGTGAGCTGCATTGGTTGCCACTGTGTTTCCAGGTTCAATTCAAGGTGCTGGTTGTCACCTTTAAAGCCCTTCATGGCTTGGGACCAGGGTACCTGAGGGGCCATCTTCTCCAAGTTGTTTCTACCCATCCAATATAGTTTGTTGGGATAAGCGTGCTCCAGGTTCCATCAGCTAAGAAATATTGGCTGGTGGGGACCAGGAGGTGTGCCTTTTCTGCTGTAGTGCCTGCTCTCTGGAACATCCTCCCTCCAGAGATTAGGATGGCCCCGATCCTGTTGGTCTTTCTTAAGGCTTTGAAAACCTGGTTATGGGCCCAGGTCTGTGGTCTCGAGTGTGTGAAGGGCCCCATTTCCTGGTTATGTTAACATCTATGGATTGTAATATTTTTCTCAGCTGTTGTATGTATTTAATTTTTAGCATTGTGATTGTAATTCAGTTTTTAATTGATTTTATGATTGTCCGCCACCCAGAGTCACTTGTTTGAGATTGGTGGCCATATAAATTGAATGATAAATAAATAAATAAATAAATAAATGTAATTTTTAATACAGCAGAGAAAATGATTAAATATAAGAGTGGAGAATAGTCTTATTAAGTTTTGTTTGACTTAATTGCATTTACATAGAAATGAATGAAATCAACTTTACTTTTTGTCCCCCTACTTTTTGGAATGCAGTCTAGCAGGTACCATAAAAGGCTAAGTAGTCTCTTTAGCCTCCAGATTTGCTTACCTCTGCTCTGTAGTGTTCACATTCTGCCTGTGGTGGTGGTTTAACTTTGTCCTAACTGAATTTCAGACTGGAATCTCATATTGAACCACATTCCAGAACCAAGGTGATGAGGCATAGCTGGAAGTCTTGAACATGGCCCTCTACCCAAATGGTAGAGTATAACACAACATGTAAGAAGTAATCCTACCACCACTAGCTTTGCCCCCAGTAGGGTGTTTGGAACATACTAACAAGGACACCTCACCGTATGTTATTAGACTGTATTGTTTTATCTTGAGGTTTTAAATTTCTGTGTGCTACTTACATTTTTAAAAATCTAAGATAGTACAAAATGTTTTTAACAAACAAATAAACAAAAACTAGCCTATATGTATTACATTGACTAGATTACATATTTAGTGCTTGCATGCAAGACAGGCTTACATCTGCATGTTCAATGAAGTGAAGGAAAAGTACTTTTTCCTTGGCACATAATTACAATTTTTTATACTACAGGATGTAGAATCTAGAGTTCTAGTTGTCACTCACTGGAAACAGACTGCATCTTACTCGCAGCAACTATTGCAATATCTAAAACAGTAAAATAGACATTCAGTGTGGTAGAAATTGCCATAATAAATTCGTCTTGTTCATTTCAGAGTACCTGCAAATTGATCACTTCCATAAGCAGGAGAAATATTGATTTGCAACATTGACACTTTTCTTTTATGTAGGAAAATAAATCTTAAGTTACTATATGATGTGATCTTGGACACAATGCACCCTTCTTCAACTTGGTATGCCACCAGATGAGTTAGAATTCCCAGGCATCACAGGTCAGATCATGGAAGATGATGATGAACATTGGAGGCCCAAATTGCAAGATATTACATTATCATTCCAGCTATCAGTGGTCAAACTTCATCCTTGCTATTCTGCAATTAACTTCAAGATGCATTTGCTTGAATGCTGAAACTGCTGTTCACCCCCATCATTGCATCATACATTTATAGTTTACTGGCAATCCCATAAGAGAGAGAGAGACTCGCCAACTCCATTTACTGTGTAGAATGACACTCTCCATTTTCCAAAGGTTTCCCCTGAAGGAGAACCATCAAATTGCGAGAGACTCAGGAGATTTACAAATTAAAGCCAACTAAAGTGCCTGTTCCAAAAGCTGAAATGATTAACATAGACCCATCATAATATATTTATCATGAAGTCTTATTCTGCCAACACCAGCCATGAATTTGGAGAACAGTACACACGCACGCGCACAGAGAGAGAGACAGAGACAGAGACAGAGACAGAGACAGAGACAGAGAGAGGTTTGCCTCCATTTAGCAACTGTAATAGACCTTTAGTTCCTTTTTTTTTTTTTTGCTGTTATTTCAGCCATCTTTGTATCTCTAGAAAAGTGTGTTTCTACCAACTTTAACTAAACTGAACATAGGAAAAAAAAAAACCTCAGAATGATACCAAAATCATCCATCAAGATAAGAGCCTTAATTCTGAAGTTAATAAAATGAATCTCTGGGAAGTGCAACAGTCCCAGTTGCTATGACCTAAATAAAGTCTATTTGCAATTATCGCAGGGGGAGGGGGTGCCAAAAACACATTTTTTTTTCCAGAGGCACACAAATGTGACATGACAAGAGATAAGGAGAAAGGCATTTTATGAGCCTCCACAGTTTGAACGACTTAATAATAATCCAGAGAATATTTCCACAATGTGTGCAGTTTTCAGATGTCAAGGTACCATGATGAATATTTACATTCTTAATTCTCTATTCACAGCTGATGTCCAGTAGACTAAAACTTTGCATAAACCAGCTGAAAATGAAGATGGCTAAAGAAATCCATTTCCAGATTTCAGCCCCTCTCTCCATTTTGCCCATAGTGATATTCCAATCATGTTTACTATGACTCTCAGTTGTGGATTATCAGCTTCTTTAATCTTTCAACTGTGCTGGGAAAGCAAGTATCAATCACTTTCCTTTTGTAGGTGGGGCTTTGAGAAGTCATGGTTTCCACCTTTTGTATGTGCTTCCTGTGTCTCACTGGAACATTTTTTGTTTCTTCTTGGATTTTCTCCAGAACTAGTTGAAAAGCAATGTCCTTATTTATTGTCAGCATTCCAAAATGGGGAAAAGATAGAATAAAGGTCAACCTGTCTCTGTGCAGTTGGGGATTGGACATCATAGATTTTAATATATTTCAATTTTAATTATTAAATATATTCTCATATTACAGTAGTTTAAATTATTTCGTTGCCATTCTTTGGAAAGATACAGGAGAGAAATAATCATTAAATTTCACCCTTAATTAAATGCTGAAGCTGAAGGCAACTATTACAAAAATCAGACCAGCATTGAACTTCTATAGATACAATATACCTCCTTCTTCTTCATATGAATGTGCTTCTGTTATATATTTAACATAAGAAGCTACTTTAGTAGTCAGTCCAGGTAATTAAAACTAGTGCCAGGCAGCAAATTTTTTTGGTACCATTTTTTATTTCATTGATAAAGATTTAGGAATTCTTTAGAAGGAGAAGAATATGTCATATAAATTCTCATGAGTGGAAAATTCTTACATTTTGTTCTTGCACTTATTTTGTTATGAGGTGAGTAAATGGGATGTATTTGAAAGTTCTGTCTTGCATCATTCCCTCTCCAGTGATTCACAGCCTCCCTGGCTTTCCACACTTCAGTCAAATCCCAAGGGAAACATTAATAATAGAACTCCCATGGGATGTTTTCCATAGGGATGTGCCTTTTCCTGGAGAAATTTGGATAAATGATCTAATTTCTCTGCCATCAAGATTACTTGATCTCAGCTCTACTTGAAACTTATGTAAGATTTTACCTGGAGTCTTCCCCAGCCATTCCTGAAACTGGCAGAGATCACAACATATGCAATCTTATAACTGAGCTATGGTAATAACCCCAGGAGATAGAGATAGATTAGAATATTATTTGATGCTCTTTGATGTGCTATCTATTTGACATCCCGTCTGCAATGATTCCTCTTAAGGTACTGCCTCTCAGTATTTTGCACATGTCATTCTAACTGTAAACACTTGATACAATGAAAGGGTGTGAAAACGTTAAATTATACAGTGGAATGTAATTCAAAATATAAATCATTGGATTAAAGCATTCAAAATTCTTTGATGGATTTGATAAGTATTATTACACACACACTGCTTCTTAGGTATACACATTCACAAAGTGGTTTACAAAATGCTTGGAAGAGAAATAAAGGATAGAATACTTAAGAAAGTTTTAACAATATAACATAATAGAAACTGTTATGGCAGTTTCTAACCAGGCATCCTGAGAAGATTAAATTTAAAAGTGTTCAAATGGTGCCGTAAACCAAAGATGGGCAGTGACAGATGAATTCCATGGGGGAAAATTCCAGGAAGATTAATTAATCAATCCCATTGTCTTTGATTGGAAACTTTTTTTTTAGATTTCTTATCCCACCTTTACTTTTTAGGCAAACATACCTATTACTCCTTCCTCCTCTTATTTTCCCCACAACAACAACCCTGTGAGGTTAGGGGCTGAGAGAGATTGACTGGCCCAGAGTCACCCAGCCAACTTTCATGCCTAAGGCGGGACTATATTAACCCCAAGGAGAAGCAGTTTATTTCCCATGCAGAAGTCACATCTGTCAGAAAAGGTGGCTTTGAATGCACCAAGTTCAAAGCCTCCTACAATTTGTCCTGACATACCCCTTTACCTCCAAAAGGATCAGTGGTGGCAGAGAAACTATGGTTCCTTTACTTTTCAGGAGTTTCTCTGCAGGGAGACTTCCTCTTCTACCATTACACTTGGCAGAATGCCTTACCCTGAGTAGAAAAGCAGAATCAATATTGAATGAATGAATGAATGAATGAATGAATGAATGAATATCTTCCATGTTTGACCACAGAGGCAAAGATCGTCAGTGGCACCTGGGTACCTCCCAGAGAGTGTAAGGTTGCTCTTCTAATCAGATAACAGTTGTAATTTATCTATTTTCTTTGAATAGAAAGATGCTTCTGGCCCATGCAACAGACTGCAAAAATAACAGGTCATATGGGTCCTGTTCCCCTGATTCATGGAAAAGAGGAAGATTTATTTCTTCTCTCCTCCCAGACATGGGGAAGCTTCTGTTCTAAATTGATGACTGCCATAAACGTTGTATGCATAATTGAAAATTCAAAGAAAATACATATTGCTTTCAGCTCAAACTATTTATGTATATTCAAAACTATGTATATTTGTTGATCAATTAATGTAAATCATATATGTTTCAATTACTCAGTTTTCTTTTATTATTTAACATCATTAAATAAAAGTAATTGTTGATGTTATCACTCTGTAGGTTCCCCCCCCCCCCCAATCATGGCTTTCAAGTTACTTTAAATGAGATTGATATGTATAATGACTATGATGATGGTTCAGAAGCAAAATCTGGTATTATTAGAACATCCAAGGAAAAGAACTGGAAAAGTGGGGATAAGCATTTGTAATTATCCTGTTAAATCCTTTGTGACACCTCAGAGATAGGAAATAAGAAAACCTGCAATTAAGACAATGAAAGCTATGTCAGGCCACAGTGGCCCAGGACAAAACTGTATTTGTACTATAAGAATATCAAGGTTTCTAATGTCATCAAGTTCTATCAAGGAAAGTAACACATAAGTGATTTGTTCATGCATAAATATCCTCTAACAAATGCTAATTGGCAAAGTGAAGACCAAGAGCAGAGTAGCTTCAGAGACCTGGCAAAAATAATTTGACAATGATTTCTTACTTGCAGAGTCTATTTCCCAATTCTGTCATATTTATATTTGTTAACTTAATAAAGAATAATTTGCTTATTTAATTCTTTTAAATCTATGCTAATTGAAAATATACCTCTTCTCCATGAATCAGTTAGAGGGCATTTTTTGAGTATTTTAGATGTTTGGACAGAAGGGTTAATTGGAAGCTAACCAGTTGTGTATTACAAACAAAATGTTGACAATAAAACAAAAGACAGGAAATCAATATGATGTCAGACAAATTAATTATCAATAGTGTACAGAGTTAAAAATAATGGAATGAGATCATCTACTTAGCTCTTTTTGATGGACTGCATTTCTATGAGCCTTTTGTCTAGATTATAGCTTTGATAACTGCTTTCTAAGACAAGAATGCATTCCTTAAGGATCACTGATGGTCTGGGAAAGTGTGGGATTTTTTTAATAAAAAGATGTACTTGAATCCCAATTCCTAATTTTAAATCCAAGTTTATTGTCTTTTCCATATGATGCAACATTCCCATACAGATATCCTAATATCTACATGAATATCTACAATCAACATGAATTCTTATTAGGAATTCCTCTCCTCCCATTCAATGTACCTTCCCACCCACTGAAATCTATTAAAGGCAATACAGAAATGCAGACACAACACTGGATTGAACAACTATTGACTAAATGAGAAACGTATCAAAGAATCCCAGAGTTGAACTATCATAGCCTTTTTTATCATCTCATATTTCCAATAGTTCACATACGTGCATGTGACCCCACTTTTTTCAGCAAAGCACAAAGTGCCTTCCAGATGAATCATGCAAATAATGTATGTCTGCTTCAAATGATCATACTGAAACTCTATAAAGTCTTGTAGTTGATGTCCAGTATACCTTCTTCATTTATTGTCAGTGGATTGGTTGAGACATAATGTTAAACTATAGTTCACTGTTACAAGAATAAACCTAGCCTGGCTCCATTCTCTTGTGCTTCCCTTTCTTGCTCCAATATGATTACAAGAAAGAACTCAGACAATTCCAGCTCCACTTTAGATTAACAATAGTTTGAATGCCCTGTCTGAACCAAAATTTTTTCCAGCCTTAACTTGGATAGCAGAAAGAAGTGAACTTAAAACCATAGTCATGAAGATGACTTGTTTCTCTTAATCATTGTAAACATTAACCATAATCTAGGATTTGGTCTGCAGGATTGGAAGTTGGAAAAGAGATGAGTATGTCAGCCAGGAGAATTTAGGCTGTTTTTTGTAACAATACACAATGTTTTAGCACTATGTTCAGATGCAGCCTTTAAATGATTCATCTTTCAGTCAGACTACTGCTAATCTCCTTGACATAATACAGATATCATTAAGAAAGATGTTCTGCATTGGACATAGGCAATCAAGCGTGTTATAATATAACAGCAGGCATCCACAGGAAGGGTAAGAGGGGACAAGTGACATCACATACCTCATGACATCACTGCATGGTTGCTTCCCAACACCAGTGCAAATTACATAATTTGTGATATTTGACAATAATGTCATGATGAATGTGACACCATCATGGCTTCTACTGGACATCTATGACTACAACTCCCACACTTTTTTATGATTGGCCATATTTGCTAGGTTTGATAGGAGTCAAGGAGGTTTGGAGAGATATTACTACAATCTTTGTTCGGTAAGCTTGTTGGGAATAGGGCAAGGAATAGGGCAAGGAATAGAGCAAGGAAAGAAAATTATTAAAGCTTTCAGAGAAGAATAGCACTCAGTGAGCTTCTTCCTTCCTTCAGTCATTGTCCCCAATACAAAAGTAGTGGGTTCTCTTAGTTGTCATCAGCAGTTAGCATCCCATTTATTTATTTAAACTGAAATGTAATCATGGCAGCATGTCATCAGGAATTGATAGAAAAGCCAACAAATCCAGAACTGAGATTATTTAAGATCAATTCCAGCATCAGGCTCAGGAATGGATTAAAATGTGGTGGAAAAGCATGTCAGAAAAATAGGGGAGGCAGATGACAAAGGTGGCTATGGAGGAATAATAAGAAAGTAGTGGAGGGGAGAAATGAATATGTACAGTATTAGAAGTATATGAAATAAATTGCTGTAGGTCAGGGTTTCTCAACCTCAGCAACTTTAAGATGTGTGGACTTCAACTCCCAGAATGCTGGCTGGAGAATTTTTTATGGACCTACTGCTGTAGGTCTATAAAAACAATGTTGATTTACTTTCTAAGGCAGCATGGGATGTACTGCATTTTTCATGTTATATCAACAGTAGCTCCTTGACTCATGACCAGAAATATAACTTATATAGAAATATAACAACTTATCATGTAATATCTTCTCTATAACCAGCTCCTGACCAGTCATGAGCAGCAGAATTCTGCTTCAGCAGAAGCTTACAGCAAATCTTTTGCACAATTCATAACATAGATAACCAGCAAAATAAATCAAACCCTCTCCCCTTGCACAAAATAAGCTATTTCAAAATGAGTTTTCCCTCATTTCTCTCCCCCACCTTGTTCCTCAATTTCAAGAGGCAAGCAAAACTTATTTGTTTTTTAATGTGTATTATGTAAGCATGTTTGTTCCCAGATTGAGCGTTGGAGTGCCAACATGCACCAAGGGAACACAGAGATGCTGGCACAACCTTAATGATCGGATGCATTTATATCCAACCAAAAAAGGGGGAAGGGAGAAAACAGTTATATCTCCTGTCAACATTTTCTATAATATGGTCCTCAAAGTTTCTTTATAACTGAGTACATTTGAGAGGTGTGCTGTATATAGAGAAGACAAACTAGTGCAAAGGGCAACAGCAAAACAAGAGCTTTGTGATGACGTTGTTTGTTACACCATGGTTACAGCACGAGGCAAAATAAGGCAGCATACCCCTCTCTATTACTTATCTAGAACCAAACATCCCCATTCAGACCTGCCTCCATCAGCAACCACTCACTTGGTGGCAAGAAATAGGGAGATGAGACAGCAAGGTTCTTACCATCAATCAACCAGGACCAACAGTTGTTTGGCTCTCCCTTCTAGAATTGTCCTTTTCAGGGGTCTTCCCACCATGTCACTATGAAAGAGATGAGCAAGATATGTGTTAGGAAGCATATGTGTTAGAAAAAAGATTGGCTTGATAGCCCTGGTGAGGGAACATCTGTGGTGTAGGAAATTAGAAACAGCTAGTGTTTGCTCATTTCTTGGACAAGAAGGATATCCATGGGGAAAGTTGTAGTAGTGTTTGGCCATCACCAGCAGTCTATCACAAAACTGAGTAATATCAAAGGCAGGGAGGAGCTTAGCCACTTGTGTTTTTTTTTCCTTTGAGACAAGGACCTATAACTTTACCTTGGGGCTTCTAGCAAGAGAACCCAAGATTGTATGGGGACATAGATTCTCATAGAACATACAGGTGGTTTCAGTTAATGACTAATCATTCTGTGACCATTTGAAGTTACGATGGCGCTGAATGAGTGGTGATTATGACCGGTCCTCAAAGTTCTGACCATCCCCGCACCCCTGTGGTCACATGATCGCGATCTTGGTGCTTGGCATCCAGCTCACACTTATGTTCGCAGCATGCTGCAGTCACATGATTGCCATTTGCAACCTTCCCTGCCAGCTTCCCACAAGCAAAGTCAATGGGGAAGCCAGCACGGAAGGTCACAAGTCACTCAGGTAAATCTCCCCCACCCATGCATCCTACCCCAGCCCCTCTGCATTTGCACCATGCTGGCCACTCATGAACCCTCATTCAGCCTCTCTGCACTCATGCCACAACTCCTCAACCACTTGTGCACACCCAAACCTTGCTGCTCTT
Source organism: Liasis olivaceus (assembly GCA_030867105.1). NCBI lineage: Eukaryota > Metazoa > Chordata > Lepidosauria > Squamata > Pythonidae > Liasis > Liasis olivaceus. Next base: position 33,696,178 of record CM061349.1, on the reverse strand, counting down.
GTGTCGTGCCTCCCCAGCCACTCACATACCCTCCCGGTCACTCATGCACACTCGCATACCCTCCCCCACCCAGCAGCAGCCACCCCAAGCCCTGCTGTGCTCACGCTGCACCTCTCCAGCCACTCACACAACCTCTCGCTCCCTCTCCCACCTGACAGCAGCCTGCTGGACTGCTTGCAACCCACCTGGGACTTGCAATGACCTGCCAGCTTCCAGACTGACTTTGGTTGTTGGAAGCTGGCAGGAAGTTGCAAGGAGGTTCTTGCTTAATGATCCACAATCCTTGCTTAATGACAGCAACAGGGACTGCAGGTGTCACCGTCGCTCAGTGATACAGTCATGTGGCATCTCACTTTGAGACTGCATTGCTTAGCAACAGAAATTCCAGTCCCAATTGCATCATAACTCAAGGACTACCTGTAATGGAGATTTGCAATCTCCAGTTGGGCATAACTGATTATCATTTCTGGCTTTAATATCCGGAACTAGTGTGAGATCTTTTACATGAGAACTCCAAACCAAACGTATCTAAAACCAATAAATGTTCTAACACAATCTTTAACACAACATTACTTTACGCTTAAACTGGTAAGAAATATTTACTTACAAGTGAGACTTGCAAGACTTTTTCAGCACAGAGGGCATTTGTTCAGGGCCCTAGGACGCAGCGCCCTTCTCAGAATGCTTCCTTCTTTTCCACCTTCATGCTAGTTTTCTATTGTCTACCCACTCATCCCATGATTGAGCATACTGGGTCTTCAGTGAACTGGTTGCAATGTTTCCTCCTCATAAAGGATATTTTTTCCCCTGAAGTTTTTTTAAAATGTATTTTTACAAACGATTTGCTACAAGTTTCTCTAAATCTGCTCATATCCCCTCCTTTGATGAGAATGGTGCTACATAAAGATGGCTCTTTTGTAAGATATAGAGTAATAGCACAAACTAATGCCTTTAAGGAAAACGAAGCAGAGAAACGTGGGATTTTTTTCCGAAAGAATTTCTAAGAGAAAAAAATAATCATTTTTGCATACTTAGATAAGACTTTGCTTCCATTAGAAAATAAGGCCTGATTCCCATGTGTGTGTGTGTGTGTGATACATATATAAAGAGGAAGGCTAAAAATGATTAGTAGAGAGTTAAAAAGGGCGAGAGGATAAAAGCTTTGTTTAAGATAAATGCGACAATATATCCTTGTCAGTTCATTGCTCTGCAGCTTGCCGCTTAACCGAGACAAAAGCAAAACAAAGTGAGTTTCCTGCACTTCTTTTTAACGTTTGAGCAAACAATTGTGTTTAATATTAGAAACAAGTTTGCATGTGGTTGCTTAGGAATGAATAATATTCCTTGATGCCCTCTGATATGCACCAGACTGCTCTGGGATGTTTTTGCAATTCAGCTTGAGCAGTTACCAGGGTATGGAGTGCACAAGAACATGACATTGTAATCTTGGTCATGTTTTATTTATACAGAGCAGTGCAGCCGATAGGGTGTGTTAACAAACAAAGATGATTGCTTCAGGGGCAGTCTCTCATCCTGAGGTAATTAAGACAAAGTAGCTTCCCTGGCCGAGAGATACCCACTGCAGACAACCTTTTGTTTTCCTTTGCTAAAATGATCTGCCTCAACCAGGCCGGCAGGGCTAAATCTGAAGAAATGCAGTGGTGTTCTTTCATTGGTTAAAAGGTGCATCATTAAAGGGCAGAACATAAATTATATTTTCTCTTAAAATCCATATTTCTTAAAAGCCACCAAATAGAAAATGTCAGACTCCAAGATAGAGCTGGATGCACTGAGGGTGGGGGACTAATAATAACAACGAGAAGAGACAGAGATAAATGATGAAGCCAGGAAACTCCTAAATTAAAAGCATTATCTCAATGGCCACGTACCAATGCTTTGTACCACATATTGAGAGAGATTCAAAAGCTATGATTTCACACCATTTATCTCTTTTAGGGAAAGATATGAGGGGAATGAGCCAACCTGTTGCTGTCTAGATATGTTGGAACTGCAACCACCAGAAATCAACAACAACCATGTTGCTGAGAAATTGTGGAAGCTACAGTCCCAATACATCTGAAAGGCGACAGGTTATGGAAGACAACTCTAATCTATAAAGTCTAATTCCAGGGCTGGCCCATGATGTTATGTTGTCTTAGGCAAAAAGCAAGAAGGCTTCCTGCCCTCATTCCACATACTGAAGTTGTCCTTGCTAACAGCTGACTCTTACTTCATGACTTGGTAACGGTACTTGTGAAAAAGATTATGTAACAGTAATTGACTGCAAACTGAATATATGAATGCAAAAAGATCAATTACTGTAGTTTTAGGCTGCATTAATAGAAATATCATTTCTAAATCATGAGAAGTGATAATTTTGTGCTATTTTGGGGCAGACCCTATCTCAACCACCACATCCAGTTCTGGGGATCACGCTTTAAGGATTCAGATAAACTGGAACAAATTCAGAGCAGAGTAGAGTAATAATATTGATAAGGGGACTAGAAACTAAATCCTGTAAAGAGAGATTGAAAATGGTTAGCCTTACAAAAAGGAGACTGAAGAGAAATCTGTTATTCTGCAGATACCTGAAAGGATGTCACACAGATGAAAATCAAGATCTGCTTTCCATCGCTCCCAAGTTTGGATGCAGAACAATGGTTTCAAGTTAAAGAAAGGTAGATTCTTAGCAAAAATTAGGGAAGAAAAAAGCCAACTTCCATACAGTAAGAGCAGTTAGAGTGGAATCAGAGAAGCTGTGGACTCCCTTTCGCTAGGTGCATTCAAGCAGAGGCTAAGGCTAGATACATGTTGGGAATGCTTTAATTTGGATTCCTGTACTTAGCAGAAGATTGGACTTGATGACCCTAAATGGCCCTTCAGATCCCATGATTCTAGGCCAATGGTACAGTTTCTCCAGGGAACATGAGACTGTAGTGTAGGTTTTTTGAGTGGGCAAAGTTAAGGATATCTCGATCCTCCAAAAGAGGGAAATAGCTGAGGATCTCAACAGAAGAGTTAGGGGCATCCTTACTCACAGCATTTACTATCTGAAAACATGTTCTCACTCTGTCCTCTCAACCCAGTGGAATGATTCTTTGGTTGTTCTCTTTCTAATTATGCTATCCTAGTTATTACACTTTTTGAGCATCTTCAACTTGTGGGATTTTTTTCAGAGCAGAATAGGCTGTCAACTGTTGGAATAATAAATTATACCACGTCGTTTGATAACTAAAGGGTTAGCAAAGATGTTATAAATTCACCTTTGTCCCCCCCTCCAAAAAAATATGTTTGCAAATACGCGCATCATTACAGAATGAAGAGCAAAGTAAAAAAATTATGTTCTTTTTGTAGGCTTTTATTGGCAATGTGACTTGCACAGTATGGTTCAGTTTTTTACTTCAATTCAAAATTCAGAAGCGTATTTGTGGCATGAACATGTGGGATTTTGAATTCAAAATATGTTTCCCAAGTTGTTCTGCAATATCCCTTGAATATTGGGCAAGGAACAGATTTTGTTTCTGCTTTTTTTTTCTTTAAAAAAGTAAGAGCACTAGCTTCTGTTATGAAAGGAATATGTAAGTTTTCAGATGATAACAGCAAAATGAAAAGTTTGACTATTATTCTATAAAGCTATATATCTTTATTTAAGAGGACTATTTCACCTTCCAAGTCTTATAGTTTTGCCCAGAAAAGTGAAATGCCAGGCCTATTTGCACACATACATGTAGTGGTACAAGCTGCAAGCCTAACCTCTGTAATCTCTCTTTTAGTAGGTAGGTTACAGTAGGTATTTGACTCCAAATGCATGATAGAAGCAGATGTGGCTTCATGCTGTAATATATAGACAGAAAAGTGTATTTGTAAACACTGTGAAACCCGGAATTCAGGCATAGTCTACAGGAGGACAAATAAAATTCAAGCCTTCGTATAACCTTAAGCCATTCAATTTCCAGTACTGGTTGGATTATGAGACCTGCCACACAGCAATCCTTTAGGGATGCAAGCCATGTCCAATGAAGTGTAAAATTGCCCTGCTTGTCATATGGGATGATCTTCTCCAGAGTGCTTTGAAAAGCATTTATCTGAGAACTGTGGAGATAGAAGGCTTGGAGATAGGTAGATCAACATCCCTACATTTGGTAGGCAAAGATCAAGAGCAATATACTGTTCTTCCAGCTATGAATTAGAGTCCCCACCCCGCAACCCGGATTTCTCAGTGGAAGCACTTTACAACTTTCCCTGAAGTAATTCTGCTATGTGAGACAGAATTAGTCTTCAGATGGTAAGACATCGAACACTGGATACTGGTAGACTGGGTAGTTTTATATCTCAGATTTTTGCTTTCTCACTAAGTCAGGAGTGCACAAATTTTCTGGGGAGAGGTTGCAGAACTTACCTTTTGAGCAATATGCCAAAGGCTGTGTTGCAGAAAGTAAATGAGATCAGAACTTAGAAGTGGTTGGGGAAGGACAAATTTTACTTTGATTTAAATTAAATCCTATTTAAATACAGTAATTCAATAGCGTTTATTAAATGCATCTACCTTTTGCTATATTAACATTTAAGAATTTGGTGACAACTTTTGGAGAAATTCTAGAGGCATCCAAGGCTTTGGGGAGGGCCTTAGCTGGTATATCCCAGCTTTAACTTTAATATACCAGTTTATCCCAACTGGTAAACCAATTTTAGAGACAAGCTTGTATTCTTAAGATTTTCAATGGGAAGATTTGTTTGTTTTTCTGTCCAAAAGGTCCCCAAGGTGATATATAATTTTAAAAGGGTATACAAAATAAAATAAGCCTTATTTAAAATAAACTGGGGAGCAAATTAATCCAGGTTTTAAGTCTTCATTATGGCTCACATAAAGCTAGGAAAATATTGGATGACTATGATCTCCTTAGGACAAAGAAAAAGTTGCCACATATGTGCATCAATCTAATTTTCCTTGTGTATTGATAAATCTCATTAAACAATGAGCAGAAAGCAGTCTTTCATATAGCCCTAAACTGTGTAAGACTTTTTGGATAAGAAGAAAACACTATCAGTTGGTCCCAGAAATCTAGTGAAGCCATGAAGTTGACGTAAGTGTGCTCTCTAAGCAGAAAGGCAGGACATACATCAGAATAAAGAAGTAGAAGGAGGTGCTTTGTGATCTACAAAGTATGTGCCAATGAAGTAATTTAGCCACATTTAATAAGAGTTTCAATTATCAAATGTTCTTCAGAAGCCGCCTGTAGTGTGCATTACAGTAGTCTAAATCACTGTGCTCAAATTCATCTTCTGCAGAAAAGTGCACAACTGGAATTCTAGTTGAATAAGACAACTCATTCAAGTAATTGCATCTTTTCCAAGTTTGCGAAACCTGAAAAAAAGACATAGCTGCTTTAAAGAGGCATTACATTCAGATACCTGTGTATTTCAAAGCACTTCTTTCAAACCATTATTGAGGTATGCATAGCCCTAGTCTGGGTCCTCTACCTCTGTGTTATGCTCCATTCTTCCAGTAGTCAGAAAATAATGCCCAGCTTTTCCTTTCTAGTGACTGTGGAAAAGGAGGTATGTAGGAACACTTGGGAATAAAATAAAGGAACACTTGAGTGGGAATAAAGAGACATACTAGTTGGTTGGGGGAGAAAGTGAAGCTCCTGTCTTCTAAGTACAGCACCAAACTTTTTTTTTTCTTCTCATTTTCTTTTTCCAAGTTGGGTGGTATATTAGTATGCCTCTGAGGAAAGGGTTCTGTCCAGTATGGGAGGCAGATGGACAGTAGTACCAAGACCTTCTTTCATTCTGGGTTTTGTTTTTTAATGTCAATTTTTACAACTATTTCAGGTTCATTCTATCACCAATTCACATGCTTTTAGAGCACTGTGGATATATGGTGTATGGGGTTAGAGCAATTAGATTTGTTTAAATTTATTTGAAAATGCCCTGATTTAGCAACCTGCACTGCTTTGTAAACTATCCTATATGTTGTCTCCCTGATCACATTATTAAAAGGAAAGCTGTTGTGTTGTCCTCTCTTCATCCATTTTTCTGCCCTGAAAGAAGTGGAGGGGAGATATTTAAAAATGTATTGTTTAACACCTTTGAAGGTTCCCAACTAAAGCTGGACTCAGTTAATGTCCTTTAAAACGTTTGCCATTCCTGTTACATTCATCCCATTCTACCAAAAAACGAAACATCTTTGAATTTTTCCCATTATAGACTGTGGTACCCCAAATCAAATTTCAAAGCAACTCAGATTGGATCAGGTTGCTCTTGAATCTCAAAACACAAGCTTGAATTGAATCATGCCTGTTGTGAATCCCCGTTGCCAAGTTATACAGAATCAGAGCTGAAGTTAACAGGCCTCATACAAAGTAACTCAAAGCCTAACATCTTTCCTTTTTTAGGAAAGATCACCATCACCATCATGGACAGGTATGTTGCTTGCTAATTTAGGAATAATACTGAAACCATGTAGACAAAATTACATAAACATCCATCTTTATTACCCTGCATTGTTTAAGAAATCTTAAATGGTGCTGAATCCCAACCACTGCAGGGTATCAGAATGGGAAAAAATAATGACCCACATCATAATCCCAATGTGAATTCTGCCTTTTCATGTAAATTAGCCATTCATGGTCTCCACATTCAATGCTTTCTCTCTTCCCCACCTCTTACTGGCTCTTCAGGTTTTGTGAAGGAGAGGGATGGGAATCCAAATCCTTTTATATAATACAACTTATACAGCCCCAGGCAGCATTGCTAATGGTGAAGGATGTTGTGATATTTCATATCCAGAGGGCCAGTTTCCCTACCTCCAGGTTAAAGGCTGCTACTGATATTTTCCTGATATCTTAGCCTTCCATTCTCAGTAGGGCTTCTTCAACCTCCTTTCTGGAATGACCTTAACAGTTTTATCTATCTACCCCAGGCACCCTGCATATGCACACATGCAGAGTGTTTCTTGGCTTACTCTGCTGTGTTTGTACAATAAAAGTTCACTCCAATATTCTGGTGCTTATTCCCTCTTTAACTCAGAGCACAATTCTTTCTCAGTTTCTGATATTCTTTAGGCTGCTCCTTCATCAAAACTATGTGTTTAAGCATATTTACTAGAATGTGAAAAGTCCTCTTAACTCTTGCTCTCCTAGCAGTCATTTTAATGGTGAAGACTGTGCATCCCATACACTCCCATTCTCTTAACTCTATTGGATGGTATAAAGCCATGAGGCATTTGGGAGGACAGCTGTCCTGGCCTTTGGGCCAGGATGAGTAGAGTCTCAACTTTGAGGAGTTCAGCCCTGATCACCATTTTACTGTCTTTTAATGATGTGTTGTTTTCATATTTTTTATAATTTTTTTTTAGTAATGCCAGTTGCCTGAGTTGATTATATAAATACTATAAATAAATAAATAAATAAATAAATAAATACAGTTTGAATATGAAGTCCAATAAATTACACAGACCCCTTGTACTACAAGGAAAAGCCTTAGAACCAAGTACTTGAGTCTCTTCAAAGTAACCATGACTTTACTTTGCTTTCAGATGTAAAACTTTCTTTTTATCCACATGTACACAAAAGCAAGAAGAGAAGTGAAGGAGTGTTCTTACAAGTAAATTTGAAAGCACACTTCCATGTTGAAATAGTGTTCTGGGGGTGTTGTATACTCAGCAATGTATTTTAACAACCCTCCCCCCCCCAAAAAAACTGGGGTCTAAAATGATTTTTTAGTTAAAATGTCTTCCTTTCAGTCCATGCTAACTCCTTCCAAATCCAAATAAGCAGTAAAGACAATATTTGGAGATCATGTCAAATGTCCAATTTATTATTTTTTATAACTTGAAACTGGAACAAACGTCGTTTTGAATGAGCGTACAAATGAAATGGTAGACACATGCTGAACTCAACAATGTGACAGTAAGGGGAGAAAAGAGGCCAAAAGTCTTGTACAGAGAATAAAAGGAACAATAAATATTTTACTAAGTGATATTGAAATGACCTCCTGTCATCTCAACATTTGTATCCATAATAGAAAATGTGCTCCTATTTTTTTAAATGGAGCACAATTACCAAGCAATAATAAATAGTTCCAAACTTGTTGTAAAAGACAAAACCTCCAAGTAAACAACAAAAGCTCATACAATAAGAAATAGAAAAAGGTAATAAAAATAGTTTACTTGCCGGTACAAATGCAAACAACTGAAATCAACAGTACTTTGCTTTGCAATTCTAAAATACAAAGAGCACCATAAAATGAGTTTGCCTGTGAAAACAAAACCTTGGACTGTGATCAGGACTAGGATGAAATACTGAAGTCATGAAATATACAAAAAGTACAACTCAATTTTTTATTTTACATCCTTTTTTTTTTTTATGTCACTCCAGAAAAGCTCTGTGAATGAATTTTAAAAAGCGTGGGACAGGCTTGCAGTATGGAATAATTCTGACTTAAACAAAATTGATTTTTCAATTTTACCAGTGTAACATCAGTTGTAACAGCAGAGATAACTAGGATATGTCCGCCACATTGTGCTTATGGCCTTGTAAAGCTGGAATCCTAAAAGCAGAAAGGGAGGGGTCATCATTGTTTCACTGAATATAACATTTGTGCTTTAGAGTACCACATGTTGGGTTCTCAGCTATTCAAGTCACAGCTGCTGGTGGTTCAGAATTGAGTTCATCTAAAATGAAAAGGATTATGTGGTACCCTTAGTGACAGATATGTGAACTCACTTGATTACAGAATACATTTTGGGTGAAACTAGCATTTAGGAATGAAAATTATAACCCTGATTTTCACCAAAAATATTCCAGAAGAATTCACGGGGCATATCCCAATTAAAGAAAGTCAAATGTATAAAATACTGTGGAATATGCCTGTATGAAGTTGAATTTATTATCTGTTCTTTGATGTTCACTAGAAATATATCCAGTGAATTATTTTTCCACAATGGATTTTTTTTAGCATGATTTTATCCCTAATTTGGAAGAGAGAGAATAAAATGGGTTAGATGCAGCTTCTTTTCCTGGCAGTAGCATTTCCTGAGCAGAGTTACATTTGGAGTTTTTCCGTGACAGCAAGAGGGGACGTGATCCTTGTCTATTCCTTTTGTTCACTGCCCCTAATTTAGGGAAAGATATCATCAGGGGTGGAAGAAAATGGGGAGAGGGCAAAATAGACTGCTGGCAGAAGAAGAATTAATCAAGATCCAGCTTTCCATCAGTAGGATCTCTCCACTGCACAAAGAACCTCCCTTGGGCAGGAAAAGCCCTCTTGCCAACAGAGGAGAAATGTTAGATCTAAGTGTGTGTGTGTGTGTGTGTGTGTGTTTTCATGATCAGTTCCTCTCAATGATGTTTTTCATAACATCACCAGAACTCCCTTAAGTAAAGTTATCAGTAGCTTTTTCACCACCCTTCAGTAATTTCTCCCTGGCTTATTCCACCCAAATAAAATAAAAGATGGAAGGAGGGAAACATACCTTAGTCAATAAAATAAGTACAGAATTTCATCCTAGTCCTTCAAATATTTGGAAAATTTATGGAATGTACAATTAGGAGTCAACGGCAGCAGCAAAGCAGACAAAAGAACACAGACTGGCAAAACCTGTACAATGGTCCCTTTCTTACAGGGAGAAAAAAAAAAGTAGGATGCGCCTGGACCAATTTTTACTCCACTGCAATTCACAGTTGTACTCAACAGAATGCTGCTCTTTCTTCTTTTTTCCCTTTTAAAATGACTTCACCTGAAAGCTGTGAAGAGGATAGGGTAGAAGATGATAAGGAACAGGTACCCTGATCCCATAAAGTCTCCAGATCGGGCCCCTCCGAAGGAAAGGGGGCTCTACATGGTAGAAAAACTTGCACGGCTGGGTGAGCTGAGGTCTGGTTACACATCCCCTTAACCGACAGTTGACAGAGTGACACCATCTGTTCAGGGATGAGAGGAGGACAGCATACAGACCACTTCATCCCTCAGGAGATGCAGCGCTATCTAATTCAGTATCGCTGGATATCTTAAACACACATATCAGTTTTATGGAACACAGCCAGAAAGCTTACATTTGCCAGGAAAAAGCCACCTCCCTTTGGGGTGAGGGGAACTGTGGAATGTTAAGTCAAACAAGTTCACAAAAATGAAATTTCCTCTAACAACAGACAACAGCCAACCATCTAGTTCAACTATACCTGGGAAGGCCTTGATACAAGGGGTCCAGGCAGCTTCGAAGTTATTACTGCCTTGAAGGAACAGCAGTTTTTTTGTAGGCCATTTCTGACAGAAAAAAATATTTATATATATTTATATATATACATGCACACAACTAAAATAGTGAACAAAAATTTAAAATGAAACAAAACTTAACACCCCTATCCCCCCAAATAATTAAAAATAATAACTGTTTTGTTTCTTTTACCCTCAGGTCGTCAAACAACCCTTTTATTTTACCTTCTTCTGTACAATAAGGTCTTGACATACAAATTTTTTTTACTATTTTATCCTGCCAAATTAAAAAAATATATTATGGCAGCCTGTTTGTTTGTTTTTATTTTTATTTCCAAATTCACTAACAAAAAAGTACATTAAATCCCTTTAAAAGGACAAGCGTACAGTTAAAAAATTACAAGTTCCAGTAAAAATACAGCAAGTGCCTACATTATATGAATCAACCAATATCAATATTCATTCCAGAAGAAGAGGATAGGGAGAAGGTGGGGAAGGGAGGAAGAGATAAAAATAGGTACAGGTCAGAAATGTGATTTTTTTTTTAATCTGCAAAGCAATAACAATATTAAGCATTTTTTTTCTACGTACTTTTTCTACATGGTGTAGCAGTCACCTTTTAATCCCCAAATACAAGTTTCTATACATTTTTTCTTGAAATAAAAATTCAACACCCAAGGCAGAAAAAAAAATACTAAAACTCAGACTTTACAGTTACAGTGACAAGAACAAATTTTATAGACCCACCATTTAAATTTTACTGCAACATTTTCAAGGAAAAAAGAGAAAAGTTTTTTTTTTCTTTCTGGTTTTGTAAAATGCCCAGGCATTCTCCATTATTACAAATACTGGTCCACTTTTACAGTAATCAAGAAATTTTAATATATATAATATATACTAAAACCCCGTCACCAAAAGAAAACAATATACACATGGCCATTATGGCATTTTTAATAACCTATTAAGCAAACTTTGAAAAAAAAAGAGATTGCTCAAACACACATACACACATTTTTTTACCCTTGTATGTATTCAATACTGTAAACGTATTTTAAGACAGAGTGCACTAAATTTAACTTTTTAAAAAATTAGCCGTTGTTCCTGAATTTTTTTTTTCATTCAATGATAACAACTTGCAATTTGTGTCATTTGAGTTTTAATTCAGCAGTAAATCATTTCCATTCCATTTCCTAAGCAGCGTTGTCCTGAAAAAGAAGAGAAAGGCTGAGAATAATTCAGCAAATGGATGTCCGAAGTTGTGCTGGATATACATCTTCATTTGATTGGGTCTTATGGCATTTTCATGTCCACTATCTTCAACCAGGCTTTTTTTTTAAATGTAAATGTGGCTCTTTGTTTTTTAATCTAAAGAACATACCTTTCTTGTTCTACCTTTTTTGAAAAGTCTTTTCATTTCACAAAAATTGTTTGCATGTGTCTCAAGAGACTGAAATAGGAAGATCAGTTTTCAAGGCACTCACATCAAATTGAAATGGCAGTAGAAAAACTGTCCAATAAATTATTAGTTTTTTTTATAGTGCCAGTATTGTGAATGCCATGCTTAGCAACACTGACACTTATCTCAGATGTCCCCCTTTAATAGTTTCACCCATCTCTGGGCCAAGCAATGACAAAAATGCTGTAATTTCTTGTTCAGAAGCCACTGGTCTTCAATGCAAACAAACAAACAAACCAACAAAAATAGCTTTAAAGTGCGGGTCAACAGAATCAAAATGTAACTTTTATAGTAATGTATACTAACTATATCAGGGGTTTTCAAATTGTTCCCTAGAAAATCTCAGATTATGAAGATGTGTGTATCTTTGTGTCTGCATGTGTGTGTCCACACACAGGCACAGATAAAGACTGACATTTCAGCTGAGGGCACCTGTTCTGATCTGAAAGTCTAAAAGAACAGCAATGAATTAGAGCTGCGGTATGCTCACAAAAAAGTGTTATATGTCAGGATGAAATGACCATTGTAAGTAGGGGAAATCACATTGTTCCATGTCTGATCAATTAACATGTCAGTTAGAGAAATTAGGCTTTGCTCTCAGTCAAAATACTCAAGTTGAAGAGAAGAAAATGAAGAAGAACCTGTATCTCTTCTAGCCACTGTCCATGCTTCCCTCAGAAGAACCATGGAACTAAAAACAGAAAAGCAAAGCAAGTGAATAAATTCGACTACAATATTTTTTTCTTCTTGAAATAAATGTTATTAACCAAGTGAAGGTTCAGAATTAAAAGGGTTTCCAAATAAAATATTCAAACAGAAATAACAGTGAAGTGATCAGTGACTTCAGTAAAATTCAGGGAACATTTCAGCGCCTCCCAATGAAGGAACCTCTATCTGTCATTTACAATTTAATTGAAAAAGAGATTTAATATAAATGAAGTATCTCCAATAACTCTATGCAATGTGTAAAATGGGGCTGAAATGTATGTGGCAAAATAAATGTACAAATAATATATTTTTTAAAAAATGCTAAATTAAACCCCCCCCCCCAACACCTTATTTAGAATGGCAGACTTTTTAAGAAAGTTTTAATTACAGGAATTATGAAGAATTTTCATAATTGTATAAATTCAGAATTTATAAAGAAATTGTGTTTTAAATTTTGTTTTAAAGGACTCAGAACTGCAATTTCAAACACAGAGTTTAGTGAAATTTAACATCTTTCATTTCAGTACCATTTGAAAGACTGCAAAATTTAAAACCTCCCTAACAAATTTAATGCTTACAAGTTATTTAAATGGCAGATGCCTAAAAGACTGTGATTTGTAAATTTTGGCCTATTTTCTTTACAATAACACAACTGTGCATTATATGAGAATATTTTAATTTTAATGGAAAAATGCCTCATCAGTTCACAGTTGATCCTTATATAATAGCAGCTGTACCTCCTATGCCTAACACTGTTGGTTATGAACCTCCTATCATCTTCTGCTGAAGTTCAATGAAAAGGTTTATTGTCAGACTTCAACTGCAAACTATTAATGCACTTAATGAAGAAGTGTATTTTGTTTTTAATTTTTGAAACATTTTTAGAAGCTCCTGTAGAGATTTTAATTTTTCCACTTGCCCCACACATTTTGATGAAATGGCTACAGCAACAATGAAAACATTGCTGTGTTTAGTGTAGAGTTATTGACCACATAAGCCAGTGTGAATATACCTGTGCCAATCAAAACCTAAAGCTATACTTTCACTACTTTTTTGTGGCCAAGATCTGCCTCAAGTCTACTCCCTTCTTGCACTAGTTTAAAAACTAGTCTAGAAAGTTGTGTCCTGTTTTATGCAACCATGCAAGAGCAACTTTTTAAAATAAAATGCTGTTTACATTCTGATCTTGAGGTCTAATATTCTTACAAGCATTCCCATGAGTGTTTAACTGTGATGATTAGCGGCCTTATGCATTGGCTTCAGCATGCCATTAGTTAGAAATCTGTACAAGCTGACTACAAATCACCAGCAATGTAAGGGCCTGCCAGGTACTTGAAAATCTCTGCTTCTGTATCTCCGGCAAGCAGCCAAAACAGGAAGCCTTTGGCGAACTACCATATGTGGCTGGTAGGCTGTTTCTAAGGCAACTATTAGGGTGTTGGATGTTATGCTAGTTGGTATCTGCTAAATACTGGGCAAAGTTAGGGGGCCATATAATCTCACTGTTCAATCAGTTGTTCTTTTAAGTTGGCTGTTTCAAAGGGAGATGCACTTTAAATATGAGCCCAATTTAAGCATTATCCTAGAAGCCTAAGAAAGACTGCAGATGATCTCACAAGAACTCTGTTGATTCTTCTCCCGTGCATTCCAGGTGATAGAAATGCATGTGTATAAAGGCACTTTTCAAATGCCCCGAACCTCTCCTTATTTAGAATTCTCTCCATCAGAGTTCTACATCATAGATTGAGCGTGTCTGAGCAGAGCAGACTTCCTTAAAGAAGTGCTTCCATAACTTACAGAGAGCAGAACAGGCATCAGCTCAGAGGAAATATAACCAGCAGGTATGGCCCTGCTTTTTCTTTATACAATTATGGTAACATAGAGACTAATGCCAGAACAGAAATTAAGGCATCCTACAGTGAAGCTGTAAATCTCTGTGATTTATAGAAATATTGGGAATTGATTTTGGAGATGATGAAGTCCTTGGAACAGTAACTGCTATATCTGAAGCAGGTAAAAATGCCATATTTGAAACAGGTAAAGAACTGTTCCTGAGGTGAGACTGAAGGGGAAGTATCTGCTTTAGTTCACTTCCTTGTGTGTCTGGAGCTATATGCTCTGTAAGCAGGGACCCTATATTTTCCTTTGTTTTTCCTACATCCAGGGGTTCAGAGTGCTCTAATGACACTGGAAGTCATTAGTTTTCCCTTACCACACTTAACTATACCTTCCCTTAACACACATCCCAAGTAAGATTCTCCCCAAGTAGAGAAAAAAATAATACATTAAACCATGTAAGAAGAATCATACTGAAAAGTCCTGCTCTCTCTTCTTACAGAGGACAGCTAGTATCTCTGGGAATCCTATTTGTAAAGACATGAACCCCATGGCACCTCTTGCTTATGTTCCACAGCAACTGATGTCCTGAAGCATACCATCTTTGATTCAGGAAATAATTTAAAGCCATCATGTCTTACTAGTCATGGATAAAGAAATCCTATACCAAATCGCTAAACCACTTGGCATATAAATTGGAAGGGAGAGGAAATCACTGTATTGTGTAACAGCGGATTTAATTTATACCGAATCTCACAATATTCAACCTTACTGGATAATCCTGATTCTAATAACTGAAAAAAAAAAAAACTTCCCTACAGCAGGCATAATTTTATACATGTTTGTTTTTTCCCAAGTTACTTGTTTTTATCTAAGCTAAAAAGTCCCAGATGTAATGTTTCCTCATAGAGCAACTGCTCTTGCCCCTTGATAATTTTGTTGGCTTTCAATGCACATTTTCCAGTATGATTTTTTGAGATGCTGTGGCCAGGAACATACACAGATGTCAAACATGAAGATAATTACTATATGTATCTTTATAAAGATATAACAATATCAGGACATTTATTTATTTTTATTCCTTTTCTAATGATCTCCACCATGGAATATGACTTTTATTGGAGCTGCACACCGGCTCAGTGTTTTCACTAAGCTATCTATCACTATTTGTAAAATCCATTTCCTGGATCAGTCTGTGCCAGCTATACCCCCTAAAAATACCATCAAATAGGAATAAAAAGTACATCATATTATACTTTTTATACTGAACTGCAATGACCATCTTAATGCCCAGTTATGCATTTTGAAGAGTTCTGTTAGAGCCCTTTGCAGTCCCTTATTGTTTTAACCACCTAAAATACTGAAATGTCATCAGCCAATTGGTTACTGCACTGCTCATCCCTAACTTTAAATCATATATGAGTAAGTTTAAAAATACTGGTTCCAAGAACAAATCCTTGGGGGAAGGGTCGGATTACACAACTTTTATTTGTAGTAAATAATGGTTTATTCCTGCTGTTTTCTGTTCTTTAATCAGTTACTAACCTTGGATATTACAGATCAAGTGAATGCCTAGTTTTCTGTGACATAGCTACACCTATGCAATTCTGTTTATTGTCCATCTTGTTTGAAGTACATGTTGTTACGTTATTTAATTAGCTGGCAACTAATTCTTTGCATGGAAGGCTGCAAGGTGTTAAACTTGTGTGAAATTTCCTTTCAAAAGAATATTGGAATAAACTAGAGAAAAAGGATTGACCTATTTTATAATTAAATAATAATTATTTAATCAGGGCAACATTTCGAGAAAGCTAATGGTATGATAATGAATAAAAATTTAGAGCTGCAGTCTTTAATTGATTAATCAGCCTTAAGAAGCATATTGCACGATCCTTAACAGGGCTTATTCTCAGGAACAATATTCTCAGCATATAGTACAATTGTACCAAAAGTAAATAAATAAATCCATGATCAATTGGGCAACTCTTTTTTGTTAGTCATTTTTTAAATATAATTATAAAACTCAGATAGTAAGGATCATACAAGAAAAAGCATTTTCCTCTAACAACTAAAACAGGCTGTCTGATATCTAGTAAATCTATCTAGTTTGGCATTGTCCACACTGACAAACATTTTACAGAATTTCAGGAATGGATCTTTCCCAGCCATACCTGGGGATGTCAAAAACTGAACTGGGAACTTTCTGCGTGCAGAGCATGCACTATGTACCCTTTCATTTCACACACACAGAATGATTCCTCTAAAATGAACGCCTGCTACAACATATAAATGTATTCTAAAAAAAAAAAAAGCCTTTTTCTTCAAAAGTTTTGTTTAGTCCTAAGCAAATTTATGCACATTTAATCTGATTGGGTGGTTTTTTAGTGAATAGCAGTCATAATCAAAATATCATTTTACCCATATTATACATGCATTTCTCTATGCACATATATATCGCACATGTATACTAATTAAACTACTTTCAGTTAAAAACACACACTAGTCTGTTGCTGCATATTGGTATGGAATGGTCACTTAGTGTAAATGTACATATTCAGGTTATCAAGTGACAATTATCATGTGAATAATGTATAATGTGAACAAGGATAAGTGGCATGGCTGCAAAAAAAATGAAGCTTTTCTTTGTGTTTTGCATCCTAAAATTTGCACATGAAGCTCTCAGGGCTCTCAGTTTCTCTTTATTTAATGAACTGTGTAACAGAAATGGCAGAAAAGAAAAAGGATAAGGCATTAAAACAAATTCCCTAAAAATAATGCACAATTTTTGCTATTGCTTTTGTTATTATAGCTGCCTTTAGAGAATTTGGTGCCTGTTTCTTTTTATTTCTCAAAATGTTTATTTTAGAATCTGTTAAAAATAATATTTTAAATAAAGGCCTCTATTTTAAGTGGTATCATCAGTGCTAAATTTTAAATCCAAATCCAAAAGAAAGTGCTAAAATTTTAAGATTGTTATCCGCGATACGATTTAATATTTCCTAATTCTCAAATGATTTTTTTTCTTTTTAAAGAACAACAACAAGAAAAACATAAAACGTTGGCTTCTTCACAAGAAATTACACATGCTCAGCATAAGATTCAACAAAGCAGCGGCCCTCCAAAATTATAATTTAAATTGATATGCATCTCCCCTTGTAATGCAAATAATCTCAGGTTACTATTGGGGAAAACTAGAATGGAAAACCCAACAAAATTTAAAAGGAAATCTAAAAGGAAAAAAAGTATTAAAAAAAAGTACCTGCACATGCCAAAACAAACAAAAAAACAAAATAACCCAATAAATACAGAAATTATTGCACAGTTAAAAGGCTTCACAATTTTTACTGCCTTAACCAATCCTCAGGTTTAATAGAACTTTGTAGACACAGGTTATATTTAAGTGCCAAATTCTGGCACCTGCCATAGTTACACTAAGATATGTTTGTGGAGGCAAGTTAGGTCAGCTTTTCTCAGTTGGCAATAGTTAAACTGTACAACTTAAATGTTACCTAGACCCCTGCTTTTAACCCAGTGGGGGAGGGGGGGCTTAACTTCTTTCTGCCTGCTCAATTTTTACATCATTTGTCAGCAAGTGTTCGCCATGCCACTTTTTCATGTGTTTCTCCAGGGTGCTGTAAACACTGAAGGGCATCTGGCAAATGTCGCAGCGGTAGACCTCCTTCCCTATCTGGCCATGCGTTTTCATATGACGTGTCAGCTTACTGCTCTGGGCACATGCATAGTTGCAGAGCTCACATTTGTAAGGCCGCTCTCCTGTGTGGCTCCGGCGATGCACCGTTAAGTTACTGCAGTTCTTAAAGACCTTGCCACAGTATTCGCACGTGTCACTCCGCCGTCCTTCCTTTGAACTGGGTCGACCGGGACCGGGTCCACTGATATGGGGAGTGCTGCCTCCACTCGCCGTCCCACTGCGCCCTGAGAGACCACCATCCAGCATATCACCTGGTGGTGTAGAGAAACGCAGGCTTCCATTCTCTGAGGAATGCTCCGAAGAAGTCGCAAAGGGGGATTGTCGGGAGTCTGTGAACCCTAGAAATGGATCCTTCATGAAGTGCCTTGATGCTGCGTATCCTACCAGCCACTGAGAGTAAACATTTTCAGAAGGTATTATTGTTGCTGGTGGCAAGTCCAAATCCTTTTCTATCTTTATTCTTTTGGAGGAATTATTTAAATTGGGGCTTGTGATAGGGGTGGGCTTGCGAGGGAACAGCCCTGGGAAGGGTTCACCTGGCCCGAAGTTTCTCCCATTCACTGTCCCTTCCTCAGTGCGGTCAAGTTCTCCAGCTACTGAGTCTTCATCACCTGTGTCTCTCTGGCAAAGGTCTCGAGGGCAGAGATCTCGCTGATCTGAAGACCTTTTCATGAAGCCACCTCTTTTCTGCTTTTCAGCCAGCATGTCACTGTATTGCTGGATGGTACCAAGGCTTACATTCTCTATCACTTTTCCTAGGACAAGGGATTTTTCATCAGGCAGCGATTTGGAACCATTCTCTCGGTTACGGCTTAGTTCTGAATCCATGCTAAAGCTTGACTCGGGTCGACTTTCATTTTCCAGCTCCTCTTCCTCCTCTTCTTCCTCCTCTTCTTCTTCATTGTCATGGCCTAGAGAAGGATCACTCTCATTCCTGAAATCTGCCTCACTAGACTTTAGTCCCTCTCCAGTAAGTTCACTTGTGCCAGGCTCAGGGGAACTTGTGGCAGACAATCCATCATCAGACCTCCCTGTCATGGACCCAGCTTTGTGCATATGCGTTTTCATATGGCGTTTTAACTTGCTGGCTTGGGAACAAGCATGGTCACAGAGTTGGCATTTATAGGGCTTCTCTCCTGTGTGACTGCGCCGGTGGACAATGAGATTACTCTGAAACTTGAAGGTTTTTCCACAAAATTCACAGGACTTACTTTTTGCCTGAGGCTGAGGAGGCGTAGTGCTGCTTGGAGGCATTGGTGGCAATGGAGGGGTGTTCAGAAAAGGAGATTTAGGGCTTGGCTGGAAAGGATTCAACAAGCGATGCATAGGGTTGCTGCGACTGGGTGAGACTGGTGGTGGGGTGGAATTGTTTCCTGCCAGTTCTCGAAGCCTTCTGGAGAAAT
The DNA here is from genome assembly GCA_030867105.1 of Liasis olivaceus. Taxonomy (NCBI): domain Eukaryota; kingdom Metazoa; phylum Chordata; class Lepidosauria; order Squamata; family Pythonidae; genus Liasis; species Liasis olivaceus. The sequence goes on along the minus strand of CM061349.1, from coordinate 33,676,845 downwards.
CCATCGCGGGCGACTCAATTGCCATGGGGTTTAAACGCATGACTCTGTCAAAGGCACTAGGATGCTGGGCAACTAACCCCATTTCTTCGGCACTAAGGCGATGTGGATCCAGATGATGACGAGGTGGCGGACTGAAGAGGGGAGGTGTGTTGGGAAGCCGACCTTCACCAAAGCCAGGATGATCACGCAGGATGGGACCTGTCATTCGTAAGAGACTAAAAGGGTTATTGTCGCCTAGGAAATTCATCAGCGGGGACTGTGCAACAGTCTCGGGTCCCAGAGGAGGAGGGATGGTGATGCGTGGAGTAAGGGAGCTGTTTGAAGGGCTAGTTTCCAAGTAGATGCGGAATCCATGTGTATTCTGGGCATGCTGAAGCAAGAACCAAGCGCTATTAAAAGGGTGCTTGCATGTTGTGCAAATATAGCTTGAAGGCTCATCTTTACCTGCAGAGGAAAAGAAGGGACAGAGAAAAAGGGAGAATAATTAGAAAAGCAACCCAGAGCACTGTGAATAAACTTTATCCTCAACGGTTATAACGTAAACATGATTCAAGTATAGCTTTCTAGAAGCAATTAATATTGGTGTTATAGTCCAAAATGTAAGAAAGGCCTCTTAATCTCAGCAGTTGAGGCATTTGACAGGGAGAACATGTTTTATGCCAGTTCTGAGGTTGATTCAACAGTCAGTGCTCCTATTATTACTACTTAGAGTTAAGTATTTCTTTCTTCAGACAAAATGTGACAAAAAAAGTCTAGACCATTAATGCTTCTTAAACAACACAATGGTAGTATAAAAAGTGACAGAAATCACAGAGGCAAGTTAAAATGTATAGTATATTCTGTCAAAAAGCTGTTTTAACAATACATTTTGCCTCAGCTTACCCTTGAATGGATTTTAACAAACCCCTCTTTTGAAATATGATCTAACAGCAAATCAAGTACACAATCTTACAAAGCCATGCAGCTTCAAAAGAATGAATGTTCTGCTTCCTTTAGACAGATTTTATACAGATTTTTTATTTATCAATAATAAGTTAAAACACTGTAAAATCATCTTAATTAAAACTGGGGTGGGGGAAGAGAAAAGGAAAGCAAAGCCCCATTCATACTATGGAGGCCCGAATGAAAAGATATTCTTCAACAGGCACCTAGAATAATTGGTTGATTACCCATGGCTGACTGAGTCTTCCATCTTTAATGTCACAAAAAGAATTTTCTATCTATCTGTTTTCCTTTTAGTGTTCCTCTAAGTTGGCTCACCTAATAAAAGAGTTCTCTCCCTCAAAGGGATATACCTGAAAGATAGTGGCTGCAACATTGTTTTGAATTAAACGAAAGACCAAGACCAATCCAACAAAAATAGTTTTAAAATGGCAATTGATTAGCCACTAGCATTTGTTTCCTGCAGCTGAGAAGCTTTTTTAAAAGCATATACTGTACATTAAAAAAAAAAAATCTCCTTTTTGAAATGCAAGACAGAATGAATCTATTTCACGTCTGCTTCCTACTTCCCTTTCAAACCCAGCTTATTAGTGTGTGTCCCTGGCATAAGATATTGGTATGATAAGCTAACACTGATAAGAGTAGTTCTTCTTTCCTTTCCCTTTTATGCCCATGAACTTTTCTGTTCAGCAGCCCCTGTTCACAATTCTAAGACTGACTGAGGCTGCCCAAGGTTTTGACAGATTCACTTTTTCTTTTTTCTTCTTTTTCTGCCTACTTCACTTTCACAACCCTCAAAGGCTCTTCTTAGATTCCCCTTTATTTTATATAAAATTCTATTTAAAATAAATAAATAAAATGCTCATTTCCATATTATCACTTCATGGTTATCTTGCCTCAAAATCGCCCTAAGCAGTGTGAATGCTCACTTTTAAGAACAGAACAACGTCAAAAAGTCTTTGAAGATCCACTCCGAATATTTTTATATGCTGAAAGTTGCCAAGTATTTTTAAAATGCTCAGATGGTTAGATAGTGCTGTAAAGTGATTGCTATAGTTGATGCACAATGCCTACTTTGGAAAAAATACGCCGTAAGGTTGGTTTCACTGTGTATCTAAGTTGTCTAGCTTGGCTTCGCATATTATATGTAAGTGGGAAAAAGACATTTGAGTCAATTACATTCTTTATTGTCACTAGGGGTGAAATAAATGTTATGGTGTGGAGGGCAGTGTTCTAGCCAGTTGGTCTAAAAGGGATATTCCATTCTTCTACTTCATTTATCTATTTTCCCAACACATCACACTTATAGCATTCTGGGCCCACTGAACGTGATCAGCATTGCTAACCTTAAGGTGCCATTTCTGCACACCTTAGTGTTCCCGCATGCCTGCTACTTCCCTCTTGTATACCAATGGTACTGTACTACACAGGGTTCTACACTGTGAGCAGAAGGGTGCTACTTATATATAGAATGTTTCCTGTGCCCATATACAATAGTCAACTTCTAGCATATGGCCATGAAAAACATGCAGAAGTTCTCCAACAACATGTTAAAGTTGGGGGGGGAGGATGTCATTTATGCTTCCTTCTGCCTCCTTACTTGGTTCAAGTTTATGTCTTTTTTATTGGCTGTGCACTTTTACAATAAATCTGTTTAAATAATGAAGAATGCCATCATCATGATTCACAAATTAAGCAGTTCCTTTTAAATTTCCGTCTGCATTAAGACTGTGAAAACTGTGCAGCTCTCCTCCTACAAGCAGAAAAGTAGAATATAATAATAGTACAGTAACTTCAGTAACAATAACAACTTTCTGCAGTGCATTATGAAGTACATCTACAGGTGACCACAAAGTAACACAATCATGTATGACGTGCTATGCAGGACTGACGTTACAAGTCCTAAATTTACTGTTGACATTATTATGATTCAGAATTTGGTTGCAACTAAATAGTAGGGCTAAACAGGGGCACTGTGGAGGTCTACTATATCTAATCAGCAACATTTCTGAAGGCTATTTTCAAGAAGGGCTAGAACTCTAATATAATTCTCCAAAGTGGACTACTAGGAAATTATAAATGGAAGGTTAGACTATACCCTCTGGAGGATGGATCAAAGGATGGACTGTGCTTACCAACTGCTGATCCCTAGTTTAATAACAGATCAGCTGGTGGTGCTCTGGCTCAATTAAGACTAGGTGATAAAGTCTTACTATCTGAGGATTTACAACATAAATATCATTTGTCAAAAAGTACAGAGTGCTTTTACAACATCTTTTAACATCTAGGCATGGATCTATAGGCCAAAATGCTTCAGAACTCTCTACAGTAAATTGTAAAATAATAAGCTTGCAATAATTACTTATAAGTGGTTATTTTATACAAATTAGATATTCAAGAGTATAGAGAGGCATGAAATAAGGAATTTGATTCCATCAATGCCAATGAAAGAATATTTTGGCATATGTAAATCAGATTTCTATAGAATTAAATTTTTGATTTGTTGATCCAAAATGTTATTTCATGCATATTCCACATGTATACATCTTTTCAGGAGACAACAGAAAATTTAACTAATTGTTCAAGATGATAAAGTAACACTGATTCAAATGATATAGTCTTGTGCTATTATGACACCCTTTTGGACAAAAGTTATTTGTTCGTTAGATTTATAACATGCCCTTCCTCCATCCAGGAGCTTAAGTGGTCCACACAGCAGTCCCTCCTTCATTTTTTCCCCTCAACAACCCTGAGGTAAATTGGATTAAAAGAGAGTAAGTTTCCATGGCAGAGTCTGGTCTTGACCTGGAGACTCCTTAACCACTACACCACACTGGGTCTCACAGGTTAATTATCTTGGATGCATTAGCTTTTGTAGATGCTCATATTATTTTGAATTACATACTAGCCATATTAAAACAAAAGACCAAAGGAAATGGCTATTGTGTGCTCTTAGCTTTGGAAAAAGTTCTCTGTCCCCAATCAACTGTCTTAAAAATTTACCTCTCTTCTCATTTTTAAACAAGCATTCTATTACCAGCAGTGTCAACTGTAAGGTTATTTAGAAACTAGATATACTATTCTGTATATTTAATTTTCCACTGTTTTAATTTCTAACATTAGACAAACTTCCTTAAATGTAAACACATTAACTGTATAGTATGATATGAATATATATGCTACGTTAACTGAATAATATATGACTATTCATGTCATTTTTTTCTTTTGTGAAGAACAACATTAATTTAATTTTAAAATGCGGTAATTTTTTCAGATAGCTCATATCACTCCTTACTCCAAAGCCTTTTACACACAATTCACTTTTGGTATATAAGTATCATCAATGATTTGTTACAGCACCACTTAGGCTTCTAACAAATGTATCTCATTAGATTAAATAATGAGCCTTGAGTATCCCATAGCTTAAACCTATACAAGTAATTATAGTTTGTGCATTTGCTGAACCCACCTGTCTATTTTGAGATTTTTTTTTCCTGAAAATAATTGTTCTCTTCCTTATTCTGTGATGGCTGACATTATGTGCAAAATCTGAATGCATTAAAAAGGTAATCAAGCAAAGCAAAGCAAATCCACGATTCAAGACAGGGCTTCCCCACACAGCTCAGCTGCTTGCTGTGCTTTTGTCTTGGGGTTGGAAACAAGAATTTTGCAATGGACACTCAACAAAGAATGTTGAACAAATTCCATCCTTTGGAGTTCATTGAATTTCTAGCTTGCCCTAACCCCAACCCTTTTTTTTGGGGGGGGGGGCGGGGCTGCTAGTCCTTGCTTTATTCTGATTTAAGTCCTTGCTAGTCCTTGTTTTATTCTGGTTCAACCTGTCTCCACTTCTCTAAACCTATATATACAAGCAATCAAACTCTTGCAAAGTTCTTTTTATATTTTTAAACAAGGTAAAGAAGCTGGGGAGTTCAGTTCCTAGTGGCTAAATTGTTAACACTGATTGTTTTACAGCATTAACATAAACAAACAAACAATATGGCTTCAAACTTAATTCAAACTATGTGGCTACATAACCCTAGTTAAGTTTCATTTAACTCTGTGGTTCTTCAAAATGAAGAGTAGTAACATTATACTTTATGTAAGATTTAACAGACAGATTATGTATAAAAGTCGATTACTAATTATGTGTTTGGATTCTAAACCAGGTCTGGCTACTCTTTTGTCTCACCAGATGAAGGGCCTATGCAGGGTCTACTGTGCTGGACAAGGAAGTGAAGTATCAACATTGTGAATATTCTTTAACTATCTGTAGCAAAAGAAGGGCTCGCTGTGAGCAAGCATTAGAATGCAATATGTAGGATTCCCCTGATCTATTTCCAAATGTAAAGGCTTAAACAGGAATTTTTGAAGCCTCTCTACAGATATACTCTAAAGCAGGGGTCCTCAAACTTTTAAAACAGGGGGCCAGTTCACAGTCCCTCAGAATGTTGGGGGGGGTAGACTATAGTTTGAGGAGAGGAGGAGAGCCGCCGGACCCGGCATATCTGTCATGTAGAATAGTCCGGCTCTGCGATCTCCCTCCTCGTGCATCGCCTACAGACCCCGACACAGCCACGACACTTCTGCTTCTGACAGACAGCAGCGGCAGCCAATCAGGTGGGCGGGCCGGATACATGACCCTGGCGGGCCATATCCAGCCCGTGGGCCGTACTTTGAGAACATCTGCTCTAAAGTTTTACCTACTTGTAAGTACTTGGTGAAAAGTGTGCTATTTGGCAGTCAAATAAGCATGACTAACATAAGGTGATCTACTTCTGCTTCTCATGTTTCACAGAAATAAAACACACTATTTAACATTTCTACAGTTGTATATAAGCTACTTAGAAAAGGAAGGACAATATAGCAAAAGTACTTTCACTTGCTTTAGAATTTTAAAAGAGAAATCAATTGAATTGTGTATGATTATATCTTTTGATTTTGTAAGATTTAATGAAATATAGGCTAAAGTTCTTAGAAATAAATAATAAATAAAAAATAACCTAGTTGCAAATACACTTGCATTTAGAGTATAATCCATATGCCATGGGTGGAAGGAATATACCACAAAATCACAACTTTTAATAAAACATTGATGAGTTCTTTTTAGAAATCAGCATCAGAGATAATAAAAACAGAGGTTTAATGCTACTTCAGTTCATCTTTAGAAACTCTGGAAAATAACAATTTGCCAGATTTTAAAGCAACTGCATGTTTATTATTAACACTCAAGAGCAGACATGTATTGGCTTCCTCTATAGCTACTTTCACTGCTTTTTTCACATAATAAGTATTAAGTAATTGCTCCATTTAAGGGTTTTGTTTTGGGATTATTATTATTGTTGTTGTATTCTAATGCTCCCAATAAAAGTAAAGTGAATGTTCAGTAAAAACCACACCTTTAATTCAATTATTATTGAATTAAAATGCTATAATTGAAAGCACTGTTTTAAGATGGCTTCTCATAAGCTCAGCTGGTTATTTCTTTAAAAAAATGAAATAATTGTGAAAAGTGTTTGGTTTGGTTTCCCAATGAACATATAGACAGATACACAAACATACCCAATTAGTTATTAAAGGTCTAAAAATAGACAGTTTATGTACTCATTACTTTTATATTGTATAAAATGGAAACATGGAGGCTTCATTTATTTGAATTTTCACCAGAAAAAAATACATTCCCGTATTATTCAGGGCGAAATGACACAGTCATATACATTAACTAGGGAGTCCATTTTGTGTAATAACTTGTGGCTGTCTTAGGCTGTCATTAGCATAATCAAGAGATTCTCTTCTAAATCTGCTACTGAAATATGCAATCTTTCATCTTGCCAACCAAATCATTTCATGATTCAAATATGGCCATACGAAAGCAATCTTGGAGGATCAATCTACTTAATTATAGTAAAATGGCTCTGTCACAAAACAGTTTCAACAGACATATTGCCTCTATGAGTTTACCTAAGGCAGTGTGGAAGAATTTGAACTTGAAAGCCATCTCCTTGACTCACGTGCTTCCATCACCTATAATAATTGTTCTGCAGGCATGTTGATATATACATGATACATACTTTTCTCTGCTCCTGATCAGAACTTCTGGTTCACTGAGAACTTTGGAAGAGGATGTTCAATTTACATGAGTGCTAAAAACTTTCTTATTTATCTTGGCATTACCCTGCATGATAATCCTTCTCCATCACTAACGGACATAGGTTTATATATTTAAATATATCTAATTTTTAAGCATTTTGTTTTATTGTTTTTTAAACTATATGCATAACATGGCAGGATAGATCTCCTATATTCTGAGGGTATTTCAGTTCTATAGTTCTCTGTAATGTACATTAGAAATGGTACATGTTAACTACTATACTAATGGGAACCCACAAAACAGTTGTGTCTAATTCTGGTAAAACATTACAGAAGAAATATTACAAGGTTGATGCAAGCAGATCAGTCAGCACAAATGTTTAAGTTAAATCTGGGTTCACACATCATTCTAATCTAAAGTGTGGTTTGGTTGGTTTTGGCTTAGTATGCTGTGAACCCATCTTTGCGGCTTAGTCCACAAACCATGGTTGATCAAGCCACAGCTTAACATGCTGTGTACCTCTAGTGTAAAAGTATTAATATACTTTGGATCAGTCTGCAGAATTCATGATGCTTTAGGAATTGTCCAAGACTGAAAAAAGGACAGGGGGCTTACAGGAAATGATCTCACAAAGGCTGAGGTAAAAAAGTTATTTTCTAGAAATCTATATAGTTTTAAGGAAAAGTGGGGAATCAAGATTTGGTATGGAAAAAAATATTGGTAAATCTGAGCATCTGATTTGATAAATATTAGAAGGAATATGAGAGCCAGTTTGGTGTAGTGGTTAAGGCATCAAGCTAGAAACTGGGAGGCCATGAGTCCTGCCTTAGGCACAAAGCCAGCTGGGTGAACTTGGTCCAGTCACACTCTCTCAGCCTTAGGAAACAGGCAATGGCAAACCACTTCCAAAAAACCTTGCCAAAAAAACTGGGGGGACTAGTCCAGGAAGTCACCAGGAGTCAACACTGACTTGAAGGTGCATGCACGTACACACACACACGGAGTATAGAAGATGAATTTGGGGGTTATATTCAACAGGTTTTTTTAACTGATCTTATCAACATATAGGAAATAAAATGAAAGTAAGTTCTGGTCATAGATGGGGTAATAAGTTCATAGAATTAAATGATTGATTTTGGAACATTTCTGAGAAATAACAAGCTTTGTGGGAAGATACATTATTTATCAGATGCTCACCATTAGAAGTTAGAAGATGTCTTCATAAAGTATGACCTTCACTTCTAAGAAATAATACAATTTCACTTCCAAGAGCTGGATTGGAAAATTATTTTATCACCATTGGAATTGATGTCTCTCTTTCTCTCACTATTTGTTACTAAATTAAATCAGAGCCAGAGCAGACCATTCTGCCTTAGACCATAACAGAAGGAAGAGTTTACACTGGAAACAATCCAATTTCTTTGCTGTCAGTCCTTGCTGGACTTTTAAATGTTTACAGTGCTGCTTCTTCAGCTATTCTGAATTGTATAGTGAATAAAGACATTCTGAATATAAATATGCATTGCATTGCATTTCACCACAGCTATACCGTAGTATATATGTATGTAATCCAGTGACTTCCATTCTAGTTTTTACAGAGTAAATCAGGTTGAATTATAATAGAATTCAATATTTCACTAATAAATGTAAACAGACATACAATTTAGGATTCATTAATATGTGAGCAATACACACATTTTTTTCAGTGAAAGCCCAATATGCCAACTCCACTAAGGATGCCATTGGCAAAGGTTTTGAAAATTCCATCAATAGTAATAACTTGATCTGAAGAGCAAGCCAGTCATTACTGGGAGATCAGGGACCCACATGGAATCACGCTAAACATCACAAGAAATACAGATGCCCATTTAGATTTTCACCAAGTGTATAGAAACTGCTCATAGACAAAAATTCCCATGCTGTAGATGGAACAGTTTTAGATAGAAACTCTGTAGCTGACAACATCGACATCAGAATTTGACCAGTCTCAGCAAGATAATGGTATCCAGCATCCTCATTTTTTAATAAACTATATGTAGTAGCTACAGAGAGATTAACTAGAGAGAAGGAAAATCATTAAACTTATGCATAAAAATATCTAGCTTATTTTATAAAGAACACATTTAGCAGTATCAAATTTTTAAAATGTTCAGCCTACAATACTCCCTGTGCTGCTTCCACCACTGTAAACTAGCCCTCCCCAAGCTGGATGCCCTCACATAGGTGACTGACAGAATCTTAGCCAGCATTACTGACATAAAACAAAATATCTCTTTTAAGAACCTTGAGAACAAAAACATTATGGAAGTTTAGGGATTTATTTACATTTCCCCATATAATGTGAAAATAAAAGAATTGTGAATTTCATTACATACTCACCGATGCCCATAATCAGTATGAAAAACCTGAAAATGTTTTTCTACCACAAAAAAACAACTGGCTAATGTAAGTTACCCTTTTGCAGCCCACTATTTCAATCAAATCCACATAATTCATAGTTAAATGCTTTAGTGTTTACCTTTTTTTAAAAAAGGTAGATTTAAAACAGATATGTTATACTGCAGTTGATGGAATATGGATGGATGAATAGGTTAAAATTGGCTTCAGAAAAATAGAAGTATCATTAATTTAACAAAAAATAGAAATTAATATAAGATAGAAAAGATCTGTCCATTAGTGAAACAAAAAGGCCACAGGATACACCCATGGTACGGTGGTTTTATATATAACACCACATTTAATGCTTTTGAGAAGAAACACGTTTTTCAAGGACATTTTAGGCTGCCTCTTTTTGCATAAGACATTCAAATACATTTCAAGTACTTTCAACCCTTGTTACATTGTATGAAATAAACTGGCAATTTTCCTTTAAAATCTAGCTCCTACACAGTAATTGTCTGAAAGCTGGAGCAAGGATTTCTTTTTTCTTCTCTTTCTTTTTTCTCTTCTTTCTAGGAGAGTATTCTGAGATGCTGATGTTACAAAACTGAATTCCAGGACAGAACAATTCCATAGTTTGGAAGTCCAGAGAATGGAAAGTAATATTAAGGGAAAAATGTTCTAAGTCATGTAATGTGAAAATAATTGTGAATTAAGAAAAATGACATCAAAAGATAAGAAACAAATCTGATACAGTATCTCCCTGAATGTATGTGGGTGAGTATGTTTTAACATGACATACACTGGGGGATATTAGATATCTATTCCTAGCTTGTAAATGAAAGTGCTTTTATTTTAATTCATTACTTTAATAAATATGAACTTGCTGTCCTGGCTTCTTCAAATCCACAAAATCTCCACATTCAACCATAAAGAGTATTCTAAGGGCCGTAAATCTTTTTTTAATAGAATGTACATTTAGGTATGAGGAGATAATTGATGTTATGGAAAGCCTGGATGTTGAATTATATAGGTTATCTAATACAAAGGGGACTCATTACTGAAGCACTACAAACAAGTAGTAATGTATGTATACTGTTCGGAGTGGCATTATAGCAAAAGTGTTCAGGTCCACAGAGATTTATAAAACACAAGAAAACAGCAGACATGCTCTTGTAAATTTGTCTCATTTGTCTCTGAAGTTAAGGGTTATTCCCTGGATCTGAATTTGTAATAAAAACATCCTCGAGTTTTTTGGGAACATTGGAATATTTAAATGCTTCACCATGGTAGAAAATTACAGAGTAAAAACTGCTTTTGTAAATTTTAACAGGATTTAGAGATTATTCTAATTTTTTTTCTTGTCAGATTACATGTTTCAGATGTTTTTATATATTATAACGGAGGGTATTAAATGTATTTCAGTGGGAAAATAAAAAATAATTCCACAAGCAGCACTGTTTGAAGTATCTGCGTATTATTTATAATACGATCAGAATAAGTTATAATAATTTTTCAACCCTTTCAAAGAATGCTATTCAAATATACATATAAAATTAATAGGGTAAAATAACTTCCAATTTTAATAAAAAAATACTCTAGCTTTTCTGATAGCCACTTGCTTCTCTGTTAATTCTGTGGCTCTATTTTGAAGTTTTTTTGCCTTGAAAATCCCAAAGAAAAATGGGATGATATTGTACTTTATGTGGTGGAAGATAGGGTTTTTCTCCTACTCCGAGCACCACAGTCTGTTCAGGTTAACCAACTGCAGTGTTAGAATAACTCCAGCTGACTTGTCACAGAATACAAAAGTCATCGGCGACTGAATGTTCTTTTCTGCACCGCAATTAAGACGAATCAATACGACGTGCCACAAATGGTATTTTACTCTCAATAAGAACTCGGGCTGAGTTTATTCAGAATATTTTAGCGCTTCCCCAGGGGATTTTGGTCCGACGCAGATGGCAAATAAAGTACTCAGCCTAGGGCTAGAGCACATTATGCTAATTCTAATGTCAGATGTACTTTAATATACAGCTCTATTTAATCACCCCATTATTTCACATTTCCATATGAAAAAACCTGCGGCACTTCTGCAGAGCTTTCACTCTGCGACAATGCCAGCTTCCTTCAACTAGCTCACTGTGAAATGGGAGGGGGATGCAAAAGAGAGAAAGGAAGCTTGGTCATTCTAGCCAGTCAAAATGCTACAGTTTCAAAGTTGCAACGTTCCTGAATTTAAAGTGGATTGCTCAATATAATTAGCAAAATTGCTCTGCTAGGATGCTGATGAACATACACACAAACTGAGGAAGTGCTGTTTGGAGTTAAAACACAAAACAACCCTTTCCCTCACCATTCCATATGTGCATGCGGCACACACACACACATCAAAAACATATGCAAAGGAGGGAAAGGGGGAAAAATGCTGTCACGCTGCAATGCAACCAATATTCACAACACTGTCACTATCAAAAATACCAGGGTTCTTGGCTTTGCAGCTTCCGTTGCTTGACATGGCTGGCACAGCTGCCAACCTACAGATGTCTCAAAATAAAACCTTCCTACAGGACTATTTTCTCCCCAGCTATATCAAACTGCAGTAATTAAAGTGAAAACCGTAAACCTTCAGCAATGATTATTAGTCTTTTCTGCTACCCCCATCTCCCTTTCAGAAATTACTGGTTGCCCTGAGTTAGCTTTACCCCAAACCCCAGTTGATTGTGAGCCCAAACTGAAACCCCAGTATTCAAAGTGAGATTACATTAATGATTTTTCTCTCTCCCCCCACCCCAGGTCATTCTGCCACATAATTTGTTTGCATACTGATCTAAGGATGGAATATTTGAGGTCACTTAATGTGGATTAGCTGTTCCTTAACCACCCAATGTAATCACAAAATAGAGCTGAACAGTTAAAAGGTGGAGTACCCCTTCCAGTCTAACCTTTCAAATGTATGAAGTGGGGATTCTAATCCATGTTATCGATTGTGAGCACAAAACAGCAAGGTGTTCATTACTCTGGAGGAGCTGATGCAGAATACAACAGTGGGGTATTATGTATGTGGAACAGCAAGAGACATAAAGTGGGGTACGTGACTCTTATCCTCACACGGTGGAACAATTACCTTAATTACTCCATAATCCTACTTGTTAATACAAGTCTCCATGGTCTGTTGCATTACATTGTGAATCAAACTCCTAAAATCAAGATCATCTGGCTACAGAGAATATGAATAGCACAGTTTCAGTAATACTGACAAGCTAAATAGAACTTCAGTACTTCATATGTTTATTTATTTTTAATCATCAATGGAATGAGTATCCAAGGCAGTATAACTAGCATTGCCTACATGATGGAGAGTTATATGTTGATAATGTGACATCCTTATGCAGCTTCGGCATGCAAACAGGACAGCAAATATAAATATTTATTTATTTTTAATTTGGTGCTGCCCAACTCCGTAGGGACTCTGGGTAGCTCACAATATAAAACAGAATACAAATACAATAATAAAAAGTACAATATGAGAAATGAGAGAATGGCAGTCTGGATAACATTAACACAAAAAGTATAAATCATCTCTAACAAGTGGGGTTCTATCCATCCTACCCCAAGATCTGGGAGAACAGCCACATCTTTAAGGCCTTCCTGAATGCCATAAGAGTAGGAAGCTTCCCTGATTTCAGGGGAGACTTCATTCCAGAGGGCAGGCATTGTGACAAAGAAGGCACGCTTCCTCGATCTTGAAAGATGACATTGTTTGATCGAGGGGACTCAATGCACACCCATTCTGTCAGCTCTTACCAGTTGGGGAGAAACTGCAAGCAAGAGGCAGTTCCTTAAATAACCAGGCCCTGTGTCAAGTAGGGCTTTATAGGTGATAACCAGCACCTTGAATTGCACCCAGCAGCATATTGGCAACCAGTGCAGCTCTGCTTTCCTGTAAATTAAATTAATTATTCTGTGTCCTCAACTCTGGAATGAGACAGAGCAGGTCTTGACCTTCTATGTGATTTCCTTTTAGATATCTGAAGAATGCTACTATATGTCTTCCTACTCATCTTTTCTCAAGACTAAATGCAACTTCTTCAATCTCTCTCCACAATATTTAGTTTCTATTCTTCTGATCATCCTTGCTGTCCTTCTCTGAAACTTCTGAGAACTAATTCCAATTTCTCAGACTCATTCTTATAGTGTGTGCCCAGAATTGGACACAGTAGTTGAAGAAATACAATAAAACCAGAATAAAGGGAAATGATTATTTCCCCTGATGTGGAACTTACACTTCTGTTGAGGCAGCCTAAAACTGCAGTTGTCTTTTTTGCAGCCATATCACACTGCTGTCTCATTTTGAGTTTGCAATCAATTATTATCCAAAATGTTTGAGGGACCACCTACTCCCATATCAACTTGCCTGCAACTTGCACGTTACAGCTCACATAGCCTCATACTCTGGTTACCCTTCACCATACTATGAAGACTGTATTTTACCTCCTGTAACTCTTTTGTTTCTGATATTAAAATCCTTCCAAATATAGGAGCAACAATATCCCATTTTCCCCTTCTTCAGGTTAACGTAATATCCAAACCTACAACTTTTCAGAAATGCACATGTATTTGGGTATATCTGGCACCAGATCTCATCTTGGTCCATATGTATCAGTCAACATTTTAAAGATGTGGAACTGTGTTGCAGTGATTTGACATGGCATATATCACACAAATTAAATGCTCTGATTTGAACATAATAGGTTATAATCCTTGGATTCAATACTGAACACTTTGCTTATCAAAAACTTCTAAATAATTCATGTGTAAAATTTGCCATTTTCAAAAATCATGGCATGTGAGGCAGCTGCTTAAGAAACACATGCATGAGATACACAATCAGGCTATGTCTGCTTCAAAAAGGATTTGAAAGAAAGTCATTGGATTTCATGAAACCACAGCCCCTCTCTGCTACTCTTTAAAGCAGGCTGTCCTTTTTCAGGCTTCTGCATGATCCAGAAAAAAAGTTGAACTATTGACTCCTTAAAACAGTCATGACTTTTTTGCAGTTTATCAACACATGAACAGCCCTACATCTCAGTGTATTTCTTGCTACATCTTGAAATCTACATTTTGTTCACTGGGTTAATATGCAATGTATTATTGACAAAAAGGCTATCAATATTCACTTGGTTTTCATGTGCAATTTATGAAAAGTAGAGCAAAAGAAATAGTAGGCAAATAGTAAGAAGTAATATAGTAATAGTAGTAAGAAAAGGAAATACAGCTAATTTAAACTAACCCCATTAACTATATACCACAATACCTTTCAATCCTTGCAAATCATCCTGTGTTGATACACTTCTTCATACATTACCTTTCATTTTTTAAATTTTCTCCCCTCTCTTTTTGATAGTCAGTTCCATCCGACTATGACTTTCTCAGTCATCTCCTTCCTCTTGACAGATTCACTCTTCCTTCATATATTTGCTTTGTGATTCAAACCTCATTTTGGAAAACATATTCAAATGCCATGATACCTCTGTACCCACAAAGATCAGAATCATACAAGCCATGGTATTCTCAGTGATATTCTATGGAAGCAAAAGTTGGACTTTGAAGAAGCAGGATAGGAAGATTATTGATGCATCTGCATGTTGGTGTTGGAGAAGACTCCTGAGAATACCGTGGACAGCCAAGAAAACAAACAAATGGATCATCAAACAAATCAAGCCACAGTTTTCACTCAAGGCACAAATGATCAGGCTCAAGTCATCCTATTTCAGACACATTATGCAAAGATCTAGCTCTCTGGAAAAGGCTCTAATGCTGGGAAAGATGAAATGAAAGAGAAGATGGTGACCAGCAGCAAGGTGGATGGATTCAGTTTGCAGTGGCGATGAGGGCACCACTGGAAGACCTGAAGGAACAGGTTAGGGATAGATCATCACAGAGAATGTCTATGTGGTCAACAGGAGTCAAAAACGACTTGATGGCACATAATCAGTCAATCAAACCTCATTAAGGGGTGGCCTGCATCTGGTTGTTTCTGTCTATCTGGTGAAATTAGGCAGAGTGGCATGCTTTAAGTCCCACTGATGAAGCAGTGTCATCTAGTGGGACCCAGAAAGCATGTTTTATTTGTACCTGAATGATACTCCCCCCCAGAGAGCCAGGTGGCTCCCACTCTGAATATGTTCAGGAAGCTATTAAAGACCTGGCTATTCTTCAAATGATGGTTAAGCTGTACTGTGCTGATGGGGTCAGGGTGATGGTTAAGCCATGTGGATGGTTTGGGGAGCTTATATGTTTGTCTTTAAGCCACTCACAACCTCTTTGTCTTTTTTTAGTTTTTAATTATAAGTCACCCAGAGTCGTCGGGAGTTAGGTGGCCTATAAATTATACACATAAATTATCTCTATATGACCAAGTCACTCAGTAACTTCTTTTATACTGGTCACTCACTTTTGTAATCTGTCCCATTCATTCTTGAGCATATCTCATTTTACCACATCTGCTTCTTAAATTCCCCATTCTTATGACATTCAATTTTCTTTTATGATTCTCCTGACTTACCCAACTCTTACATCCATAAAAAAATATGTAAATCCCAACTCTCTTGATCTTTTATTCATTAATTTTCAAATCATACTCTTTGTTGGATCATACAATCTAACATTTGCTGCAATGCATCTGCTACTACAAAACTCATAAAATATTGAGGTTTGGGGTGAGGAAGCAACTATTTTAGATAATCTACATAGTTGACAATTAACTGTCATATTGCCCTGATGAAGACGTCTGTATAACCTCAAAGTCTGCATACTCATCAACCTAGATTAATTCAATAATAAATCAGAACCAATACAATCCATATACAACTATTCAAAATAAGTCAAAATTAATTCAGTAGAGCTTATTAATAAACAAGAATGATTGCAGTTTATATCATTGTTCACCATCCCTATTTTTTTTTAATACCTAAAATTTGCTCCAATTTTTAATATCCTTAAATTTTGTGTGATTGTTTGCTTCTTTGTTAGGTTTTTAAGCCATGACTTGGAGCCAGGCTGTCTCATAAACTGTCTTCTTTTGCACAGATGGTCTTTGGGGGACCCATAATTTTCAGGCGTGGTAGATAGTTCTGCAAAACAGAACCTGATAGATTGTAGTTAGGTTTACTGAATTGCTTTCTCACTTGGAGTTTCCTTCCTACAGTTGTGTATAAGTGTAGAGTAGACTGGAGATAGAAATATGATAGGAGGGAGGGAGGGAGGGAGAGAGAGAGAGAGAGAGAGAGAGAGAGATGGTTCAGCACCATTCTTCCTGTTGTAATACTTCAAGAGGTTCAACCAGTTTACAGCTTTTTAGGGCAACCAGCTTTGAAGATACGTGTCTGAGACCATTACCACTTCTAGTTCCTTCCTTAGGCCTTGAAAATACTTGTATCAGAAATATAAAAAAAGGATGAGATCTGTTCAAATTAGGTTTGAGGATATTAACCAGCTTCTTTTGTGTATCCAGCAAAAGGTCTTTATCAGGATCATTCTCTCGGCTTGTCATTTGTAATTCCACTTTAAAACTGCCTTCTCTATCTTGTAATCCTCACTTTTTTATTAGCCAGTATTTCTGCTTCTAGTATTTCTGCATCAAATTTAATATCTTTGGGACATAGTCTATCCATAGAAGCAAACATCATTACCTACATTTCTGATATTGTAGCTACTAATGTCTAGCCCCATTCTTTGAAAATCTCTTGAAGTATTTCTAATGTTATAGCATTTTGTGTCATTTTTTCCCCTTTTTGTTTTCTGCTTGGAATCTTTAGTCCCCTCTAGGGTCCAATTTCTGAAATCATAAACTCTCAAATTACTGTTTTAACTTAAGACAGACAAAACATTCTGGTTCCCACAAAATACTGTTTATTTTATTTAATTATTTCCAAAATCTTATAGTAAAAGTCTCAAATGTTCCAAAGTTGTCTGGACCCTTAATTCATTTATAACTTCCTTAGATCAAATTCTTATTTAGCTTTTTGCCTTTTATTTCCATTCTTTAAATTCTTAAACTTATAGTTAATTTTTCTTTTGTTCAAGAAGAAAGGTAAACTCACCAGGTAGCTTTTCAAACTTATCTGTTCCAAAGATCTCTAATAGCCTTAGAATAGTAAATAAGCAACTTCTGCTTTTGAAAATCAAAGTGGAAATACAAAAAAGTGTGGATTACAAGATAGAGAAAGCAGTTAAAGTGGTATTACAAATGATGAGCCAAGAGAATGACCCTGATAAAGACTTTTCACTGGATATACAAAAGAAATTGGATAAAGCTTTAAAAATCAAAGTAGAAATACAAATGAGACACCAAGATAATGACCTGGATAATGACTTTTTACTGGATTTACAAAAGAGGTTTGTTAAAGCCTTGAAGAAGCCTCTGCAATGGGAATAACTATACGATTATGCTCCCTTTTATTAATTTATTAATTTAATTATTTTCCTCTATAACTCAGTATACTGATAATATCATAGACATAACAATTGTGAATGAAGTAGCTACAGTAGCAAAAAGAAGAAAGGGAAGGGAAGGGAAGGGGGAAGAGGGAAAGGGGGAAAAAATCCCAAAAATGGAAGTGGGAGAAATATTCTACATTGTTCCTTACATACAGCCACATCACTGTACACTGTATTTTTTTAAAATCCTGCAAATGTATTTCAGTATTACTCTGGTTAATCGCCTCATGTAAGGTACGATGAAAGAATGATGAGCATTTCAAAAGCCTTGGAAAAATTCACTGCCTGAAATTATTTTTAGAACAATTTCTGTAGCATTGCTTCTGAGTTGTAGAAACACTCCAAATCAGAAAGTCAATTTTTCTTCTATTTGCAGAAGTGTGCTGGTTTTCACTGGAAAGGCGCCTGTGTTTTGTTTGGCTGCTGTTCACATACAGCCTTGGCAGGCTTCCCTTGGAGTGCTTACAGTGGATATTGCTCTCACATACAGTAGCATTCCCGTTTTAAGCATCCCAGCACCCATTTTCTTAAAAAAAAAAGGGGGGGGGGGAAGAGCTGCAAGAGCACAAAACTTATTTGAGTGTCATTCTCTAACGCAGCAACAGAAAAGGGGCAAACAAGGGTGATGTCCACCTTATCAAAAAGATCTTTAAATGGAAAGGAGTTATTTTAGCATATAACTCTAAGAATGAAAACTTTTTAAACAGAAGGATTAAAGCAAGAAAAGGAAATACACCAAGCACACTGATACTGCTGAGTCAGTAAGACAGAAGATGCTAGAAGGCAGCAAATGCTAAAGGATTGCACAGTATTTCAAATCCAGAAAGCTCACACAGCAATGAGATGGTAACTGTACATCTGCCACCAAAAAACAATAACCACACAGCTAGTTACAAACTATATTTTGAGTGTTCCAAGATATGCCTTCCTTAAACAACAAGCAAGTGAATCAACATCAAAAGGAAAAGGAAACAAGCAAAACAGAATCTGTATCCTTCCCTAAACTAGGCCCTTCTATATGTGAGGTATACCTCTTCTATTGAAACTATAACTTCCATTATATCTAACCAGCAAATCTAAGTTTCAACCTTTCTCCCTTCTTCTTCCAGAAGTATTACAATTAGTGCTAATTCCCCATTAGCACCAGCTGCATCCTGACTTTCTGAATGGCATCAGGTTGTAGAACAGTAGCTTACAATTACTGACCTTTTCTTGAAGTTTGCAACACATCTAGAAGGCAAGAGTAAGAGATTGAGAATCCCTGAAAAATGAGACGGCGGCTAAATTTACCCCCTGCATCCCTTACTAGTAATATTAAAAGCCTTTAGCAACAATGGAAAATACTGGTATAAATTATTTAAAAAGCATACTAGTGCATGCCCAATAGACATCTTACATGTTACATGTAAGATCCAAAGGCAGGCCTACTTCTGTACTCTTGCCTCTATAAGATTCATGATCCTAATCACTCATTCACTCACTCTTGGCCTTTCTTTGTGACACTGCAAGCTGCTCACCATCTCCTTTGCCACCACTATGACTGATTTAGAGCAGAGAAGCAACAAGCAGGTTATTATTAGCCATAATACAGCAGGAAGATCTCCACTGTTGTACGTGTCAATGCTTATGTAAAACTTCCAAGGAAGTAGAAAGCAAAGTCATCTGAAAAGCTCCAATTCTGAGTTTGAACCACTGCTAGGTACACTTCAAAAACGGAATAATTTACACTTAATTACTTCTTGTTAGCAAGCTTTGAGAGAGAACCTGTATCACAACTGAATACTGCTGTGTATCTGTATGTTGGAAGGCTCTCAACCCCACTTTCAATAATACGACTTGGTGTAGATGTAGCTCCAAGGCTAGCTACGTTTCCTTCTTCTTTCCTCCCTATCCTAATATTTTCTTTTTTAATAAAACTGCATAAAGAAAAGCTCCTTTAACTTAAAAATTTCCCACAATGTTATATAACTTCAGTTGATCTAAATTATTGCCTCTGTAAATTTTGGACCTGCATGCATCAAAGAGGAGAAGGGACTATCACTGAAAAAGATTATAAGCCTGCTGTTGAAAAGAAAATCAACTTCCTCCTTTCCTGTCATCTAGCATAACGTGTATATGCATTACAGTAGTATCTCAGTTTTCTCATCTTCCTTTTCCTTTCAGCACATTCCCCTTTTGCATTGTTTGTATTAGATTATAAGCCTGCAGGTAAAACATGGTTGTTAGGATTTTATAATGCATAGAACATCTAAAATGTTTGATACATTATTATTAAAAGTAATAAAGTGTTGAATATTACTTAATCATACTTAGAGAAGACCCACTGAAATCAAGAAGTTATTAATAACTAAATTGGGCACTATTTCATCTAAATATGATTAATTATAAAATCCAACATTGTATGAGTTTATATGAGCACATATGAGTTATGTGAGCTCATATAACTGGATGTTCTCTCTCAACCTATAATGCCCCTGAAAGTGAGTTTGGAGGTTCTCCAACTCTCAAAATAAATTTTCAGTGCATGCCGAGGCCTTGGGGTAGAGGGGGAAGAGGTTCCATCAGTGGAAATAATTTCCCTGTGGATTCTCATCGTATCTGCCAGATAATGATACAGAAAAAAAGATGAAGAATCTCTGATGCTACCTATCCAATCTTCAGGGCCTTGCAATTGTCCTTCATCAAGGCTTTGCCTCCATATCGAAATCTCTACCAACCACCACTGTCCTGCTTCACTGATCCTGAACTTCTGCTGGAATGCCAGTGGGATCACATCAACTTTGTCTATTCTCTGCCTTTCTCTCTCACAAGGGAAAGATGAGGCACCAAAGAAACAAGAACCACCTGATGGGTTCTAAAATTGGGGACCGCACCAAATACCTCTAGACTAAGCCATTTCATTCCCGTTTGGAGAAAGTGAATCTTGGATGAAATGGAAAGCAGAAGAGAACACATACTATAATGACATCCATAATCAAAGAGTAAGTTGTACAAACCCAGATGTTTTATTTGCCCAGATTTGTAATTATTTGTCTTTGCTTACTGCCGTTTCAAGATTTTATTTACCATTGTTACTGACAACTACTGCTTTTGTTGCTTTTTTGTTCAATGTATGACATGTTATAATTTTTTAAACTTTGTAAGATGCCCAAACAATATGAAAAGATATTAGATGTTAAATAAGTAAACAATAAATTAGGGAGGAGGCATCATAGCCTGAAGAGGCTATTCTCAGTGACATCCCACATTCCTTCTAATATATGGCTTTGCCCTATGCACTGGCATTACTTTTTTAGAAACTTCCCCATTAGAGATGTTTCCTGTTTACACCTCTTATGTTTTGCTTTATATTCTATCTACTTCACTCTCTCCCTTGTTTACAAAGGTTTCATTATGTTTTCAACTAATCAGGAAGGCTGCTAATACACAATTAACATGTGATTATGAAAAAAATAGCTTCCAGAAGAAGGAAAAGTAATTAAGTACAGAACACTTTTCAATAAGTGCTCACCCATTGTCAGAACGAAGTCTAGGTTAGTCCACAATGGATAGAACAGATGCCAAGGGCAAAATGTTAAAAGCAAATAAAAAGGACATTATTTTCTTTGAAAAAATAATCATCAGTTGCACAAAACCTTACACATGAACAGCAGATTTCAGTGTTTCTGTTGTGACCTCCAGCTCTTTTTTCCCTTTACTTTTCTGGAGTGCTCTTCAAAAACATTGTAAAAAGAATTATTCATTCTTTCTTCACTGTGAAGCTAAATGGGCAAATTATCATCAAAATGTAAACATGGTTAATAAATGAATCATATAGAGCTCTCATTGTCTGCCCATCCACTTCTTGTAAATTGATGGAAAATCTATGGGAAGTTTTTCCCTTAGAAGGTATGATGATAGCAGCCATAGTCCATAAACAGACATAGCCTTCCCCCAGTGTGCAATACAAAATGGCTTCCTTTCATAGATCCATCTGTCCATCTGCTTTCTAGATCCATCCACAATCCAATTATCCACACTGGAATCAAAAATGCCAGACAACCAATATTTGGATTTTCAGAAAACCTTTCTACAAGGCACAAGGAAGTCAATTAAAGCTAGAGTTTAGACATGCAAATACCACTAGCCATTGCCAATAGCCTAACAGGAAGAAACCAAATTGGTATCACAGAGATATATGGGTGTATTCTTTGTCATGCCAATTAATATGAATATTTGCTCTGCTTCTTACATGATGGAAATACATGAATTGGTTCTTTTTTTTTCCTTCTACAACAGCTATTTATAGCATTTACAGCAGCCAAGAGATTGCTCACTAACCTTTCTTCTCCTATCTCAGCCCAACACATACAATATAGACTGATAATCTGAAGCTACTCCATTTTCTTCTCTCTTGTAAAAAAACAGTTTTATCAAAATTGGTTTGGCCATTTTAGATCTAGCAATTGTCAAATATGGATTTCAAAGGCTCCTGTGTCGTGATGCTTTATGCCAAACGTCTGTGGCAAAATAAATTCTTATAGACGTATATCCTTAAAGTACAACCCTGATAAGGGGGGAAGCATTAGGTTTTTTTTCCTTCATCCTCACATTCAAATACACCTTGAATTTAAAGGTACGGTGTAACAGAGATCAACCTAAAAAACACTGCTTCATTGCAAAGTTGAGATCTTCTTACTGCACCGAGAAACATTCGAAAAGTATTTGGCACTGTCAAATTGCTTCTAGGGCCCAAACTGGTCTCTTATGATCCTCCACCAAGAAACTAAAACTGTCCAGTGGTTCACCTTCATCTATTAATTCATGCAAATGTATATAAGCACATAATAGCCCTTAGCTTAGCACAGCAGTAAAACTTTTTAAAAAACTGTTAGGCTAGTTTAAAACTGGTCAAATGACAACACAAATCACAACTGAACATATATAGTAATTGTTCGTTTTCTGTAATATTAGATTCTAAATTGTGTATCCCATTGCAGAGTACTTTTTTCCTAACCACTCCAAATTCCATTTGTTTCATTGGCATCTTAGACAATGCAATTTGCATGGCAAAAATGCCATTTCAATTAAATTGGGTCCAAAGGACTTGAAAAACTGATATCAGTTCAAGAAGATCTGGAGGATACCGAAGGTTTTCATTAATTTCCTCTCACAAAGCCAATAAGGATTATACTTCCCAGTGATATGGATTCATATCAGAATTGTTGGATTTAACTGTCCAATTAAGGAATGAATCTAAGATACCTCGTCAAGCCAATTTCAATGGGAAATCATCTGAAAATTCTGCTCTATCTTGGGGGAGGGGTGGATAGCAGATCTTATGGAACACTGCATTTTTTCCTACCCTAGGAAGCAGAAACAAAAACAGAAAAGCAGCAACAACTTCTCTATTTCATTTCCAAACCCACATGCATGACAAGGTTAGTATGATGTTTTCTGGAATAATTCTTTTTCCAGGAAAAAAAAATAAAGCCTCCACTAATTTCAGTAGGGGGATTAAGGAGGTACTCTATTTTAGTTACGTTTCCTCCATTCATATCTATTAGAAACTAAAAATGAATACCAGTTAATTCTACTTTAAAGCATTCATATCCAATGTTAAAAATACTGTCTTTCAGAATGATGAAATTAGTTCATTTTGTTACATGTTTAAATTGTAATTACATACAATGCATTCAAAAATTAGGCTTTTTTATTTTTAAGATTGCACAAATAAAAAGTAAAACTGGTAGAAAGGTTAACATATGCCATTTAAAACTGAAACTTATAAACATTTTAGACTGATGGTTTGATGGATGAATTTTTTCTCACCAAGTTGTTTTAAAGTATTTTTAAACTCTAGAATGTCTGATCCTTTAAAAATGGTGGTTGGTAAGGGAAAGATGAACATTTTAAATTGGTAACTTCAAAGGCAGGTATGAACTTTGCAAGGAAAATATATTTGGAAAGCAGTTTTGAATTCTAAATCCTTAACTTATGGGGAGGTTTTTAAAGACATATTATAGATTTTTTTCATGAGTTAAAATTATGAAAGCTAATGAAAGGGATATGAATTTGCGTTTAATGACTTGGATGTTGAGCCTTAATTCTATTCAAAGGAAATCTTCTCTCCACTAAAAAAAAATGTGACCTACCTGAAATAGTTGCTATAAGTAAAAATCAGGTATAGATATGTCAGTCCAGTTCTATTTACTGTACATTTGCAGAATTTATTTTATAAGCAGAAACGAGAAAGCCCACCACTAGAGAAAATTCCTTATTATCATCCTTATATTAGATGCTGTGAACATTCTTAGCTTCCTCTGTGCACAAGAGCTGCACTGATCTGAAACTAGCACTATGTCCCTGAACCCCATAGTGCCATGGGCCTCTGCAATCTGAGCCAGTTAGATTCTGGTCATGCTCTGCTCCAGAAGAAATTCTATAAATATTGTTCTGCAGTGTTTCATTTGGAGCTGTAGGGTAGGTAGACTCCAGCTGGCAAGAATTCCCACCTTGTCCCACTATTGTGTTCCATAGAGTTTCCCTTTCTTTCTGGAATCCAAATCACTGTAGCCCCTTCTTCTCACCTTTCCCATTTAGTCGAACAATTGGCTTTGCTGCTTCTCTGCACAATTGTCAGTTTTCCTTCCCACTTGCTATAAAAAACAAATATGGTGAAGGAAAGGTAAAGAGGAGCTGGGCACTGACTGTTTCACATTTCCGTACTGATCAGCTGCAGGGAATACTGGTTAATTCAGTGGGAGGAGATCATGCAGCAAGAATGGCAGGAGTGAGGACAATTATGTAGCAGCATAAAAATGTTGTAGGTGATGAGAGGCAAAGCTAATACCTATGGAGAAATGTCTTTTGTCTCACTAGTGGGCTATGACCTAATGACCCATCCTTATTGGCATCTCCAAACATATATGTATTCAAATACCAAATGTTAAGCAAATCTGAAAACTCACTTTAACCAAACATTTCCATTTGTCCAACCGTATGTTCCTTTCATCCCATTTTCATGTTAATTTGCTTTTTTAAAAAAAATGGGGGGAGCTGCATTATTTTTCCTACCATATGTTTCTAACCATGGCATCTAATACAGAAAATAAATAACTGAATCATAGAATAGAAAGAGACCTTTGTGGTAATTTATTTCTGTTCTCTCCTCCAATTGTTGCAGCCACAGTATCTCTCACAGATGTCATTTGGTTGCTACTAAAATATCTCCAATGAAGGGCAACCCAACACTCTGTAAAGATGTCATATCCACTGTCAAACAGGTTCTTTCTATTACAAAGTTTATCTTAACGTTTAGCCAAAATCTGCTTCTTTGCCATTTCCATTCAACCAATCTAGTTCTGCCCTCAGGAATTACAGACAAGTCTTCTGCCCCACAGTCCTTGAGATATCTGAAAAATGCCTTCATAACTTCTGTTAATCTTCTCTTCTCCAAAATCACGCAAATGCTTTTCAAAGGTACCTGAGGAGTGTGAATACCCAATAGTATAGTCACACAGAATATACAGAAACTTCCAGGTTTTTTTTTTAAATGAATATATTAAATGTAGTATATTTTAAAATAGCATGCTGTTTTTAAAGAGTGCTTTCCTCTTGTACCTATTGAACTCTCAAAAGCCACCAGAAAATGAAAACACAACTGTGCTTTGGCAACATAGTTGTGAACATGTGAGGAAAGAATAGAGATGTATACATACATTTAATCAGTCACCAGGAATCAGCTTATTAAGCACTGCAATCCAGTATGATTCCAAGGTATTATCCCTTCAATAGTTTTGCTAATTTTTTTTCTATCATGTTAAGAAAAAATTAATTCTGCTACAAGTAACCAGTGACTGCTAGTTATCACCTCTAAAGCTTGTAGTACATCACACAAGCCTCCCCAGATAAATATCTCACAGGATACCAGGAAAGAATTAAAAGCCAGGAGGTTATAAACAATGGAAAAGTCTAGAAACAAAATTCTGGCCCAGTCCCCCATTCTCATTCATGCCAAAATACGTATAAATCTGAGCCTTGCAAGAGGATAGTTAGACAACAGGGTTGTCCACAGTAATATGAATGGGAATTAGATATGATCGAATGGGCTCATTGCATTTTCAACAGCACATCCAATCTTCTCCTCAACACCCCTCCTTTTTTAATGGAATACATGACAAGTGATACTGTAACCAAGCAACCAGTCAGATGAAGAGTTTCAAAGTTCCAGCATGTGATCAGTTTTTTGCTGATGATTTAGGAGAACAGGATCCAACCAAAGAGGTGATATTCTTTTTCCAATGCCCCCACTTATTCCTCACTTGTGTTATTTTTCTCCTTCAAGGCTTAAGAATTTTATGTTTTTGAGTTTTCTTGTGCGTGAACTCATCTGTTACACAGAGGAATGTTTTCGCATTGTCAAGGTAGAACTATTAGTCGATTGCATGTAATAACCTCTTCTTCTCCCTACATATTCTGACTATAACACATATACTCTTTTACACACATACTTATAGACAAGTTCATGCTTAAATTCTTTGTTTTCACACACAAACCCAACTCCTGAGGGCAGTAACGCAAGGAACATTCTGCATATCCCCTTATGTGCACCATAACAAAGCACAAAATCTGCCAAATCCTTTTGAAAAAGAAGGGCAGTGTTATCCTATTTCAGCTGCCTACTGAAATAATAACCTTTCCTCTGCTCTAAGCACCAAATGAACAAGATCAGAAAGACAGATCTGTAGAGCATAAGTCTTCGACATCAGTAGGCAACTGAAATAGGTTAACACTGTCCTTAAGCTGACTTTCTCCTCATCTTGATGCCAAGACCCCAATACTGGTTTCTTCCTCTGCCCTCAACTCACCACCACTTCAGCCCACTATTCTGGGTATAGACTGATTTGATGACAATTGTTTTTGATTCATGATGCATAACTCAGAAAAGGGTCAATTATCTCAAACTACAATCCTTTGAGGAAGACCTATCAGTTTGAAAGGTCCTATATTACCACAAATATACTGGTATGTCTCTGGCGTCTTATAGTTTCTTGTGAGTGTACATCTACGGCAGCAATTTATCTAGGGAGCACCTGTTTTGGGGAGCTGCAGAACTATTCCCATTTCTCACTTTTGAACAAAGGAAAAAAAAGTCAGAGGTGAAGGCCAAAGAAAGCAATATGGAATGAGTGGCCTCCAAATATTGTGCTTCCATCTGCCCAAGCCAACATGTTAACTGGTCATCAATAACAGAAATTACAGACCAACCAGATCTTCAGAGACATAGGTTCTCCACAGCTTCAGTCAAGCCATCACAGACCTTTGCATGTGGTATCACAGACCAGAAAACAGGAAGCTGTTCTCATACAGGAAGCTTTTATAACGAATGAAACAGTGCAGTATACCTAATACCACTTTAGCAAGTAGACAAATCCATTAGCTTGTACTGCAACTGTCAAAGCCTTTCAACAGAATAAAGCTGTCAATTTTTATTTTAGATTAGTTTTAGAATAAATACAGAAATCAGATCAGAAACAAATGAAGACATGCAAGCAGCAGAAACGGTTTTATCAACTATACCTTAAGCAGGGAAGAGACATTCCATCTGAGAGAAGAAAGGAGTGATTAATATGTCAGGACTAATTAAAATCTACTACTTCAGAATTTACAGCAGAGGTAGACAAGTAGGAGGCAGAGTTTTCAGGCAGGCAGATTGATAATCTGAAGAATCCATTCTAATCACACACTCTAAATTGGGATGTCAGAAGCTAAATCATCCTGAATCCTCTCAGAAACATCAGGTTCGTGTTTTTTTTTTTAATTCTGAATTGCAAGTACATAATATAAGCCATATAACAATTAAGTAGGAATATTTCTGGATCAAAACCAGTACATTTATTTCTTTATTTTAGATGTGCAGTTCACTATATTCTGAAGGTTCAAGACATATAAAAAAAGAAATAACAAGCATTCTGCCCTCCAGTGGAACAGAATAAAATATAATCAAATACAGTGAAACTGCTATCCTTTACCATTTTAATTTGTAGACCTAAAGCCAATCAAAAGAGCTAGATTTTATACTACTTCCAAGAATATTCAGGCTAGGAACTGAATTACATTTCCTATAATTCATGGCTTTGTGCCTGTATTATATAATAACCATAATTGAATGTAATTAATATAGATATACCCTGAGGCACTTTCCTAATATTGGTTAAGATTATCATGCCCACAGGTGATGAAGAAAATGCCTGAGGGAATTTTAAAACTCTTTATCAACTTTTAGAATAGGAAGCAGACTCCATTTTTTAACTCAACTGCGTGTTTTTCAGAGAGTTATTACAAGTGACTCATTTCTAATATTTTATTTATTCAAATTCATGTTATTTACTTCATGATTTATAGTTTTTCAACCATTGGTCTGAGATATATTTTGACTTAGCTAAAGGACAGGATAGCTAAAAATCTACAGAATATTATACCAAAACAAAGTAAACCAGATAATAGTAAAACAGGAAATTATCATCAGTCTTCCAAAGTAGCACCAAGTACTTTAAAACATACTTGAATTTAAGGGGAAAAAATAAAATAGGATTCAGCAAACAGCAGTCCCAGGCTGACCTTGTTTGGGTTCAGAAGCTAAGTAGGCCTAAGTAAGCCCCTAAATAGTAAGGACTGATCAGAGCCAGATCAAGTGTCAGCTGACACTTGGGAAAACCCCCACCTGCATATTCCTCAGTTATCTAGAAAGCAAGCAGCCAGCTCCTAGTTCACACCAAAGACTGTTAGGAAAAGACTAAAAAAAATCTCAGCGCTAACAAAGATAAATTGGGTTCTAAAGTGAAAATAATCAAGTTGCTGAGATTTCTGTAATGTTAGCCCTTACCCTTTCAATAAATCTTCTTAAAGAAGATTTTTTGGAAATCTTGATTTCGTTTGACAAAACTACCAAGAGCTTGACATGAATATCAGCAGTCATTACAGCTGTTTTAAGGGAGGCTAACCTGCTTTGCATTCTTAATTTAGATCACAGCAATCAACTGTCTAGGAACACCATTGAACAGACTGCCAATGCTATTTTCAACAAGAGTTAACAGGTAGAAGCGCAGATCAATCAACTGGTTAATGCTATTTCTCGAATGATGCAGCAAAGTGGTCAAGAGCAGCAATCAGCAGTGGCTGACTGGACAGTACCTCTGATCATGTTACTTTATTCTTCCAGCATATTACCAGACAAGTATTAAGGATTTCCACACAAATTCACAGCTTTCCTCACAAAGTGTAAGTCACACATTTCCTTGAGATCTATTCAGTTTTCCACAGATCATGCTTGAATGGGATTGATTTTATTTGTCAAATTTATATAGCTGCCCATCTCACAAAACAAGTGACTCTGGGTGGCGTGCAACAAAGCTAAAACAGTTAATAAATATCTAAAACAATTATCATTACTATTATTAAAAAAACATTAAAAGCTATAAAAACAAAGCTAAGAAGAAGTGGTGGGCGAAGGGATGTTAATAATAATGGAGCCACCTTACTAGTTCACCAGTCCCCTGTGGTCCCCAGGCCTCATGACACAACCAGGTCTTGAGGGACCTTCAGAAGGTCAAAAGTGATGGAGCAAGCATTACCTCAGGGGGGATGATAGTCCACAGTGTGGGTGGCACAGCAGAAAAGGCCCACCGCCTAGGGCCTGGCAAATGTAGCTCCCTGGATGATGGAACCCGTAGCATGCCACTCTGCTGGATCTGGTGGGATGGTCAGCTGTAATCAGGGAGAAGCAGTCCCTCAAATAACTTGGTCCCATGCCATGTAGGGTTTTAAAGGTCAAAAACAGCACCTTGAATTGGACTCAGAAACAAACTGGTAACCAATGCACCTCTGGAGCAGAGGTATAATGTGTGTTCTACCAGAAACACACACAACTGCCCATGCTGCTATATTTTGCACCAGCTGAAGCTTCTGGATACTCTTCAAGGGCAGCCCCATGTACAGCACAGTAGTTCAACCAGGAGGTGACTAGGACATGAGTGACTGTGAGTAGGGCCCCTCCATCTAGGAACAGGAACAACTGGCGCACAATACAAAGTTGTGCAAAGGCCCTCCTAGCCACAACTGCCACCTACTCGTCAAGCAGGAGTCGTAAGCTCAGGAGGACCCCCAGATTGTACACAAGGCCTGTTTGGGGCAGTGCAACCCCATCCAGCACTAAAGATGGCATAGTCCTAGAACCAGAGGGTCCCAAAACCCAAAGCCACTCAGTCATGCCAGGGTTCAGTTGAAGCCTGTTGTTCCCCATCCAGACCCCCACAGCTCCAGACACCAGGATAAGACACCCCCAGCATCGCTTAATTCGCCAGGAGCAGTGATGTACAATTAGGTATCATCAGCATACTGATGATACCCCACCCCATGGTGACAGATGAGCTCACCCAGCGGTCTCATGTAGATGTTGAATAGGAGAGCAGAGAGCACTGACCGCTGTGGCACCCCGTACAATAGGGGCTGAGGGCAGGATCTCTCATCCCCAATCACCACTGATTGGAATTGACCCTGGAGAAAGGAGGTGAACCAGCACAACACCATACTGCCCACCCCCATTCCTCTGAGTCAATCCAGAAGGATACCATGGTTGATAGTATTGAAAGCTGCCAAGAGGTCAAGTAATGCAAGGATGGCTGCATAACCCCCATCCTGCCCATGCCAGAGATCATTCAGAAGTATGACCAATGCTGTTTGCCCTTGAACTCTTGACAGATAGGGCTGCCAATTCTTATCATAGATTATAATGATCCTATGATGAGCAATTATATCAATTTTATGCAAAAGCTAAAAACTATTTTGAAAACTCTTCCAGAAGAAGTACAACTGATCAAGAATTTTGCAGATTGTGCCAAGATACTGTAGCAAATTGGTGTACAAACACTCCTTGCTTAATGATCCTAATTGGGACCAGCAACTCCACTGCTAAGCAAAGCAGTTGTTTAGCAAAACATCACGTGACCACCCTGCTTAGCAATGACAGTTCCAGCATTTTGACCCTTGTTTTCTCTTACCTTTACTGAAACAGTCATCATTTTCCGATTGTTGCTGTTCTTTCAATACTACTCTTATGCACTTGTATTATACCAGAGTTCCTTTGATGAAGAAAGAAGACAATTTTTGTTCATTTGTCCTCTAACTAAGAAGCATTCAGAGTATTTCCACAACTGCTCCGTACCATGCACTACACTGCTTACTGGGGGTGTATCTAAAAAAAAAATCCAAGCAAACAGCTCCTTACTGGAGTAAAGGCAGCTGCTTACCTATGTGTTAATTACCATAAATATTTCACTTTACTCAATAAAGGACATCAGAGTGAAAATAAAACACTGATGGGATTCATCTTTGCAGATCCATTCCCCCATGTACTGGATACATCTAAATCTTGTAATATGAGAAACTTGTTTTAATAAACATTGCACAGTCTGTCTTTGAATCTGTGCAACTTGCCTGCCTTCTGTTTGCTGGTACTTTTCTTGTTCAATTTGCAAACAGCTATGTCTCCCTGAGTGCACTATGAAAGTCGGTATGCTGCATATTGAACACCACAGGCCCATCAATTTAGTATGACACAAATTCGCCCAGTGGAAGGATGTTTTGCACTGGGCTATTGTCCACAAACCATTATTTGTCGAAAAACAAACAAAAGGGGAGAGCGTCTGCTAGTCCTCTTACATGAGACTTTCCCACTTTCTGAAAATGTGAGATAATGAATAAAAATGTTCATTACAGAATTATTCACTTTTCTTCATGATTCACATCCCAGTAATTACCATGACCACTCTAATAAAAACTGCTACAAAACGAAGGTCAACTAGCAGTTAGAAGTGTTCATTTTCATTTCAATGTATTCATCTCTGGCTCCTAATGGCCTCATTTTCTCCTATGCTCTTTAATAAATACCACTGAATTACAGGTTAAATAGCTAAATTAAATTATTGCAATTACAGCGCGCAGAGCACTGAAGCTGGTTTACCTTTCCCAGTTCAACTACAGGGGAAGTTTCAATGGCCTGAGAATTCTGATTGCTGTCAATATACAGATCTTATATCTACGTTTAAATGGTCAGATATTTGGGTACATTTTCTGCCTCCTTCTCCCCCCTCCCCCACCACACCCTTCCCAGACACATTTCCAGAAAAGGGCTGTCATGGTTACAGCAGGAATTCAATAGATTCAATATAATGCTACACAGGGTCAACCCTATTTCCTCTATGGGGTTTCTTTATTATTTCCTTATGCTCAGAATATACTTACTCCAGTGACAGGGAGTTCTCTAGGCAATGGAGTTTCGAAGAGCTCTTCCTTCTCTAGGAAACATTTCTGTTCCTTCCTGCTTGAAACAGCAATAAAAATCTATCTGGCATACTATTAATATGCTTTCTTCTATAATTTTAATTTGTGCTGTTGATGCTAACTGATTACAAGCTGGATTGTAAGATACCTAGAAACTTTGTTGGAAAACCAGCATATAAGTAATATAAATACTGATAGGAATAAGCAGAATATTCTGTAATTTTTAGAAAGAGAGTGGAGATTTAAAAAAAACAAAACAGTAAGTGCTCATGTCTTTGCTCGGTAATACTTTTGAAGTAAATGAACTGTAACCTATGCATCAAAAATAAGGGGGACAGAAAACACACACACACACACACACCAAAAACAGAGGCACAAGGGGCCTCCTGTCTCACCAGCAAGGCTGTGAAAGTTGGTTCAGAAAGCAACTTCAGAGCATAACTGACTCCATTTTGAACAGGAAAAACTCTTGAAGTTGCTACAGTCTTTTACTGTTGAGAAGATAACGCAACCTTACTCCTTTGCAAAGGGAACGGAAAGAACAGTTTAATAAATTTGAAGGTTTAAGCTGCCACCAGCCTGCAATTATTTTACATGGGCAAATTAAAAATGTTCTTCATTATTTAAATATATTCCTGCATTTATTTACATTGCTCCCCTCCATCAGCTTAATTATTTAGCATACTCTTATAAGAATGAATATCTTAATAATGAACGCTGTAGAAGTGGG
This sequence comes from Liasis olivaceus, assembly GCA_030867105.1. Classification (NCBI taxonomy): domain Eukaryota; kingdom Metazoa; phylum Chordata; class Lepidosauria; order Squamata; family Pythonidae; genus Liasis; species Liasis olivaceus. The sequence continues at coordinate 33,643,879 of CM061349.1, read as the reverse complement.
TTTTTTAGAGTTTTGCTTCCAAAATATATGTGAATTTCAGCTACATTTGTTGTGGAACAGCTCCCCCTGACTACTTCATTCCTAAATTTGCAAAAACAACACAAGAGTAGAACTAATGAGGGGGAAGCGGAAGGAATTTTTCCCCAATGTTTGTATATTTACAGACACATTCAACCCCCTTAGTACTATGAATATTAAATATTCCTGCAACTTACATATGTGGGGTTTACTACCCCAAAACAGTATTATTCTATTTTTACCTATTAATCCACCCCACCCAAGAGTGCATGCCCCACCCTAAACAGAATCCTCATATTTTTTGTACGACGTTCAAATGATTTATTCACTGTATGTACAACTAGTAAGTGTATTTGTAGAATATAGACATTTGTAATAAGTATTTGTCACAGCCATCATTATATTTAGACAAGGCATACATATCAAATACTTCACTGAAAAAATGGGTGCTACGGTAACATATAAAAAATGAAGACCACATTAAATGCCTGCTAGGAAACTTAGGTTGATCATAAAATTCTAATATGGGCATCTGGTTCATCATGAATGGTCAGATTTGTAATAGCTGAAGGGCCCTAAGAAAAACAGCAGTGTAGTTCAATCCCTCTCACATATTTTTTTAAATTCCTACTTCTTATAGTATAATGCCTAGGGGGAGGGATCAAGAAAAAAACTACAATGCTTAATGTTTTGAAAATCAGTATGAGAAAGAATGTAGCTCATTTAAGATGTGACATTTAGCCATGTTTTGACATAGCGTGAATGAGCTTCGAGTTCATGTACTTTCTCTCCTTGTACCTTCCTGTACCTTTTCATTTGTGACAAATTACCGTTTGCCATTACATCGAAATCATCGAACTATTATTTGCATTTGCCTTTCAACCCAGAATTGCAAAACATATCAGCCTGTCATCTGAAATTCAAGATCACCAGGAAAAGGATTGGAGGTAGCACTGCAAAGCAAAAGAGGGATGTCTTGACTCTCTTCTATCAACCATGATGGAATATTATATATCTGGCATACCGGAATCCTCAGTGAAAGGGTAGGTAACATGCAACTAAAAACTTTAACTAAAGGGATTATAAGAAACAACAGGGCAAGACAGAATTCTCCCCCACCCCTTTGCCCTATACACAATAGGTTCAGATGTAACGAAATCATGACTAGCCAGGGTAAAAACAAATAGAACCAATGGAAGTCTTGAATCATGGTTTGTATATTTCTTGTAAAACATTCAAAAAGTAACAGCCATTAAATATAAAGGATGGCCTAGCAACTGGCCTCTCAAAACCTGTGCATACAGATCTTATTGTGAGAAAGAGTAACTTATCTGCCTTTGAGCCAAACATAGTCCAGACTTGTCTGTCTGTACGCTCCCAAACTGACACCAGTTTTCCCCATCATATCACAAAACACACCTGTAATAATGCGTATAAATATACACTAGGAGTGGGAGTGGAGGAGAGAGATAAAGTTGGTATCCTTCCCCCAATGTTATATAATCTAAAGGTTGGATTTTCAACTGTTGACCTGGGATGTAAAAAGAAGAATCCAAACAATTTGTGCCTCCCCCCACCCCCCGCCCAGATTATCTCAAAGATAGCAAAGACTTATTGGTTGGAAGAATCATTTTCTGTCCCAGACAAATATGTAGGTAGCTCTGAAACAAAGGAACAAAATCAGGTAGAAATGAACTTTCTGATTTGGTAATGAAAAGGATATCTTGCAAAAACATATGCACCCTTATCAATCACACCTACACAAAGACATGGACGAAGAAAGGCAGGTTCACACTTGCCAACTGGCCCAATTAATATTGTTATAAGATCTAGGCTGTGAAATGGGTGGGTTAGGTGATAGTTCACACTTATAGGAGCAACTGTTCACACTTTTGTAAGAAATTCCCCTTGGAAAATGACATGTGTATTCATCCTTTGTCACACCCTTTTCTCCATGTGACAAGCTTAGAAGGATACACTACTGACTCTCTCTGTCATGAATGTGCTTTGGCATTCTATATTCCACTAACACACAAAGAAAAACATAATGTCACAACATCAGAATGCAGCTAAATGCTATTAGATATTACAGAGGGGGAAAAGAGACAGTACACACAGCTGCTATTTCTGTGAACAGCCACATGTTTATCAGAACATTTAATCTGGGCCTATGCATGCTTCCAAAAAGAAATGGCCACCCACATGTTCTCCCCTTTATGGTTTCATCACAACTTTGGCCAATTCCCCCTACTGTTACAGTACTAAGATGCCTTTACCAGACAGACAACCAATATTGTCTGGCAGAAAAACTTAACTACCCTTCCCTCCAACCAGGGTTATCTACAAAAGGAAATACAACATTAACCTTTCCAGAAGGAAGTGGCTTCCTTAGAACCTCACTATTTTTTACTGAATTGATCATGGAAGTGTGCCCAATATTTGTGGACCAGGTAAGAATGTCCAGTTCTGCTGTTGTTGGCAGTTCCCACTGACAGTTTGAAAGTGACTTTTAACAGTGATTTAATGCTGTGGTTTCAAATGATGTGATATACCTTTGGTAGAAAAAGAAGAGTTATTTAACTATGTACTGTATCTGTGAGTAAGAATAAAAGTTAACAAGCAAAGAACTTCACAAATGTTTTAATACTGCTGCTGAATTGTGTGTTTTATAGTTTACATATCCTAGAAACAGGGAAAAATGAATTACAGTCCTACTTACCAGTCTCCAAAGTCCTGAGATAAAACAGAATGGGAGAGGGTCTTTCCTCCTGGAAATTGTCTACTACAGCAGCAACCAAATTGCTCTCCTCTCATCCCCCAATTATTTGGCCAAAGTGAAAAAAGCTCAGGAGAAACCAATGGGCTTTTATGTTGAAAGAGCATTACTTACTTTTGGTACTCAAGATCAATTTACTGCATTTAGAATTCCTTAACTTTAAATGTATATCATGTGTATCATGTTCCAATTGATGGATCTTAGGATTCTAGAAATTATAAAGTTGATCCCACAACCTTGAAGTCTACCTATCCACTACCATCTGGAATAGCTTCATTGTTTGAACTCCATGGACCAATAGTCTAATTTACTGAAATGGAGCTTTTCCACATGTTTGAAGTATGCATGAGATGTACTATTTGAAAGTAGTTATTACTTCTTACCAGCTAGCCATTTCTACTTGTGCATATCACCTGAATTTGCTGTTAGAATCATTCCTTACTTTCCCAATTTTGTCTCATGACTGGTATTGAGTCTTATCGGTCTTCCATACCTCAGCCTACTGTTCTACTTTGTAACCTTCTTGTCCTCTGTTAATATGCATTTTCTAGCTTTCACTCATTAAAAATGTGAAGCTAAAAGCTTTAAGTCTCAATGAGCTATTTTTTTCACAAACTATCACAAAACTGAAACACGCCATAAACAGCAGCATCTGATAACTAAACTACTTTGCATTGCACTCTACTTCACACTGCAATTATAGAAATGAAAATGTAAACACTCCCTGTACACCCAAGGCTAGCATGTCAAAGAAACCATCTAGGGTAGCCTTCTATTTGACATGTTGGTTTTGCACAAGCAACATATTTCATGTTGTGTTTAGCAGAAATGGAGAATATTCAAATAATAAATCCCCAGGTTGTACAGTACAGCAATATTATTCAACACTGAAGTATAGCAGTACTGAGAGACATGTATGTATTCTTCTATATGTGAGACTATTACATTATTTCCTGATAAAACTCACTGCCAAATATGCAAGTATGCCATCTTGTTCAAGCTAGAGGAAATCCACAATCAGATCTTTCAATATGTTCTTTGGATCAAAACAGATGTACTGGCCATGGCATTTTAATTCTTTCACCATGCCACTTCTCAAATCTAAATTGCCTCCCCATTGGTTCTATTAAGTACCTATAACATGAGTGCAGAATTATGTGGAAAACTATTATTACCTCATAATTTTCTCTGCATTGCAATTAGAGATTTAATCCTCATTTGAACTAAATGACTAAGTTTCTATTTAAAGCAAGAAAGTCAGAATTATAACCCACATTCCCTTTGTTTGTTTGCTTAATACACTAACTTTCTTTTCTTTTTTTAAAGGAAATAGACAGCTAGAGGGCAAACTTCTTCCTACAACCACCTTTGGCAGAAAGGAAATGAACAGCACGTCCTAACAAAGAATTTTGAACAATATTGCATGAATAAAATGCCAAAGGGATGGTGGCACTGGCAAGAACAGTAAAGAGAATTAGAACAAAAGAACTTTTGGATTGCAGCTCTGGATGATAATCGCTATGGGCAAGAATGCTTAAGGGAGAGGAGGAGTTGTTAGGGAAAGAAGGTAAATACAGTTCCATTTCCTTGGACAAAAGCTACTTTTGGCCAGGATTATTAATTGTCTAGTAATTTATAGAGGTTTTATCAAATGTCAAATAAACTCCCAATGTGTTTATGAGCCACACATTCACACGTCTCAACATTTAATCCTAGTCAAGTACCTTTCTGCAAGAAAAACAGATGTTGCATGTGGACTGGGTGATAGATTAAAAAACTGCTCCTTGATAAACACACTGAAAGAATTTGTTCAAAGGCTCTAGGCAGTGGACAGTCATTCCATGTTTTTTCAGGAATGAATGTCCAGGGACCACTGAGTAACTCCTTCATATTTATGAAAAAGCAAATACATTCGAATATCAAAGAATATCAGTGTAAAGTAGCTGTATGATTTGCCTGGGGATGACTGACTTTGAAGTGTGAGAAAGCATCCTTTCTTTTATTCAGGTGTCAGCCCAATCTTTCCCCCAGGTCTGGAAAAGGAGAGCCTGAGGCCTAAGCACAATATGAAGAAACCCAATAAGTAAACCAGATTAATCAGCCTCCCTGGGGCTCTAGCTTTTGATGACCCTTCTCTCCCCTCTCCACACCTTTATTCTTTACTCTCAGTTACCGGCATAATTACCTCACTATTATATGAGTCTAGTGAAAATTCAGAATTTGTTAATAAAATGGAATTGTTGATCCTAACAATCCTGATGTTTGGTCACTGCTGGAATTTACAACCACAATTTTGTAGTTCCAAAAACCATCAAGACCTGAAAAAATGGAAACCAAATAGTTGCGCTTGGGTTTACATTAATTTCAATCTAGTTTTTTCCTCCATCACATCCTGGCCACAGACCATTTGGGTCAATATTTTGATAAAACCCACATCAATCATTTTTCTCATAGAAATTTCCATTTCAGTCTTGCACATCTCCATTTAGAAGTATTAGGAACTAAGTGATGGAAAAGAGCTAGAAACCCAGGACAGCTGCTAGCAGTTAAAGAGGCAATACTGGGCTAGATGGACAAAAAAGCTGAACAAGTTCCTTTGTTCTATGGTCAATCATTCCATGGCTATGTTCTCACAGACTGAATTTAACTTTTTTCTGGGTTTGCATAATATACACAATTGTATACTAACTACGTAACACATTAAGCCATAACAAACTAACCAATGTCAAAACTAACCAGGCTTAGCATGCTGTACAAATGCAGCTGCTAAGTTGGTAGCTGGCTTAGTTAAACATATTGTATGAACACAGCTAAGGCCTCACAACAAACTCTACCGAGAAAAGGTATACAGGTAGTCCTCAACTTACGACCACAATAGGGACCAGAAAATTAAGCATTAAGCAGTGCGGTCATTAAGCGAAGCATCACATGACCACACCCGATTTTACAACATTTTTGCAGCAGTCATTAAGTGAATCACACAGTCATTAAGTGAATCACATGGTTCCTCACTGATTTTGCTTGTCAAAAGCCAGCTGGGAAGGTCACAAATGGCGATCATATGACCCTGGGACATTGCAAACATCATAAGTACATGCCAGTTGCCAAGCACCCAAATTTTGATCATGTGACTGCAAGGACACTGCAATAGTCGTAAGTGCGAGGACTGGTCATAATTCACTTTTCTCAGCACTGTCACAATTTCAAACAGTCGCTAAACAAATGATTGTAAGTTGAGGACCACCTGTATTTAAACCAGCACCAGATAATATGAATGTATTCCTCATGATAACTGTGCTGTGGTGATTGGAAGCCTTAGCGACCATCCTGCGAGTGACAGTGACAAAGGTAACAACCAATATGCGTGGTGTTAGCCAGCATAAGGATGTTGATCATTTCACCAATCTTATTCATTTTTTAACTTCATACTCCTGACAAGCAACCAGACACTTTATTATGGATGTTCATTTTATTAGTTTCACTTTCAGAAATATTTTGTATTTTCTGTAATACAAGGGAACCTATTCCCATGTAAATGTTAGCTTAGCACTGAAGAAACAGAAACATCCTGTAGTCTAATATTCAAGACTTTGCTATGACTTCACTTTAAAATGTAAAGCTGCACTCTCACCCTAAAGAATATTTTTTTAAATCTAAGTTGATAAATATGGCTGTGGCTGTTCTTGTTTTTGGTATGCAGGGAAAGATAAGAATTTATATGTGTTTCACAACTTAAATAATATATATGTCTGTCTAAATGCTCTCCTCTTTTTTCCTCTCACTCACTCACTCACTCACACACACTTCTCTACTCACACACTTAAGACCATTAAGGGCAGAGTCGAATATTACCAGCTGCTCCACTGTTGTCCTACAATAGCTACTTCACATATGCATGTCAACACTGTCCTTGCAACTGCCTGATAAATTTCCCTTTGAGGATTTGCCCTAAATACAAACTTCCAACAGAAGCATATAGCATGGACTGAGAAAATACAGAGTTTGAAATCACAACCTAGCACACTGAAAAATCTCACTCAAGCTTATGCTTAATTTAAAAAACAAAACAACCCTTTTCTTCATGAAAAAGGATAATAAATAATACATTCTGCTATGAATTTTACTATTACTAGCGACAGAGATGTCACCAGAACTGCAAAATGAGTTCTCAGTGACTTTGACACTACAGAAATCTATTTATATTTTCCAGCTGTTTCTCCAAGGTGCCATGTGGCTTATACTGCTACATACCCTGTGTACCTAGTCAGCACTACATCTAAGTGGTTTTTCCAATTCCAGAGAATCATCAAGTTATTTAATTGCAGTTTAATAGGCCAAATCTGCCACTAGTCCTTGTCGGCCTCTGCGGCTTATACTTGTCCTCTTCTAGGAGCTTTTGGAGCACTAAATAAGTAATTTCTCTGAGGTTTAAAGAGTTTGCCTCTGCATCGTTTGAAGCTGAAAGGCCCAATGCTCACCACATTACTAACTGCAAAGAGGAAGAACAACATTATAGAAATTCTCAGGAAATTCTAATCAGGATTAGCCCAGTTCCATTTGCTTCACACATGCCCTTTCACGTGTGGGGAAAAAAAGAAGAAATCTTAATCTCTTCAGGGCAAGATTCGGAGACCAGCTCTTTGATCTATTAACAGTGAAATGAACAGTATGCATTTGCTATGATTATTATTATTTTTATATGCCTCTGGATATTTTATACACAGATACATATACACACACTGCTCTATATAATGAATCCATTAAATTTAAATATGGGAATATTTTAAAACCTCATCATTTGAAATAAAGAAACTGTAGCTTTGACTTGCATTTTTAAACCCAAACCCAAACCCTAACAATAGCTGCTCAATATGTCAAAATAATGAGCCTATGCAGATGCTATACCATACTCACTGCTCCCACCGTAGCAATAAATGTTACTAATAAACTATTTGAAACTATATATGAACTGTGTAGGAATATGAATCTGGATCTATATACTAAAGTTGTTTCTGGGTCAGAAATCAAGCATACTTTCTACCCATTATGGTGAGCCTCTAAGTTTGCATTTCAATATTATTCGTTTAGCATTCTTCAGCATCTGCCCCAAGCAACATTATGAGAAACGCCTAAGATTTCAATGCAGGTATTAACAGCTCCCACCCACTGGATGAAATGACATCATGCTAAAAGCAGAGGATTTTCCTCTGTCTTGGCTGTAACAAGAAAGGCAGCTAGTCTGATCTTGTTCTCTGTCCCATGGGCTGCCTCACAAGATATACTGTGTAACTTCATTGCCCCCAGACTCATAGTCAAAGCCCCAAATAAATTCAAGGATCAGTAAATCTTAAGAAAGGGGCAATCTGTGGAAAAGAAGGTTGAAATGAAATTTTAGACTCCTGAAAACTGAGATTTCATGGGGCCATTTCCTCTGAATTAAACAAAACAAAATAGAGAGGCTTCCTTATCCAAATTTCAGTTCAGAAACACCTAGGCTTTCAGCATCCTCCCAGCCATTTACCAGGAATAATATCTTTAAATGCCTGTGTATTTCAGTTATATAAAACAACTGCATTTAAGCTAATCTGGAAGCCCCCTTTGGGCTGAAAAGCATGATTGAACTTTTAAATATAAAATTTTCAAAATTTTATTTTTCGAAATGTCTCTCTTGTCAATTAAATATTTTTAATTTCCAATACACAGGGAGTACTCTAAAAGTATCCAGCCTTCCTATTGCAGCTACTGTATATTGTGTAGAACAGCTCCCCATGTGGCTTGTCTAAGAAAGTACAGGTTCTAGTACAGAAGCTGTTTGGTTCACTCTCCATATGCCAGCCAAAATGAATACATAAGATCTTAAAAGATCCATGCTATGTTGCACTTAAAGCAGCCATCTATTTTTGCTTTTGCTACTTTCTCTGCTAATGCAACTATGTGAAAACCATATGAAAAAAACTTGCAATTGTGCATGTCTCTGTCTCCAAAAACTACAATATTTAGGTGGACTGCAAAATGTCAGCTTCTGCTTAAGTGATCAGTTGCATGAGCAGAAAAAAAACATTATAAGCAAAGGAATTGTATTCCTTGTCCCAGAGTTAAAGAGAAAAAGGCATAGTACATACTTCTTCCTAATGATATTTATCTCTACTTGTTTCTTTTAGAATGAAAATACTGTCATCTCTTCCCTCTATTTGGGGGATAATAACTAGTTCCTCTTTAGAATTAAGCAAAGGAGAAGGTGGGAAGGGTAGCGTCACCCATTTTCAGGCACTTCTTCCTGAGTAAAGCACAGAAGAACTAGGCAATGGGCATTATTCTGCCAAAATTAATTCTTTTTATTGCCCCTTAATTTCAGTGGGAGAAAGCCAAATATGTGCTTAACTCTTTTAGTAAAATCAGCAAGAATGACAAGTGTTTCCAACTTTAATAAACAGTCTTAGTATAAGACTTTTTGGAAACAGCAGAGATTTAATGAATGGGAGATAAATATTAGACAATACAGACAACAGGTAAATAGGAGCCAATATTTTGGAGAAAGATACCAAGAATCATAAAATAAATTGTTTTTATTTATTTTTGGTAGTGAGCTTCTTTTAGTCCATCACTATCAAAGTCCACCAATAGTATGACCACCAGAATCTATATCTGTATCTTTATAAACTGGATGAAATTATCATAAATTGTTGTCTTGGCTCTCTGTCAGTATGTGTATGAACTGTATCTGGCACCAAATATCTATCTATTGACAGATAGCTATATTTCAGCAGCCAGTGCTGTCAGCCACTGCTGATGAGGGCTGGAAGACACTTTCATCAAAGTAACATCTGTTTTCAATTTTCATTTATAGATGTGGAAACTCTTCAGCTGGACATTAATCATTCTCAACAGCAGCAATTAGATATGTGAGACATATCAGAACAAATCAAATTAGCATCTATCTTTAAAAAAAACAGAAATAAAGGAGAAGGCCAGAAAGCAACAAGCTTTTATGAGTGTAGCAAAAACATTAAAAGAAAATTAAGTACATCTTAATAGTATTAAAACAGGTATGTTTTTAAGGGTTAACCATTTCTAATCAGGCAGAAGAGGGGCTCTTTCCAAAATGCCTAGCAGACTGATATTTAGTAAAAATATATAATTGAATGGATTAACACCAATGCAATATTGTCTTCAAAAAACAATTCAGGACCTTGTTCTGGTCTGGTATAACTCCCAAATTTAAAGCTGGAATGGTATTTTCATTATGGAAGAATTTCAGCTAGCATAAGCCATGCTTTCAGAATTGTGCTACTCAGAAACAAAGCCGAATTTCTCTCCCCCCCCCCCCACACACACACAAGCCAGTTGTTTGCAGCTAAAATTGCAAAGACAAAATTTAAGAGGAATTGAGAGTGGGATGATTTCAAGCAATGGATACAAAAAGGGAGGGGAAAAAAAGCTGTGTTGAATGGAATGTAAAAGAACTAATTGAGAAACTTTTTTTTTTAATCTGTTCAATCGTGTCCGATTCTCAGAGACTACCTTGACAAGTCCCTGCAGTTTTCTTGGCAAGGTTTTTCAGAAGTGGTTTGCCACTGCCTCCTTCCTAGGGCTGAGAGAAAATGACTGGCCTAAGATCACCCAGCTGGCTTTGTGCCTAGGCAGGACTAGAACTCACCGTCTCCTGGTTTCTAGCCTGATGCTTTAACCACTACACCAAACTGGCTCACTTGAGATTCTCAACTGAGAAACTATAATCTAATTGATTAACATATTAAAAATATATTTCAGTGAAGGTTTTGTTTACCTTGACACAGTAATGCCAACAAGCATTACAGCAGCAGAGAGTAGAAGGTGGCTGGTAGGAAGATTTTAAGTACTGATATTCTCTGAAATCAGGAGCCTAATTTTGATTTATTTCAGTAAAAGGAGAATTGAACTGAAGGTCAAATTGAATGCCAGATGTACAATCATTTCCCTCAAGAGAAAAATTCAGACTGAAGATAGATTGGAGGACCAACCCCCCCTCCAACTGTGCGAGACCCACACACACAATGTTGTCTAATATTAACAACTTTTTTTCAGCTTACATTATATGAACTCCGTGAACTTCAATAAGCTTCTTTGTGTCATAGAAGATTGCAACTATTAACTAAATCAATATTCAAATTAATTATATGAGTTTAATAGCTGGGAAGAAAGACCTTGATAACAGAGGCCAAAGCCTATGGATCTTATCCATGAAAGAATTAGCACTGAAGATAGCGTGACTCACACATAATGCAAAGCAGAAAGAGCCTTCTCCAATCCACCCACAAGGGCATGTTTCAAACACCCGTCTCTCCTGCTTAAAAAGTTCCCAGCAGGGAAATCCAGATGTTTGGCATATTTTATCCAGACATCAGAGCAGAACACTGACATCGGTCAAACCAACGCTCCATTATCCCATACAAGAAATATATCTGCAACAAAGATTGCCCTTTTCTCACTTGAACTCTGGATATCTTAGAAAACTTTCCCTAATCTGGACAATTCCCATCATTCCCAGACATCTCTCTGAAGGTCACAAGAGTTGTAATCCATACATCTGAAGAGGCCAAACTGGATAATGTTGTCTTAGAACAGAGATGGTTATCTTCATTATGTTGTCACATCTAAGATTAGTTTAAGTAAAGCCTGTTTCCATGCACTTGACTGCCTACCTTTTTTGGCAATAGAAAGCAAAAATGCCTATGCACAGTCTTGCTAGCTGTGTTTCTCAAATGCATCCAGAAGATTTCCCACCATTTTTCTGTCAATCAATCCCTGTAGTCACATAATATTCTTGGTCTCCTTCTACAGTATACTCATAATCTCTAGATTAGGCTCATTGGGCCTAATGATTACCTTGTAATGTGCACTCAGCAGATCTTGCAATTGGCCATTTCATCAAAAAATTAATAATACTGTGCCATATTTAACATTTGCATAGACAACTTTACTTTTTATGGTAATTTGCCAAGGAATCCAAACCATACTGGAAATATAGTTTGAAAATTTTCAATCTAACTATGAACCAAAAGTTCCCAATACTTCCTTTATAATAATAGTGGTTTCCAATTTAGCATGATTTTAGAATTACAGTTCAAATGTTATTGTAGAAAAGATATGGAAAGGCATATCTTTCTTTAAATTATTATTATTTTAATCAATAGTGAGATAGTCCTTCTGAACAGAGAGAGATCTCTCTGTTAAAAGCTTGACAAACATTCTCCCCGTACTGCAATTAGCAGCAGCAGCAGCAGCAACTCACAATGGAACCAATAAAAGTTCTTTTCCCCCATCACTAATTGTAACATGAGTGACTATTTGGGAGGTGGGGTGCAGAAAAGGAAGGGGTTCAACCACTTTTCCACATGTACAGAAATTTAGACATGGAATGGACACGTCCTGTGCTTACTATTAATTTTTAAAGATCCTATATAATCTTAAATACAGATCGTGCATTTAACCATGCATGCACTTGGGTTCTAAGTTAAATAAAGTTTTTATCTATTTTCCATTCAGCATCTAAACAGCAATATTCTAAGGTACAAATAAAGTAGCAAATCATTATATTGGCAGATAAAATACAATGCTAAAATAGCAATCAGATGCAGCATGAAATATTCTAAAGCAGCCCAGAAGAACTTGTAAGGAATCTTCCTATGGTACCACCCCCTTCAAAAAAAAAAAAAGTTAAGTTTCACCAGAAAAAGATGCTCTACAAACTGCATACTGCAAATGAAAATGGCTCTCCTCCACTTACCACCTTACCACTTACCACCTTACCACAAGAACCAAGAGCAACTGCAGAAGAGCATTGCCAGAGCACCTTAGTATGCAGGCAGACTGATGGAAAAGCAAAGCATTCCTTTCAGGTATTTCAGTTTCAAATCCTAGTGGGGTTTATGGATTACCACTAGTGCCATAGTTTTATATTACCAAATTATGTATTCCAAGCTATTATAGCAGAGGTAGACAATCTTTTGGTGGCCAAGGGCAGGACTTGATATGGGGTGGGGTGAGAGGCATAAGAGCCAACACATCACATATATGGGCAAGGCTGGGATTGGGGCTGAGTTCTGAGGATGTGGTTGCTAACTGTGCCATGCCAGGAATTATGATTGATTGATTATGTGCCATCACATTGGTGTCATCTCTTAGCGACCACATAGACAGATTTTCCGATTGACAATCTGTCCTTAACCTGGTCTTTCAGGACTTCCTACTTTGCACTCATCACCATTGGTAACTGAGTCCATCCTCCTTGCTTCTGGTCATCCTCTTCTCTTTCCCAGCCTTCTCAAGAGGCTTTAATAATGAGTCCAAAGTAGGAAAATTACACTATCATGTTTATTTGCTTACTATTTCAAAATAGAGGGACAATGTGCTTCAAATTTTTAGCAGTCATGGTCAGACAAGATTCTGAGAGCCACAAAAAAGGGAACTCAAGATTGTATGCCGACCTGGGCCACAGGTTGCTCATCCATACTTATACCTTTATAAGGAGAGCACCTAAAAAGGCAGCAGAAGTCAATGTACAATTTGTCTCTTCTTTCCAGGAGTCAAACTGTCATCAAGAGATTTCTTATATAGCATGCAGTAGTCTATCCTTGAATTCCCTGAAGTGGCAGAAACAATAGCCATAGTACCAATAAAGCAAGATTTGAATTCCTATCAAAAGCTTAAAAAAGCATCCCTGAATATAAAGCCCCCACTGGTTGGTTAGATGTTGCTATAAATAAAGCTATCTAATGATGTAAGCCACAAAGTTTTGGCAGTGTTGTCTATTAAAAAATTATGATGGATGCAGGTGTCTTACAAAGCAGAAGTCTAACCTCAACTCAACTATTTTTCAGCCAAGGATGAAGTTTCCCCAGCCTTCTATTATTTCAGAATATTTTATTTTATGCTTAATACATATGACTTGTGGAAAAAAAAAAGACTTTGCTCCCTTTTCTTAATTTCATCTGTTCCATCAGCCAAGAGAAATACACTAATTTATAACTTGAAGGGAGCCTGGAGATACTGTCACCCACCATTCATCCAAATTTGTCACTAGCATCCCATTAAAGCCATAATTATTTTTTAATTAAAACTAAGGAAACTGGCATGCATGTGCCTACTTTATACATCTGTTATGGGTTAAAATAGCTTTTTTTAAAAAAAAAATGTTTTTTAGACCGCAGTCTTTTGTGGCCACAGCCCATGCCAAAGAAAACGCAAGCTTGCTTATTTTCTCTGTGGGGTGCAACAGCGCCTGTGTATGCCTGAACAGATTTGACTGGCCGTGAAAAGAATTCTAAATAAAACACAAACATGGAATTTGGCAACGCCACAGAAGCAAGCTTAAGACTAATTCCAGCATGCGAACGACTCACACAGCAAGTCTGGCTCCACTATAAATGAAACCAGGCTCTGTAAAATATCCAGTAAAGTTTGAGAGATCAGATTTAAAAGGACAGTGTTGTTATTATTGTTGATGCTGTTGTTATTATTCTTACTGTAATAAGAATATAATAACTATATACCTTGCTTAGTATAACTGTATATGTAAGTTTGTGTGTGTGCGCAAATGCATGTGTGCACGTGTTTGAGAATTGTGCTTTCCATCAGCCAACATTTCCAATGTTTATTTACAATTTAAAACAAAACAATTTTGCTTGTGGAGTTGGGAAACTCTGACATAAGAACAATGAACATATTTTATTACAACTGACCAAAACAGTTAATGAAAAAATATTTTGCTGATTCAAAATAAATCAGCAACAGAGAAGGTTATCTTGTTGGCATGCTTGAAAAACTAAAGGCTACTAAAGCAGGATCCCCAAAGAGATCTTTCCCTACATTGCAGAGATCACAGAAAGGAAGAGACAGGTGGAGAAGCAATGAAACTATGACTGGGCCCATTGTTTGCTTGCACACATTTGTATGAAGCTAGGGAGCAAAAAGGGGTGGGGCATGAGATACACATATGAGAAAGACAGTGCACACTTCTGAAGTTACACAGACATCTCATTTTGCTTAAGTAGGGAATGAGTTTCTGCTAGTTTCTTTGCCTGTATAAAGTGACAGAACTAGTAAAGGTCGAAGATATATGTTGTGGGTGAACTAACAAAAGTGAGAGATATCATCATCCCCTCTAATAGCAAACTCAGGTGGGTAAGTGCAGTCTACCAGATCTGGGCTAAAATTCCACTCTTTGATGCCACTTAGTAGTTCTCTAAGTTTGCAGCCAAATATGGAGCCCTATCTAAGTGCCAACATTATTTGAAGCAAGTAAGAAAATGAGGAAGAAGGTATTAATACAAGTGCCGCTGAAGACAATTCATGCAAAGGGGCACTGAAGAAGATAAGACAAACTACTTTCAACCAATCTTGCATTCATGTCTCCCATCCTTCCCTTACCATGCAAACCATGCCCCTCCCTTTTAAATGGACTATCCTGCCCACCCTATGATACAGCTCAATAATATCACCACACCTTGTGTATTTATACAATTCTCCTTATATTCCAACTGTATAACAGGTGGTTAACAGCAATTTGAACCAATACTAAAATACTACAATAAATAAAAAGGTGCTCAGAAGATCAAGCAACCATCTATAAGAGATCCAAAAATTTTAATCTCAGTATCATTTAAGTTGGTGCAAGGACTTTATTGGGCATCCCAAGGCCAGGATGCCTGTCTTGTGACCCTATTTCATGTATTTAATGTTGAGATAACCAGATGACATTTCCCAATAAAACTAACAATACAAGCAGAATTATTAGAGAAAGACTACCTCTCTACTACATAATCATAAGTAGACTTAAAAATAAAAAATCATCTATTTCAAGCAGACAAAATAGAGAAGAAACCTACAACAGCAGAAAAAAAACAAAATGTTCACAACCCCACACTTTGCTAACCAAAAAAAACCACCTCATTTGGATTTCACATGAGTAATTTCAGGAGGTTTTAAAATGCAACTTTCCATCTATTTATAGTTTGAACTCATTCAGATATCAAACACAGATTGGTATCAAACACTGGAGCTGTTCTGGGCAGAAGGATCTTCAGTGCTGAGACTATGGCTCCTGACACTCTGCTTCAGTGTAGGAAGGTAGTCAAAACCATTCCCACCCACCTCCCCCCCCCCCCCAGCACATTCATACCAGTGATTTGCACCAATTTGGGATTGGCTTCAGATGTAATTGATTTCATGATACTGTCTCTTTTGGGGATGGAATTGATTTATTTCTGACTTTGCTCTAGTTTATAGGAAATGTTAGCAAAGCTGGTATTTTCTTTTCAATTATGGTAGTTCTGCAAACCTTGTAACTAGGCAGTGGTTATTTCCACTGGTAAGAACTCTTGCCTCCAGCAAGCAATTGTATGATGTCCTATTCCTATGGTTTGTCTCTTCTTGGGTGCATTGTTTAGAACTTATTTCTCCACGCCACTTTCAAGTCCTGCCTTGATAGCAATATGCAACCATCTTTTGCAGTATTGTAAGGTAAGAAAACCACCTTACTCCAAAATTGCTGACATATTACTATATTACCTTCACAATTCACAAGGCAACAGAGGAATGGTGGCAAGGCATCTGGGAACTCTTTGCAAATGTCTTCACAATCAACCTTCCTTACATAGCTTTCCATGAAATCAACTCTATTTGTTTGCATACCACCAGACAAATGCCCACAAAACATGAATGGAGGAAAATGCACTAGAAAATTGTACCATTTCTTCTGGGGGTGGTATAAAGGTATTTTTGCCAGTCCATGATCTGATGTAGCTCAAGGGACGGGATAGTGATTGGATGCATTCTTTGCATTTTTCTGTTGGTCAACTATAGTGAAAGAGGTAAGAATTGTTTGGCTCATTGGGTTCTCTGCATGCTGTCTGCATTTTGAACCTAGCAGAAGTGAAAATGATTGCAGGTTGGTTTCAAATTGTGTTGTGAGGAACTGGAGGTGGAGGGAGGTGGAAATGCTGGTAGTGAGAACATTTTCTCTATTATCTGATTGAGAGAAGCTGGATCCAAATAGATTTGAAATGCAGAAAGTTTTTTGTTTGTTTACCCACTATTCATTCATTCATTCATTCATTCATTCATTCATTCAATCACATTTCTATGGCCACCCATCTCACAAGAAGTGACTCTGGGCAGCATACAATAATCAATAAAAACAACAAATATGTAAAAAAAACAATCATTATAAAATATAAGTCATTATTAAAAACAGAAAAAACACTATTAAAAAATTAAAATATACAAACCTCACAGAGACAGTACAAGGTCAACCACAATGGAGCCACAATAAGAACATCTCCAGTTCCCTGGGACCCCCAGGCCTGGTTATATAACCTGGTCTTGAAGGATTACAGGGATGGAGCTAACCTGACTTGGGGGGAAGAATGTTCCATAGGGCAGGTGCCACACCAGAGAAAGCTCACCTCCTGGGACCCACCAAATGTAGGTCCCTGGCCGATGGTACCTGCAACATGCCTTTTCTACCAGATCTAATGGGATGGGCCGATGTAATCAGGGAGAGGAGGTCCCTCAGATAACCCAGTCCCATGCCATGAAGGACTTTAAAGGTTAAAAACAGCACCTTGAATTGGACCCGAAAGCAAACTGGCAGCCAACGCAGCTCTCAGAGCAGAGGTGTAATATGTGCTATCCTAGGAGCACACATAGCCACTCCCTAGATTCTCCAGAGTATATCTATTAGGTTAACATAGTACAGATTTAGTCTGGCAAGATTCTATTTACAGTATATGATGTAAGCAATAAAGAACTGAACTTGGCTGGATTGTTTCCCTGATATTCTTGGGCTGGGCCTGACAGACAAGGATGGATGCACACACCCCATCCCACCCACGTCAGAGATGATCCAAAAGTGCGACCAATGTTGTTTCCATCCCATACCCAGGTCTGAATCCTGACTGAAAAAGATCCAGATAATCATCTTTATCCAAAGCCCTCTGAAGCTGTTAAACAACCAGTTTCTCAACCACCTTCCCCAGAAAGGGGAGATTACATACTGGATGAAAATTGTCTAGTATAGTGGGGTCCAGGGATGGCTTCTTACGAATGGGGCGAACCAAAGCCTCTTTAAGAGGTAAAGGAACAACCCCCTCTCTCAAAGAAGAATTAACTACTGCTAGAACCCACTCACACGACACCCTCCCCCGGGCCACTTTCACAAGCCAGGAGGGGCATGGATCTAAAGAGCAGGTGGTCCAACAGGTTCAAACAGTTCCCAGATAACTGAGCAAGACTCCACCCCAGGCATCTCCTCTGGACTGCAACAAGGCCAGTGTCAACTGTGAGTGAATCCAAGCGATTTTGTCTGACAGATGCTGAACAAATTCCTCCACATGTCCCTACAAAAGTTCTCCTGGGCCCCCTTTATCGAAGAGGGCTTATGTCACCTGAAACAGGGCTGCAGGGTAGCAATCTGCAGACGGAATAAGGGAGGAGAAGTATTGTCATTTTGCCACCCTTACCGCCACAAGGTAGGCCTTAATAGCGGCTCTAACCTGTGTTCAGTTGAGTTCATCCTTAGTTGAGCACCAGCAATGCTCTAGATGTCTCTTCTCTCGTTTAATCTCTCTCAACTCCTCCATAAACCATGGCGAGTGGAGGAATCCCCAAGAGGGGAGAGGTCACATGGACATGATCCAATCCAACACCTCAGCCACCCTCTTATTCCAAGCAGTAACCAAGGCTTCAGATGGACCGTGCAGCATATCAACAGGAACAGACCCCCAACTCTCTCTGAAATCCATCTTGGTCCATCAGTTACTGGGGCAGATTGATCTAATGGGCCCCAGCCTCCCTGCAGTGGATAGCGGCACTAGAGAATCCCATGGAAATCAGGGCATGATATGACCATGACAAGGGAGACACCAAAAACTTCCCCAATTTCAGATGCACGTAACCATTGCTCCAACAGGAATACCAGATCTGGAGTGTGACTACTGTCCTGTACCGGGCTCTGGATGACCTGGGATAGGCCAATGGCCATCATGGTGGTCATGAACTCCTAAGCCACATCAGACCCCATTCCTAGAGAAGGCAGACTGAAGTCCCCCAGAACCATACGTCTGGGGAACTCCACTGCCAGCCCAGAAATGGAGTCAAGGAGCTCAGGCAGGGAGGCTGCTATGCAGCAAGGAGGCAGGTGCAACAGTCCCAACTGATCCCAAGAGCCCAACTCAATGTTCATTAATGTCTCACATCCGGTGTCCTATGGTGCAACACCCCTGAAAGACGTAAGAGATTCCCAGATGAAATATACTGACTATATTTATAGGTGTTATGATTCAACACATTTGGAGAAAGGCAAACCGGGGAAGAGTAAGCTAAATTTTCCTTCTGTAATATACATGATTTGTTATTAGTGGATTATATTCCCCAGCATTTTTCTTAACATTAAGAACCTGAAAAGTATGCAATTTTTGCCTACCTTGTAAAGGAAATATCCCCTCATATTTCTGAATGTTAGAGGAATGTTCTCCTTTTTAAATAGGCATGCTATAAATTATTCTAGTTGTACTCTTTATTAAATATAAAATCATACTTTTGATACGACATATAAAATCTGAGGCCCTGGGCATTTAGACATAAAATTCAAATATTTGTTGAACAACACCTTACCATTTCAGGAAATCCTAAATTGCTAGTAAGCCTAGTATGAATGCAGAATTGATTACGATCCTAGAATTTCAAGTCATAAAATTACGGAAGGAGAGTAATCAAGCTTAACTCCCTAACGCTGCAATAGCAGTTGTTGCATGTTACAGAGGAAAACATCACTATGCTGAAACCCACTTAGATCTATAGGAATTAGATCTGTAATTTTGGAATGGTTCACACATGCATTATTGTCCATTTTTTTTTAAAAGAAAAGCTGCATCATGTTAACCTAACTCCTCATGTTAGGTTAATTGGCTGTTGGCACGTTTTTATTAAAGATTTGAGCTTAGTAATCTATGTGTAGACCTAACTGTAGTTCCATTTTTAAGCATGCTATATATTTTAATCTATATTCCCAATTTTTATCATTACATTAAATGAAGAGGGACCTTAATCATTTCTTCAGATATACATTTACACATTACATAAAACTAAAATGTTAACCTCTGTTGCTCGGATGTACACCGGAGAAGATAATTTTGGAATGGTTCACACATGCATTTAATAGGCACTTTACAGTACAGTAAATCCATATGATTTCATTTCTTTACACATTATGGGCAGCTGAGTATATGTACTGATTCTTGTGAAAAAAATATTGCAACTAAAGTGTGAATAAAAGTAATTTCTTGGATGCTAGAACTACCACTATCCATTCAACCATGTAAAGTCATCATTAGATTTAATTCACAGCACTTGATAAAAACTCTAGTTTCTAGTAAATGTATTGAGGCCTGACCTAATCTTATATAATTAATGTATGAAACAATATGTATATAAAATAGAAAGAATGTGCTTCAATTTGCTTATTACGAACATAGCTTGTATGATTAAATGGATAGGTTACTGGGTTTGGCCACAGAAGATATTTAATGAATATCCAGTCCACTGGAAGACCTTGTGATGCTTCCTTGCTCAATCTGAGAATATACAGTACATTATAAAAATTAGAAAGCATTTTGTACAGCCAAAAGGTTTACAAATAATATGAATATACTGCACTCTGAAATAAAACAAGGCAAAAACAGTTGTATTTGTTGCTGTCCCTGCCCTTTGGAACAGCATTCCCCCTGAAGTCTGCACAGCTCCAATGCTGCTGTTTGTTAGGAAAGCCTTAAAAAACTAGGATTGTTCAGCAGGCCCTGAGGCAGGATGATTGTGACCCTGCATTTGATATCAGTTATTTTTATTCTTTTTGTATTTATTAGTGTTTTTCCCAACTTACTGTTTAGTGTTGTTTTGTTATCATTACTGGTTTATTGATACTCCTTTTTTTTTGTTTCAGTGTAATTATTAATTTATTGTATACCACTCAGAACTGCTTCAACAATTAGGCAGCTTATCAATTGTTTAAATAAATAACGTTCTAATTTGGTAATAAACATCCTAATCCAGATTTATATATTTTGTAATGACCAGCAGTGTATTTTTTCCATTTTGCAGGTGCATGGAAATTTCTGTTACTTATTATGACAAACTCAGCTTCCTTCCCTTTTTGAAGTCCCAGGAAAACAACAATAAAACCTACTGAATCCCTTGGCTGATAGCCTACATTTGGCTTGGCAAATTACAAGTTGTTCTAAATCAGCGTTAATATGAAACATACAAACTCAGTTTAGTCAGATTGTCAGATCACAAATTATTAAGGAAAACCAGAGCAATGAAAATACCTATTTTACATGCAACTCACTGCCACCACCAAGAACACTAATACTCAGGAGAGGGCTGTCAATAATTTCACCTCTCACAAATGGACTATTTGTGTAAGTCAAAAGCCCCTCTATCTGACTTACAAATAGAACTCCAAATGTGTTACTTATATAGCTGTGTAACGTGGTCCTTTTTTATCCAGAGATTCACATAATTTATATAGAAAGGGATTAAAAAGTGCAGTTTTATGGACATTTTGTAAATGCCCTTATCATCTCAAACATTCACACCTTCCATAAGTTCACTTCTAATTCTTTTAGACAAATTCATTTTAAAAAAAAGTAAACTTCCTTCAGAATGTATTTGAACTTGTTTCATATTTCAGAGGCATCATACTGATACATCTTTCATTTCCCACTCCTTGGAAGACAAAAAAAGGCTAAACACTGTTGTCCTGGCCTTATCAGACTGGCTAAGATTAGCAAGATACACCAGAAAATCCCCTCTTCCCTGCTACCTTTTGATTGCTAACAACATTTATTTTTCAAAATTTCATTAATTCTATGCTACAAAAATAGTGGCACAACACACAGAAGGAAGCAGTTTGATTCAAGGCACCTATGGGGGTATCTTATTTTTATTATACCGGATGCAAACCAGTAGTCTTCAAAATTTTGGCCTAGTAGAAAAATTGGTAATACTGCACAAAATATTAGGAGCGTCCAAAATTAAGACCTGCTTTGCACTCTAATTTCAAGAATGAGTTTGAAAAAAATGGTTTCAAGAGAATCTGTAAAATGCTCACAAAACTCTGTCTTTTATTATATATAATATATATTATATATTATATAATATATAATATAATTATTTTTACTGATTGACTTCTGACTACTTTGAAACTACAATATATAATTCAAAATGGGGAACTATCTTTTGCATGAGTGTTTTGGATAATGTATTACTCTTCTTTGTACTAAAAAATGTTCACCAAATGATTTAATTCTACAATCACTTACCCCTTTGGAATCCTGCATGGCAGTCATAGACTGGGTTGACCCACTGTGCTAGACCCATCATGTAATTTCCTTGTTTAGGCTAGCTTGTTCTGAAAACGTAGCCAGTTGTGACTTGCTCAATAAAACATGGCTCATCAAGATGTATGAACCAGGTCATAGAAACATGATATATTAACAGAATATTCTGGGAAATATTCTAAAATACGTTCAAATGATAGACTGGAGAAAAAATGCATCAGTTTGATTATATGGAACAAGTTTACTACGACGGTTAGAATGATATAGAATATCTGAAAGAATTATCCATATGTATATTTTGACCTACTTTTGATGCCCTGATTTGGTAATTGAGAATCTTCTTCCTGTTGGCTATGCATATTTTATTTTAATTCTTCCTCATCTCATCTCTATAAGCTCAGTTCCTTTCCTCTCCTGTTTCTGATTACTGAAAACCATTATTTCCCAGCCCTTTATACCAAATGCATATGTCAATATGGGAATGGGGATATGCCAAATAATTCCACTATCAGTCCATCCCTCAAACAACTGCACACAGAACATATCATCTGCAGAGAAGAAGCCTTCACACATATAATATATATATGGGAAGGCTGCTTGAGAACTGAAACCCTGTGCTCTATGATATGACATCCCTAAAGACTCCTTATTGCACCAGCACCATATAAGCATTTATATTACACATGCGGACATAGGGAGCAGTCTATATTTTATTCATGGGCAGACTACTCAGTAGGAATTCAATCCTCACTTCTGGGTTGAGCTAATAGTTATAGTATAACTATAATTCCTACTTACCATACTTTACTCTCAAACCAGCAACCTCAAATCTAATCCTGGTTTTAATTCCCAGAAGTAGAGTTCGCTATGATGAAGCAAAACTTTTGTGTTAGGTACTAGATCAAATATCAAACAAGTTTTCACTGTCAGAAAAAGAAGGATCAAGTAGAAAGAAATTCCATTGCCATATTTTGACAATTGCAAAATATGACCACTTACCAAGCTATTGTATCTATACCAGAATGTAGATGTTTACCTCGATGTAAAAGATTACTTTGCACACACACTCACACACAGAGGCAAATATATAAAGCTACCCTTGTAAACTTTGGTTCCTAAGTACAAATTTATACAATACAGAGCACCAACAACCATTGAACAGCCCTGGCTCCTAACTGTTTACCTACCCTGCTAGTACATTAGCAGTATGTCAGGTGTTAGATGCAAAACAGCCAGTAAAATGTTGACAATACCATATCTCTGTCCAAAGCTTTCAATTTATTAACTATAACTGAAGAATTAAATTCTGACAACGAACATCTCTGTTACTATACTCAGCTCTATCCCTACAAAGGTCTATCGATTACTAAATACCTTCTGGAATTGTTGTACTTTTACACAGTTCTATCCTCAGCAACCTTCTACAGATACTGAATTGCTCTGTATGTGTGCATGTAAAGAGGACAGAATGCACAGTATAGGCATTAAGACAGCTAATTTTCATGTAACAAGAAGAACATCATACGATGCGTGTCAAGTGAAGTGTTTTTATTAAGATAATGAGAAAATAGCTGGAAATACCTTGTTATTATATGTGTACATCCAAAAACCTAGGACTAAACTTCTGTGCTGAGCAGAAGTGCATGCAGGTCCCATGCTCCCTAATTTGTTGGTTCATTTACTATCAGATTATTCTTTCAGACAAGCCTTCCTCTCCGCTATATTCTTAATTTTTTTTTTTTTAATGAGGTGTTTGCAAAGAGACATTCAGCTGACTGATTGCATTTAGTAAAACTGATGAGTTGTAAGAATAAGGTAGTATGGCTGATTTTACAACACAAATCAACCATAGTGGTTTATTCTGTTGCTAAGGTGATGTTGCTGTAAAAAATGGAAGTTCTTGCTCAATTTCTGATTAAGGAAATATACTACATTTTACCCAAGCATTTGACTGCTCCATCAATGGACTGGAAAATAATCTTCAGTTTGTGATTTTTCTGACATAAAGCTTGATCTTCAAGAAGTAGTATCTTTGATTATATGTATTATATTATATAGATTATATTATATTCAGAAGTATCATTGTCCCTAATGGCACAGAATAATGGCCTGCCTGTGTCTTTAGGGCATGACGTTCAATTGCAAAAGCTTCATCTAACATTTTCTTAGGGCTGCCCTCTTTAGAGAAATGTAACTGGGAGAAAGGTTGTAAATGAAATAAGCTATAAGAGGAACAGGCCAGCATTCTTCCTTTCATGCTACTTTTTTTCTAAACATCACACACATGCTTTATATGTAAAGTAGGGCAGGATCATATTGAAAGACATGGATCTGGGCTTACTTCAAAAATGAAGGACATGCAGGTAGTCCTCGCTTATTGACCAAAATAGGGACTGGAAAATTCATTGTTGAGCAGGGTGGTTGTTAAGTAAGGCATCACATGACTGCACCCAATTTTACAACTTTCTTGTGGCAGTTGTTAAGCAAATCACCACGGTTATTAAGTGAATCACATGGTCCTTAAGCAAATCATGTGCTTCTTCATTGATTTTGATTGCTGGACGCCAGCTGGGAAGGTCACAAATGACAATCACATGACCCCAGGATGTTGCAACTGTCGTTAAGTGTGAGCTGGTTGCCAAGTGCCCAGATCGTGGTCACATGACCACGGGGGTGCTGCAACAGTCATAAGTGTGAGGACTGGTTGTAAGTAGCTTTTTAGCACCATTATAACTTCAAATGGTCAATAAACAAACAAACCTCATTAAGCAAGGACTACCTGTAATTTAAAAAAAATAGAGCAAAGTTTTAAAAAAATGGCAGTTTGATGATGTTCCCTCTGAACAATGTCCCC
This sequence comes from Liasis olivaceus, assembly GCA_030867105.1. Taxonomy (NCBI): domain Eukaryota; kingdom Metazoa; phylum Chordata; class Lepidosauria; order Squamata; family Pythonidae; genus Liasis; species Liasis olivaceus. The sequence goes on along the minus strand of CM061349.1, from coordinate 33,618,855 downwards.
ATGAAGGTATTTTTTTCCCTTAAATTTCAAGAGGAAAGCTAGCCAGTGCTTGAAGAAGCAGTGAACTCTTTTTTAAACATTGTTTTTTTAACAAGCAATCATACTTTTTATATTGCAAATGGCAACCTTACTCTCCAAGCCCCTCTTTCCCAACTGAAATTCCTTAAATAGCTCCCCTGAGCCAATTCCATGAAACAATAATCCTTCCTTGAATTTTGGGAAAGTCAGGAATAGAGGTTTAAGGTAAATATATCAGCTGAACAAGTCAAGTTACCTATTCTATATCCTGAGAGATTTGTTCTACCTATCATAGCTGCCTAGAACAACAACACAAAATCATCAGGTGTACCTTCCCCTGTGATGGCCAACTTGTAATGAAAAATATCATGTCCAGGGAGTGACTACTTTCTATAAAATTTTTAAAGACACAGGATCCCAGTTAGAGATAGGACTTGCTGAGAACCATAGCTGGAACCCTTGCTGACATTTCCCTCCTTTTCCCATCCCCACCTCAATATCATGAAAATCACCGTTTGGTTTCGTTCTTCTTGAAAATGGCATTCACTCTAATTCATACAGAAGAGAAAGAGAAGAAACAGAAGTGCAAATAGGTTTGTTTATTATTTGGTCAATTATCAGAGCAAATGATTCAGGCCTCCTCCTGCTTTCTGTCTTCCAAATTAGCATCCCTCCCCAAGTATGAAGCAAAGAACGTTAGTTTTTATTTTGAGTGTAACCAACCAAAAGCCACAAGAAAAAATGAGGGCTCATATTATTTTTGAATGATTTTCCTGGAAGAATCCCAAATTCTTCCCCCTTTGTTTTCTTTTAGACTTCAATTCAAATTTGTCTTCTCCCAGAGGATTCCCCTGCTTAATATTTACAAGCTGCGACTTGAGTTTTAATACAAAATTGGTAGACAAAAGGAGGAAAAACTTTCTTCTCAGTCCCAGGGATACATTTACCTCTTCTGATGAGAGTTTTGCTCTCTGAGCAGAGCCTGACTCATTAAAAAAAAAGAACCTCTACATTAGGCAAATTTAACCATTACATCTGCATCCTACCCATATTACATTCATTTCTAAGGCTTTCAGAATGGCCTTTTGGAGCAAACGTGAGGCTTGCCCAAGGCCACACAGCAAGCTTCATAACTGAGTGCGGATTTCAGCATAATCTTGCACATCCCAGCCAAACATCTATCTATTGTACCCCATGGCTCAGGTTATTATTTAAATACTCTTTTTTTTCAAATCTCCCTGCATTTTACACACAACGTTCCAGACTATTATGCCTGGCCAAGGAACAGCAAGCTGATGACAGCTACTGTCTCTTTTCCACACCTTTTTTAAAATGCAAAAATAGAGCTTTCTCTTTTAATATTTCTGATGCTTGTTGACCAGTGTCAGCTCTCCCCCCATACAGTAACTGCTTTAAAGCACTGCATAGAGCATCGCATTAAAAATTAATTACACATGTTATTTTATTGATAGTGCATAATGTAATGAGCACCAGCTGTGCTAAACATCCAAACTCCTTTTTAAGATAGCTATAAAAAGGGAAAGAAAGAAACTATACTTCCAAACGTTTCTCATGTCAGAAAGTGGGGGGAGAGACAGACAGCAACATCTTGTATGGATTTGAAGCAGAATTCTTTGATTTAGTTCTACATTTGGAATGTTTGAAGAGTTCAGGCTCTTGGGCTGGAGTATTAGAATAAAATCCAGTTAACTGTAACTGATGGACCATTGCCTTTGTTGCATCTTTATTCTCTTGGTGTTTAGATTATACTATCTGCTTCTACCTGAGAAGTAGGTAGAATTTAACATGCACACATAAATATACAATATCAAATGCCTAGAAGTCGCAAGCATGTACTTTTAACATCTTTTAATATTTTTACCGTTTGTTCTCTAAATAATGATAATTTACCAGATTGAATCAATTTAAGTACCGTTTTTCAAAATTAAAACATTGGTTAACTTACTAACAGCAGAATCACTGTACATGGGGGAAAGAATCCTCAAAAACAAATTTTACTTTTTTCTTAATGCTTACAGTGGTTGACTTCTTTTGTGTATGCAGTATTTATATTTTCTACATTCATTCATATTTGAACCATATTCTAAAAATATGTAAAACAAGTGTGTACTCAGCCATTTGATTGTGTTTGTCTATGAGATAAAGCTAGATGAAAAAATATAAATACAGCATTGTTTTTGTCTGAGCTGGGGGGGGGGGCATTTACATATTTGCACATAATGAAACTATCATGCACAAATTCAATTTTTCCAGATATTATATAGATTTCACCAAAATCAATAAGTAATGCGTGCTAAGCCTAAACTTCCGCAGTTTTCACCTTATTAAAAACTATATTTTCTCAGTAGGGAAAAATTCTATATTTAGAACATAGTATATGTGGTACTAATGTATGCCTTTGTAGTTTTTGGTCTGCATATGTACTTAATAAATAGTCCAAGTTCTTCTTACCATTTTTCTCACCTAAACAGGTATAAGGGGAACAAGGGCAGAATATTTTCCAATGCAATTCTAGAGAGTGTCTGGTCTGCATAATGATTTAACTGGGTATTACACAAAAAATGGCACCATATCTGTTCTCTTCAAGTCTTGATCAGTTTTTTTTTAAAACAAAAATATGGATGAGTTTGCATTCTCTACTCTGATTACTGTTTTGTTTTCCCATTGATCCTCGGTTTTAATAAACCCAGTCTGGAATGAAAAAACGCTTGCATCTTGTTTCAGTATGAAACGTGCAGAACACATACCATATTATTAAGATAAATGCTTCTGAAATAATGCAGCTTTCTAGACAGATTGTATTAATTGCATCAGACTTTTTTTCTTTTCCTTTCTTCCAGCAAGGGTGGTCCAATCTAGACTTCTCATTGGCTGAGTTGGTATATAAATCTAACAAAAACAAGTTTAAGGATAATAGTGAAGAGGAGGCAGAGAGAGAGATAACTATTATTTAAACATATCTCTATATGCATATATACCCTCCAGTTCAATCCCATTATTTTCTTATAGGTATAGCTTATATAAGTCATGTTCTCTTCTAAACTATACCATGAGAACACCAACTAGCTAAGCAATACAGGGAGCAGAAAATCAGACGGATGTTTACTTTGCAAGATCACTGGTTAGCTTTTAAGAACATCTTAATGACTAATGCAGTCAAAGTATTTCAAAGATATTGTTTTAAACTCTCCAAACTAGGCCTTTATACATTCCTTAGTGCCAGACCTTGAACTTCATAGACTTGGCAATTAATCAAGTCTGTCACTGGCCACATGTTTTTTTTTTCCTTAACAGGTACAACTCATTGTTTTTCTACCTCCTTATATCCATCAATTTACAATAAGAAATCTATATATTTACAGGTATCTGTTTACTTTTTGGTAAAACATATTTGTCTCAGTATGTGTGTCCCTGGTATTGGACAATTAACTATTTTTCTTCATGTGTACCCAATATATTCATAAAACCCTGTGAAGTAGTTTATTCATGAAGTATTTATCAATGAAATCTAACTCACTATGAAAACTAAAGCTGAAGATACATATACAAAGAATGCCAGCCATATTCTATGCTTTTAGCAGGCTATTTTCTATTGAATTCACCAGGTTCTGCATTTCATAGAATAAGAATCAAAAACTGAAGACCTCGAGACCTGTTCTGGCCTATAGAAAAAAGGATGCTACCAGGAAGACTGCTGATAATCATAAATCAAAAGTATTAATTTATATTAATTTAGTTACTATTACTATTTTAGTTACTATTTTAGTTACTATTACTATTACTATTAATTTAATTACTACTACTATTTTCCTTTAATGCATATTTATTTTCTGTTGTGTCATTATTTTAAATAAGAAGGTATCTTGAGTGAATTGGCACAAATTTGTTATACTAATATGTAATACAAGGGTTCCTAAACTATTTGCCATCACACCTCCCTTTAATGTAATCTTAATGTACACACCTCCCCTAAAAATCCAAATACCCAAATGAACATAAATGTACAATGAAAACAATAGTATGAATCTTCATTTTTTAAATAAAGACATTAAAAATAAAAATCTTCATACCTCCCTTGGACTCTGCCTGCACCTCCCCAAGGGAGATACATCTCACACTTTGGGAACCCTGGTATAATAGCTACAAAGACCTATAAAATGGAGAGGAATCCATATAGCCAGCAAGAACCTACAGCACTAAAACAGAGTAAGGCCTTCAACTGTAACATGCTGTGCTGACTGCCATCACAAAAATGCCATTGTGCACAAAAGTGCGGATCCAAGTGCCAAAAAAGGAATTGTTATTCAGCAATGGTATCGATTACTACAAATCACATCTAAATTTGCTTGCCAAGTAAAGCATACCTATATAGTGCATACACGGAGCTCTCTCACCAATGCTAAGCTAGATGTTGAAATCACCTGATATGGCATGAAATAATTTCATATATTAATCTACATCTATAAGGACTGAATGCATATTGTGTTCCCTCCATTGAAAAGAATGCCTCTGGAGGCAGATGAGGGTCACATGACCACAAGAGCTCTCTTACCCATGTAATTACACATCTAGCTTTTAATATATTATGACTTGTTTAAAAAGAGCAACAATAGATTCGGATACCTCTGGAAACAAAAGCATCTGTATTTAAAGGAAAAATATGTAAACTTTTCTGAGGTTACAGGATAAAGCAAGATAACTTCCAAAGTAAGATAAGGAGTTTATCCATTCAATGATATCTAAGGAAACCACTGAAATGTAGAATGTTTTAGGAGGCAGCACTAACAGTAAATCCATTTAGTAGTTTTTGATAGATATATATGTTAGAGGACAAAGAGAGACAAAACAGTGCTAAACTGTGTGTGCCCATGTGCATGTGTGTATATATGTGCATATATCCTACCTGAAGAATTGTGGTTTTCTACAAATACTTCCAAGTCTAGGTGACTTCATCAAACTTATATCGTTCTATCAGAACTACTTCCAACTTCTCCCCCGTCATCCTCCCACTATTCAGAACAAGTTAATCAAAAAAGAAGTAATATGTTGGTTTTGATCCATCTACTACAAGCCTGGGAATTTTGTGATTCCCTCCCAGCTTCTAATTAAAAAGACACTAAAATGTTTCAACAGGAGAATTCAATTCAGCCAGGAGAAACCTCCCCGTGAAGGCAAAAAGAACATGGCAATGGAGATGTCTGCAGATATTTCAAAGCAACGTGTTAGGGAATGGGCTTATCTTGCAATAGTATTTCCCTGAGCTGACTTTATATACAATTTAAAACATGTAGTAAATTAAACTAGCATTAGCAGAAAGAAAGGGGAAGAAAAAAGACCACTGTAAGCACTCTTGCCATTTCTGAGGCTTACAAAACATCATATGAATGTCATTTAGACTCTTGCACAACTCAGAGCACAATCTTCTGTATGAAAATTCAATTCTGTGTCTTACTGAATTCAGTGGGGAGGAACTCCCAGATAATTGGGTCTACAATGATAAAAGATTGTCAGGGTATGTTAGATAACCATATTAATTAATGAATCATGTATCTGTTTATTAATGCCGGTATATTTTCACTAGCACATCAGTCATTATATAACGCGTAGTACAGTGATCATATGTAGCTTTATGCAAAGTATTTGTATGACTGGACATGTATGCAACACCTATTCAGATCAGGACAAAAAGGCAGAAAGGTTTGCTCAGAAAGATTTCAACATGTGGGAACATGTGGAAAATGTGGAACAACATGTGGAAAATAACCAAATGAAGAAGACACAAAAAGTTGTTGTTCCCAAAGCAACAGATAGTTCATATGAGAACTAGTTGAGGTAATCGCACTTTGGTGGAAAAGTACCAGGAGCTATGGGAAAACTGTCAAAGTGAAATTGGCCAACCTTTGATGGGCTCGTCAAGGTATAAAAATATATGGAAACTGTAGTCCTTGGGAACCATCACAAACAACTGGCGTTCTATGTGGGTATCCTGCCTCGGTTCTTCTGGAACTCAAACCTAGGCTAGCCAGTTAAACACATAAATATATGCACAAACGAATGGAGCTTTTAGCTTGCAGCCAAGCAGGAGACCACACTGTTGCAAAAACCCTGACTGCTACCCTATGATCAGGAGAAAATATGCTGCTGCCACAATATGGCTGGTGAAAATGAAATAGGAAAAAAAAAATCAAACTGAAAAGGAATAGCAACTGGTAAATACTGTATTGGAGAAGTAGCCCTCCATGAGAACCACCTAGCTGGAACAGAATAGTCCATGATTTCTCCTCAAAAAAATGGACAAACCATGAGAAAGTTTCTGGGGAAAGGGCAGGAGAGAACTGTCCTTTGATCCAGAATAAACCTTTGGGTCCAATTATCATGCAACATAGAAGGCCCATCAAAGTTTTCATATAAATTGAATCAGTTGTCAAAGTAATATAAAGCTATTGAGGCTGACTCTGTGCTGAATCAACAGCTAAAGGAGATGAATGAGACCATCTTTATTCAAATAGTTGCAGCCATGAGGGCATGCTATCCTGAGCCCATGGACTAAGAAGAACAGAGAAAGTATTTACAGATATTTACACTCAGTGTTTCCAGAGGTCAGGTGTTGAGCAGTTTACAGCTCATGTGCAGACCTGTTTGATAAGAAAAGCACACACACCCTCTCACTGGCCTTGTGAGGAGCACTACTTGCATAGCTGGAAAGCCCAGTAGGAGAGACTGTTTTGTTGCTGGGACAACTGGAAGATGTGCAAACTGAGAGACACCAAATGCAATCTGCTCTGCAAGAGTTTCTCCTTTCCTTTCCATTCCTACCCCTTGTTCCAAGAGGGCAAAATAACACTACAGGAAAACAGAATTGCTAGGAGAAAGATATTCACAGGCAGGAGTGCCAAAAGAAGAAATGTATGCTTTTTGTATATGTAATACTGTAATACGTGATGTGAGGAAGGAAAGGGCTTAAAAATCTAGAATATATCTCCAAGCACAGACACAGACACTCTTCTTCTTCCCAGAAAAGCTAACAGCAATAGCAGTGGCAGAAGGAGGGTTCATTCTTTGTATTATTGGGGAAATGCTAGTACTAGGGAACAGAGTAGTGCTTAACAGATTCTAAGGCTGAAATGACTAATTTGTGCAGCACAAAAGCATGTGGGACTGTTTATGTATGTGTACATGAATGCTGTGAAGGTGAATATGTATGAAGGTAAGCTTGCGATTTTAAACTTTGTCACAGTAGATGGCAGAAAAGCAAAAGCTGTGGAAGGGACTTGATAGGTTGAAGTTGGAAGAAAAGTAGAGAGGATGAAAAAGATGGTAGATGAAGATAACTCTTTGTCTCTAAGATAAGGACTTTAATAACAATACATGGAGATTTAATTTCTTATCACCTTTATTCCAAAGCCACCAAAATATTTCCCATTTATCTCAAGCAACCAAACAATTACGACAATTCTACTTTTAATCATGAAGAACACTGAGATGAGATGGGCTTTCATCAGTCATCCAGTCTAGGAAAATACCACCGTGCACAAAGATATGGATGCAAACAATAAAACAGAATTTCAACTTGGTGATGCATCAACTGCTAAAAAGCAAATCTTGATTTGCTTGCCATAGTCAAAGACTCTATGTATTTTCCATTGTGCCTAAAAAGGTCTCATTTCAAATTGAGCAATGGTTGATTACATGTCCTATTCTGAGTACTTAAAACATGACTTGAAACAAACATATTTTTTCATAGCAAGTAATCTTTAGAACAGTGATAAAACAGTAGCATATGTGACTATATCAGAAGCAAATTAGTGGCAGGAAGAAACAAATAAGATCCAGAATATATCAAAACAGAGAACTTTTCCCACCCAAATACTAATGCAAAGCTATATTACAATCTTAAGACTGGATAATTAGCATTGTTATATCACCCATGCTGGAAGTGTTTTCTATCTTTGATTTCCTTAAAACAAGGGCCCAAAATTTACCATCTTCACTGTTTTACAGGTGACCTGATTTTTTCCATTCTCAACCATGAAGATGATGATAAAGGGTTAAGTACCTCCAAGCCAAACAGGAGAAAGTGTTTCAAGAAATCCAATGTGCCGATTGGATATAGTGCTGGACTGGCTCCAAGGAGACCCAGGTTCAAGTCTACCCTCAGCTCCAGATGTTTACTCGTTGATGTCAGGCCAGCCACTCTCTCTCAGCCCAATTTACCTCACAGGGTTGTTGTGGGGGAAAACTGGTGGATGGAATGCTATGTATGCTGCTAGAAGCTCCTAATGAAAAACAGAATATAGATTTAACAAACAAACCATAAATAAAACTCAAATGACTACTTTCATAAACACAGTGTGTGGCTTGATATTAAAATATACTCTCAGGTTGAGACTTCAACAACACTACAAGAAGCCATGATAACATGTTGTACCCCAACTTAAAAACTGGCATAGTTTGTTCTGTTAAAGATCAGTCCAAAAGCTAAGTGTCCAACAATGAAGGCGGAAGTGAAAATATGAAAGTACAATGTTATTTCTGCATGCTTTATTTTTTCTTACCTAGTCTTAGATTTGTTTGTTATTTTTACCCTCTCCATTATTGGTGTCGGTTTATCACAGAGGCAGTATGCAAATATAATAGCATTTGCCTGCCACATTTTCCTTATGGGCTCATATTTATATTATGCTAAATAAATTGCATAGAAGTAAATATTTACTGGTAAAATATTAGCAATAGTAACTGCAAAACTCCTCATTCAAGTAAACCAAGCACATCATTCAAATAAATGCTAGAGTTAAGGATATGTAATCAGTCTTTATCACTGACCTCTTATTTCTTCCCAGGAATTTTTGTTATCAGATTCATTTCCTTGTCTTACACATTCAGATCTTGCACATGCAAACAAAAGAGGTTTTTCTACTACTGTCTATTACCAACTAGATGAGACTTTCTAAGATGGATCCTTTTAGTGGAAGATATCAATATTTCTTCTGGAATATTTATAGCACCAAAGGTACTTGCTGCTGCCTGTTATGTTTTTAAGAGAACCCCAAGATGTTAGTTATTACTTTTCAAGGCCTTAATGGTTTGGAACAAGACAAGTTACTTGTAAGCCACATGTAAGCCTACCAACTTTTAAGGTTAATTATTGTGACATTCCTGTGCATATCTTTGCTTACTGGAGAGTGTTTGGTGGCATCAGACATCAAGACTTATTTTTAGAACTTTCAACCCCCAAAAATTATCTCCTTCTTTGTACTCCACCTATGCTTCAAGGCTTTGTCTTTTCTACAAATTTTATTTTAACATTCTTCAGATTGTGTGTTAAATTCTTGCTCTGTTTTTTAATGCACTGTTTTATATTGCCAGTATTTATTTTTAATTCCTATTATTTTGCATGTTTTATTGGACGCAGGGAGGTACAGGTTACAAATGTTAAAATAAAATAATTTGCCTATATTTAAAACCTATGTTCTACTTTAAAACTTTTATCCAACTACTTCCCCTCTGTGATCCCTCTTCTCTGAATATTGATTGTTTTTCTAAAATGCTATGACAGCATCATTTATTCACATACAAAAATATGCAAAAATTAGGTTACTATTTCCTTTATGAAGGTCTTATGTATATTACAAAGCTGCGTCCAGGTCATAAGAAACCAATAAATGAATATTAACCTTGGAAAGTAAACACTAAGCTACATGTGGCCTAAAATTAGACACTTGCTTTTAACCCAGCCAACTCTACAGAAAAGAAATTCTCACATTTGTTCAAGCTAATGTCATCCATGCTAGCAGCACGTCATGGTTATTTGGTAAAATGTTGTCACATGTTCTCAATTTTTACAGGTAATGCATCAAACAGAAACAGAAACAGTAACTAACAGGTTACCACTTCTCAAAAGAAAACCAGTGTTTTTTCATGTTCAGATGCCTACTGGGAAAAATATATTTTAGATTGTAAGTAGTTTGGGGCAAGGACTTTTATGCCTCACAAAGCAGTATATGCTATATAAATAAAATGTACAACTACAATAATAAGTAGCATAAGCCTTAGAGAATATGTGTAACTAACTTGCTGCAATAAATGAATGCTAGCTACTGTATGAAAGAGTGTTAAAATATGAGGCAAACTCCTTAAACTTACATTTATGTAGAAATGTGTGGAATTCATTTTTTACTGCAACTCATATATTTCATGCATTCTTGCTTGGCCCACTTCTCACCTTTTCTCTTTCTCTTATATTCTTTATCTCCATATGAAGTTGTTACTTCTCTCTTTTGTATTTCCATCTCTTTGCTACACATTTCTTACTAGACCATAATAAAAGTTGTAGATAAGTAAGACTGTGTGCTTTTTGTTGTTTATATTGTGAACATTTGTGGTAGAAGTCAAATCCTGATCTTCTGGAAGGACTCTCTTATTATAGTAGTTGCATATATTACAAGGGGAAAACGGTAAGATTTAGTGACATCCTCTCAAAAAGGCATTGTTCAAACTTCATTTAGAGCATAACCAAAGTTTTGACCAACTTCAGACAATCACTGAAAGCTTGGAAGAATCTATTTGAGCAATAATTCTTCCTCCACAATTCAGTCTGATTTTGCCACTTCTATTTAAGGACTAAAGATGAGCCTAAAGATCCATCTCATTTAGTGTCCTGGTTCCCACTGTGCCCAATCAAAACTTGAGGGCAACAACTCTTTTCTCCCAGCAGCTGATATTCAAAGGCATGTTACCTCTGCATGGACCTTGTTTATAGCCCTTCTAATTAGTAGTCATTAAAGCTAGCAGTCATCAAATGCTGTGGCAGTCGATGCCATTGTTAAATTATGCACTTTGCAAAGATATACTTGTTTTGCTTCATTGTGTCCTAACAGAGGGACTTCAATGGGTCATCACCAGCTATTGAACTTCTCCCATTTCCTTTGGGTTATGGCCAAATTTGGGTAAAATTAGTGGACTACTCTTTCAGTGGTATTCAATATTTACAAAGTCTTTTCCATAAAGATTGGTTTCCTTTCATTGCTTTCCATACAAGTCAGTGATGGAACAAAGACAAAATTAATGAGAGGCTTTTATAGCAGTGGAGGGAAAGTGTGCAGACCACAAGTATGCCATGTTCCAATGAGATCTGAAGAACACAAATCATCAGGAAGAAAGACTTCAGATGCTAACTGTTATCCAATTAAGTTTAGCATAAACAGCCCAGAGAGATGAAATCTTGATATCAGAGTATCACATTTATATGAGGATTCTCAGACATTTGATCACAATGCAGCATAAACAAACCATCAGCCCCAGTGTTGGTGGCAACATCTGAGATCAACTAGCCCGCACCCCCGGCAAAGCAAGACCAAACTGGTTTCAATTCCTGTCTCGGCAATGATAGGGAAGATTTCTAGTGCTTTAGCTCTGTCCTTATATCCAAATGGGCCTGATGCTTCCAGAGATATATCAGGTTGGCAGCTGACCTTCAGAGAGCAAAAATAAAATGTTTCTGTTACCTGACAACTGACAATGATATCCAAATGTGCCTGATGTCTCACTCTGAGACCCGCCAACTGAGATTGCGCGCGCACCACAGCAGGGCAGGCTCAGGCAGGGTGGGACTGAGGTTAGAGCACGGAGAGGTGGCGGTGCGATCACTGATGCATGAGGGTGGGAGGAGGCAGTTATGGAGGCCGCCGGCAGCTTTGCAGGCCTGGACGGCCCTGAGGAAAAAACAATAGAAAAATCTGTCAGTGGTACCAATGTTTGAAAGCAAAGATGGAGAACAGGAGCAATGTAGGGCTGGCATTACTTACAGTACATATTTGCTTAACAAACTGTAATGTGAAGATGGAATAACCTTGAGGAACTGGAGGAAAAGCTGCAACCACGACAACAGTCAGATAAAAGAAATCTGAATCTGGGCCAGAACTGTAATGTGAATATGTGTCTCAGAAAAGACCCTCCCTAGCTCTCAGGAAGATAACGGGAGGGAGGGGGAAGCGCCTTGAGACTAGCATGATTGATGTCAGCCTTTCAAGGTAGACCATACTAAGAAACCAAAGACATGAATGATAATACTACTTTTATTATAAGGTTATAGTAAAATAACCTTGCAAGTCTGAATGCACTTCTCCCTCTCTCCCTTTATCTTCCTGAGAACTAGGGAGAGTCTTGTCTGAGATACTTTCTCAGGTTACAGTTCCGGCCCGGACTCAGATTTCTTTTATGTGACTGTTGTCTTGGTTGCAGCTCTTCCTCCTGGTTATTCCTTCTTCCCATTACACAAACTCACAGGGCAGAGAGAGAGGGTGGTCAGTAGAAACGCCTCTCTCTTCACTCAGGCCTTTCCTATACGAAAGCTGGATGAATGTTTCTTCCCCCTTTCTTTTAAATACCTAATGTGTTCACTATTTATTTGTAAACCATCAAGGTACAACTGTATGGGATGCAGCATAAAAATAGTATAAATATAGAAATAAGTGAATGAACAAAGTTTGTAGTCATAATACCAAAGACAAAACTTGTCTATGAAAATCATACTCAGTGCCTCTGATTCAGATGATAAATTTTGAACATTGTTATTTTATTTGGTTTGGCTGTATTTTTTTTTTTTGGTCTGTATATTTGCTGAGGGAATATTTTCTTTGCCTACCCCAGATCTTCTCAAAGGAAGGGACTATAAATATAAATATGTAAACAATTATTTTTGTGTTATTGTTCTTCTTCCTCAGTAACTCTCAAGACATTGGTAGATACAGTATACAGCCACTAGCATCTTAGTCTATCTCTGGACTAGATTATTACCTGTTTATTGGTTCTTTTTCTCTTTCTCTCTCTCTCTCTCTCTTTAATTGCTGTGTAGCAAAATTTGTGTAGCAAAAAGCAAAAAGTTTATGGACAGAGTTTAGCTATGTATCACGTGGCAAAATGGCCGGCATCCTAACAAACTTCTGTCAGTCTCCAAAAATGTGTGATTTATTTCTGGAAGCGCCAAGCAGCAAAAGAAATGTGCTTTAAAAAGAACATGCCAGTTGTTGCATACAAATATAAATTCATACTGTTGTTTTGTTTGTCCTAAAAACCAAAATAGTTGTACAAAAAAAATTATATTTAGATAACAGTTTTCCAACAGTGTATTAAATAACTGCGAGTTGCTAAAATCCTCTTGGTAGCTTGTGTGTGTTTTACCCACTCTCAAGAGCTGCTCTGACCATAATTTGCCGGGTCAAAAAACACTACCTCTGATAAAACAGATTTGTACATAGGAAATATCCTGCCACAATAACCCCGTAAGAGATCTCAGCAACATTCCTGCTGCTATGAAGAAACACACTATTCACCAAATATGGAAGAGTGATAGGAAGGGACGATGTACAAGATAAGTCATCTTAGAGGCAGTATGGAGCCACAGGGCAAGTGCTTAGGAACCAGATCGAAAGGGAGATTACTGTTTTATGGCCGTCCTAATCCAACTCACCAAGAGAAAAAGGGGGAGAGCTGCTTGCCAAGTTACTACTGAACCAGGCCCAGCACGCTAACACAAAGTGCCGCAACTCATAGCTCAAGCAGCTTCACAGAAGTGCCAGGAATCGAGCTCCCAGAATAAAGCATTTATGGGCCATCATGGCTTCGTCGCCACTTGAGCTGTAGCCAATAATACATTCTGCATGTTCCATTTCTGTATTATATTTCCCATGTTAAGTCTATACAGAACATAACCTTTCTTTGTTGCTAATAGCTGGAAAGAAGCACTGTATCCTCAAACTGTATTATTCATTTAAAACACATACACACATATCTAGAAATCATCTGTTATTTAGAACTGTATTTAGTCTCTGCTTCTGGTGCGTTGGAAATGCTTTCCCTCTTGCTCTCTTGGCAGTAATCAAAATGACTTAAGCAATTCAATAAAAGCGTAACACAGACACATATTGCATGAAGTTAACTTTTAGTCAGAACTCAGGCTGCTGTATCCAGTTTTCAATAAATATTCAAGTATTTGGCTGCATCCAACGTTTACCTGATGCCCTTGAATCAATATAGTTACTCTGATAATCAACATCAGTTTCTGTAATAAGCTTACAAGTCTAATAGGCTGACAATTTATTTCATGTGAATTTCATAGATGAAGGAGTTTAAAAATACCTGACACTGCATGTTTGTAATTTCCAGCTATTTAAATAAAATACTTATCTACACTAGAATATCCAAAAAAAAATCACATTTTTGAAAGAAATAGGAATACAACAAAACAAATAATAGAATGCATCCTATAAAAACACCTAAGTTTATTCACTATTTACATTCATACTATCAAAACTGTCAAGCCACAATGGAATACAGGGATTAGGGAAAGGAAATGTGGCCACATTTACCTTCCATAGCCATTTTCTACTCAATACCTTTGTTCCCACTCAAGGATTCAATGAGCTATTGGTTTTATTTTAGAAATTATCCAAAGTTATTTAAATTATACTTTTAACTGAGAAAGTGGTCAACTTGGTGGATGTTAGGGATAAGAAACGGATCCCCTGTAATATCATAAGAATGCTTTTGGATGCTCACAGTATGCTTCTAAATATGTCTAGTGGGATAGACTTGTATTACAATATGGACACTATATTATAGTACCTAAAATAGTGCTAAAGGACACCTGTTAGCATTATAGTGATTGCCTTTTGTGTTCCATGCAGTTCTATTCTTTTATGTTATTTAAAAGGTACTTAAAATCACTGTAAGAAATCATTTGAAGTGTACTGTCATCAACATATAGTAATAACTCTTAATTGTACTGTTCTCCGTCACCTAACTGTAAGGTAACATGTCATACCTTTGAAAACTGCTTGTGTTCAATAACAAACTGGATGAAGGCAGAGACTGAATCCAGATAAGATACCAATATGCTATGATTAGCAGAAACCCTTATCTAGGTATTGGGATCCACTCTGTTCTGGAATATGTCATTCGGTTCATAAAATATCATACTTGTAGCTTGGGACTGCTGTTTAGTAGTAGAGGACCCCTGGATCTACAAGTGGTGGCAATGGCAAGGAATATAGTATATTATTACTTAAAATTTGCCATCTGTGACCATTTCAGAGTCAGTATGATCTGGCAACAAGTGCCTTGTTCATATCACACTTATCACATCATACAGCAAGCTCTTTCACATTGGGCTGTGCTTGAAGAACTTCCAGAAGCATCAAATGGTACAAAAAGGAACTGCCGAGCTGCAAAGCAGTACATGGTACTATATTATGATCATATCACTCAAATGCTGAAAGTTCTCCAAAAGTTGCAACTGCTTTCTCTTATCTGTAAACAGCTTATGTGCTGATTATCTACAGAACTACCTGCTTCTTTATGAATATGCCTGAGTATGAGCAGAAACAAACATTCCTGGTCACAACTGCCTGCATGCCGCATTTCAGATTGTTCTCCACTGGGAGCTAAAATTGGTCCATCTCCTTTGCTTTTCAGGAAAAAAAGACTTCTTTTTAATCTGCTACTTAAGTGGGGAGTCTTTTAATTTAGTAATGGTGTAAAGTTGTTTCAATGTTTCAGTACAGTTTTATTGCTTTATGCCTTTATTAACTTCTATTGTTATTGGATTTATTCCATCTCAGACACATCTGAGGAAAAGTGACATATAAATACTACTATAATATAAACAAACTATAACTATTACTTATGATTTCCTCCTTCTATTTGAAGCCAGAACAAAGAAGGCCTAGTTTTTCATTAAAAATAGCATTAATCCTCCTAATGTTTTTTCATCTCAGTTTGTCCCAGTCTGAAAACTACAGCTAGCATGTTGATCTGATAGCTACAGATGTGAGTCCAATAGAAGTACTTCATCTTTGGCACTGCATTCAGCACTCCAGTCTGCATGGGCTGCATTTGATTTTGTCATTTATCTTAAATGGCTAAGAGACTACCAGGGCAAAACATTTGTGTGAAGTTGTTGCCAAACCACAAGTGAAGGGCCTAAATCCTTGGCACAAATACTTGAGCTCCACAGCATCAAGGATAAAATGTGTGTCCTTTGTGATTTTTATTTTTGTTTTTTAAACAGATTCTGGACCTTCAGATTATTTACTCCTCACTCCCCCACCTTCTGATCTCATTTCAAATTATTACACAAACAGGTAAAATACGACACTGACAGAAACTGTACCTACATTACAATCTGGAGGTGACTTCTCTGCCGAGCCAATGAAAGCAGATGGCAGACGTGGAATGTCTAAATATACATAAATAACTTTGCTTGGCATTTAGAAAATGCACAAATAGTGTCATGATCTTTTAATACCTCAAGAAAGACACATGAACAAAGAAGGACCCCAAAATTATTTTAAAATGCTAGTTTCTAAATTTTAAAAAAAAATCTATGTCTGTTCTATTTATGTAATGTTGCAATTACTACTGACACTATTAGTTTCATTGAACCTACAAAGTATGAGTGTTGTTGATTTTTTATGTGCCTCACATTCACTGTGATAATTGCTTCCCAGAGCTAGAGAAAAAACTTGTTTGTCAAAATCACTAATCTCACTTCAAAGCAGCCACAGGCTGAGATTATATTTTCAGAAGAAATTTTTGTGACAGCTTGCCCCCCACACACACTTTTTTTAAGCTCACTTTACAATTTCGCTCTGATTTTTCTCCACTCTTATTTTCTTTGGCTATCATATCTGTGTTTAAAAATCCAGACAACCACTAGATGGTAGTAAAGAATTAGAGTTTTCTAAATCTGTTTGCTGCCATCTACTGGTGTTCCGGGTTTTTGCAGCCCAGGTATGACAGGCCTATATTTCCCTAAATAGTGCTCCAGCATAACCCTAATACAAAATGGCCACCAACATCATTCCTACTCCTGCTATTTTCAAAAGCAACAAAGAATATCCACGCTGGAAAGAAAGAACCCATGCTACAGTATTGTCATTGTTATTTAGCTGCACCCATAACGAAAAACTGGAGTAATTATTTTCATATGAGAAAAAAAAATGCTGATAAGATAACCCTCCCTCCAAATAGGATGGAGAATTTTGAGAAGCCAATTTCACGGAACTCGAAAAGGCACATACCATTCACCTTTCTTAACTTCTCTCTAGAATTTAACAAACCAGACTGCACAAAGGCCACAGGCCTTAACATGTTATGTAACTTATTCTGACCAAGACTTTGCAAACTGTCTGCACAAACCACACCTCAATTAAATATGAGGGTGGCTAATATCTTCTGTACTGAGTCACATCCCTTGGGCTCTTCAGCAGCTGCCAAGATGATTCTAAGACAGTCAGGGCTACAGCCTCTTCTGTTAGACAAAGTGATTCTTAACAGGTAAAACTAATGAGGAAAATTATTCAAAACAACTGCAGATAAGTGCAGAAAAAGCAAAAAAGGCAGCCTTTCCCAACCTGGTCCCCTCCAGATGTACTGGACTATAACTCCCCTCACTTCCCAACCTATAGTCCTAACAGCTGTGCTAATTGATGGGTGAATCCAGCATATCTGGAGGGTGCCAAGCTGGGGGAAAATACACTATCCTATAGTACAGGTAGTCCTCAGTTTAAGAACGAGTTTCATTCCCAAAGTCTGTCCTTAGTCGTAAGCTGGAACAGTATTATTGTATAATACTGTATAAGTAGTATTGCATAATTAACTCAAACCACTGTATGTTTAATTTGAATAATTGTGTATTTAATTCGAATTTTGCTATAGGCTCCGTTCTTAACTATGGGTCATCCATAAACCGGGCGTACTTAACCCGGGGACTACCTGTATCTAACACTGGCACCAAAGGCAAAGATTGTCAACCTCTTGTATATCTCCTAAAATTCTAGAATTAAGAATGGGTTAGAAACAAATAAATTAATAATACCAGTCTAATATGCAGTGTTTTCCATGAAAAGAAAGCAATCACACATTAGAATTATGCTTTGAGACAGAGAAAAAAAATCTCCAGTATTAAAAATAAATGTAAGTGATCATGTAGACAATGTTGCCTGGTAATAGCTGAGATATCATTTCATTGTAGAGATAGTTGGTTTCAGCTGGCTCCAAATTGGAGAATATAGTAATTATTTCCCTACTGCAAAAATTACAACAGTTTCTGCAAGCTTAGCCGTCCCCATTAGAAGGATGGAGAGGAGATTTTTCTACACATTTTAAGATTTCTCCAGTTTCATTTCTGCAGTGCTATAGTTTTAAGAGACTTCAAGGTTAACCCCACTGTAACTCTTACATTTATCCTAGATTTTGGAGAAAACCAAAATATCAGGATATGATGGAATAGCAGAAGCAGGAGGAACTAGTAAATTGTTATACACTTTGCTTTTACTGCCCTCATATTTTACAGTAAGCTTTTTGTCACATTTTCTTGCAACGTATCATTTATTATCAAACACCACAATTTTTTTTCTACAGGTGATTGAAATACATTGTGTGCTTAATTTACCAGCATCATAACTCTGGAGTTCTTGAATTTGTACTCAGTGCTGGTTCAAGTACAGCAAACAATGCTGTTTAAAGGAAGCACAACTTTTCAAAATATACGAACTCTCACTCAAATTAACTGGATTCTTGAGTGCTAAATCTGCTTCTAGTGCTGGAGAAACCAAGCCGTATTTCTGTTTGCCAAGGAAATCATACACACACAAACAAGTACAAAAATGTAGCTGACTACTACATACAGAAAGCCATTTCTCTTTTGTCATTTATGGTTGTCTGGATTTTTACAGCCCAGATATGATACCACTCAGTCAGAGTGCTCGTCTTCATGTAGTCAAGTGAGAACATCCTCAAGAAAACCCAGGATTTGCAGAATCAAAAAAAAAAAAAAAAACCTGTTTAGAACAAAACCAGGAAAATGAAGACAGGCTATGTTCAATAGGCACTGAATACTGACAGCCTGTTGGAAGGGAAAACTGGGTGATGGACAGAAGGCAGGCATGATTAATGGGGGCGGGGGGGGGGACACAGAGCAAAAGCCAGTTCATACTGCAACATTTTATTGCAGGTCCTTCTTTGTATTCTAAAATAAACTGAATCTCAGAAAACACAGCATAATTTCAATGAATGCCTTAGAAAAATCCAGATTGTACCACTATACCAGTAAAATGCAGATTAAAATTTGTGTTGCTCATTACGGTTATGAGATTTTGCCAATCACAAGCAAAATTTGCCTTACAATTTGATCTACTGGAGTCCCATTTAGCCAGCCTAAAAAGCTAGTTAATGTTTTTTAGAATAGTTCAATTTAAAAATTAAAATTCTGCCCCTTCCTTTAATGTCCATATAGATTACATTTAGAGAAAAATAAATGAAAGTAAACTATCAATGCTTATTAATTAAAAACAGAGAATAGGTTTGCATTGATGCTCAGCTCAAAAATTTATATTTAATACTAGGACTGCTTACCAATTATCATCACCATCACTGTTGTTATTTTCATTTTTTTCCATTTTTCAAGGCTATACAGTCTCTAAGTAGTTTAAAGCACATAAATATTATAAACATATTAACAGAATCATATTTATATGAAAAAAATAAATCAAGCCAAGTACAATATAATACAGCAGACCCGAATCATGTGAAATAACATTTTTATTAATACTTTCTGTCTTGTTAAATCAAAAAGACCCCAAAATATCAGTAAGAATCTCTTCTAGATAGTCAGACCTATTCCATGGGGGATATATTAGCATATAGAATACACTCTATCTATTTTACATATTGGTATATTCTTTAGACCATAAGGTATCATTAAATTATAGTTACATGGCTGTGCCAATTTTTGAAGTAGCACAACAGAAGAACTAGGTTCAATACTAATGTGAGTTTTCATTTTTATCTTTCCTACAGTGAAACAAAACTTGGAACTGGAGTCTCCGTATCAGAAGCTATCAAGAATACTCAAAGCCCCCCCCCCCCACGCTTTTCATGGAAGGATGCCAGTAAGTATGGCTTGAATTTAAGTCTGCTTTTGAACATGCAATCTCTCTGATACTTTGATTTTCCTGTATGGCCATTAGGGAAACAGAGAAAAAATCTCTATAAACCCCACAGGTCTCTGGAGCAGCTTACTTCATCTACTAAAAGTATCCAATTCACAACAAGATAAGCTGGCTTTTTAAAAATAGAACAATTAACAGTAATCAAATTCACTTTTACCTTTACCCTGTCATTCAGCAATCATCCCCAATGCAAATGAGTATGAAACAAATAGTTTCTTGGCCTAGATTAAATATCTTTACTGCAGATGGGAACTTTGGGTTTGAGACTGTAGACATTGATGAATACCAAACACTTCTAAGAATTTTTTTTGTACTTCCTCTCATCACATAAGCTACATACACACACACAAAAAGAAAGCGAGAGCAAAGAAAATCAAACCACAAGATCCAAATAAAATTTAAAACATTATACAGAAAAGGCTTGGGTTGCCACATTTAAGGTATGTTCCTCATTTATTTTCATCTGTATCTAAGATCTGTGGGAAAACACTGCTAATGTATAACTGTACCCACATATTAAAAATAAACAAGACAAAAACCTGTGCAAGAACACAATTTTTGCACTCTTTTTTTTTCCTTTGCTTTTGATTGCTTGAGTAAGAGGCATAGCTTCTTTTAAGATTCTTCTGATGTTCACAGTGGAAGCATGTCCATTTTCTTTTTGTGTAAGTTGTACACAAAATTATTTACAAAACTCACAATTTTTCAAGATAAACTGTTTTTTACTGAAGAACTGCATGTTTCATACATGCTAGGAACAAAATGCTCAGACTTATATATTATGTAGACCTTCACAACTCATATATGTATATGCCATTTAAAAAAAAAACTTGTGTACTTTTATGTGTCTCACAAAGAGTCACAATTATTCTAGGTCTCATGGAACTAGCATACAGCATATGCTTCCAGTCAGAACAAGACGACTATGGCTCTCAAAGAATTTCAGGTGTATCTGTCAACTAAACTGGGATGTGAAGCTGCTGTTGTCACATATGAAGCTTAAATCAACCTATCCTTTTGTTAACTTAACATCTCACCACTGTAAATACAGGAGCAAAAGCAAAGAAGAGGCATTTGTAATGTGAATGAACATTCCTGCCATTACAGGTTTTGTGAGTGTGTGTGTGGGGGATGTTTTGACGCCCTGTGCAAAGCATTTTGATGCTATTGAAACAAAAGATGCTTTAAATCCTATGTGTGTCTTTGTGTTACAAGACAATAGCAGGCACAAGGCTATTCAAGGAACTGTACTGGCTACTGACATTCTCAGACCCTTTTACCTATGAACAATCATACTGTTATACCAATGGATAGGTAAGTGGCCCAAATTTTTCTGAAGGGTTTAAAGCAACACTGCCTGTCATGGATATTGACTGAAAATCACTGTGGTTCTGCTGTATGAGTTTGCCATTCATTGGTGTTTAGACTGACTTCAGTCTGCCTCCATATACAATTCAGTTTAGCAAAGAAATGTTGTAAAGCCTTTCCAAAACCTGGCTGATTCACTTCTTTCTTATTGTTTAAATGAATATTCTTCCAAAACAAGGTGGTATTCAATATACCATAATGCACATAAAACAAGATACACAGATACAAAAAGAGAGGTAAGAACAAGTATGCATATAACACACTGAAGGACAGTCAAAAGAGCATGAATGCCCACCCACATCTACCAATGCACCAACCAAAATTTATTCCTAATCAAAATGCATAGGTAGCAAGTTTTTTTGAATGTGCAAGATCACATAGCAACTGATTTCTAACAGTCTCTTTAAATCTGCTTCCTTTTTTTTTTCAAGCAAGCAAGGATTTATTCTAAAATGATGCATTTCTTTACATCCAGAATTCCTACTGATTTGGTATAAATGAGTCATAGATCAAAAAAGGAATGTTGAGAGCAGGAAAGAGAGAGGCTGAAAGTGAGGGACACTGGCATGGAAACTTGATAGCCCCCTTACTGCCTCCCCCTGTCTATCCCACCCCCCCATGCCAAGACATTAATTCTCACAAGTCAGAGAAAATTACTATGCATGAATGCAAAAAGCATGATCAGGAGTAATTAACGTGGCTTCATATGCAAATTTTATTAATGCAGAAGTACAAAGTCATTATGCAAATGAAACTTACGTCAACTCTCTTGACAAATATTCATCTCTGAAGCTCAAGTTTCTCCTTTTATTGAAAAAAAAAGCGCTTTGAATTTAAAAT
This sequence comes from Liasis olivaceus, assembly GCA_030867105.1. Lineage (NCBI taxonomy): Eukaryota > Metazoa > Chordata > Lepidosauria > Squamata > Pythonidae > Liasis > Liasis olivaceus. The sequence goes on along the minus strand of CM061349.1, from coordinate 33,596,599 downwards.
AAAAGAGAGAAATTGGGGAGGAGAGAAGTGATGAGGACTCTATGACAAGTTTGTGAAGTTGTTTTTCAAGCCCCCAAAAAATCTTGTATTGTTGGGTGTGTGCTTTTTTTCCTTGTTGTTGTTGTTGGCAGGTACACGACAAAAAAGCTGGGGGGGGGGAGAAAGCTACCAACAGCAGGCAGCCAATCAAAACGCCAGCGGCAGTAATGAGAGCGATTGATGACTGTTTGGCTTTACTGCAGGGTAATGAACTAGAATCCAGTCTGAGGAGAAAAAATATGAATATTCATGAAGCTGTGCTCCTGCCTTTGATGATTAAAGAAATTTTTAATATTCAAATAAGCGCTTGCCAAGTGATTAACAAAGAACAAGCATGCAGGAATATGGAAATAGAGCTGCAGAAGATTGGGGAGTCACAGCCTGAGCAGCAAAGACAGCACAAAATTTCACAAACAAGATAGGCAGATAACCCAATTGAATCCATACAATTAAAAAAAAATTAAATCATTGGTTCAGTGTTTTATCAGCTGCTTTCTTTTAAAAATGGGGGATAGAAAAAAGGCCTAAGTGAGTAGCAAGATTGGATCAGGGAAGGGGAAATCATAATTAAATATACTGTTTGCTCACAGACGAAAAGCCTATTTCCTCATAAAGCATACCCTGAGAAGAAGATTGGGCTTTTTTAAAATAGTAATTATGTTTTGGTTAAAAACTAATAGAGCTACAGAAGGATAATTCTACTGGGAAACTTGATGCACTGGTTTTCATTATGTGATTCTGGAAGGTGCGTGGAGAATTTCATTTCTATGACTGCAATCGACAACAGGGCTTCTCAAGTGGAAGCAAATGCTCAGAAAGACTATAGACAGTGAAAATCTATAATCTGGGCAGTGTCAAACCTATACAGACCATCAGAGGATCAATGATTTTTGTTTTAGTGTTATCAGCTCGCCCCCAAGGGATATTCGGTCATGTGTGTGCACTGTTCTGGAAAGCATCCTGTGGCACAGCCAGAACAGTCTATACTGGGTGCTAAAAGACCCTGGGTTCCAACCTGACACTTCTTTCTGGGAACTGAAAGACTTTGTATATTTGTGAAAGGGACTTGTACACACTGTTGAAAAAGCAGGAAGATGGATTTTTTTACCAAATTTCTCTGACTCTGTGCCTCCTCCTGTTGTAGAGGCTTAAGGATTGCACAGAGTGTATGAACAGTTTGAGAGAACACTAGACACAATGGACAAGTTTCAAATCTCCATAGAAACAGCATCTTAGGGAGAGGTCATACTTTAATGGGAGAGGATATGCTTTGTGTGCAGAACACCCCAGACTCTATCCTTGGTATATCCTGTTAAAAATACTTCAGGGCTAGAAAAGTCCTAAGAAAAGTCACCACCGAAAGCAAACATGACTGCACTACGCTAGATTGGTCTTGTTTAGCATAAGGAAGGTCACGGCATCAAATATGTATAGAAGTAAAGGTAAAGGTACAGGCAGATTCTCTTCACATAGCAAGCTCTAATCCCTGCTTCTTACCAGTGCCTTATGTAGCTGTACATAATGTTTTTCCTTGGAAAGGGAAGGTGAGATAACTAATTTCTAAATCACTGGCCTTCTGTCCCAGATTTCTGTCCCATTTAACAAAATAACTCACTAGCCTTCACATACCAATGTCTGATGAATTCAGGCTTACTATTTAAAAACTCCACTGAAGATTCACACTAAAGCACATAATGATGATATTAAATGCCAAAAATGGGTTTCTCACTTCAAATACCCTTAATTAGTTACTGACGACATCAACTTTTTGGCAGTTTTGAATAAGATATGTTGAATCCCTCAACTATTGCATGGCTAAGTGTTCTATGATACTCCAGAGATGAGAAGCAACATGTTCAGAACTCCTAAGGATAGGAAAAACAAGATTTTTCAGCTTTTATAATTAGATTCCAAAGATCACCAGTGAATAACCTCTTGGTAGCTAAAAACCACAAAGTGAGAAGGAGCACATGACAAATATGGGCGGAGTTAAATTTGAAAGAGTTTTGTGGGTTCCTTTTTGTTATTTAACGGGCATCTATCTATATGGTATACAGTGCACTTTTCAGCAGTTTCTCACCTCGCAAGTACCAGGAACTGGGCCATCAGTTTTCAACAATCATAGTTAGGTTGTGCTTCCAAGGACCACAAAAAGGAGACTTGAGAGTCACAGGTTGCTATTTCTACCATAGACAAACAAATAACTATGACAGGGCAGGGCTCAGAGTATACAATAATCATTTTCTTCAGCTGATTAGATGTAGAAAGCTTTGCCTTTCTAAAAGCCCAAACATGTTAATTTAAGCATTTAGCCCTTAAATTTGTGAGATGGGAGTAACTAAGTCTCATAAGCACATATGAAGACTTTGGAGATAGCAATTTAAACTTAAATTAGCAGGATGACATAGTGATCTTCAGAATGTAGAGCCCTCTCAACATCAGTTTATCCATAGTATAATCTCTATATATCTGCAAGAACATTCCTGTATGTCACAATAAATTCTGAAGGTGTTTTAAGGTTCACAGCCAGCTCAAGCAAAGCATTATTTCAGCCAACAGAATCTTACAATAATCCCACACAATCAGAGAACAGAACCTGGAATAAACAGTACTGTAGCGGGCTGCAAATCCTTTGAAGGAATCACTTTGTCATGCACAGGAACAGTTACAAGCTATCTGTTTTTGAATTGTTAGATTTTCCACATCTTTTTCCAGTCCCACCCAGTTGCTTCAGAGGCACTTTCCAGCACAGCCACTTTGCTTTGCTGGGAAAAATGCAAAGCAAAATCCCTGTGCGTGGACATGCAGGCAGACACAGCCAGAAGCAGCTTTTGATGAAGCCATGCGAGCATGGCAAAAGATGCAGCTGCTTCACCAGTTATAAGATATGTTTCTTATATCCTCCCAACCATTCCGAAACACTTCTTTCAAGGGTTTTGCACAGCCTTACCTTAAAAAACTTAATACTCCGCTTTGAAAGAGCAGGTTTAGTTGAAAGCAAGTTACCTTTCTGCCACTAAGGATCTTTTTATTTCTTCTTTCTTAGCTCAGAATATAAATGATTACAGAAATGCCAAAAACTTTTGCATAGTCTTTGAACAGATAAGCCTCTCCCCTATGACTTCAACCCGTCCCACCCGATCACACAGAGAGGGCATGCTTCGGACCCCCTCAGTGAAAGTACTTCGACTGGCGGGGTCCAGAAGGCAGGCCTTCTCTGTGGTAGCCCCTGCTCTTTGGAACATCCTGCCCCCAGAGGTGTGATTAGCCCCCACACTCCTGGCCTTCCGTAAGGTTTTGAAGACCTGGTTCTGCCACCTGGCCTGGGGTGGGGTGAGAATATCTCAAGCATGGGGATGGCTAGCCCCATAAAGACCTCAGCCTTCAGCCTCAGGTTTTCATCCCCTTGGTCTTCTTTTTTCTTCTTTTTAGTTATGTTTTAATTTATGGTTTTATGTGTTTACATATTTTATGTTCTAATGTTTATTGTGAATCGCCCAGAGTTCCCCCATTGGGGGGTGATGGGCAGTTGAAAAATTTAATAAATAAATAAAATTGAATTATGGTTCCTTCTCAAATGCCTCTGATATAACTTACTGGACTGTTACCATTTTAAATTACATTAAAACAATGTTCAGTTATTCTAGGACAAATAAAATTAACACTATTGCTCATCTCACTTATGCTGGAACCTCCTCTGGCACTGTTTTCAGTTCTTGGAACCACCACTGTATGAAAAAGACTGGGAAGAGGCAAAGTGATAAAATATCTAGCCTGCAAGGGCAACAACGACCATGCACCAAAAAAAAAAAAAAACATGAAAGAAGGATGGCAATGAGATATGGTAACATTTTTATACTATGGTCCCAACTGATTAAAAAGTCTCAGACTTCTTCCAAATATTGTATATTTGCATAATGCATTACCTAAGCATAAATTTGCCTATCCATATGTGAATGTAGGTGTATGACTAGGGGGAAAAATCCATTTTAAGAGGATACATACACATCACATCTTAAAAGAGACATTCCTTCATGAGAAACAGAGAAAGGGGTGCCTCTTCTTAGCTAGTGTCAGATGTCTGCATTGTTCGGAGTGCTTTCATTCAAAATAATGAAATATGTAGGAAAAATCTGGCTAATTGATGGCACCTCTTCAATCAAAAGACCTTTATCTGCAGAAGCTAATTATCAACAAAAGCTGCAATCCTGCACACAAATTCTATAAAGGGATGGATCCTCCATTCTAATATAACATCCAATTCTACACTTTGCAACCTGGATTTAAAGACATATAGAATAATCATTTGCTATATACAGTTATAAGGAAAAGAATAACATTTTAAAGAGAAGAATTCAACAGCTTCTTTCCACCAATAGAATAGTGTCTGCAGGAAGAACATATTCCCCCTACCACCAGCCTTCCACCTGAAATCTGCTCTGAAGATTTGGCAAATATTCCAGAACAGATTTCAGGGTCCATAAGAATGGCAAGGAGAACAAGGAAAAAGGTATATTCAGTTCCCTAATTTGATGGAAGCTGACACCATGGTAAATGCCACCTAGATAATCTAGAAACAGATTTAAGCAAAAGGTTTAAAAAGCAGCAGTCAGGTGAAACACCAATTCAACACAGAAGTGATTTGCCTACAGATTGCTAACTTTTCAGTGCCAAATTATTTTTACAATGTGATTTTTAGAGACAGAATATCTTGGTTTTGAAAAAACGTTAGATTTAGGTTCCTTCCAATCTGAAGATATCACAATAAGCCATAATGAGGTTGAATTATTTTAACTTAGGTTGCAGGGTGAACCTTCGCATTATGATTTGTAATCAGTTATTTATTCCTCAGCATATTGCATAAATCCTTTCAATTGTGGTTTATTTAATACCATATGGTTAAACCATGGTTTACCACACTACAGTACATGAGCTACTGTAAGTCTACGTTCCAAAGGATATCAGAAGTTGGCAGCAACAGCCAGAACAAGTGTGCTACACAGATGAGTCCTAAATCCTGAATGTCAAGGGAAGTGCTCCAAATACGTACCAATTGCCAGTGACATCAAATTGTATTTTATTTTAAATTATATAAGGGATAATTCCCTTAGTCACTGTGTCTATCTTGCTACTTCTTACTTCTCTTTGTTCTTATATAAATGTTTAAAGTTTTTTTCAGTTGCTCTGTAAGTATTCAAGGCAACTTACCAAAAAGTGCATTTAAAACAACACAATATAGAATAAAAAGATCAAATGCATAAATCAACCACAGAGAAAAGGCAGCCATTAAAGACAGCCTGAACTTTAAAAGAGCCTAATTATTAATCACTAAAAAAGTTTTAAATATTTATGCAACAGTGGTTACTTAGAAAAGCCTTCTGAATTAAAACTTCTTCCCTAGAGGTGGAACAAGGTAAGGCAATTGTTACCACAGATAACAGTAAAACCTTAATACTTTTGGCAGACATTTCCTCACACAGCCAAAGAAAAACAAAACAACATATCATCTATGTTTTTCCTTTACTGGCAGTGTTGCTTAATTGTTTATATGAATCATAAAACCCAGCTCTTTTCAAGAGATTTCTAGTTTTGTACTTCATGTGCTACCCTGTTGACATCAAGCTTTGAGATGTAGTAATGAATGAGTTTCTCAGCCAAAGTTCAGGGGAATGTATTATACTAGTTACTTAGCAGTGAAGCCAGATTTATTTCTTAACTGAGTGTGTTTACAGATTTTTTTTTTCCTTTTTTAAGGCAAAAGCAATACAGCAGCATTATGCTGTTGGAGGTCAAGCAACAGACCTGACTTCAGCATGAGAAAGGATATATTCAATTCATCTTTACTATCCTAGTAAAATAAATGCCAGTGAGTTTCTGTTTTGCTTTGTCTTTAAGTGAAACTGTATATACACCCAAATTGGGAGCTCACTGCTTTATGCCAAATGTTAAAAAAACATATATTTCTGTGGCCTCTTGTGTTTCAAACCAAGTTTCTAAAATGTCACTGAGCTTAAAAAAAATTGAGTAGGGCTGTAATTAGTTTCAACAAAGTAGCCCTTTTAACCCTAATTTTGAGACTATACATGGCATTTCAATTTAAGTACTGTGAGCCTTCTTTAAAAGATGAGCAGGATCTGATTACAAAATCATCAATAGTCTTCCAATTTAGCATTCTAAACAGCTTCCTAGGTTTTTGTTTTCCCCTAACAAAATTCAATCCTGCTTTCAGGCCTTTAACGAGAGATAAGAGGAAAATATGCAGTCAAATTAGTATTTGCAATAAAAAAGAACAGTAGCATTTCAAATTACTAATTTAATAAAGATTGTTATAATACGTTACACTAGGCTAGTTATTCCTTATGATTCAATATACAAGTAACTGGATTTAGCAGAGGTTTAGTCTCTACTGAAGGTTATACTACTACTTAATATAATTAAACAAACTGGCAGGGAAACCCTCCATGGATATGCCATTTCTATCATAAAGCATTCCCACTAGAAATTTGGGGAAATCATAATATATAAACTTTGAATTTTGTCTTAATTTCTTTGCCATGAAACATGCTATGAAAGTTATCAAAGCATTTTCCAAGGCTTAATAAGGGAAAGGAAGAATTCATTTGACTTTCTGAAGTCACAAGATTTGTTTGCAATAAATGATAATCTACAGGAAATATCTGGCTCATTAAAAAGATATGTACAAAGCCTAAGTAAACAAATTCTGGTGAAAAAGAAAGGATTTGGCATCTTCCTGGGCCTTCTTTCTCATTCTCTCTTCTTTACTCTTGCACTAGTTGACTGCACAGATCCATATTTGAATTATGAGTAAGTGGTGCTTTTAACTACATAAGATTCAGAAAATGTTTATACATCAGAACATGAACAGAAAAAAGTGTGATAACCAAGTAAATCTCACAACAATCCAGGGACACCACATAGCAGGACAGAAATATACCAAGGGAAACAGCATAAAAAATGGGGACATTAATCACATATTATAAAACAATTTTACAATTTGTATTAAATTACTCTCCATGCAGGAAAAATGAATTATTGTGGAAAGTCACAGCCAGTCACAACCTCCCAACATGTCCACATTCAATCAAGATCCTAAATGTAAGATTCGGCATGTATAATAATCAGGCCAAGCAGTTGTGTTGACTATCTTAATTTCTGCTATCTCCTAACAGTAAAACCATTTTACCTATTATATAAGCTGACTGCAGAATGATGAAGGGTGAGGGCTGATCTATTCAGGAGGGTTTTACAGTAATTCAGGTATGGGGAAAAATCATATAAGTAGTAAACGATTACTGTAATTTAGAAACAAATAACTTTTTAAAAGCTTCCACAATAAACTTAGTATTAAAATTAGTTTGAGTATGTCTATAAACTGAAAATGAAGGTATATTGCTGGTGCAAATTCCCCTAACTATACAGTAACCAAAATTTTCTCTATAACTCACATGCATTTCATGTCTTCATTTTCTTAGCATAAGACATTTTCTAGTGACTTTATTAAGAAAAATAATCCGAAGACTAGTTGTCTGCTAGTTATGTTTCTTGGCCTAATCATATTAATCTGATATACAAAACATAGATCTCTCTCCTAGTGAGATCCTGCGTCTGCTTTAAAGAGACCGGGAAGACTTCCCATTCAACTCAATGTCTGGTGACTACATGGATACATTCATGTACATTTCTTACCAACTACAGTGGTACCTCAAGTTACGAACTTAATCCGTTCCGTGACTCTGATCGCAGCTCAAGTGGGTCGCACCACAAGGCAAATTTTCCCATAAGGTTCAATGTAAATACGGTTAATCCGTTCCGCCCTCCAAATTTGGTCGCACCACGAGGCAAATTTCCCCATAAGGTTCAATGTAAATACGGCTAATCCGCCCTCCGAATTTGGTTGCACCACGAGGCAAATTTCCCCCAAAACACACCACAAGCCTCACCGAACGTCTCCTTGCTACCGCGATCTCGCCCACAGGAAGCCGCGACCGCGTGGCAGCAGGGCAAATGGCCGCGGATCCGGTTCGTAGCTCGAGGCGGAGTCTGTATGTCGAGGTAAATTTTTGGGGCCGGAGCTGATCGTATCTTGAAAAATTCGTAAGGAGGGGCGTTCGTAACCCGAGGTACCACTGTATATGGAAGAAGTTTGCCATTGCCTTCTTGTGGAATGTTTTCTAGTATCATCCAAAGCTGTGGAATTTGAGTCAAGATAAATAGAAGCATTCTGCTAAACCAGCCATGGAGAACATGGCTGGAAATTCTCGAAGTTGTAGTTCCAATCCATCTAGAGGGAACAAGGCTAGGGAAGACTGCACTAAATAGAATAATTATTCCCTTTAGAAGTGGCAGGAGATTGCAAACACTATTTGGGTTCCAAAGTAGGATTCCTTACTTCAATTAAGAATCCTATTTTAACGTAGTTATGGAGATATTTTAATAGAAAGAAATACAGAGGTAAAGCAGTAATTGGGTCAAGCCACAAGAAAAGGTCACCCTGCACAAATGGATATGTATGTTCTGCAATAATCTACATGAAATTTAGCTGATACAGACATCACAAACAAACCCAGAACTTGTTGAAACCAAGCAAAAGCAAGACTGTATTACACCAAGAGCTTTAATCACCATCAGCTTGTGACTCTGGGAATTATTTGCACATCAAACCCCAATTTCTCCACTTCTCTTGGAGAAAGAAAATGGCAAAGGAAACACAAGTATTGTTGGGGCTTACTGCCTTTTTCAAGCTCCAAAACTGACACGAGCATTGTCATTAAGCAGGATGGGAAAAAGCCATTATAATCCACATTCTAATTTTCCTCAACTAGTCTGACCAAATGCCAATATCATGTTTTCCATTCTGCAGGTTTTAATGCCCTCAATTCTATATCCTCATTTCTTTTGTTAACTGGAAGGGGGAAGAAAGAAATATCTTGCTGTCGTTGGGAAAAAGGTGCTGGGTTTTCCAATACAGAGCTTAGCTGGCAGAGGCAACTGCTGGTTGGCATAATTCACTTGCTTGACAAAAGTACTATTTCTGGGCACACACTCAAAAACAGGTAGGAAGCAAACACAGAGAAATAAGTATGTTTAAAACAGCCAACAATTTTTTTCCTCCACCAGGAAAACACCAAGAGTAAATATGATTTATTTAACCATGTTTAACATGTCTCTTTTGCACTAGGCTGCAAAAAATCTGTTTGCATTTAGGAAAGGAGAATTAAAAAACAACAGAGATTTTTTTTTAATGAAGATATTCATTATAGAATTCCACAGTACATTTTTTCTGCATTGTCCAATCAAACAAATTTATTGTATGCAAATATTAGCTGCTACTAATAAAAGCTGAAGAATCTAAAAGCTAAGAACAATATTTAGGTCGGTGCTGTGAGTGCTCCACAGAACATTTTTACAGTACTCTGCTTTTTCACAGTTATCCCAGTTGTGGGTGAATGGTGTTTTCCTGAACACAGGCAAAGTACAACCACAAACAGCAAGAAAACAAACAAAAATTCAATTCAAGCATAACAGCTTCTATTTTAATTATGTAGGATACTGTCTATGAGCAGCAGAAAATGTTGCAGTTTTTCCTTTTACCGTGGCAAAGCCTAGTATCTGTTCATATAACCACAAGTAAATTTTACGTAGATTTTTATTCAAGTAGGGAAGCAGCAACCATCTTTCGGCAGTATGCCTAAATCTGTCACAACAGGGTGGCACTGAGAGGTGGCACAATCCCCATATAGATATGACCAGTGGAGCAATGGAAAGACGTCCTCACAGGAGGGACGGATACTCTGGCATGTCTATGACCCCCAATTGCTTGCTCATCAAAAATATAAAGTCAGAAGAAAAGACTCCACAAAAATGGTGCCAGGAAGTCAGAGCAGGCTGACTGACAAGCTGACAGTTATGATACTTCTTCCAGTTTAAGTTACAAGAAAGGGTATTTTGGTTGTCTAGTCCTTTGGCATCTGATCAGCAGGTCCCATTATTACCACTAATAATATATTATGCTAGGCCTATGGCCATTGAACCTGGATCACTTTGTGCCTTTTATTTTTCTGATCTCCTCCCTCACTTTGGTGGTAAATACTGCAAGCAGCAGTACAAGATGACATCTGTGCACATAGCCTGCCAGTTGCAGGGGGACTTGATAAATCCTCTCTCAACAGTTCAGGAGCCTATAATGCCTGTCATGAAGCATATTAAAGCAACAATACCCTGCCTCACCACTGAGTTAAATTTATTTACAATTGTCCCATGTTATGCAGAGTATGCATTGGAAAATAATATTTGCCCTTTTCAATACAAATGTATTTTCCTCTGTAGGTGACAAAACTTCCCTAGAAAGAGTTTTTCTTAGTTCTACCATGATGTCATGGTTTCACTCATAATTAAAATTCCCACAAACATGGCAAACTTCAATCCTGATCTCCACCTTCTTCTCCACATTATCTACACAATCATAATTACGCCCTTTGGGTGATTCTCAAACTCCACCTCTTTCTCAATTTTCCCATGGTACTTCCTCTAATTCATAGATACCATTCTCATATGTTTGGTTTCAACATTTTGACCAATAGTTGTTAGCCTATATTTCCAGAGAGTGACTATATATTTACCTACAAATGCACATTTCAGCCTTTTCGATCTCCTAAAAAGTGGCATAGCTGAGCCACTGCCAGTTCAAAGCCACAGATCTGCATAGGATCACCTCTTCTACTACAGAATCATATTTCATCCGTGGAATGAAAGAGATGGCTGTGAAGATATCCCTGAATATGTATAATAATAACTGTTGCATATTGTGAGAGGAGCATTGAAGCTACAGTCAGTGTAGAATAGTATCTAATTACTACACAGTCCCTCCACCATACAGAATAACAGAAATAGATAACCATACAGATAAATTATGTGTCTCTTCATTATTTATTGTATTTTATCCTGATTTTCAATTATTGCCCTTCAGAACAGCTCACAACTAAAATACAGTTATAAATGAAGAGAAATGTACATTCAACAAAATGGAGAAGAGCAACCTGCCAGAACACACAATGTCTGTCAAGATCACCAAAAGTTACAGAGATTCATGACCAATTACAGTGGTACCTTGGGTTATGAACGCTTCTGTTCACGACCAATTCGGGTCACGAACAGCACCGTCCGCAAAATTTTGCTTCCGTTCGCGAACTCCGCATCGGGTGACGAACAGGATCCGCGGCCATTTTCCCTGCCGTGACACGTGGTTGGGGCTTCCTGTAGGAAGGGGGACTCTCCCTCCAAGCAATAACCGCCTCCCCACCCGCCTTCCTGTCCTCCACGCCAGAAGTCGCCTCGAGCAAGGTTAGTGTTCTCTCTCTTCGTACTGTACTTTGTGTCATATTTTTGTGGTTTAAAAAAAAAAAACATATGGTTCAGAACAGATTAACCGTATTTACATTGAACCTTATGGGAAAATTTGATTCGCAACCAAAATCGGTTGGCGACCAAATTCGTAGGGGTCAGAACGGATTAACCGTATTTACATTGAACCTTATAGGAAAATTTGATTCGGGTCGCGACCAATTTGGGTCGCGACCAGAGTCGCGGAATGAATTAAGTTTGTGAACCGAGGTACCACTGTATATAATAAAACACTTACCTATCTCTGTAGGTAGAAGAAGCATGCTGTCCACTTGACATGGACAGAGGAAAAAGATGGGACATAACTTCAAGACACAAACATGTGAAGGTGGGAAAAACAATACCAATGTTTTTAAAAATGTACAAATTTATATAATACTATATGGTACTTAATAATACAGCAACTATCACTAACCCACAGTACACCACAGGACCCTAGCAGACAGCAAAGAGCAAGTGAGAATTTAAGAAGCACGTGCGTGCTTTGAAAAAAATGTTTTGAAGAAAGGAAAGGCCTTCTTAATTCAGGGCTTTGCTATAACTCAACCTTCTTTCTGTGAGCCTGATTACAGTACAGATCTTTTGGCTTCTTATTTTCTGAAACCTCTCAACGAACAGTTGCCCAACTTCAAAGACATTTAGAGAGGCAATACAAAACTGCAAAGGCCACAATATGTTCTCTCCCAATGAATGAATAGAAAAAGAAAATGCATAATCAGTGAGTTCACACACTATGCTAATGCACACTTTAGCCATGGCTTGTTGAATAAAACACGGTTTGTTGAATAAGCAATAATTTGCTGGGATCACTTACAGTGCTAAGTCAAAAGCATGGTTTACAAAGAAGTGACTGGATTCACTCAAACTATTAAGCCAAAACCAAACAAACCTAACCTATAATTTGCTCATATAATCCCACTTATCTAGTAAATACTTTTTTGCACGTTCCAGGTTTTGCAGGACAGGATCCTTTCAGCAAGCCCTCCTCCCTGAATGAAGTATCTTGTAGCATTACATATATCTAGCCCAGCATGGCTTATTGTTTTTGTTGTTGCTATATTATTGTTGTTATTGCTATTTTTGTTGTTGTTATCAATATCATCATCACAGCAATAACAATAAAATAGAGGTTTTTGCTGTTCAAAGCGCTTTATGCACATGAAACCATATCACCCTGTAACCCGCAGGCAATGTGAGCTGCCCATGACAGAAAACAAAATTGACTTATTTACAGTACCTACCAAGAGGATCCCAGAACTGCTTTCTGGAGGTTGCTGGAAGAGAGAGGGCACAGCTGGCAGCAATGGAAGCCATCTCACCAACTGGAAGACAAAGGTTGGAAGCAACACACAAGTAGAGGCATTGCTTCCAGCTGTAAGGCAGGAGGACCTAACATCTAATTCTTCAGAGAAGATGTTTATGACAACATGCTTCGCTGCAGCCCCCTATGAAAGCACCAAGGGAATCAGCAATGTGCTGTGTTGGGTATTCAGTATCTCAGCAATCTGTACAGCAACCCTGAAATATAGATCAGAACTGTTAGCCCCTGTACTACAGAAATACCCATTCAAAATGAGGGCTAAATGACCATTGATTCTGGGATCACAATACAAATTAGGAGGGACAGCAGTATGAGGCACTATACTAATCATAGTCATGCTGCAGATATAGAAAGCAAAGATCAGGCATGGGCTGATAAAAGATCAGGCATCAGCTGATAAAGAAAGTGATGATGCAGACATGGATGTTCTGATGGTAAGAGAAAATGTTAAGAGTCACACTGCAATGTGAAACTTACTTCCTGCAGTGAATGTTGAAAGAAGACAAAAAGATGCTTCTGTAAAACCTTTATTTTACTGGGCCTACTAATACTGCTCTTTGCCACAACCTCAACAACATTTACTTGGGAATAAAGTAAATATCGCTTCCTGCTTCTTGTGAATTCCACTATACTATGGCTAAGCTGGATGCATAGTTAAAGTAGATTATACTGTAACAGAAACCAAGGAAGTACAGGCATACCTCATTTTATAATGCTTCACTTTACTGCGCTTCGCATATATTGCATTTATCAAACAGCGTCACATGCTACAGAGAAATCTTTTGTTAAAGAAAGAGTCAATCGATCGGCAAATTTCATTGTTGTCTTATTTTAATAAATTTTTTAATTAAGGTATGTCCATTTTTTTAGACAATGCTATTGCACACTTAATAGACTACAGTATAGTGTAAACATAACTTTTATATGCACTAGGAAACCAAAAAATTCATGTGACTCACTTTATTGCAATATTTGCTTTATTGCAGTGGTCTGGAACCAAACCCGCAATATCTCCGAGGTATGCCTGTAACTAAGTTGCCCAGAATTATGAATTATAGATATGTAAGTGAATTCCAGATTCTCCTAGTGCTTCATAGCTCAGACAAGATTTGAGCCTGAGATTTCCCAACTCACAACTAGTAGTATTGCCAGTACTGATATTGGTTCCACGTTCCTTCAAAGTCGTGCCTCAGTTTCTCTATTCTATTGGCTCTTTCTGGTTTGTCTCAGCAACAGCCAGCGCAATCATTTTGCTGCCTAAGGACTCAGCAGTGTTTTCACAGGCAAACAACTGCAGGGCTAAATAAGCAGATAATTGGACACGATGTTGCATAACCTATTCCTAACTTTATTACCATGATTACTACATTGATTATCTTTTCCACAGATATGTTCTTTTAGCAAACTCTCGGCCAACATAATCAAGTCAAAACAAAGAAATTTAGGGAAGCACCCAAAAATGGAACATCTTCCTGGGATTAATCTTGAAGGATAATGTTCCTATTTTTTTAATGCCATTTTTATTTCTTAGCGCTAATTTATTCTTTGAGCATCAAAGCTAGCATTTTACAAGACATATTTAAATTCAATTATTCAGCAGAACATAAGATCTGTGATGCTTGAAATCTTGGCCACTCACCAGCAGAAAGTAATCCAATAAAAAGGTGTCACCTTGCCTGCATTTTGGCTGCCTCTTGCTTTTAAGCAGACAGGCTGTACTTTCATCCTCCCCCTTTCTTGTTGAAGATGTACAGCCTTTCAGAACAATGAAGGAGTCATAGGAAATCAATTTTTCATAGATGCTCCAAAGATGGTTCATAGTATGCTTATGAGATAACAAGAGCAGTAACAACAACAAAGCAAAGAACCTAAAAGTAATCTAAAGGGAGAAATGCCATACACTCTCCTGTCCTATTCAAAACAACTTTTAAGAAAACAGGAGGAACATGATCACTTTTGTCATAGACTGAATTTGAACAAAATACCTTAGGCATCCTTTAAAACAGCCAGGCAAATCAGTTGGATTTAAAGAAACAGATCTACATTACAAATCTATGTTATTTCAATAACTCTGGTGTTCATCAAAAGGCACCACCGTGTTACAGTTCAGAAACAGTTCTGGATCTCTGTGATCGCATGTAAAAAAAGTGTTCAAGAACTGGAGCAGAATTTTTTCTTCCTTTGCTACAGCACATTTGAAGCTACCATAACACTACTTGGAGTGGATTTCTTTTCTGTGTGGTGCTTCTGGATAAAATGTTTTTCCATTTGCAGGAATTCCAGCCTCACTTGGCATCTCAGCTCCTGGGGGTCAGGTTCTTCAAGATGAAAGGTGGCACAGAAACTACTCAGTTTTTCATATGATCAGACAAATTCATACATATGAACTTAGGGTGTGGATGAGGGGCTATAGAAGCAATTCATTTTTATCTTGCGTGAACTGGAAGGTAGGTGAATTTTATTTATTGCTAGGCTTGAAGCAGCTCAGGGTTGGGCAGTGATTTTTGCTCCTCAGAATTTGAGGTCAGCAGACAATCATGGATCATTTTTAAACTGCTTCTAAAAACTGCTGAGTAGAAGCAGTGAAGTATTAAAGTGGCCACATTATTCCAAACACTGGTGGGTAAGGATTGTGGTAAATAAACATCTGAAACTTCTATACAACAAATTTCTTTCTGAAGGAAACTAAGACAATAAAACCTAAATGAAACTAGTTGCACATGCGGTGACGATCAAGTAGCCCATAGCTGTGCCACTCCTAAGAGATATGGGGAAAAAATGCTTATTCCTTCCCACTGCAGTTAAATGGACAAGAGCAAGACAATGTGGTTAGTTTGCCTTGGATCTTCATCAGAAGATTAAAAGAGTGGGGAAAATGGCTAGCGACTGAACTGATAGAACCGAGTCTTGGAGCAAAAAACAGGATGCAAATTATTTTTTCCTGCAACCGTTTTTTTGGAAAGAGGGTATTTTTCACTCACTGAATTAGGGGTATATCCTTCCCAAAGGGGCCTGCTGAGCTTTGTTCATGAGGCAAGGTTTGAACTTGAATATTTCACATGTAATTAATAAATTAATTGAACTGCTGTATTATATAACACCCTGATATTCTCAAACTCCCAATGAAATATATGAAGTCGCTGTACTGTGCATCCCATTATAATGCGGCTCTTTTACAACTGAAATCTTAGATTCAGGAAATGAATGGATGTTCATTTATGTACACACTAGATGGCTTTGGGAAGATCATAATTTCTCAGCCTCAGTTCTTTTATCAGAAGAATGGAACCAATGCATTTCTAAATGTAATGAAACTGCAAATAAGTCTTATTACTATCATCACTTTGTGATTAGGACATACAGGTTTAAATAACATGTTCTTGAACTGACTAGGATATTTCAAGTTAATCTCGGCATTTTTTAAAAATAATAACAGACTTGGGAAATGTAGCAATCAGATGATATCTCCAAAGGCTAAAATCTATGCACAGAATATTGCAAAAGCCATAGCAGGTTTTGTTTCTTTGTAATGTTCCATTTAGATAATTTTATTAGCTAGACAGCTTTAGCCAGAGAGCTGCACCACCAACAACACAGTAAAACAAAATCTGCTTCTACAGAATAAAGATTTCGAAAAATAAAATAAGTAAAACTTTTTAAAAAACTGCTAGTTTACATCTGATACTGCTGTCTGCACGTCATAACAATTACCATCTAAAAATGAAAAGTGTACTATAGATGTTAATTTAATATTATTTTCTAGCTTTAGACCTGAATAATTATGTTTTGTGATCTTTAGCCATATTTACTGACATTCAAAGGCAGATTCTATCTTGTTAGTTTGTTATAAACGGGACCTCGGGGATTCAATATAGTTTGGCTTTGGCAGCTGCAAAGGCTTTTTTTCCCCCTCCAGATGCTTCTCTTTGAGACTTGAAAATTATAAAAAGGAAGGAGAAGGAGAAGTTCTTTTCTCAAAATCTTTACAGATAAGGAACACAATCCAATAGGAACATTTTCCATTCACAGCTTGCACAATGAGCATCCTTGGTCGATTATGGCCATCAAACTTAAATTGGCCCGTTATCTTTTTAAAAAGTTCTTCTTCAAGCTTGCCATTTGTGCACATTTTTTAAAAGTTACAAGAGAAACAGATGCAGAAGAGACCTGTAATTATAAAACATGTTTTAAAAAATTAAAAACACACACTATCTTGTTTCCTTTTCGTTTAAAATATATTCTGTCTGGTCCAGACCTGTTTCTGCATACCTCAAAACATCAACACACTTCCGACTCCATACTTGAGAGGGTGTCATTTCAAAAGATAAACTCTGAATCTGCTATAAGCAAACAGTGCACATTTTTTATTTCCGGAGTAACAGCTTAAGAGAAATGTTTAAACAAGAATTTAAGAGAGTTGTGGGCAAGGGCATATACTATTCTTTATTTTTCTTAAAGTCCTCTTTGAGTTCTTTAACTATTTAAAAGTTGAGGAACAGCAGTTGTGGCGAGGAGGGAAAGGATAATAAAGACCCACAGCAAGGTATTTACATGCATTTTTATTTCTGGTTAATACAAAGGAAATATTGTAATGAAAAACAGTTCCAACTGTAAAGCCAACTGTCCCAATCATTTGTTTCCCTGAGAAACAGATTTGTGAAAGTCTTTAGAAGGACTTAATTTCATCACCATATTATAAAACTTCAGGGTTTTTTAACAACGCATTATTTCTCTCCAGTGTGATTTAACAATTCACAGATAGTCTTTCTTCCATTTTTATTGCATTTGGGTCAGAGATGGGCATCTATTTCAAGCTAAAGGGTCCAAATAAAGATAAGGATGCCAAAACTTTCTTCTGCATAGTAATCTTTTGAATTTGATATTTAGAAGTGTAAGGGCAATGAAATGTTTATTAACTTTTAAAAAGTTCTCTCCCTATTCACTTTTTTACTTTGGCCTACATATAATCAGACTATTATAGAAAATTTTATTAGCATTCTAAAATGGTATCTATACTTGATGTTTAAGATTACACATCTTTTCTTGTATTTGGGTGCTTTTATAAATGCATTCAGATTGTAAAAATTCATTTATACTCGAATATTGGGTTTAAGCCATGGCAGTAAAACTTGAACTCTCATTTTCACGCCTGCTGCAGTTAATCCAATTTGATATTTCAGTCTACAGTGCTCAATGATAGCTCTTCAATATATATCTGAAACATCGAGAAATCACAGTTCATAATTTCCAGATTTAATTCAATAAAAGAATTAACTTAAGTTGACGTACTTGCATGCATGTAGGGGAGAGTATACTTTTGTTATTGAGGATGCTTTTTCACATATACCAAAACACAAAGCAGCTGAGATATTTATATTACATACATGTAACATCTATGGTTTTTTTATTTCATTTTGAAACTATTTTCCCTCTTCTTTTGCTTTCACATTTACAAACATCTACCATCATCAGGAGCATTTTTAATTATTTTCATTTTATTCAATTTGTAGTTATTATTACAACTGAAATCAGAGACCTCCTGATGTAACTACAAGAGTAGGTAAATGTATCTAAAAATCTGAGCCACTGATAAACATTCCAAGAATTCTAAAGCAGTGAGAAAAACAGTTGAGGGGGAAGTCTGAAAAATCTGACAATTTTTGTGGAAAGAGAAATATATCCAACACTTATTTGCTCACATTTTACAAATGCCAATGAATAAATAAATGCTACCAAAGCCACTCCCAGCATTTTAAATCTAGGGGAGAACTGGAACAGATCACTAACTCGTAGAGTAGAAAAGGAAAGTTCATGAGCAAAGGGAGTGTTTCATTGTCTCCTGGAGAAAAAACATGCATTTGAAAATTATATTTTATAGATTAATTTCTATATGTACAGGAATGCTAGTGTTCTAACATTATAAATTACATAAAAGTCTTCTTATTACATAGCTCTAGGAGCTGTTTTGGATAGCAACATATATATGCATGCTTTTAAAAGATCAGAATATATTTCATGATCTACTTTTAAAAGGTTTTTCTGGGGAAGAAACAAAAAGGACTGCCTCAGAAAAGTAGGTGGTCTCCATTTTTTTCCCATACACCTTCACACCACTAGTCATAGAATATGTTTTCATAAAGGGAACTTTTAGTGCATTTTCACAGAACACACTGTAGACCCAAATTCATTAACATCCCTAACTCAATTTCTAAAAAGATTTGTAAGCACAGTGTTTCATTTCTTGCCTTGCCCTAATTCAGGATCCATCTTCCTAAACTTCTGGGTCCCATTTGGAACATCTTAACAGAATTCCATCTTCCTTTAGTGAAATCCATCCCTTACATCAACCAGAAGGCATTAACCTTCAAAGATGCTATCAATTCATATTAAGCAATAATGAATATATACATTATTACATGTTATAAATATTATATGGATGCAAAATCTTATCACCATGTCTTGTTTCACTTAATCCATCTAAACAACCTTGTCTACACAGTGAAGGGGCAAAAAGACACAGAGTATGAATATCCTGAATGTGGATTTATCTTTGATTTCTAAATGCAGATTACTTTCATCCTCAATGCTAGCACATACTCAAGGATGCCATTAATTTACATCTATTCAAAGTGAATGTAAGGTGACGAATTCTGGCACTTTAAGCTAAGCATGTTAGGTATTTACAAAAGTCCAGCCATGCATATCAACGCTTCGCTACAGTAAAAGATCCTGTAATTTCTTCCCTTGTCCTGTGCCTTCCACTGGTTGAAAAAGGCTGGAAGTAGCCAGGCTTCCCAGAGTGTGGCTGAAAGAAGCTGTTTTGTTCTATTAAATGCCTCAAAGGAAATTCAGAGGCCAACCCTTGCTGGAAGATGCTAAAGCTGAAACCGAAAATCCCAAACACTGTAGAAAGTATCAAGCAAAGCAAAGAATGCTTTTAAAAGACTTCAGCCCTCATGTGGCTGGAAAGGGAAAGAAAAGAGAAGAGTGTTGTTTGGTCAGGGAGGGGAGAGAGACGTCTCAACAAGGAAATCAGAGAAACAGAAATAGTGGCAGTGGGAAATCTTGCTTCTTAGCAAAGAAGGGAGCATGGTGGCTTGAAGACAGAGGTGAGCAAACCAGCTGGACTGCTTGCAGCATTAATCAGTAACAAAGAGGCCAGGTCCGCTGGCAGGCTTTAGCCCTTGAACCTGGACTCTGCTCCACGCATTTCAACTTAGAATGGTTCCCTTCTTGTTGAAAGACAGGCTGGCATCAAGCCAAGCCTAGCTACCTCCACCCCACTGGAAGGGTGGGGGGTGGAATAAGAAACTTTCGTAGCTCCCTTCAATTTCAAGATGCCATTTGTTTTTAACAAGCTAATAACAGGGCCTCTTCACCCAACAGTAGGCAGCCAGGTGAAAATTAATTGAGGAAGGGAGGGGAGAGAATAAAACACTTGAAATACAGAATGAAACAATTCAAGGGCTGTTTTCATTCCCTTTATGTCCTGTAGCCTGGACTTTGTCTGCATGGAGCAAGCAGCAGCTCTGGCGTCTAAGGTTTCAGACCCCACCTCCTCCAGCCAAGAGTTCAAGCAGACACGTTTATAGCATCGGGCTCCAGAATGACACTGAAAATAATAATAAACGTCTTTATAAAGGAGGGCAAGGCATATTTAAGCCCTGCTTGTATTTGCTTGCTTCTTTGCTTCCTCTATCCCTTTTATGTGGTCACTTAGGAAAAGAAATAAACAATGGCTGCAAATCCAGATGAGTTATTTATTACTTCATAAACAATCTTTATATTGGCCAAACATTCTGGCATGTTCTACACTCACCACCAATGTAAAATAAATTTCAATCTCTCTCTCTCTGAGTTATTCAGAAGAATAAGAATGTTATAAATACGGTAGAAAAAAATAGAAAAAAATTATTTTAAAGGCACCTCTCTCTCAAAGCATAAGGCTCTGTTTATACATTCATCTTTGCAAGTCTTTGTATTTTGGAATGAGTCTAATCCTTCTTCCTGTCATGGATGATAACTACAGGCAGTCTATGTTTGTGCACCTGATTCACCCTATTCTTCAAAAGGGAAGAGATGTGGCATTCACTCAACCAGGTATCTAGATGAAGGAGTAGTGAAGGGCCAGGCTAACATTAAGCATTCCCTTCATTAAAACCTGATTAGAATAGGATTTAGGGCTTAGAAACATATTCACAGGCTAAATCCTATTCCAGAGTCATATGTAGAGACTAGATTACATTAAAATTAGATTAGATTAGATAGCAGAGACCAACTCAGTTTTAAACCACAAAGCTCCAGAACCCTTCCCAAATTATTTTTAATGTGTCCATATAAAACTTCACAAGATATTGTAGGCTCTATGGTGGAAAACCTATATTGCTGCTTCTTCCCTTTTGTGTGTGGGATATACAGTATAGCGCTATATATGAAGACATATAGATATACACATATGCAAACACGCATACATTTGCACATGCACAGACATACGTAGACTCACACAAATATGCCTTTAAAGCTTTTTAAATATCCCAAATGTATTATCTCAGTCAAGGCTGCATTAACTCAACCTCACTGAATCACAGCACTAGCTCTTTTCCATGTAAGTACTCAGTCACACCCACACAGGTACACCCAAGGATACAATGGCAAAAAAATCAGGAGTCTGGTAGCACCTTTTCTGACTAAAATTTGTTATGTGGAGTCCTTGGGGTTCTCTGAGCTTGGTTGTTTTCTTGCAAGCGTTTCGTTGCCCGGCTAGGTAACATCTTCAGTGCTAGAATGGAATGGGGTTTGCTCTCTGTTTAATTTGTTAATCGAAAAAGATGCAGCCAGAAGACTCCTGATTTCTTTGCCACCATAGACTAACACATCTTTCCTCCTCTAAGGACAGGATCAGGACTAACCACAGCTCCTGGCTATCCTCATGCACCGGTGGAAAACATGTCTGCCACTGCACAGTACTACAAAGTGAGAGTAAAGCAATTCCCAGAATGACTGTGTGATGACTTCTAACATTTAAAAAACAGATACAGAATTATTAACAATCAACCTTATTATGATGATCAGCTTTACCAACAGACCTTCCCAAGCTATCAACAAATTTTTCAAATGAGAACTGAAAAGGAATGGTCTGAGAGAAGAGTGTGTATAATGGGTGGAGAGGCGGGAGGGAGCTGTCAAAGTGGAAAGAAAGAAGGCAAAGCATCTATTCAACAACGAGGCATGCTGACCAAGGTCAGCTGGGGAGATGTGGCCCCTCGTAGCAGCTGCGCAATTATGCCTGAATTATGCAGGGCAGTGAAATTCCAAAGATTGGAGACCGGTCCACCCAGACAAGGAGACACAGGCGTATGGGACAGCAAAAGGGAGATGCTGAATGATTTTAATTGCTTTGCCAATTTCTAAAGGCTAGATTAAGATGTGCCATACAGTTTTGCTAGCGTAAAGGCAGATAAAAGACCCTAATAAGAGAGGGGATTAAATTGCTATGCACTAGCCATGATCAAAAGGTTAAAAAAAATCACAAATAAAATCACAGCACAATCAACAGAGACAGGACAGCCCCAGCCTTTTCCCCCCCTAGATATAGGCAGGCATGCAAGCACAGCTTAATTAGCTTAATTTAACCAATGTCCACGTAAAACAAAGATACTGCATGTTGTGTATGTATGTTTTTAAAGAGATTTATATTCTCTGCAGATGATGCTTCTAATATGGGTAAGGCTTTCTTTATTCTATCTGGCTTTCTTGAATAAGCAAACATCCCCTTTCTTGCTCATGCAAATCTAATCAGAAATGCATTTAAAAATACTAACAAATACCTACAGGCTATAGTGTCAGGGTATACTTCAGTTTATCTCTTTTTTTTAACACATATGCATGCCTGTGTACACACACGCATGTGTGCACACACACACACACACACAGATGGCTAGAACATGAATGAGACACTCAGGAGGGAAGAAGGACAAAAGGAAGCAGCTGCTTTAAACACAGCACTGATTCACCCCACTTGTTGAGGAAAAGCTTTCCATCACGGTCTCCCACGCTTAGACTTCTAAAGAGTGGCAAATCCACTTTGCTGCTGCTGCTGTTCTTGCAGTTCCAGGCATTTATTCCAGTTAAGGGGTTAACGATTCGTTTCCACTACTTCTCTCGAGAAAACCTACAATAAAAACATTGGCACACGAAAGCACTCCGACTGCCAGAATGCCACAGCGCAAGTGAAAAGTCCGTTTTGTTTTCATTACATTGCTGGGATTTCCGGCTCAGCTCCTTAGCTTAGATACTAAATCCCAAGATATCCCAATCTTAAAAAAAAAAAAAAAAAGATAGCCACATGGATTTTCCTTTTGAGATTCCTGCAATTCACCAAGTGTCTTTTTCGTCAGCAGCAATGGATTTTAGGATCCTCTTTTCAAGAGAAGGAAAAAGGTATCTGAAGATAATACACGCATAGACACACACACACACACACACATACTAAAACACACAAGATAACATTCTCTGAACCTGCAGTGAGCTCAGTCTCCTGCTTTTGGGAGTGTGGCTTGGTTAAGAAATGTTACCTCTACTTACAGTTTAGGGAATAGCCAACTCTCCCTTCCTCTCTTTGGGTTGCATGCATGCTTTCATCCCCCACCCCTCACCACTGACACCTTCAGAATTCAAGTCTAAAATCAATGCCCTTCTCAGTTATATGATGCAACACTGAAACCTGAGGAGGGGGTTGTGCAAATATAAATATGCACATGAACGTGATAGAAAATATTCTGTAAACTATTGTATAACTGCTTATTTGGTCAATGAGAGGTAATGCAGTACAAGTTTAAATGTACTCCAAGAAAGAGAAACTATCATTGGAAAGACTTCCTAGACTTCCTCCAAGGCATCTGCCATGGAGTAAAAAACTGCAAAATGATGAGCAATCAAAGCGGCCCAAAGAGGTGGTGCTTGGAACATACTTGTGCAAAAGGGGCAGGGCTTCAACTGTGAGATAGTGCACACCATCTTGCAGATTTTGAGCCCACCATGAAAGCTCTGCTCCTTCCCGGTAGAGAACTCCCTTCCCACAGGGCCAGTCTGAGTCTCTTTGTATTTATATATGTAAAAGCAAGTCAGAGTGATTTTAATCTATCATCCAGTGGTCAAATCATTTGCTTTTCTATCAGAAATGAGAAGAGGGTGGGACGCACTGCCTTTTTCAACATGTATGCCTCCTGCAATCTACCCTCAGTGAACAGGAAAATACAGTTTCTCTGCTTACCTCATAACACATGCCAGGACTTGGTGTTTTCCTTTTATTATATTTAATGTCATGCTTAATCGTTATTGACCTGTCCATGATTTTTTCAAGATTTTTTTAATAGCAGAAAGAAAAGAGCTAACAAATTAGACGATGATCATCTTCTACCAATGTTTACTACCATCTATACATTCTAAAATATTCAATATGTTAATATGCATAATTATTGCCCTATATAATGGTGGGAATGTGATTGTGTGTCACCTTCTTTGCACAAATACACAGGCTTTGCTGCTGAATTTGGACCAATCAACTGGAATATTCCATGACTGGCATTCAGTTTATAGAACACTCCTTCCATTGGAAAACAAATTTAATAAATTCTCTGTCTTCAAAATAGCCTCTTTCCCAGTCCTGTTCTAAGGAGAAACAACAAAATTGTTCCGTTCTCTGTCACAGACAATTTATTTCTTCTCATGTATATGTATGTGTATGTATGTGCATATATGTGTGCCTGTGTATGTATGTAGTACACTCTCAAGAGTCATCCGCAGGGAAGTCATAAAAGTCAAGATGGTGGCCACAACTGCATGATCAAAAGCCAATTCCCTTTTTACATATCACTCCCGTAAAAAAGTGGTAGGTCTTTCATTGTGAAATCATAGCCACTATCTTGACTTTCTGACCCCTCTTCCCCACTGACACCCCTGGGCACACTTCAAAAATGCTTTGGAAGAAGTGCCTTAGATTTTGTGCAAAAAGAGGTTCTAATTCAGTTCATCAAAAGTGTTTTTTTTTTTTTGAGGCTCACATGAAAGTTTGCTTTAACAAGTCAACTCCTTTAAAGCAACGACATCTTTTTTTTCAGGCTCATGCAGAAAACTGAAAAAAGATGTGGATGTTTTAATTAGTAGCCCAATTAGTATGCTCAGGCAATCTCTGAAATACTTCTTCCAAAGCATTTTCAAAGCATACACAGCTCTAATATATATACACGCAGAGAGATGTTTTCAACAAGGATATTTAATCACACAAACCACTCATGTGCACAGGAAGACAACTTGACAGCACAGATAAAAACCTCCCTCTGAACTGTGCTGATTATATGTATGTGATCCTCTAGTTCCACAGAGTAAACTATTTACAGGTAGTCTAAGCTGAAAGAATGCTCCGTATGCCACACATATATATTACAGGGTCAACAATTATGGGAAGAAACATAGCTTAATAGTACAGCACATATCCTGCATATAGAAGATGTCCATGCATTTTTACTTAAAGCAGGGTTCCTCAGTGTTCCCACTGACAGTAATTGCTAAAAACTGCTAACACAGTTTCCTGCCATGCAATGTGCTACAATTCACATATCATTGTTAAAAACTTTCGATCCCTACAATCTCCCCCAAAGTCAGCTCAGCCCACAAGTTGATACGATCCCATACAATTTGCAGCCCTCAGCTCCCCAAACCCTGAATTAAATTATTTGGGTAAAAACACAGTACTTCTAACAGCAGGACATTACCAAAACATCCAATAGGATCAAAATAGCATTATGTCATTATTATCATGTGATAAATTACTAAATATAATAATTATTAATAGTAAAGGTACTAATGATTTGCCAGTGTAACCATATTTCAATAGCATACCTACTTCTCAAGCAGTCCAACTGGGAAAAGATTGTCTGTAGCTTGTTTGGAATTTACTGTGTGGTCTGGAAGATACTACTGGGAGCAACTAATCAAAGAGTGTCCCAAAAGTTTGTTTATATGTAGTTGATTGCTCCTGCAAGTAATCTGCAAACAAAGAATTTCCCAGCTGTACCATCAGAGAAAGGTCCAGATGGTATGAAAGGATACATATTGTTCCTAGATCGGGGAGCTCTGCTCATGGTCATTCATGCCTTAGTAACCTCCCAATTGGACTACTGTAATGCGCTCTACATGAGGCTGCCCTTGAAGAGTATCCAGAAACTTCAGCTGGTACAAAATGCAGTGGCGCGGGCAGTTATGTGTGCCTCTAGAACAGCGCACATTACACCTCTGCTCCATGAGCTGTATTGATTGCCAGTCTGCTTCTGGGTGCAATTCAAGGTGCTGGTTTTGACCTTTAAAGCCCTTCATGGCATGGGGCTGGGTTATTTGAGGGGCCCCCTCTCCTCACTTATATCTGCCTGTCCCGTCAGATCCGGCAGAAGAGGGGTGCTATGGGTCCCATCTGCTAGGGAGCTACATTTGGCAGGACCCAGGAGGCAGACCTCCTCTGCCATGGCACCTGCCTTATGGAACATCTTCCCCCGCAAAGTGAGGTTGGCTCCATCTCTGTTGACTTTCCAGAAGTCCTTCAAAACCTAGTTATGCCATCAGGCCTGGGGACCCCAGGGAACTGGTGAGATACTGAGATAGCGCCATTGTTGTTGACATCTGCTGTCTTCTCTTAGCTTTTAATTGCAATTTTTAAAATTTTTCTGAATAATTGTTTTTTATATGTTAACTGTTTTATAGTTTTATTGTAGACTACCTAGAGTCACTTTTTCATGACATGAGTGGCCATATAAATTTGATGAATGAATGAATTAATGAATGAATGAATGAATGAAATAAGCCATTCTTATGGCTTATCATGTCATCTGAATGAACCCACTCAGTTCTTTAGAATAAAGCTTCCTAAGAATTATATAAGATACAGTTAGATACTGTTAGCAGAAGAGATAAGTTTCAATCATTGTAAAGGAGAAAGAAGATCCATTTTGCTAGTTCCTATTCTATAATCCACTTCGTATAATGCTTAAGTCAACCTGCCATTTGAATTCCTTGTTTCAAACCTCAATTTTGTCCAATATTTTTTGTTGAGAGATGAATGACATAAGGCACAACCTGGGTCTTTTCCTATTACAGCAGACAGCTATTGGTTGTGAATACAAAAGCAGCCCTCTATAGCTAAGTATTATAAAGTATGAATGGCGTGTGATATTCCTATCAAAGTAAGTGCAAATAAGAGGTTATATGCATGAACAAATGTGTTTCTCTAACCTTAATCTGTCTGCACCTGATTCTGAGTTTAGTATGATTCATTTGCTTAGCTGATTCATGGACATTTCAATCTTCAGGGCATCCATCTCCAAGCTTCAGGAGACCTACACTGCATGCAGCAATTTGAAGATTTACACAACTTATTATTTATTCAGCTGCATTCCCAACACTGATTTATCAAAATATCAGATTGAAATGGTATCTCAAGTCATTTGACATTCACTGTAAGACTACCCAACCAATTATGCACACATTTTCAACATGCATTGGATGTCTTACATTAAAAAAAACACAAATGAACATATATGAGCATTGCAGTAGACTCTGTTAGTATTGCGAGCTGTGATGTCCAAAGTGAGACATAAAGGGGAAATTCAGAAAGAAGACAAACCAGTGAGTGATGCATCACCAAAGCTTGCCATGCTTTGTATCACCTCTTTCCTCAATAGCTATTTATTCATATCAATCAGTGGTTCCCAATCTTTTCTCCAAATGATTCATGAAGAATATTCAGCTCTGTTATGGAAAAGATCTTCACCCCTAATTTAGAAGGAGCACCTCCTCTGCTGACAATACATCTCCCAAAGTACATTGGTAAAAGGAACTGCGAAGATGTAGGCTAAAGTAAGAACAAGAACTGCAGTTGCCTTTTGCTATAGCAAAACAAAAGGTTAGATCTGAGTCTTTCTTGATACTATGAAGATTAAATAACCATGAAGTCTCATTACAGAGAAAGTAAATGCCAAGATTTAATCTAATTCAAAATATGACCAAATTAAAACATATGGCAGCAAATGCTACCTTGCTTTTATGTAACCAAGTTTGTCACTGCCAATCAGCCAGCAGCAAGGCAATCCATCAACAAGGCTTCAACAGCCCTTAGATGTATCTGGGCCAGATCTCCATTAATAAGCCACACCATTGCCTACAAGAAGAAGGAGTCAAAGGATTATGCATGGAAATCTTCCTAATCTATGAACTATGATGGATGTGGGGTGCAAATAAAGGCCAACTGTTTACATTTTCAAAGACTAGAATCTGAACTTCAATTACATTAAGATGCAACTTCCCAAATGAAAGAGTGAATCATGGTAAAATAATTAGATTAATTTCTATGACTTGAAACAATAAGGTTGGACAGTATGAATACAGGTCCACTTCTTCAATACTAGAATGCATTATCTGACATATTGCAACCAATTATTTCTCATAGACACACTATGCTCACATATATTACAAAACAATCTCACTTCATCAAATCTGCTAAAATTTTCCTCCAAATACTCTGTTTAGACATGTTAGTACTACTTCTTAAAGTCATAATACAGTGAGAAAGATGTAAAATGGCTACAGAGACCACTGATTTCTACCCAAGGGGGCAGGGGAGGGATCCTTCATGCATCAAAAATTCTGGTCTGGTAGAAATGACAAAATTATAGCTTCAAATCCTGTCCCTTTATCTCTTTGGTGTCCATGTGTTTAAGTAACAAGATGGCCTTTTTTAAAAAAAAAGTAATTTTCACAAAACACATTTTGATTACACAAATATCCAACAATTTTAACCATAAGGAATTTATAGATGTGAATAGATTTTTTTAAAAACTTCATTAAATTGGTTATGACTGTTCACTCCAATAGACTCTGGGCGGCTTACAAAATCTAGTACATAGTTAAAACAATTAAAAACACAGACAAAACAAGACTAAAAACAGCCACAATAAAAGATGACATGGCAGGGGGCCCCCAAACAACATTAACCCTGGGAACAAATCCAACTTTTATGACAAACAGAAAGGAATGGGATAGTGCTGGACAATCATTAGGAGAATATCTCTCCATTGCTGATGGAAATCAGTGGAATCAATGTGGACATCAGAGTTCATTCAGATGTACCAAACCAGAGAACCTATTTCCCCAGAAGTATACATTTTGATTCTTCTCAAATTCAGAATGCCAATGTATCTTCTTGCCCCTGACGCACAGCTGATTTACAATCTAAAGCTTCGATGAACGTCTAGTTTAGAGTTCTCCACATCCATACATACCTTTAACCAGGTGAATGATTATTCCTAACCTTTACTTAACACACATATGTGCAGAATTTTAAAACGTGGAAAAGTGCTCAAGAAAGAAAGGAGAAAGTAGCCTTATGACTCTACAAGAGGCCAGGAATATGCTACCATATTCAACAGCAAACAAAAAGACAGGCATTTGAACAGCCATAAGTATTGTCTCATAGCAAGCTTACCGCTGCAATTATATACATCTGGATGCACTGCAAGCCTGAATAACACTATCATTAGGACAGTTAAGTGTTTCTGTTACAATCATCTGCATTGTATATAATCTCTGTATATTCTTGAGTAAGATCACTTAAACTGAGTTAATTTCTATAGAATTAGACGACACTGGTATTATGAGGCAGAATATAAAAACAATATATTAATACACTATTCCCACTGCCTCATTTTAGCACATAGGCCAACTTAATTGTTTATAATGAAATAGCTAGTTATGGCTGATGCCAATAGTGAGGGGAATAGTAATTAAAAGTAGCATATGTGTTTCAAAGCCATTTAATCTATAAAGCAGATATATAGGTTAAACCCAGCACTCTGATACTATGCCTTTTTTCACATATAGTAAATGGATGAGGAGAAATTTATTTAGTTTCCATTTAAAAAATAATCTAATTTTGATTTTCAAAGCATTATGTGAACCAAAACTTACTTATCTGAAACCTGCAGTTCTCTGAATTTTGCAATGCAAAATTTGCCAGTTACGAACAAGGTATGGAGAATATGCAAAAGCATGGTTTCTGGAATTCTTTCGAATACCCACATGTCTGTGTCTCCGTGTGCCCTGGGAAGCATGGGGTACACTACATACACTTGTGAGTCCCAGGACACTTGTGAGTCCCAGAACCAGGAGGGAGGACAGCTTAGAATGGAGCAATTGCAAACATCTCAGGCCACTGCCCAACTGCCTTTCCTATAAAAATATACTGAAGGATTTTTTTTTCCTCCTGATCTGGCCCATTTTTTTAACTTTCATTTTTATTTTTAACTTTTAACTTTTTTAACTCAATCTTTCTTTTATCAGCTTCTTCCACTGTACCAAGTCTGGCCCAGGTCTGTTCAGTTTTCTAAGAGTTATCTAGTTGACAGATAGATGGATAGAGTCCCAACCACCTTTACATAATTCCTTTCCAACATTCCACCGGATAGGAAAGAATAAAAATGCATGTTATGGGAAAGTCTATACAAAAATGTGTATGTTCAGGAAAAAAGTGCACAAAAATATATGTTAAGACAAACAGGAAAGCTATGCACATTAGACAAAACTGCAAACTAAAATTCATACATCTGGAGAAGCATGCACCAAAGTCTACAACAAATTAGTGCTGGCTTTAAAAAAAAAAAGCATTAATTAATTAATTGAATTTTATATACCATATATACTCACGGATGAGCAAATTTTAGGTGCCAAAATATACCCAAAAAATTGGGTTCGGCTTATGCACGGATGGGCTTACCTGTGAGGATATATGGCAGTACTATTTTAAAGTAGCTACTTTAAAATATAGCCATAGATCCCGTATGTACCAGCATATAAACCCATCTGCGGCTAAGCAGACCCTCACATTTTTAAACCAAAATACCATGAAAAATGTGGGTTGGCTTATCCGCGGGTGGTGCATTTGCCATGGTATTTTAGTTAAAAATTTGAGGGTTGGCTTATCCACATATTCAGTATTCATAAAAATAAGAAACTGTAACCTGTATCCCACAAAACAACAAGAGTCGCTTCTCTTGTCTAACATGCTTTCATTTAAATGGATAAACTGAGAAAATACCAACTACAATGAAGCCCCTCAGTGTCCAAAGCCATAGAGTTAAAGATGCTCTGTAAACACGTGTGGTCTGGAATTCAGTGAGAAGTGACTGTTCATTCCACCTCTCAATCATTTCCCTGATTTCAAGGACTTTACACAGAAGATATGCTGGTGAACTATGAACTCTGCCTATGGTAAGTTCTCGCAAAATGGAGTTGGGGGGTAACCAGTGGGATGCGGCATGCTAGTCTTCCTTTTTTCACCATAGGCTGAAGTATCATTAGTGCAAGTTACATACATAGTACAATACAACAGAAGATTATATCACTGACACCTGCTTGTGGCTAGTCTACTTTAGTACTATGAACATCAATCTGCCAGGAGCATATAAGACAGAAGCAACTAATTAGCCAATTTCACTTCTCCCACACACAATGAGCGAAGAGCCTTCAATTAAAAGAGCACAGATGATCATTTCAAACTGCGGCTGTTAACCTGGAATTGTCTCTGTAGCATTCAGATGCCAGACCAAGGAGATATTTTTGTGATATGGGACATCATTTTAGTTTGATTATACTTCTGATTTTTGTCCTTTTATTTCAAAGAAAGCACAAGAGGCCCCAATACAGCCCCCTTCTTTAAAGCCTTCCATGTGGAACAAATTTGGGGAAGGAAGCGGTTTTAGGGAAGGGAATTCTAAATTATCCGCTTCCATGTGCTGTGATTATAATCCAGATCAGAGCCCCACATACTTACTTTCAAATAAATAAAAATAAGAGGATGGCAGCATACTTCATAATTATGGTAATGTGCAGTTTGGCTCTTGGCCATAAAAGCTTTCTGAATGATCTTAGGCTAGTTACCGCGTCTTAGTCTAACTTACCACAGGATAGTTGTGAGAATAAAAATTGAGGGCTAAGTCACAGTACGCATACCCCTTGTGTAGTTGAAAAGTGCTATTAAAGACCTTGGCCATATTTTCCAAAGGTGGGATATACGCAATTCCTTCAGTCTGTCCTCCTTACATTTCCAGTCCCTGTTAATGTTCACTGCACTGTTCCACTTTCTCTGAACCTTTCTTAAAAGGTGGTACCCTGAACTGGACATAATACTGGAGATGGGGTCTGATTAATGCAGCCTTGACTACTGTGGATTATTTCTCAGCTATCAAGGATTACAGCTGCTAAGATTAAAACATTTGTTTTATGTGGTAAACAACTCCTAGGATAGTGAAACATTCTAGGTCAACCTTCTCCAACCTGATGCTCTCCTGGTTGGAAATTATGGCAGATGAAATCCAACGTATCTGGAGAGTACCCAGTTGAAAAAGTTTGTTCTAGGCTCTGAGCTGGTATTGTCCACCCTGACTGGTCACTGAGTCTTTCTAGATAGGAAGGGCTCTGAAATACTTTGTGTTTAGGATGAGACTATCCTAAAGTTCTGACTTATTTTGGTGTGTTCATTAATTGGTAGTTTTGTCCACTGGCTTTAATTTCCTAGGACAATTCTTGATTCTCTTCTACAGCTCAGCCTGATACTACCAACCAACCCACCCCATGTTCCATACTCCCTTTAGCCTGAGTAGTTCCCAGCTCACAGCCCTAGTTCAGTGCTTTTTCAGCCACCTGCTCTAAGCCTGCCTACCACTGCAGAAACTCAAGTCAGTTCTTTCCATCGCATCTAGCAACATGCCTTTCCCTGCCCTCTACTGAAGATGACAAGATGGCTTGTCTAACTCCCAAATGTTAACATGGGGTCCCCAAATCCATAATGGTACACAATGTAAATGACTGTCTCTGGGTAGACAGCAATAATAATTGGTGGTCATATGTGAGGAAAGGTTAATCCATGCCACTGAGTTAACAATCACTCATGCAATGCACATGTATTGTACTTAATTTGGAGGAAAAATAACAATTCTAAATATCAAACAGCTTCTTTTCACAGCAACCTGTGACAATGTTTATCTCTAGCTTCCAGTACATGCATGTGATTTTGTTTGTCTCTCTAGCAGTTTAATTGTTTAAATGGCTAAAATAAACGCTCACAGAGCAGGGGCTGCAGTGTAATCCTCTTTTTTGATACTTACCTCTCCACCACTATCCTTGTTTCTTCTCTAATGTATGTATGTGTGTGTGTTCTGTTTCTCCTCTCCCCCCTAAAAGAGTCTCACATCCTCAACAGATATTGGAGCTATCACCTAGGAATTCCTATACTGGCTAATTATTCTGGGAATTATAGTCCAAGACATAGTGAGGGTACTTTGTTGTGGAAAGCTGTTCTAGTTCATGAAGCAGAGACTACTACTTTGGTGAACTGAATAAAAAGTGACTTTCTGTTGTATCTTCTACAGTCTTTGCAGCAATTAGCACAGCTGTCTAATGAATTTCCACTACTGGTTTCATCAGCATTCGTAACTCTGAATGTTGCTCTCTCATTCTATTGCTGTGAGCTGCGAGCTAACATTGGTACACTGCACCAAACACAGATGTGATGCAATCCTTCCCCACAGGTTTCACTTTCTAAGCACCTAAGCCCATAATCAGAACAGTCAAATGGCCCTGAATTTGCTAGGCTGTGCCATTTCCACTTGCAAGTAAGGAATTGGGAGGGGGAGGTCAAAAATATTTTTGAAGATCCCCCTACATTAAAAACACCTTGTACTAAAATGCCAGTAAAAAAGCTAGGCTAGAATCCTTTTTCTTATCAAACTGAATTTGATTTTACAAGCAGTTATTTCACATGGAAGAGCATCCAAGCATGTAAAATGTTCGTAAAATGTAATTCCAAAAATCTATGCTATGTGACAATCTGAATTGTATTTCAGAATATTACAGAGAAAAAGCATAACAATTGGGGAGCAAAACTAACAAGAACCCAAGTCCACATTCTTATTATAAGGACCAGATTTGAAATCTGGACTACAATTTAAAACAAAATCCTAAAAACTTCATAAATGCAGAGTTTTGACCACTAGATATGCATATATTTAATAATGTTTTTGTCAAAACTTTTGCCTCAAAAAAATCTTGCAAAAATGTCAAGTTCTCTTGTTTAGTGTTTGAGTCAGCCAGGCCTCTGGTCTCTTTCAGGACTCTATGTCATTTCCCTCACAATAAACAGCATGTCACATGTTCTCAGTGCTATCTTATTTTAAGTTTTTAAAATTATTTTGCACCACTTTTTTAGGTTCTTTGGCTCTCTGTCCAAAAAAAAAAACCCTTACTAGCCACATTAGTATATAATAGAAATAAAATATAAGTATTGGGGGAAAGAATTGCAGCAAAAAAAAATCTTTGATTTTGAAAAGTCACTGAATTTTTAGCATGAACAGCATGATCTTTTTACATTAAAGACATTGCTTTACCATATGTGTTAAGAAATCTATCCTTTTGGAATTAAAATAAGGCCCAGAAAATTTTTTTAAAATTTAAAAATCAAAACAATTTACAAAAGAGATGGGAAGGAAGGAAGGAGGGAGGGAGGGAGGGAGAAAAATAGCTGAGGATATGACCAGAGATTAAGAAATTGTGTATGGTGCACAGATAGTACATGGAGGAAAATAAATTTTATTGCAAACTGCTTTCAGATTTTTTTAAAATGGGAAGCTGCATAATAAACAAATAAATAATAAACAAAATCAGCTTCCACAATATGCATTCATGAACACTCTTTTTTAAATAATTTAAAAACAAAATCAGACCATTCTGTACAGAGAAGTGGATACATCTATCACCAACTATTGGCAACAGCAGCTAGAAACTTCCATATGCAAAGACATTATGTCCTCCAAGTACTAAATCTGAGGAACAACAGTAACAAAGGGCTAAAGCAGTGTTGTCCAAACTTGGCCACTTTAAGATGAGTGGACTTCAACTCCCAGAATTCCCCAGCCAGAATTCCCCATGCTGGCTGTGGAATTCTGGGAGTTGAAGTCCACTCATCTTAAAGTGGCCAAGTTTGGACAACACTGGGCTAAAGCCTTCATGCCGGCTTATAGACTTCCCAACACCATCTGACTTGATATTTGTGGAAAGGACCTTCAGCCTGATCCAGCAGCTTCCTATGTCTTATGACTGAAAGGAAGGTGGGGGAAGACTAAATGGAAGAGCATCCCAAAAATCTTCAGTTCAGTGACTTCCATCCTCCATTAAGGCTAGGAAATGCTTCTGACTGAAATCTTGGATAACTGTTTCAAAACAACGTACACATTATGTGGACTTTTATTTCACAGCATCCTAACTCCTTAAGGAAGGAATCCATCTGGATAGAGTACAGAAATGTGTACCATCATGAGACCTACCTGGAATCTGTATGAATTTCTATTTGTAGATGATTTTGCTTAAAATGAAATCATTCAGTTCACAATTATTTCATCAGCTCATTATCACAAGCAGTGCTTTTCTTGAACATTCTTATTTCTGAAAAGCACATTTCATAAATTAAACAAATCAGCAACTATAGATAATATATGGAATAAAATGGGAAACTTTCTTAAAATCAGTCTACTTTCTTGATTCTATCCAAAACACCTACAAAAGAAATGTGACCATTGGGCTATCACTATAGTATAGGTATATGCACCATTATGTACAATTATTTGCTAGCATAGCAAAACATAGGATTTATGTTCTATTATTTTCATGTGGTTCCATCCATAATTTTCACTGAGTTTCTGTTCACCTATCTGGCTGCATATACTGAAACACTGCAAAATGTTGTAAACACAAGCATTAGTGAGGACAGCCAGAGTAGTTTTGATGAGAGAGAATCCCATAGCACACAATTATTGCTCCACCGTCATGATAAAGACTTGTCTGCTGGGTTCTTGTAATTTTAGAAATTCCAAACACCATGGTCAGAAAATAAGCTGGCCAACCAAATGTGCACAATATTGTGGTCCAGGCTTCAAGATTTCCAAGTCTTGATCTCCAGATTATGCGAGCTTTATGAGTTCAACATCAAATCATCCCTTTTTTTCTTCTTGCCATACAAATACTCTACGCTAATGTCACCCCTGAAGAACCCTATGTATCTTAAACGTTTCTTCATAATTGTGTACATATTTGATTTATCAAGTTACATTGCTTAACTGTGAATTCTGATTTTTTTTGTACACCAGCACAGCTTCATTTTTATTACTTTGTATATATTTTGAAGCAAATGGAATAAGAAAGTTTTCCATGACACAAAAAATGAAAGAATTAAAAGTGGGAAAGACTATTCCCTAATAAAAAAAAGTCAAATACTAATTAGTCCTAGGAAGAAAAACAGTGAATTTCAGATCATTCATTAGGATTACAAAACACATACAGTCTAGGAATTATTACTCTTGTCAAAAAAATAACCAATTATGATATCACCATACCGAGGGGGGTTTGAAACTTGCTACATTTGGAAAGAAAAAGGAAATGTAGTCATAAGGAAACTACAAGTTCATACCAAGTGCTCCTACGGGAACCCAGTCACATAGGGTTCTGCCAGGATGCAGTTGTGAGAGAAGCAGGTTAAAATAAGCATGAACATTCAAATGTGCTTGCAGGTGCCCTTTGAAATGTATTGCCCAGGAACTAATACACTATACATTTTTGTCCTACCTCCCAGAAAAAGAAGAAAGGTAGAAATGTTTCAGCCAAACCCAGTGCTCAACTTCATTTGGTTACCCCAGGGCCAGGAAACTTGGTTTGGTGTGTTTGGGGTGGGGGGGTTGGCAAAGGAAGCAACATTCATAAATCACTCAGGAAAAGAAAGTCTAGGAACATGACAATGAGTTTGAGAAAAGTAACTACAGTCTCTCTGAGGACAGTTCTTAAGCTATTTCTGTTTTTCCCTCTTCAAACCTAAAGAATCAGTTATCTTTGAACAGCTTGCTCTTCACATGAATTGACAGATTTATTTTCAATAAATAAGGGAAATTTATCTATTTTTCCTTTACTGTTAATCTACGCACAAAGAAATAATAAACAGAGCTTGTCTAACCGAAATGCAATGGCTGCAGTCCTCAGAATTCAATTAAGCTCAAATAATTAATGCTTCTGCCATATTCAATTACTTTTACACATTTGAGGCACTGATGTTTTCCTCCTTTATTCTTTTAATCTTTATTTCTCATATTTATTTTTTTCTACATTTGTTTTAAAGTGCTGGTTGAGGGAAAGAATAAAATATAAATATGAACACAATTTGCAGTTCAAATGTTATAGTCTCCTTTTAGAGGACATAGCATGTCAATTGTTATGTGCCTTTGATTAAAATAACATTTTAAATGCTTTGAACAAATATATCTCCTCCATTCTTCTATTATTTTACATATTTCTTAGTAGAATAAAGAAATTTTCATTCTTCCTGTCGTAGCACAGAAAAGCCTAAGAACATCTTTTGTCATATAAAAAGTAAAAATATTACAGGCTGCTGATTACCAAAAAAAAAAAGGAGGAGGTAGGAAAGTGGGGGGGGGGACAGAGAGAGAGAGTGCACTGCCTTAGAGATTAAGTTTCCCTTTTATGAAATCGTATTTAGTCTCTTTCTTTTTTTTAACAAATCTAACAACAATGCTCTACAGACTCTCACTGGGAAATACCTTTAGTGTTAAATACAGATTCTGATTTTCTTGGCTAATGCAGAAAGCCTTTCTATTGAAAAATAAATAAGGGGTTTGGTATATCCCACTAAAGCCTTTTCAGTGAATGACTTTTGTAGGGTTTTTTTTCATGGCTATCCTCCATGGCTGTAATATGAAGCTTTTATCCTACTATTGAAAACTATCCTATGCTGTTTAAAAAAGAAAAGAAAGAAGAGAAAGAAAAAGAGAAAAAGAAAAAGAAAAAGAAAAGGGGGAGTGGAAGGTGAGCAAAAACCTTTAACTAAAATAAGAAGACACTACCAACCATTTTAGAGTTTTGACACTAATTTTAATGCCATCTTTTACCAAAGGATTTTCAATCCTGGATAGAGAAAAACCAAAATCAAATGAACCACGTATTTTATTTTATTTATTTTATTTATGTTATGTTATGTTATGTTATGTTATGTTATGTTATGTTATGTTATTTATTTTATTTTATTTTATTTTATTTTATTTTATTTTATTTTATTTTATTTTATTTTATTTTATTTTATTTTCAGATTCAAAATCTCCATTATTTCTAAATGATCTTTGGTTTAGCTTGGAAAAAAATTAAGACCTCCAGTTCTGCTCTTTTTTTATGGTATGCTTATTATCATTCTTATTCCTTTTGCCTATGTGTCTACAGTTGTGGTTTTTTTAAACTTGCAGACTTGCCATGCTGAAAGTGAAAGTGTGCTGAAAATAATAAAAATAAAAGGCAGCCTCGTAAAACTAGAGTGGGATGGAGAACATAGCTACCAAAACATAATTGCAAGCCAAAGGCCTGGAGAACATAGAAGAGTAATGATTGCCAAGATTCATATAGATGTATATCACAAGGATTGATGCAGATGAGTCTGCATGTGGACACATATACCACACAGAGGTAATGGCCTCCAAGTGCAACCATATTACTTTTTTCCCATGGAAATGAACAGCAAGTATTCATGTTTATTACAAGAAAGCAAAGGATTACAAAGGAGAGTCAATATAGTATGATAGTTAAGCAACTGGACTGGGACCAAAGAGATTCAGATTCAAATCCTCACTTAACCAAGGAGCTCACTGGATAACTGTATACCTGTCACTAACCTTCAAGTTTGTTGTTGAAAGGATAAAAGGAGAGATAATTAGCATTTGCATGGCCTTATGTTCCTACAGAAAAGACAGGACATAAGTGCAATACAAAAATCAATAAGGGACACCATCGAAGCAAGGTTTAAATTTGGTTTTCATGATCTCCTGCCATTAAGAGCCAAACCAGCTCTTATCTTCACTTCTCCTCAGAGTTTTCCTTCTTATAAGGTGTGAAAAGGTGAAGCTAAAGGTAAATCTTTGCATTTAACATGCTTCTTAAAAGAATACAAATGGCTGTTTCTGGGAGGAGCTGGTAATTATTGGAATCATGGCAGATTCTAGTAAGAAAAAGGAATTTAACTATTTTCTTCCATACTACTTCTGCTGAGAATCACTCTCTCAAAGCTAATATTTGCATTGGAAGGAAAATATCCACTGGCACCAAAGAGGAATTCCTCATAATCCAAGTTGCAAATTCAAAAGAATTATTTTTCACAGCATAACAAAAGATAAACCCTTAACTGTTTCCCATTTCTGAAATTCTGCTACTAGCATTACTGACCTATGGCTGCTATTTCTTTATTTAAAAAAAAAACTATGCACAGTAAACACAAATAAGCATTTACTGTCACTCAAAGGCCCAATAATAAGCTTTTGTTGGGGAGGGGTGTATGAACAGGTGTTTGGGCTTGGAAGCTGAAGAGGGTTAGGCCTGGTTAGTACTTGGATAGAGACCTTCAGAGAATACCAGGGCTATCCTGGGAAGACAAGAAAACATCCTGGAAGAAGGCAATCTCAAACTAGTTTTATATTGTTGCCAAGAAAACTCCATGGATGTGTTCTTTAAGTCACCAGGAGGAGCAAGTTCAACTCAAAGGAAACTTTTCTTTATGCCATTTTTGATGGACAAACCACAGGGCATATTTGACAAAGGAATTCTGCTGCATATTCAACAGGCATCTCTTACTCTAAAAAGCTGGGATATGGTCCAAAACTGAACTCACCATATAGGAAAAAAATAATCTTTAAAAATGCAAAGTGTAAATCTACAGATATAAATAACTTACGCAAATTTGAAAGTGAATCCAGCAGCCACTCTGTGATTCGTGAGGACTGAAAGTTAATGGCAAATTTATGCAATTCTTTCACCAATCATGTTACACAGATTTTGTCCAGGTAAAGGTTTTGGTGGTGGTGGTGGTGGTGTATGTGTGTGTGTGTGTGTGTGTGTGTGTCTCTCTCTCTCTGAGTCAATCTTAACTCCTGATGACTATATGGCCAAGTCCCTGCAGTTTTCTTGGCAACATTTTCAGAAGTAGTTTGCCATTGCCTCCTTACTAACGCTAAGGAAACACTGGCCCCAAATCATCCAGTTGCCTCCCATACCCAAGGCAAGACTAGAACTCACATCTCTCCACTTCTAGTCCAGTGCCTTGGTGCAGTGGTTAAAGGCATTGGGTTATTAGGTGGAAGATCATGAGTTCTAGTCCTGTCTTAGGCATGAAGCAAATTGGGTGATTTCGAACCTGTCACTCTCTCTCAGCCCTAGGAAGAAGGCAACAGCAAACTACTCCCGAAAATGTTGCCAAGAAAACTGCATGGACTTTTCCATGTAGTTGCCAGGACTCAAGACTGGCTCAAAGGACACCTTTACATGTAGAGGTAGAGTTATATTATGTTATCTTCCAATGAAGTTGTCATAAGTTCCAGCTTTATTACAGCAGCTTCAGTGTCTTATGCTTTGGTTAAGAAGTCTAACTTAAGACTCACCATAAGTGAAAATGTGGGATATGCATTTTATACAGGTAAATAATTTTCATAAAACAGACGTACAAATATAGGAATCTTTTTTATATGAAGTCAGATCTAGTTCAATAGATATCAGTACTGGGTAGCAACAATTTTCCATGGTTTCAGACAAGAGTCTTTTCCAGTCCTATCTCAAAACACTAGGGAAGCCTTCCTTTCGATACATCTGGGTCTAGGAATTATCAGGAGAAAGTATGCTAAAGCCAAATCAATGGAAGAACAAAAAGCTAGACATTTCTAAAAACACAAACAAATCTAACACAAAAGCCACTGCCTCTCTGCCAGTCAGTCTAGGGTTCTCCAGAAGTTCCTGAGCTACAGGTCTCATGTCTATAACTCCCAGCAGCCCTAAACTGGCATTGTTCAGCAGCATCTGAGGACAACAAGGTTCCTACCCTGCTAGAAACAATTCATTCAGCTGCAGTCTTTGTTCTAATTGTTAAAATAAGATTCAATTAATTTCAGCTTGACTGGTGGCCAAGCATGTTTATGATAACCATCCTGGGCTTAAAAGGAAAAAAAAAAAAAGCAAGACAATTTCTCCTAGCAAGTCAGCCTCTTTCTGTAATGCCCCTTTAATAATGTGGTGATCTGCTGAGTAAGTGCAGGCTACATGCTCTGAACACAGCCTTAGCAAGGCCTTCATGTGCACGTGGACTTTCACAAGAGTGTCCAAAGACTGTAGAAATAAAAATATGGTGTTCTTATCAACTTCTAACCTCAGACAGGTTCACATTCTATTTTATTCTTTACTAGCAAAAAATAATTTCAGAAATAAAGCATGTATAAATATTTATACAATCCTGTTTTCTTTTTTCTTAGAAATGTTTGGGACACCTAAACATCAGGAGCTGCAAGCCCACCCAAAGGCTAGGAAGCCAATGAGATCAGTTCTATGTAAGGCAGAAGCATCAAACACATCCAACTGGCAAAATTCCTGATTTGGTTTTGTACTGTTCTGTCTACAACGCAAGACTAACCATGTGGTAGAGAGTAGCAGATTTGTATGGGTAAAAGTCTATAGAATGTTCTCTTCAAAATTGCTAAGCCTCTCAGAGGGACAATAGCCTAACCGGGGAGAAGAGGATTATGAAAATTAAACTTGCTTTATATTTTTGTGGCCTAAATATCCTTTTCTTCAGAAATATATTGTATTCCCATTGAAATCAACTTCCCTGTTCTCCCACTGTTCCACAGGAATTCTGGAAAGCATACACTAAATGTATCTATATTAAACTAATTTAAAATTCAACCAAGTCTTGTCTTCTTATAAGGTCCTGATATGCATCTGTGTGGGCACTGTGTATTGATATTTACCAAAGAAATAGCTAAGCAAAATTAAGCTATGGGGAGGTTATCTCTTGTAGATTTTCAAGCAGTGCTGAGCAATCTGATGCCTTAGGATCAGGCATGGCCCCTCAACAGCTTTTCTGCTATCAACAGAGCCTCTTGCAATCCTAACTACCCCAAATCAGTGGCAATTTCCATCGTTTTTCGGTAGGAAATGCACAAAAACTGTGCCATATTCCCTAAAATAGGCTCAATGTGGTTATAAAAAGCAAAACAAAAAAACAAAAACCTTGAAGCCCAAAGAAAAAAAGAGAAATAACTGACCCCACATATGTGAGGTCTCCACCTAACTATGCATCATTGCAGTTCTCTCTACCTTTTGGAAATATTAAGTGTACCCTTTGGCTAACATTCTTTCAAAGCTAAAGATTAGACAACTATCATAATGGCGACACCATTCTCATTGTAATATGCAAGTTCAAATAAGAGTTCTAAAAATTAATTTCTAGTATCTTT
Organism: Liasis olivaceus; assembly: GCA_030867105.1. Lineage (NCBI taxonomy): Eukaryota > Metazoa > Chordata > Lepidosauria > Squamata > Pythonidae > Liasis > Liasis olivaceus. Next base: position 33,554,401 of record CM061349.1, on the reverse strand, counting down.
TTGTCTTTTTTATGTCTGCAAAATTTGAAAGTACGGATCTGCGCTATCAGTCCTTAGTACCTTAAGTGCCCATGCCAATCCACAGAGCTGAGAATTATCCATAGGAAGCCTTAGTGAATTATTCAGTGCAAGCAAAGTTGGGACAGGGAGATGACTCAAGTGAAGATATCTGACTTCCCAAACTGGAGCATCATAATAACCTGTTATATGGACATCTAACACAACATAGGCTAGAAGTTATCACTCAAAACAAACAAATCTACAAAGGGCACTCCACAATCCAAGGATCCAACTAAACCCTCTACAAACTGGGAACAACTGGATTCTGAGGTTTAGAATCAAGAGGATCCTCAAAGTCTCTTATGGCCTTATACATTGCTCACAGGCAATCTTATATTTTTCAGTCTGCCAAGAAGCCTGTCTTTCATTTTTAGAGAAAAGAGGTGGGACAAGGAAAGAGGCTACCTCTGCAGATGAATGAACAAAAAACATGCTGTACCTGCAATGTTCTCCTGCTTGGGGCAAATTCCTTTTGTAGGCGTGAGAACACGGTCTTCTTCATCGGGTGTGACTTGGATCCCGATTTCCACTGGCTCTGACACTTTCCTGAGCTCGGAGCGTGATGCAGGGGGAGGACTGCTCTTATCCACGTTCTTTTCATAGCAGGCACCACCAGCGCCATGGCACTGTTTCTTCTTGTGCTCTATAAAAACCAAGATGTCTCCCAGGGGAAAGTTCATCTGACACTGTCCACAGGTTAATAGGTCAGGGTCTGTTCCACCCACTGCAATGCTGAGCCCAATCGGCTCTCCTAGTGCTAGGCTCTCATCCTCATGGGTGATGATGGCAGCGTCCACGTGGTCAGCCTCTGCTTCATTTGGCAAGCAGAAAAAGGTGAGGGTCAGGGAGAAAGGGAAAAAGAAAAAAAAAGAAGGGAAAATAATTGAGAGCAATTGGTTTAAATATTCATATAGTTGTACTTTTTTCCTCTATTTCCCACCCTGCTTGTCTCCACAAGTGATTTGAGTATATTTTGCAACCAAGTCTGTCTACAAAACAAAATAATAAGCATATCTAATGCAGCTTTTCTGAATCAGGCATCAAACCCCACAGCAATGGATTAATAACAGTAGAGAGTAGACACCTGTTACAGTCACCTCCAGAACCAAAACTAGTAGGATCCATTGGACAGAGCAACAGACTTACATCAAGTGCCAACAGCTGATCTATGATCCAGTTAAGCAACTGTAACCAAATATCTGTTTCCTTTATAAAGCAAGAAACAATACTGAACCATTTGGACTGCAGAAACACACCATTGAAAAAAAATGTCACTCAATGGCTTTACTAATATTTTTCAACAATTTATTGATCACAGAGTGATTTGTTTTCTCAAAAATGTAAGACTAAGCTTGTTCTACTATGATATTCTTGGCACTTTAGCACATTTCTAGCTTCCTATGGCCCACCCACTGACTCACCCTCCAAAACATTTCTTTAATTGGGTCCATTCCACAGCCACCACTCCAAAGGACTGTTGGAAGCAATGAATATGCAATACGTTGGTCTTACAAATATAGTCAAGGGGCTGATTAACCTAACAAGGTAGCACTAGCCATGTCAAATAACCATGAAAAGCTTTTGGTGACAAGCAGGCACCTGTTCAAAATGAATTGGAATGGAAATAGTGCTCTGTGCATCACAGTGAAATTAATTATCTCACAGGATTTATTAGAAATATAGGGAGAAATTGTGCTTACAGAAAACAGGCCTTTTGGAGCCACATGCATCTTATTTGAGTTTGATCTGACTGTGGCTTTACTGCGCATCTTTCCATGATGACCGAAAGAGGAAGAGCTGTTTTGCCTCCAACTACTGGGGTCTTAAGTCTGCCTTTCCCAAGGTGGAAGCCATTCCAGGGACAGGATTTTTCAATCACTATTTACCAAGAAGGTGACAGCAACGCTGCCTGAAGGAGGTTTATACAAACTTGCCAAAACCAGTTTAGAGAACAAGTTTCTGTGGTTCCTGATGTCTGCAACCTCTTGGAAAGCAGCACAGGGCAGTCACAGTTTCTTGGGCTTGTCTTGAGCAGGAAGACTGTCTCTTTCAAACCCTACCCACAAAGCAAGCCTGAGGTCTACAAGCAGCAGAAAGCAACATGTCCACTTGCCTTAAGAGGAAAGGCAGGGAACAGGTCCCACACCCAAAACACACCAACCACATGCTTTGTTCTGTCCCCTCCACTTCTCAAATGCTCGGCCTGGAGGAAATGGTACCCTGCCCTGTCAGGCCATACAATAACCACTCTCCTGGCCCAGGGCAGGAATGAAAATATACCCATCCCACAATTGTGATCTCTGGCTAAATATTTAATGCCCCACCCAAGAATGTGCGCTGAGCATATTGATCAGTTTGCTGATACGGAGATGGATCACGGGGTTTGTCAAGAATTAATGGTTCCCTGGAGGCCAGTCTCTCAGATGCCACCCACACAAACAACAGGCTGTCTTGCAGTCAGGTTCTGTAAGAATGATTTTGATTTAATTTTCTCCAGAAAACCTCCATAGTTAAACCAGGCTTTCAACTGAGTAGGTTTAGTAGGCTAATTGAATCTTTTTCGGCTATTACAGTCCTGCTCAGCAGAATGGATGATGTTACTATCAAGTATTTTTTATTTTAAGCCCCAATTCTACAATGTCACAAACCCTCTTTTCCTCCCTGTCAACTGGTTTTACAAAATTGTTGTACTTCCAAATCTAAGCAACTTCAACACTTTTTCTTTTACTTCAATTAACCAGCATGCAACATTTATGTTTCCAACGTAAACATCTGAATAAGGAACTATACAGAACAACTATACAGAGCAACACCTTTTAAAGAACCAAGACAAAATGAAAAAGTCAAACGTTTAAAAAACCATCTCAGTTCAAATTTATTTGGTCAAATTATAATGCTGCCCACTTATTAACTGAAGGAAAATGAAATCTGCTCAGAACTAATAGTTCTCAACTTCAGTCTCTAAATAGTATCTTAAAATGCTGAAAATTAAATGAGAAAAGGCTGATTTCCAGATTTACATTCACACCATGCTCTGCACTGCTTTAAAAACTTGCTCAAATTCTATTTATATAAATGGTCTTGAGAATGCTCAACACTTTGCTACATTTTTTTTAATTGTTATATCGAATACTAACATTGTTATGTGTGATACCCTCCCATTACTTAGTGTAACTAAAATTTTGGAACAATCTTGTGTTTGCACAAGACAGTAATGTACTTAATGTAGCTAATTCATGACATTAGTAGTGTGCAGTAAACCTTTTGGGGGGCGGGGGAGTTATTTCCAAGGAAGGCTAACTGCAAAACCACACAAAACACGGTCTTCAATCCGGCACAGTTCCCAATGGCTGGCAGGGTTTTGCTCTAAACAAGAATTTTATCATTTGGCCTGATCAATGCACAGCGAATTAACGACATGTAAATAAAAGAGATTAGCCACTGAAGTTTTATCAAGAGATGGGAATAGTGAAACTCTGCAGGGGAAAAAATTGAACACATGGAAATACTGGCATTGGTGATTTGTTTCCAAATTTCCTGGAGATCTAAAAGCAGCAGGACAATGTAAAACATTTGTCATAATTCTGAATTGAAATCCCTGAACTGAATGGGAAATCTGCCTAAGCAGTTTTTAAATCTATTTATTTTTATTTGGATTTTTTGTTTTGTTTTCTAATAATAAAAAGGAAACTCTATCTATCCAGGAGGCTAATCTCCCAGCTTTAACTGGATCAAAAGGAATCTAACTTTCCTTTCTGAAAAATTATTGCTAATTAGTACATGAATCAAATGTAGTCAAATACACCTCTGCCCTTTAAGCATAGGTGATATGTACGTAAGAAAATAACTGAATGTATCAGAATTTGGGCTTTGTTGGATTTGCAGTACTTCAGATTAAGCCCACACTAACTGCCTTCTCTTTACAATTAATGGAGGTGGATGAACAAGAAGCCAGCCTAAGGAATAGGAGATGCATGCATGAAAGCTTCTGAGTTTCCTGTACTTACTTGTAGCCAAATTAATCCACTAGGTAACTCAAACACTAGGCATAATGCATGGTGTGTGAAACCCATTAATTACTTCCCCTCCATCCTTTCCTCAAAATTTACTTTAAAAGCAGTTGGTAGACAATGCAACGTAATTAATTTACCAATTTATTTTATGAAAGGACTCTTTTGCCATCGTGAAAATGTAATCATAACCCTAGTGCTAAGCGGGAAGTGAGTGGATTTCTGTGCGAACGGTTTGTCACAATGCAAAAGGTAATTATTTAGTGCTTCTGTTCCCTTTAATGATCTAACATTGAGCAATACTGTTTATATTGAAGAGAGCTTGCACCTTTAATTACCAATTACATATACATAATTTTAGAGCCAAAAGGGAAAGGAAAAACCGAGGGCTGTGAAAAGACTCCTTTAGACAACATATGCATCCTTTCTCAAAAAGAATTCCTATTAGGTGGGAGCAGAATGTCAAAATATTAAAACACGCGCACACAAAGGGAGATAAGGTAAAAGGATTGCAAAAGCCCGAAATGAACCAAGGCACAAATAAGGAACATAATGAATGGAAGTTGGAAAATAGATAAAATTCAAAAAATGTGTCTTGGCATTTCCTTAACGCTGTTGCTTTAAAGTTAGATATGGGGCTAAAATTACAATAGGCTAACTATGTATGTGTTTTAATATGGTGTAGAAGGAGAATTCTAGCCTCTTAACTTTGTGATGTAGGAGATATTTACTGAAAAACAAAAAGGAAAAAGAACAAGAGGGGAGGACGGAGTAGAAAAATTCAGAAGTCGCTAACCTTTCAGACCTCATATTGGTTGAAATTTCAAAATCTCCTTCAGTTGTCAGCAGCTGATTTTTTAAAACAAAATTCTATCACCAGGAGTTGAAATAGGATTGCATATATTTTAAAGAAAAAAAAAATCCCCATTTTGCAAGGTAATTTAGAAATCAAACATTCTTAAACTCATCAGTTTTCCCATTTTATTTGGCCACCTTGACATCCTGTGCTACGTGGGTCTCATTAGCATCTCATCATGATTAGTAAGTCTGTGTGTCCCCATTTATCTAAATCTTCTCCCCTTTACTCTCACCCAAGTAAATGATGAGCACAGTACACACACACAGTACTTTTTCATTCTTTGGACTCATCACATTTTAGAAAATCAACTTCATATTTCCTCCTTGCACAAAGCTCTCTCTCAAATTATTGCTGTTTTCAAAGAAATCAATGGAAGTTATTTAAACAGTCATTTTAATTCTGATTAAATTTAATAACCCAGACAGAAAGCTATGCTGATAAAGCAACAGTGCAGTCCTATACATACCTACTTACAAGGAAGCTCTGTTGAATTTAAGGAGGCTTATTCCCTAGGAACCAAGTACAGGGTTGCAGTATTATTGCAGATTAAATTATCTGGAGGAAGTAATGTTGATAGATTTACTCCAGAGTAAATGGGGTCTTTTTTCAATAATAATGATTAAAAAATTAACTCACAGAATTGTATTTTATTCTGAAGTAAAAGAATAAGGTAACAAAAAATAGTAACAAAACGAAAACATGCACAGCAACTAATCATTACAGAACTAAAGAAGCTTACTGTTAGTTATCAATATTGGTGAAAGAACTAGAGTAAGCCTAAGAAGCAGCCCACTGCCTAATAAAACCTAAAATATAGAAATTACCAAGTATATATAATTTTTCATATAATACACAGACACACAAATATACACACATACACACACACAGAGTATATATATGTATGTACCTTGCCCACATGAGTCAAGAAAAATATGGACATCTTTGATGAGAACTTGAAGTTTTTCCATGTATGAAATAAATAAAAACAGGGTGACAATTTTTTTTTAAACTATCCATTTATTCATAAGAAAAGGCAAGAATGCAGAATAGCTTTATATGGGTTTATGTAAAAATAGAGGGATGTAAACCTGCTTATATTTCAAACCTTTATGATCTCATCCAAAAGCAATAAATTCAGACTGTGTCACCCAACTGAGCACATCACAGAAGGAGAAGGGTCATGATCCACAAAACACCCCTCCTAAAAAAACAGTTATTAACCTCAATGGAACTTCCATAAAAACAGCCCTACAGTCTGTGTCCAAGGCCAATAATCCAAGCTGAACATGTTATGCTCAAGTATGATAATGCATAAGACCTTCTACAGTTTTAGACTGAATACGTTTGGCTTAGCTTCTCTGGGCTACACTCATGAATTCGGAAACAAGAGTATAAACACTAGGCTCTGACAAATTCATTAGCAAGAAAAAGCAAAATCACTTCTGATTTTTCATCACACACACAAGGAATGAAAACAGCTTTCTTTGGCTCCACATAACAATCCAAGACCTTCAACCACGTTGTGTTTGAACATATCCACCAAGAGGCACATTCAGAAACTATTTCTGTTCCTAAATTTAATTTAATTTTAATTTAATTCCTGTAAATTTAGAGATCCTATATACCCACACTTAGGATAGCAATGTTCAACAATTAACAGATTTAATATTTAAAAAATCAAGATAATAGAATTATAACAATCATGTAAAATACCTTTAAAAATCAAACAGGCCAGATGCTATGAAATTAAAAGGACTTGTCTTCATTAAACTTGGGTAACAGAGCCTGTCAAAACTAACTCCTTCTCATTCCAAAGTGTATGTTTCCTTCCAACGCAATTGAAGCATCAAAAGGTTTTCATTCCATCTGACTGAAGCACAGCAGAGTTAAGTGGCCCAATAGTTACTCCATTCTTCATCAGGGGTTTGCAAACCAGCACCATTAACCCTCTTTTTCCAGTAATGTTAATCTATTTACAGTTGGGCCATTGAAGATACAATGAACTACACATTAATACATAAAATGTCTCTCTCACACAAGGGGAAGAAACCAGTTTAGGAGCATTATTGGATATAAATCAAGAAACGATCCAGGCAAACGCAAACTTTTTAGCTGCAGTGCACTTTGAATCAAGATGCTGGGGGATTTTTTTTTCCTTTTTTACAATTTATAGCTGAATTAAATGCATTGGGATAGCCAGGGAGTAGGTTTATAATACTGCATGCATAATAAGCATGCCACATTGTTTACCGTCATGAGTAAAAATGTTTGCTAAATCCATTTGCCTGTTTTCACGATCTCCATACTTTTCATGAAAACAGCAAAAGGAAGGGCTCTCTATGATGGATGACAACTTCCGATGCCAACTGACACACTGTGCAAAGACAAAACCAAGTCTGCCTCTACACACAGGGAACAGGCAACAGTCACAGTTATCTCACAAGTGTAACTATGTGCTTGCATCTGTGTGGTCACATTTCACATTTTTATTGTTCTTAGAATGTAATTTGCAAAGAGCTCCCTTGAGATCAGATTGTGTTTCAAAATAATTTATTTCTTCTCGCAGAACTATAAACTTCTTAAAAAGGGGTGGGGGAATAGTTAAACATCTAATACTCTTTTTCCAACCTTATCAGCTATAGTGGAGAAAAGAAAGAATTATTACTTCACTTTTTAAAGAAAGAGCTGAATAATCGATTTTTAGGAATCCCTAAAACAATCCTTTACTCTGCCCTTCTTTAAAAATTAATGGCAAATAATAATACTCTCTTCCTTTCGTGCCAATAAGGACACCAAAGTTCTTTGCTACATCAGAAACGTTCTCAGGGCCAGAAGCCAATAGAAATGGTGCCGATTCTATGTGCTGCTTAGGTGCTAAGCAGGTGCTGTAATTTTCATAGGTACTGTAATGTTGGTTACGATATAAATCTCTGCAGACCCAGATGAGCAGACTGTAGATTAACTATATCTGGCTGCGCTTTGTAATGATGTATTGATGAATCAGGCAGCATTTGCCAGCTGCACCACTCTATAGGGAAATCCTAATTTCAGAGGAATATCCAACAGACTCCATATTTTTCCCCTCTGAGGAACTCCCTGCACTCCCAAGATTTCCCAGGCACTGCACCCAGAATGCGGGGGGTTGATAACATGAAAAAAAAGAAGCTTTATATTTGAAAACTGTGCCCTGATGCCCACCAAGAAAATTGCTTTCATCTTGAGATTCTGCTCATAAACCTTCTTTTAAATTGCTGCAGTAATATCACTAAGCCTGTACACCCATTAGAATTACACAGTGGCAGATTGAAAACCTGGATCAATCACTCAGTGAAGATTTTGAAGACGTCGCCTGCTAAAATAAATATCCACAATTCATGGAAAACATTATCTGCTAATCATCCCAACTATGTGTATTTTTTGTTTGCAGATTCTTCTCAATCTAAAACTTGCCATTATAAGAACCTATACAGTTTGCTTTCCCTTTAGGAGAAAAAGCTAAGCTAACTTTGTTTCATACACATGTATTTTGGTTTCCATATAAAATCAGCACAAAGAAAAGAAAAGAAAGAAAAGAAATGGTATTTCATGCAGACCAGTATGAACAGTGAATGAAACAAAACTAATCTAATGGTGTAAAATGCCTCATCACAACCACTAACTCCAATCATTTGCAAGTCATGCATCTCAGCAAACCCATGGAGTCCCACAAATCTACTCATAACGGGTCGAAGAGTATATTTCTACTCAGAAGCAAGCACCGCTGAATTCAACAAGCCTAATTCCTACTAAGAGGGTACAGGATTGCAACTCGGAAACATTTTATGCAAGGTTAATTAAGCTGGACTACAACAATCCTTTAGTTCCAGATGAATTTCAGATGTAGATATGACCAGACATATATATGCAATTTGCCAGGCTTTACAAATGTAAATGGTATAAATATATAACCTGGACAATGTCTACTTCACCTTCTTAAACTGTACACAGCTGGTACAAATGAGAGCAAAAAACACCTGAAATCTACTTTTTAAAATGGCACGTACAAATACATGCAGTTTTTCCATAACCCACTTGTCCTTCAGTCTTGCCCACTGAAGCTATATCCTGACAATGACAAGCAATTCTAGTTCTGGTTAAAGCTCAAAGATAGGAGACTGCCTTGGTAGGCACATACAGGTACATGTACACGTACACACACACACACACACACACACTCTCTCTCTCTCTCTCTCTCTTATACTGGGTTGCTTTGCAAAACTACTGATCAAGCTTTAGATGTGAACGACGTCCAATTATTATGGAAAAAAGAGGAACCAGCATTAAGATTTTTTAAGCAGATAGCCTCGTGGAATTCCTCATTTGGAATTAATGCATGCAAATGGTACTCACACGGCTATGAGTTTCTAAACCCTTCTATAAACACCTTTTGCAGAACTTGCCTTTGGCTTAAGAGAACAAGTTAACCCCATCACAAGCTTGAGTTGGGACACGGCGGGGGGGAGGGAATAAAAATGAAATTACCAGCATTTTATTCTAGCACAAATGTAATTATTCCAGCAGAATCAAAGTCTCATAGTGACCACTTAAAAACTTACAAAATGGGGGCTATAACTGTATAGAACAATAGGTCATCTCAACTTCTGGAATACTTGGTGTTACCCTAGTCTGCTTCTCTCAATTTCTTTCCTGAGAAATGTCTCTGCTTCCCTAATTTAAATAAATATATGCATATCTGCATGTTTTGCTGAATAAACTAGTTATTCAAGATGCAGAAGAAACAGATTTATTGCAATTGAGAGCTAAAATACATAGGTTCTTGTGCAGACCTTAAAAGCCGTAAATCTTCACAGATAATTCAGAGACTAAGATGATGCGATTGTGATAAAAAGCTTCCTTTGTTCCTGTGTAAACAGATTTGTTTTAGTTAAAACTAAATACATGAATGACGAGAAAGAAGGAGTCCATCCAGAGAATTTTTGTACTTTTGGCTGTACTAGAACAGGCTGTCTAGATTATAGATTCTTAGCAATATATAGACAACAACAAATGAGAAAAAGTCAATGAATGTGATTTTTGCTGTGGATTGAAAACAGGTGGCATCTCTGTCAAATGTCCACCACAAAAGCCTGGGGGTAGTTTCCAAAGGAATTGTAAATCATCACCATTACTCACACCCAACTCTATTTGTGTTATTTTTCAAGTTTCACAGAAGCTTGGGTGTTCTAACACTCAACAAATTTTTTCAGCTTATTCCAGAGGCATTAGAATACATGAAGTAGAGGTGATGTTCTGTGTGCAATCACATACAATCATACAATACATTCTTGCTGTACCCACATGTGTACCCATGATTCCCAACAAGCAGTTTAAGTACTCACAAAACACACCAATCACTAGCTCTTTCCAAGAAATGTATTCTCCACATTCAAAAATGTTGCAAATGGAAAACTAAATATATTTGTAGAAAACACTCAAGCCATTTCCTACAAATGTCATACCATTAATGAAACTCCCAATCTAATACCTCTTTTGCCCGAAAATTATATTCCTGCACTGTGCCCATGACCACTGCTTATCCTTCCCCAGTGCATGTCAACACTGCAAGAAATGTATCCTCCTTTTATGTGTTTTCAATTTATTTATTTTTTTACATTTTTAAATGTACATCCTACAGAAGAACAAGGTAAAGCTTCAAAGTCCCCAATATACAGTTGAGACTTAGTTGACTGAAGGGGTAATTTTCCAAAATAAAGTAGAATAACAGAACAAATGCAAATGCTGCTGAGAATTTACTACACTGTATGAACAGGGAATGCTAAAGGATTCTATAAGAGCATTTTATAAAACTAATTAAGCAGTAACAAGAGGAAAGTATCCTCCTCTAGCTGCTGTAAGATTTCCTTATCTATCAGTAATGCCCAGTCTGTTTAAGCACATTTCCCCCAGCTCATTATGCAGTTATATTCATAACAATATACTTGCTTCTTGTGAACTGTGCAAAATGCACTGAAGTCTTGCACAAGCCAAACTATGGTTTACAGGACTGTAACCCAAGGATTTTCCAACATAAAAGTCTCTGAAATAAATTGAAACTGCACAACAGAATGCAAATGGATTGTGTCGTACCTCTTTATCTATCTAGATTTGGATGAGTACAGAATAGCTTTTGGGATGATCTTTCCAGCATCCTTAAATGTTAAAGCATGCTGCTCCACACAAGCCCAAATGCACCCATAAGACACAATCTGATGAAAACTTAGTTTTAAGGTCTCACCAAATAGAGCGGGACCTTCTTCTTAGTAAACATGCATCAGTGTGACTTTCTTAAATCAGATGTTCTTAATCTTATCCATTGCTTTTAACTTCAGCTAAATTCACTGACTAGGACACAAAAAAGGCAGACAAGAGGAATATTCAGAAACAAAAGAACAGGCTGGGCATAACGAATATCTTCACAAGTGTTGAATAGTATAGATGATACTTTGGTTACCAAATACTATTTTTCTTTCTTTTACTCCTGTGAAAAGTTTTAAAAGCCCAAAGACTGAAGCAAGTTGTTATGGACAAAATTTGAGGCTTTCTAAAGCCTAAGCGTATTGCCTGGATGTGAGGGGATGTTAGGGAGGGAAGAGACCTTCTCATCACTTCATTTCCAGGCTAGTCCAATCAGCTGCCCGCTGTCTCTATGCTTCCAAGAAACTGGATGCGAACACTAAATGAAGTGGAGAAATGATCAGATAAATTGCAGGCCCTGTCTAGCAGAGAGTGAAGGCTTCCCGTATAGTAAATGACAGCTCAACTCTTTTGTCTGACCTAATTTATTTCTCTTTGAAGGTTCAAATGGAGCCCTCTGCACCATCGATGGAGAATATCTACTCATAGATTGTGCCCTGACATGAGAGAAAAATTTGCAGAAGTCTTAACAAAACCCGATCCTAACAAACTTCTGCAAAACCTTCAATGCCCTTCTTCCAGCAAGGCTGTATTCTCTGGATTCTCTTTTTATAACTCATTATATGATATACATTTCGGCAAAGAAGCATTCCAGTGATGTCAATTCCTACAAAGCTAGTCAGGGGAATCTGGGAAATCACAAACACACATTTCTACACTCACGCGCTGTCAAAGGAACTTTTTATGCTGTAGGTTGATCTCTATTTTTTTCCAGTAAAATCTCAGTACCCATTAATATTTTAACGAAGGCAAAGCAATGAAAAATAAACTTGCAAGGATTCATAACATTCAGAGTCTAAGACAACTAAGCTGTTTCTGGAAGGCTTTGCCGCTACAAATCTGTACAGCATATTTAGACAAATTTGGTAACTATGGATTTCTAAAAGTAGCTTGAATAATATGTATGTGCCAGATAAATCCAACAGTGTGCAGTTATCAGTTCTGAGCAAATATATCATGTAGTAGTACACTCCTTGAAAGATCTGGTTTCCTTAAACATTCACCATTGTGGGAATTGTATATATCAATTTGTTTACTATTGTTCTGATGAACCGGTGGACATGAACATCTGCTCAGAACTGAGCCGAAATCTGAGTTGATATGCAATCCCCCTCCCCCCGCCCCCCCCAGTAAACATACAGCTTTTAAACATTTTTGGTTTGGCCAGGATATCTACATTGCTCACAACTTGCAGCTATATGGTTTTACACAAAAAATGTGTGCATATCGACATATAAGTACACACATTGTAATTCTTACTCCATTAGACCAATCTTTCTTAATGATTTTATCCTGCTGATCTTTATTATTGTTAAAAATAATCCCGTTCCATGTAATAATCTTTCAGGTTCACTATGCACAAATAAAACTTACACAAAAGGAAAATTATTCACTGTGTATAAATACATACGTGCACATACGGTCAATCTGTGAATGACCTACTCTTTGCTTTTAGTTAATCAAGCAACTTAGAACTGAGAAAGTAATGACAAGCTACTGACAGTAAAAGACACTTTTAAAAGCTAATTTTAATTAAAAAACATCCATCTTGCCAGAGTTGTTTAATCAGTCATAATTTGCTTAGGAAATAGATTTATCTAACTTGCAATCTCTCTCATCTTGTACCATACAGATCTCGGCATGAAAATCAATACCACAACTTTACACCTAAAACATTTTGTAGGCAACGATGGAAACCCGACTCCTCTCTTTATTATTGCCTTGCCTTCACAGATGCTGGGAAACCCAAAACCTTTATCAGACAGGCTATGAGCGCCCCCTAGCCGTCAAGGCAAGCCACTGATCACCGCCAATGTGGCTTACTCTTCAACTGAAAAACTAGAAAAGTTTATTTTGGAGAGTATTTTATAACAACAAACAAAAGCGCGCAGAGCAGTCTCAACAGAAAAGGGAAAAGAAATCCTTGTACGTGTTGAGTTAAACTAATGGAACAAGTTTCAAACACACTTCAGTTTGATAAGGGAGGCAGAATGTGCCAACTAGAGCCAATGACACCCACAATTTGACCTCCTCTCCCTGGACCAAATTCATTTTTGAACAGCCTTTGTTCAACTCGCACTTCCATATAGCTAGAAGAGACACACAATAACGTGGCTCTCAATGAACCATGCTGCTTGTGCATGTGTATCTCCATGCTTACTAAAATGCTTAAATAAGCCTAACAAATTAATCTTCTGTGTTTGCCTATCAACAAAAGGCAAAACTGTTCCTTATTCCTCCATGTATATTTTTCTCCTAAACAAACCAAATCACTCAAAGGAAATCTAAAGATGGCAGACTGAATGCTAGGCAATATCTAAAAACTGAAGGAGGGAAAGGGGGGGGAGGGGAATACTGTTTTGGAGCCAAAATAGAACTCATAAAATATCTTACAGTCTGTAATTTTGAATAAAATACATCCTGTACAACTTATCAGGTATAATTCAGGATAGGGGAATGGACAGTGGAGGAAGCAATAAAATTCAGCATGTAATATTTGCTGCATACATGCATGTGTCATAGCCCTACAAATATACAAAAACTGCAATCATTTCTACAAATTTCTTTCTAGCTGGTTCTTGAGTTTCATCTATCTCTTAGCTTGGATGTCTGTTAGCTTCCTTAATTGCCTCTGAATGAGAGAAATCCTTCCAGTAAAAAAAGAAAAGAAAATTAAAAGTATTTTGCTTTTGCTGAGACCACGGTGGCGTTTTCCAAATTAGCATGGTCCAAAAAGGAAGTCTAGCAAGCAACCTGTTGAGTAGAAGAATTTTAGAAATCTGGCAAATTTATTTTTGCAAGGCAAAGGTGTAATTCTATTATCAATCCCACACTACCACCCTGAAGAAATTGTCTTAGGGGAGATTCAACTCTATATTATAATGGAGATTATTTTGCTGGTTGCTTTCTTTGATTGCATTCTAACCTATCAGCTCATTTAAAACTGCTGCTCAAATCTTACTGTTCTAGCTATTAAACAAGAAATTCTGTTGTAAAAATCCAGCCAACATTATGTGGTACAGAAAAATCGTAAAACATTTGTCTGTATTTTCACCAAGATCCCTTTTTAATTTTCTAAATGTTGTGCAACTCATTCTATTTTCCCGCTAAGCCACCACTAGAAAACAAACCACAGTTTTTCCTCCATCAAGTCATCAATCTATCACTGACAGAGTGGGATACATTTATAAAGCAGGAACTCAGAGAAATCAGAGGTGCTTCTCTCTAAATAAATAAATTTAAAATACCATGACAATAAAGTCAGAGTGCTGTCACTGTAAGATAGTAACAAAACCCTCCACTGACCTGAGCTGTATCTGGATTGTTCCCTTAAGACCGCAAATCCTATGCATACTTACTTGAGACTAAGCCCCACTGAACTCAGCAGTATTTACTTCTGAGTAATCATATAGGATCAGACTGTAAATATTTTTTTTCTCTCAGGCCATAAATATTTTCCTTTCTGCTTGTTCACCATTCAAGGTAACAGCCTTTATCTCAGCATCCAGAGACTAAAATCTAATGCACCCCAATGAAAAGGGGGAGAAATGCCTGCTCGTTTCAACACAGCCATCCACCTTGAAAGGAAGTTGCCAAGCCCCTGACAAGCTGGTTGACCCATCCCCTTCAGATCCTGGCAGGTCTCAGAGCACCTCATTTTCACTGGGGGAAAAAGGACAGGTGGAGAGAGGGGAATTTTATATGAAGCTGCTTATTTGGTCCTTGTTTGTGTTTCCCGTCCAACTTCTTGCTATTTCTTCTTTCCTTTTTTTTTAAACCAGGCTGCTCTTTAAAAATGCATTAATATCTTCCTGAAAATTGGTCCAACTAGTTCTTGGTGAAACTCTCCCTCTCTCTGAATTCTGACAGTTGAAACAGAGTGACATTTTCTTGGTATTTTTTTCTTTCTTTCTCATCTCTACTCACATACCCAAACATACACATCAGCACACTCCATTTGTGCCCATCACAAAAGATTATCTATCTCCCTGTTTTTGCTTTCTGCAGCCTAGTTCAAGAAGCCATTCTCATGACACTTGTTAAGTCCCTTCCACATGAAAAGATGAATGGGAGACCTGAGGAAGAAAGGAACTGCCTGCAGACTTTTTAGCACCACTATAAACCTTAATTCACCATTAAACCACAATGTACAGAAACATTTTGGGGGCATCCTTCCAGCAAACCTTGCTATCAACCTCAAAAGTAATGGTGGTTAATTCTCACAATAGAGAGAAAGGAAACTGAAATTCCCAAATCAAGACCCTGATTTGAATCTTATCCCAAAATGTGTGCACTGCATCTGTTACTTTTCCTAGTACCAACATCTGTGACTGCTTTTATCTTTTTCTCTCCCCCCACCCTCTTCACTATCAAACATGAAAGTCCACCTGCCAGCCGTTCAGAAAACAGAAGACTTCCTTGGAATAATTTGGAAAACACAGACTCCTCTTCCTTCCTCTTTGGGAATTTCATCTACTGGCTAGGGTTTTTCTTCAGAAAAATATAGTTTGCTCAAAAGGGATGATAGGTTTGGTCTGAGTTTGGGTTTTAAATCCACTTTTTTCTGGTGGTTCGGCACCAGCCATCCACTCCCCGCTCAAAATCAACTTAAACGCCGCTACCAAGCGTATCTTCCTCGGTGCTGCAGCCGGGTAGTAAAGAGTGGGGGGATGCGAGAATGGGGGGGGCGGGGAGAGAGGAAAGGAGAAAAAAATGAAGTAGTTGGGGGAGGGGGAAAGGAAAAACAACATTCACAAGCCAAACGCCATCCCGGGTCAAGCGCCTTCGTTCTCCGATCAATATAATTCCGATGTATTCTCACAAATAACATTTTTATCAGCTGTAACAAAGGAAAGACCGAGAGCGACCGCTGTCACCAAACGCTGCTGGCAGATGGCTGCGAGTCTTAGACTCTCGGGGGGAGGGGAGACGCGGGGCCGTGTGTGCGTTTATGTTCATTTAAATTTGGAGAAATCTAGCATACATATTCTATTCCTTTCTGGCTTTTTTCCCCCAACAGTCTCTCCAACTCGGCCCTCTACCCGGGTCTCGCCCAGACGCGCGCCACCTTCCATTGCTTCGCCCACTCCGCGAGCGCAGCAGCCCGGGCGTGCAAAGGAGCTGTTCCTTGCAGCGCTGGCTTGCATTTCTCTCGGTTCTGATTTCCCCCTTTTCTCCTCTGCAATATTCTAATCCCCCCCCCCCCCGGAATACTACTCCAGGTTTATACCCTTCTTGGACGGTTACTTTATTTTGCACCTAGCTGTTGTTTTTTAAGTGTCCAGCGAGACAGCAGAAAAAAGCAACGCTGCTTTGCAAATCCTCAAAGCACTTTCAGCAGCATTTGGTTTCTATTGCATTTCGAAGTGTTCGGGACAGCAAAGAAAAATAACGAGAAATGCGAAAGAAAGGGCTGGTTTTTGCTGTCTTTTTTATTTATTTAGCAGGGCCGAAGGTTTTACAGCAAGAAGCTGCAACCGAGGCACTCTGACCCCTTGGCTCCAGACCCCCCACGACTCCCAGACAACCAACTCCTAGATCCCCACCCCCATCCTTGCCTCCGACGTGTGGAGCACCTCATTCTACATCTCTCGCCCACCCCCATCCCATCCTCATCCCCTGCTTGAACTATTTTGGGCAACGTTAGGATCTCAGCACCACCTTGCTCTTGCAGGAGAAAAAGTGGCGCGCCTTTCACAGGACTCCGCTGCTTGCAAATTGCGCGCGTTCCGTTGTGCAAAATAGTGCTGCCATTACTTTGCGAGGTCCCACCAAAAAATTCCCACACTCCCCCCTCGCACACATACACACATCTGCCCCCCCCCCGGTCTTCTCCTGGGCTCTCGCCACACGCCCATCGGATGCAAAACCACCCTACGCTTTGTGCCAGGCTGCCGGACCTCGTCGAGGGAGAAGTCGATCCAAAGGCTCCGAGCCTGCCCGGCTACCTGTCCGTCGCCGCCATCCCTCCCCGCCCCAAGTCCGGTCCTATCTCCATTACCGAGCGGGGCTTCCCTAATGGGGGGGCGAAGCAGCCCCAATCACTGGATCTCCCCCCACCTCGCCTGCCACGCTCCTCCTCCGCCTCCCCCTCTCCCGCTTCTCCCAAGCTCCCCACGCCGGCCTCGCCGCTTCATCCCCGGCCCAAGCGTTCCCTCCATGTGGTTCTCATTACGGATCTCCGCGCCGCGCTCCAGCCACCTTTCCCTTCCCCGGCCGCCGTTGCCTTCCTCTCGCGGCCAACTTTGGACCCGTCTCGCCTCTCCTCTCCAGCCCCTGCGGCTCACCCCTTCCCCGCCATTCCCCGCTCACTTCTCCCCCTCGGCCGGCTCCGTGGCCTTCTTCCTTCTTGCTCCTCAGCTCCCTCCTGCCTGCCTACAAATTCCCCTCAAACTTTCTCTCCCTCCTCACTCGGCACCCGGCATACCACCTCTTTCGCTTCGTCCCCCCAACACACGCACACGGCCCCCTAGCCTGCCAGGCATCCCCTCCGCGGCCAGCGTCCCCTTCCTTCTCCCCCAACTCTCCATGCCCCCCTCACTTTCTCCCACCCACCCGCACCTCTCAAATCCTCCCTGTCCAGCTTCGCGCAAGGCGCACACACCGCATCTAGGTTCGAGCCCCCCTTCGCTGCTCCCCACATACGTTTCGCTTTCCGAGTCGGCTCCTCGCGAGGCACAACTTACGCGTGATAATTTCCCTTTGTGATAAGTGCTGCGGGTTCCCCTGCTTGCGACGGGACATTGCCCTGGCATTTACACGGTCATCGCCCGGAGAGCTGGACTTGGGTAGGGGGGAGCGGAGGAGGGGGGAGCGGTCGTCTTCCTCCTCCTCTTCTTCTATGCTCTTCTTGACGGATCTCTTCTTTAAAAAAGAAAATAAAGAACTCAAAAGAGAGAAGCACTCTTTCCCCCCTTGGCGCTCTCAGGATGAGGTTCTTCGTCCAATTAAACAAACATCATAAATGAAGTGGGGGAGGCTTGGTTTTTATTTTCATAAGACAACTGTCTTTTGGGTTTTTTTGGTTTTTGTTTTCCTTTTCCACCGCTTCCAGATCTTTTCTTGAACTTCACCAAGCGCTGACATTTATTTTTCCAGAGTGGTTAGAAGAAAAAGAAGGGGGAAAAAAAAGCAAAGTGCACTTCTTCCATCAGGAGGGCTTTCTTAAAAAAGAAAAAGAAAAAGAAATGAAAATTGAATTATATGCATACACGCTCGCACAAAAGTAGAAAAATTGGAATTTGCCCACACGCAGAGAAAAATGCAGCAAAAATACCCTTGCTGAGTTAATTAGAATTCTTTTTTGCTTTGCTTTTTTTTAAGGGGTAGCCCAAACTGTGTCTCCTCTTTGCCAGTTCAAGTGCTACTGTTTGAGGGGGGGTTTTTTTGCTTTTTTTTTTTTTTTTTTTTTGCTTTGCTTTGCTTTGCTTTGCTCGCACCACTTTACCAGTGCCTTTCCCCCCCTCCCCTCGCTTGGCACAAGGTCTTGATAGGAAGGAAGCCCCCCAGTGCTTCTGGGTGAGTGCTGGCTATTACTAGGAGATATATTGCAATGTGAAGATGGCGGAGTCCTGGTTCCCTGGGAGCGCTCAATCTCTCTATGGCTGGGTCTGCCTCCGTACAATGGGATAAAATTCAAGTTCAAGTGCGGACGTGACGTTTAATCTGCACTAGAGACAAAAAAGACCTAGAGAGTAGGAGCACTGGGGGCGACTAGCGGTGGCTTTTTAACATTGTACCCTGCAAGAGAACAAGAAGGGGGGGAACCACCCTCAAACACACTCCTAGCACACGCGCGGCTCCAATTGCTTAGCCAAGGTTGCCTTCTGCAGAGCGACAGCCAAAACGAGATTCAGGGGGAAAATAAAGAGGGGGAGCAATCCAGAAGGCGGGAGGGGGGGTCTTTTTTCCCAAAACGTCCCCGATCCAGTTGCGAAAAAGCAGCAGCAAAGGTCTAGCAGGTCTTAGGAGGTGGGAGAAGGTGACAAGGACCCGGGCCATCCTCTCCGCCGCCGCCGCCCGCTGGCAGGAGGCCCAAAGGGGACGGACGTCTCCCGGGGGAAGCAGGGTGTAGGTAAAGGGGTTAGTCAAGCCAAGCAGGCTGGCTCCGAAAATGCAAAGGGGAAGAAGGAAAGAGTTGGAGGTGGCTACGATCGGCTCAACCCGGAGAGCCAGCCGGAATGAGGGTTGTAGCGAGCGCCCAAGGTCCACGGGATCCATCCTGTCCTTGTTCGATCCACCTGCTCGGAGAGCTCCCAGGCGGCTGGATCTTGGCCTCAACGAGATTCATTCACTTCCCCTTTTCAACTACGAGCTCCCTCGCTCTCTTCCCTGCACGCAGACTGGCGGCGGCGGCGGCGGCAGCAGCAGCAGCAGCAGCCCGACTCTGCTCAGAACACCTTCGCTGTGTATTTCCAACAGTTTTTACAATAACACAAATATCTGCGTGGGGAAAGAGATATTTCTCTCCCACCCCCTTCTCAATGTGAATCGCGATTGCGGAGGGAGACACGCACACGCACGCCCTTCTCTCACTTTCTCCCAGGCGCCTCACCACTTTACGTGAAGAAGGATCCCTGTAGACTCCCGGGGCGCTGCTAGTCCAGACTGGAAGCGGCGTTGACCTAAGCAAGCCGGATTGCAGGCCAGGTTAAACCCAAAGGGAGACTCCCTCCTCCGAGTGCGACTGCGGGCGCTTCCATGGTCAGAGCCAGCTAGTTTTCTTGGCCGCGCTGCAGAATTGCCTTGCCATCGCCTTCAACTTCCCACTCTAGCCAAAAGGCCTGGGATTCTATCTAACCCTCACTCCAAAGGATCGCTCAAGCTAATGGTTGTCTTCCAGTGCCCACCCCCCCCCCCCATGGAAACATTCCAGCTTGGATCAAGGAGCCCCGCATCTGCCAGGTGTCTGCAAATAAAGCCGGCTGGGTTTTAAAAGATTCCTGCAAATTAAGATGTCTGTAGTAAATGAGGGGCTGCTTGGTCAACCTGACCGCTTCCTTTCTAGGGCATGGGAGTGAACTTGGGGGAGGAGCGACATGATAGGACACATGTCTCCCCGATTCCCCAAGGGTGCCATGCCCCCCTCCTCAGCTGAACCCCCCATTCTGGGTTGGACTGCCAAGCCAGGTGGTGTCATCAAATGCAGGCAAGCACAAAAGCCACCAAGAGTGTTCAGTGAGACCTGTATATCTGAAGCTCCATTCTGGTGCTATGTCCCCCTGTCCCCCAATTCCCCATACAGCATTAAAAGTGAAGGAAACTCCATTTGTATTTGTCCGGATTTATGAAGGGGGGTTAAGACACCTATTACTTGACAGCAGTCCAGCTCTGAAATTGTGCCCATATTCTGGATCACTCCAGACTCGCCCATTAGCCTGAATGATCATCTGAACTAATAAACTAAATAAACTTACCTGACTGCTAGGTACGGCCTTTCAATCCTGATTAAACAAGCCATAATAGCAGTCGCCTCTTGAGCAAATAACCATCAATATATGGTGGACTCTCCCATAAGAGTTCCTGGGACTGTTACCCATTGGCCTACTCAACAGAAGAGTCCCTGAGGTGCCGTAGAAGTGTCGCGAAGTGCACCCCGTGCAAGGGATCCCGCCACCTCCGGGCTCACGCGATTTCATTGGCTCGTCTAAAAAATGCAGCCCACCTGGGCCCTGCCACTCGGCACTCCTTGCAGCATCTTAACAGTGCTACATTCTGTTCAAGGCACGAGTGCAAACAGACAAGATCCCTGGGATAGCTGCAACTAATTGTGACTAATTGTGCCCATGGAAGTTGTGGATCGCGGACTGAACTGATGAAACTCCTGAACTCACTCTGAGATATGATACAAAGGGGTTAATGTGGAATATAGCAAAAGGTAGCACTCGAATCTTTTCCACGTCAGGTAATCTGTATCTTCCTGACACTTTTGACTATATCACCAACATCCATCCCAAACAACTAGCAATAAACAGGGTTCTTTCTTTCGCTGTTATGCATCAACTGGAAAGTATTCCCTCTTGGCTACATTCAGGCACTAAGCCTGAGCCCACTTATGGTGGGCTCCAGCTTGAGTTTGATCTGGGAGTACTACTGGAGCAAAAAATGATATTTCCTTGTAATTTGGAACTGCTTCTGTTGAAAGAGAAATTATCCCTTGCAGGCAGTTTTAAGACTCCGCACTCCACCCATTCATCAGTATGGGAGAGAACGTTGGGAAGACTTTAGGAAGACGACCATTACATACACACACATGGATCAGCCTTAACAGTCAGTGAGCGGTGAGGAAAGATAGGTTGGATGAACTTCATTAACACGTTGGCCAGATTCAGTACCGCTTTGAGTTGTGGTTCGTAATTCCATATCCACAATTTAAACCATAAAGCTGGATTCACACATCACTCTAAGCCAAAACCAAATAAACCAGGTTACAGATTAGCAGAACCTGTGAATCAAGCTATTTAGTTAATAAGCGAAGTGAAGGACAATCAACCCATACTAAGTCCCTTGCATTTCCAAGAGAGACTTAAGCATAGCCATCTCTCTCTCTCTCTCTCTCTCTCCCTCCCTCCCTCCTTACAGTACTTGGAATCAGTCCCACTCAATTCAACTCGACTTAATCCTGAATGGAAGGCAGGCATACATTTATACAACTAATATTTCCACTACAAGCAATGGAATTTAAATCGTTCCTGCCCAGCAGTGCATATTTACTCAGGACTAAGCCACCCCGTCTTCAGCGGAGCTTCTTCCAGGTCAGGCTGAGTAGGACTGAAGCTTCTATTTAGCTCCTCTCAGCTCATGTTTTTTGCTGGCAATAAACAGAAGCACACTTTTCTGCCGTCCTCTTATATGTGCTGTGTGTCTGTCTATCTATCTCTGGGATCTGCCGTCCACACCGAGCTTCTTTCTGCAGATTCAGCTCGCCACACGAACGCTCTGTCTTTAACTCAATTTTTCATCATCATCACCATCTTCATCATCATCATCATCATCACCACCACCACCACCACCACTCTTTTCAATAGCGACTTCGATGGTGATGCGGGTCCCTCAGACTTGTTCCCAACCGGGACCTTCTCGGGCAGAAGAGTTAAAGCCGTCCCCTGCGCAAAGGGGGTGCCCCAGCGCCTAACCTGAGCTGGCGGGCGCCGGGCCAACCTTCCTCGGCCTACCGCTCGGCTGCTCTGCACTCAGGGCCAGCTGCCACACGCCCGCCTCTTCGCCCCGCGCCCTCTCACTCCTTGCAGCTTTACTTGGGCTTGGCAGGACTCTACAAAAGAAAGAAACTCGGTACCACGAGAAGAGCGACCTCCTCGTGGGAGAGGAAGCCGCCGCCCTACAAAGGGGGGCCTGTTTCTTTGAGACCCGCACGCGCTATTTCCCAAAGTTGTCCAAACAGTCCTAGGGAGAAAGGGGAGGGGGTCTCTTAAAGGATCCGCTGCTGGGTGTAGGGAGAAGGAGTTGAAGAGCCTTCAGGCTTTTGAAGGAATAGCAATGATTGTTATTGCTTCCCCCCCAATGCATAATTAAAAAATAATAGAACTCATGTCCTCCCTCCCATTGATTCTTGTTCACCACGAAGGTTTAAAATGTGCCAGTCCCACTTGGCGTCAAACTTCGGGGTGGAGAGAATCAAGGTGGTTTTCTAGCAAGGACTGTAAGTGGAGAAAAGTGTGACAGAAAACGCGGCAAAGCTCAGGAAATAAAATCTCTAGGAAGCCACTGGGCTATGAAGTTCCACACGTGAATAATTTTCTCGGGTAGAATTTCCATCGTAACTTCGCCATGCATTTTATTTCCTTGGTTCACACAACGTCTGTATTTCCAGCGTCTGTGTGTCTACCTTTCTTCATGAGCCTGAGATATTAGTGACAAGCCAAATACATCTCTAAGAGTGACATCCTATTTGCTTATAATACTTATTTTAAGTATTTACATATCAAATCTCACCTACTCCATAAAACTCACGCTGAATAAAGTTGCACTTTCTGCTGAATAAATATGTATAGGATCCGGCCGTAAACAGTTTTGCATCTTAGGATCACATTAAAATAATGTTTCCTTCTCCTGTTCTACTTCGGACCAGCTCAACAAAAAGGCAAACTTCCTCCTCTTCAATCTTTCAGTGCATTAATGGGCCATATGTGGCTATTACTCTGCCTAAACGAGACTCCTGCACGCTTCCTTCCGAATCTCCCCTTCTTAAAACCATGGAACGTAACTTCTGAGAACTGACGTTTAGGATCGGGGTTCTAATTACTCATAATTATAGAAACATGAAGTTAGAAATACTCTTGATTTAACATATATCGCCATCCCATAAAACCCACCAAATAAAGAAGCGAGTCTAGAGTTCAGCTGTAAAGTAAACGGTGCTTATAAAGAGAAAGAATTGTCAGAATTGACTAACATGAAATGGGATTCCGAATTCAGAGGCAAGACTAGCAACTGTTCGTGCGAAGCTAAGATGGGTGCGGTCTTGTGAATGCATCCTATAGGCTAAAGCTGAGAAGTACGCTAAACTTTTATCATTTTTTTCGGACTATATAACTAGGAAGGCGGTGATCGAAGTCCACCTTGAATGCTTTGGCTAATCCTAACAGGAAATTTCAGAGGAAAAGAAACAGGGAGAACACGTTTGGCGCAGCTCACCAGAGAATACCTGGTGAATACCTCTCTTGATTAAAATACGGTCGGGCAGGGAGCATTCCAAACCTGGGTGACAAATAAATGACTGGAAACACACACACAAACTTGTTCTCTCTTCCTTTTGTGTGTCCTCTGAGGACTGGGGAGGCCAGCCTTTCCCAACCCGGTACCTTCCAGCAGGGATGCGCAACAACCCCCATCACACTCAGCCAGTGGGGAGAACAACCCCACGGGAGAGCACCGGGATGGGGAAGGCTGGTCTCTACCACGGAGGGGGCGATATGAGGTTTTTGCTTCTCCTGGAATAATCTCCGGGGGGGGAGGGAAGCGGAAAAAGAGAGAATCCCAAAGTGATTTCTCCGTCTCTTCTTTCTCTCCGTCTCTCCCCAGTCTGGCACTTGCGATCATTAGCACAAGCGAAAGCTGTTAATGTCTTGTCTCACAGCTCCCCCTTTGGTCTCGTTGCGCTCCGCGTCTCACGTTCAAAGTCAGATCAATAGCCGTCTCTCGCTAACCTTGACCTATCCCTCGACCCCACCTCCCTCTGCAGCTGGCCCACGGTTTTGTCCGCCCCCCCCCCCCCCATCGATATCCCTGGTCACAATCGGTGACAGCGAATAAACAAGGAGGTCGGGATGCGTCCTTCCCAGGCAATAGGAAAGGAAAATAAATTAATAAATGTTCCTGCTTTCTCCCCCACCCCCCGCCTCTCTTTCAGGCCGTCAATCACCGGGAGAGCGGGAGAGCGTCCTGGCCTGAGCATCTGGATTTTACTCCTGATGGTTTGTTGCTTTGACTCAGCTTCTTGTTTTTTTTGGGGGGGGGGTGTTCCCTCCACGTTTTCTTTTCTTTTCTTTTCTTTTGGGGTACCGGTAAGTTGTATACGAGGAGGGTGACGCCGGCAAACTTTCCACGCGGCTGTGTGCAAGTGGTAGAAATAAAGTATAATCTTGGCAAAGGTTTCAAGGCCAGCGATTCACTGCCTCCCTGTGGCAGGCACTCAAAGGATATTGATAACTTTGAAAACAAGGAGGGATGTGTCCCCCGCCCCCACCCCCCACCCCACCCCCGCCAAGCAGTGTGAGGTACTGTGGATGCAACTCAGCAAAAGTTGCAAGCTGAGCACGTAAACGCGCCTATTGCTTTGGATACAGAGAGTTATCTTTGCGAGTGATGAAATAGTGAGGACATTGGAATCAGTGCCGGCTGCGGCTTCCTTCCGGGTAAACATGGTTAAGATCCAATCGGAAATCAGCATTCGAAAGAAAGGTAGAATGAATCACACTGGCATTTAAGGGAGAAAAACTGGAAAGCAAGAATTAAGCGATATAATTTTTAAGCAAAAAAACAAAAAACCTCTAACTCTGAATATTTCACATTATGAATACCAGCTTAAATCAAAGGTGTCTTCCGTTACAAGAACTTAAAGAGAGGAACACATCTTACAATGGGATTACAGGCCCCTAGGGTCTCTTGCAATTGGGACATATTTATTTCCAACGTACTGTAATCTTATTTCCAGCCAGAATCGAGGCAATACAGCTCAAGCCAACGAAAGTTTACTCGAAAGGAAAGCCCACCGAGCCCAGGGGCGCTTACTTCCGAGTAAACTGTCCGTAAAATGCCTCTTTTTAAAAGAATAAAGTTGGGCAGAGAACGAAAGCTGTTTAAGGTTATTCGGCACTAAGAGCGCTTTCAAAAGCATCTTAAAAGCCTGCACGAGCGTCCGGATAGTCGTCTGCGATCAAGAGCTTTAGGGTAGCTGAGCCGCGAGAAAACGTTTAAAACACAGCCGTCTAGAGGTCCGACGGAGGCTTTCTCGTCACCGCCGGAGCTGAGGTTTATCTGGCCGGTCCAAGAAAAGTTTGTGGCGTCGGGACTTCAGCCTGGCTTAGAAGGGAGACACGCACCGCCCCCTTTTTGCTCTTTCCGAGATTGTGGGCGTTGCCACCGCCGCGGCGAGAGGCTGCCAACCTGAACCGAGGGTTCAAAATACAGCTTCGCCCTCCCGCCCACCCGGGAAAAACTTTGCCCCAGCACACACCGGCTCAGGACTAGCTGATAGTCCCGACTAGCCGTGCCGGACTACATCTCCCATTGTCCCTAGCTAAACAAATTAGTAGTCACGCTGACAGAGGACTGATGTGACGGCTAACATGGTTGGAGGGCGCCGGGTTGGGAAAAGGGTAGGCTGGTCAGTTCTGTTAAAGCAGGGGCGTGGAACTGGGGACGCTCCAGAAGTTCATGGACTACAGAGCTCATCATCATGCTGGCTGGAGTTGAGGGAAAACTGAAGTTGCCTTGCCAAATTGCCAATTTCAGGGTGTAAAGAGAGGACCTTAGGCTCCCTCCTGGTGTGTGGAGAGTGGACTGAGCGGAGCTGGGAGGCGGCGAGTCTGGTGCTGTTTTCCTTCCCCGGTCTAGCAAGGTAACTTGGTGTTCAGGGCTGCTGCCGCGGTCTCTTTCACGTGTAGAGAGGCCAGAGAGTGTGGGGAGAGAAGCAACGAAGGCGGTTGGACCCGCCGCGATGGGACTTGTCGCTCCACCTTGTGAGTAAATGAGGAAGCGCACGTTTGAAGCGGCCTCTTGCAGGGACGCGCGGCTCTCCGCTGCAGGAGACTTTCGCCCTTGCGCTGGCCCATCCCTTTTCTCTTCCAGGATGATCCAGCACAATCCCGTAAGAAAGGGAGCCGAGAGGGATTTCCAGCCTCCCAACCCACTCTTGTTCCTTCTCCCCAACATTTGTCAACCTGCCTGCTCAGAAATTTAGTGGCACTTTATTCTGAGGCTGTAGGGCAAAAAAGCTCTGGGTAACTGCTTAATCCAGCCCTTCCCTAATCAGAAGATTACTATTTTCAAGGCAATTTCAGATAGGAGTCCTACCAATCATTAATGATAATAGTGGGGATCAATGGCCCTTATTTCAACTATCTGTTTAACAGCGCTCCTGCAAAGCAGGCCAGTTTAACTCTCAGGAGGAGAGGTCTTCAGATGCCAGAAGCTGGATGAGAACAAGACAGACACCTTGAAAGGGGCTGCCCCTCCCCCCCTCCCCCAATTAAGCAGGACTTTGCCAATCATTTGAGACCTTTTCAGCCTCACAGACTTTTTATTCCAGCAACTTTAGCATTCCAATTAGTTTCAAAGTTTTGGTTTAATTGGTGAACCTGAATCACCCTGTTGATTGTTTCATAAGGCTGGTTTATGAAACTGCATTTTTCCAGCACTGTAAGCCACCCTGAGTAATACAACTACAACAATCAGGCATATCTCTATTTCAAGATAAGAAAATCCTGTTTGTGCCTGGCAGAGATGAGAGCCTATCAAGCTATGACAAGGAAGGTGGGAAAGGTCTGTGAAATTCTAAAATTCTCTGCTCCATTTTCTTAAAAAAGGTAAATACTGTGGCTGCCTTGCTGCACCACTCCTATAACTGGAGCACACTTTCTAGACCACAGTTGCTTTATACAAAGACTCTTCCTGGAGTCTTTCATTCTCTCCCATTTTACAGATGGGGAACCGAGATGAACAGGTAGGATTTGCCCAAGATCTCATGGGTATGTTAAGCCAAAATTCATTCTGGGGTTCTAACCACTAAGAGACACCACCCCTTATTGGTTTTGTCAATGGAGGAAGTTGACTGAAATTTGAAATTTGTATTGTGAATTCTTGTGTTCCATGTATACTGAAGGGATTACCCAATATGGAACTTCCAGGAATTGGTGGTTTTACTGAGGTAGACAGGATCCCTGGATTTGAGGATCCAATATAGACCAATCTACTAATTAAACAGGGAACTGGGTTGGAGAAAGCAAGAGAGTGGGTGGCTGTAGACCTCTGCCCCTTCACCAACAGGGTTCTTTGACAAGAGCCTTTGCCTCATTCTATCTTCTCTTTCCATTTATTTGTCTGGCTCTGGTGGAGGTGACATTCAGAAGGGCAACAGAAGTGCCTCTACAGAATAAATGTGGAAGTAGTTGCTCATCAAAATACAAAAATTCTGTTCTTGGTGCACAGATACATGCCCTGCTCACCCACATATAAGCAGCAGCACCTTCATTGGCTATTGTGATCACATTGCTACACCTTTGTCCTAAAAACCTGACATTCTGCTTCTTGGAAGTCTTTCATATAAAGGCTGTATCAATTTTAGACTACTGTAAAAATCAAGCCCTATCTGCACAAGAATTTTAGGAAATATAGTTTGATAAGCAAGAAGTCTCTTCCTTGTTAAAATTCCTCTCCGCTTTCCGCCCCCCCCCCCCCCAACACCCAAATGCCATTGCCACAGCAATGAGGAAAGTGTTTGGTCTGAATATGCCTAAAAATTAAGACACCTAGAAATGCTGTGTCTTGTTTTTTGCATATCTAAATTTCTGCTCTTGTTGCTAGGGGATTCTACTTTTAGCAGAGCCCAATCTTTTCCATTTGGAAATCTGAGATGCAGGGAAAACATACACTTTCAGGACCAATGCATTTATTGTCTCATAAACTTCCAGGGACTAGAACTAACTTCAGTGGATTGGACTTAGCTAGTACAGTCTTGGTGATGCTAGCTAGGAATTTGGGGATATCTGGATAACACCATTTGTAGAATACTGCCCTGTTCTCCTATTTACTTTTAAATGCTACTCCTTTATGTTTAAACTGTTTTAAAGCTCAACATATTTATACAACATCACACCCATTAAAACAACACTAAACTGTGTGTATCAGCCTGTCATACTACAGTAAAATGATATCAGTTTTTAAAAATTCAGTTTCTCTTGAGTCAAGCTCGATTCCTGGATGTGTCCTTGTACTTTTCTTGGGAACAGTAGGAAAGTTGTTTGCCACTGCCTTCTTCTGGGAATATTATACCACTAGGTAAGTATGTTTATCCACATACATAAAACAATACATATTATAATTGGCCAATATATATCAGAATCTGCATTTCCCCTTAATAAATAAATAAAGCATTATACAGTTTTTATGTAGCTGAGGGGAAAGTAACGTGCTATTTGCTTTTGCTTACCCCCACCCCCATCCCCTGTGCATCTTGAGAGTACAATGCCGAAATTTTATGTTAATTCCCCCCCCCCCCAAAAAAAATTAAGAATGGGAAGGAAAGCAGAAGGCCTCTGGGAGGCAAACTGGGCTATTTTATTGTCAAAAATTGGCAACACATTCTTGAAGTATTTTCTTGGCTTGGGGGAAGTTTTAAGAGGGATTGGAAGTGGTTCAATTTCTTGAGGCTTTCTGCTTCTATTCCCACCTTTACCCCCACCCTAAAATATGAGCCAACAAACTTGTTTCACCCCTTCCTGTGACATGATCACAGCCTCCTGTGATATTTCAGAAGATCTGAATTAAAAATGGTGGATTACTATATCAGCCCATTGCTCAATATGTCTAATTATTTCAAATATAACATTTTACACAGTTCAGAGCATCAGGATCTAGTTTAAGAGAGATGAAGTTGAAATCACTAGAACAACTTAGCCGAGACTTTAGTCCTAGAACAAGTAATAGTGCATTCCCATGCATGTCTACTCAGAAGTAAGACTTATTGAATTTAGTGGGATTTTCATGATTGCGACCTTAATGCAATTTTTGTGGCTCAAATAGACTATTCTTGCAGCAATTGCCACTATATTAAACATGTTTGCATGACAATTTGTGCCCTTTACCAGGTGACTCATAATGCACCTGTTATTGTGCATTATGTTATTGTGCATGAGTAATGATACATAAAACACCTACTACCTCAGTAAACTGATAGTGATGAGGACAAATTAAATCTTTGTAGGTAGTCACTGGTGACAGAAAAGCACTTTCACATTACTCAGCCCTTTAGTATACTCTTGCTTTGCAGGCTCTAGGATTGTGTAAATTAAACCATGAACATCACAAAAAATGTGTTCCCACTGGTCTTGTTCGTGATCCTTAAAAGTACTTTTTAAACCAGACAGACTGAAGGGATTTGAAAGAAATGAACAACATTCAAAGCATTTAGATGCAGTGAAAACATTTGCAGTTCCATTATTCTTGTCAACCAAAATGAAACATTAAACCTATTGAGGACATCTAACCTGGGAGTGATAATTGTGGATTGAACATTAAGTGTAGCTTATTGTTTGCAAGGAGTTGGTAATGGTGTTTGCTAGGAATGCAGCTTGAATGAGTTTAACATGGGGAATATCATTATTCTTGTCTTTTGGGGAACCAATTATTATTAATCTGTTATAGAGCACTTTAATTGGGCAAAATGATTCAACAAAACTTATTTCCCTCATTCATCCTCTTGACAGCTCTGTGAGACATGTAGAGATTTATTATTTCCATTTAAAGGTATATGAAGTATTATAAGGTAGCGATTGTGAAAAACTAATGAAATATGTATCTCAGACAGAATTCAAAGAAAGCTTTATTATTATTTGCAATTCTAACCTAGAGCTAATTTTCTAGCTCTTTGTTTAGAGCCCCCAGACTAGCAATGTTTACTCAGAAATAGGATAGTCCTATATCCTACTTTACAGACAATTATATGGGGGTATGGTTACCCTCCAGATGTTGCCAAATTACCATCTCCCAGCAGCCCTACTCAGTACAGACTACCCTAGTCAGCACAGACTAGGGGACAAGCTCATGTTGGGGCTTGTAGTTCAGGAACATCTGGAGGGCAATGGTTTCTCTATCCCTAGCTTATGTAAAGGCATCTTCTATTTGAAGGACTGCTCAGCTTCTTTAAAAAAGAAGCATACAGCAAGACTCAGTTACTGATCAAAAAGACTTAGAACCTGAAAGTCAGCTGAGTAGGTACATGTGTTATGTGTCCACAGCCTTCACTTTGGTGCAATGTTTCCATCAAAAGCTAAGTATACATTTCTAACTTGCTAAAGTGGGTAGGTTAGTAGGTTGATCAACAGAGGTATATAGATAGACACATATATGGACCTTTTATGCACACATATGCTGTTTTATATTTTTGTTAAGGTTTAAGTGGCCTTTCTAAATTTCCACAGGTCTTTAGCAAGGAAGCAGGAAAGTTAAGAAGGTCTTGAAAATTGTTTAAATGTATAATGTAGAAATCTCTATGTCTTTTCCTGGAGTATCATATCAATGCATTTGCATGACATGTCAAACCAGTCTTGCTGGATGAAGGCATGTGCCATCTTCTTACCCTCATCCCATGCACCTTCTTAAACACTCACAGTGGCTTCAAATTTCACTTTAAAATTCTGCTTAGTGTGTAATCAAGAAGGGTGAGTTTGGAGGAGAATTTAGTCAGTTTATTTATTGTATTCTTGAATTTACAATATTTGTAGACCATCCCAATTATAAGACTCAGGGCAGGGTATAACAAAGCCACTAAAACAACTAGTGACAAAAATAAAAACATAGCAGATGTGCTCAAAATCAGTGAATTAGAACTGAAGGCACAGTGGAATACTTTCACCACCTTGCAGGATACGTAGAGGGAAAGTGCTATGCCTACCTCTGGAGGAAACATATTCCAGGGCATGAGGGCCACATCCCATGCATTTCCTGGGGGGATGCGGGGACTCGCTGCAGGTCTTCTTAAGATGTTCAGAACAGATAGGCAGAATCAATTTTGGCTAGGCAGTGCCTGATGTAACCTGGAACTATGTTGTGTAGGGCTGGGAATGGGATAACCAGCACTTTGAATTGGGGTTGGAAGCTCTTGGTAACCTCAAAATCAGTGATATCCTACAATTGTGGGATTGGCCCATGGTCAGCCTGATTGCTGCATTCTGGACCAAATGCAGTTTCCTGTTTGCTTTCAAAGGGGGCAAATAGAGTATACTGGATTATTTTATATCAATTTAAAAAAAATAGAATTCAGTTGGAAGATGGTATGCTGAAAGTGCTAGCTTCAAGCTTCAGCTTTATTTCCAAACATCCCAAATGGGTCCCATATTTCTCAGAAAATAAAACAGTACCTAGCTGTAAACAATTCTTTGTGTCAAAATGTGACAATCTGACCAGAATGGGATAAAGGCAAGCAGGCCCAGTGGAATTACACTGGAAAAAGTGAGGCTAAAATCACAGAAAGCACATTGTGCTCCGTCAGTGCTTCGTAACTATTATGTTTCCTGTGGTAGCCTTAGTAGGTTTCCCATTTTGTGTGTGTGGCCACAACCCTTTCTCAAAATCCCAGATTGGGCCTACCAGGCCAAAGTACTGGGGATTCTTGGCTTAACACATTGTGCAAACACATTCAACTACAGCTTTGGCACCAAAAAACCGTAACAAGTGTGCTATGCAAAAGCGACATGCTCCTGTGTTGCATCATTGTTTTCCAAGTTCCACCAATGGCTTTTCTTGCTTGGCCTTCAGAAAAAGAGAGCAGAAGAGCAAGCGAATCCCCAGATGCTTTATTTTGCTTCCTGCGAGGGATCTGTGGGTCAAGGCCATAATTACAGATCAGCTGTTCAACTCACCTCAGCTGACACTTTGAAATGTAATTTAGGATGATTAGGCGACCTCACAACCGACAGGATGGGGGGGGGCTGCTGATGCTGTGGTAAAAAGGAGGGGGAAAAGGCCTCCCTGATGCCAAAGCCTTTCTGAGCCAGCCAACCGTTCCACCTGGACCCCACCACAAATTATTGTTTTCAATTACCACCTGTGTGTTCCTTCCCATTCAACTTATTGATGTCGAATTACGACAAACACTGGTATAAATAAGTTATGCCGCGGTTGTAAAATGGAAGAAAATTTTGTTGTAGCAATTATGTTCGGCAAGATGACAAAATACATTTCTAGTGCTGTGCTTGCCACAACTTGGGGAATTTAAACCTCATAATTTCCATTCATTTCAGATAATTTGGAGTAATTTCTATATGTAATAACTTCTGTAATGAAAAACGCAGCAGTACCGGAGTGCGTTTGGCTGTGCTCTTTTGTTTCCATTGGGCGGTCGAGGTCCCGGTGGCATAACGTGGCACCAAACACACACACACACACACACACACACACTCATCTTTCCCCTTCATACAAGTTGAGTAATTCTTTCAGCAAAATCACAAACTAATACCAAGACTAAATCTCTGTCCGTGAAATGAAAAATAAATTGAGTTAAAGAAAGTGAAAGAGTATCCGAGGCCTTGGATGTTTTATTGCAACTTTATTGAATTGTGGCCCCCTCTGTGCTCTATCACATGTCCTGAGGGACTCGGATTCCACAGAAGGGCACAGAAACACAACTGCAGTTACCCCCGGATCAACCCTACAGACGGCCAGTGCAAATCTCTCTGGACAATTTTCTTTCCTGCCAATTTTAAATGGAAATAAAAGGGGAATTTTGAGAACAAGCAATGAGTGGCTAGTACCTAAAAATGATGTTGTTTGAAGGTGTTAATACAGAATTGCTTCTCATGCATTTCTACATGCAGAGCTCTTTAGGAAATAACATGCAGGCTACATGAAGATTGGGAGCCAGGTAAATGTAGCCTTGCTACGATTGTCTCTAATAAGAGCAGCCCTTAATTTTGTTGCCAGCCTCTGAAAAATAAATACATGCCATCCCGTCACATTTGGAGGGCATTAGGTTGGGAACACTTACTCAAAATGTTGTTTGTGTGAGTTACAGAACCCTTTTGTCTCATGTTTTACAACTTTTTATATTGTACTTATAGCAACTGTGGCTTGCTAGTGAATTTTCAGGGCATCAGACTGAGTGCAATGGGAAATGGAACAGCAAGTAGATAAACCTTAAACAGGTCCAAGAAGACACATCTTGGGTTTCATGACTGTTTAGTGTGATGTCCTACGTAGTATATTAACCAGTGCTTCACCAGAAGACCTATCAGATAGGGTTTGTATTAATATCCCTTCAATTATTAGAAAGACATGTTACATAATAGCTTTAAATCTGAACATTAGGGGAATAAACTGAAAATTCTTCGGCAAAGCAGTCACGGTCGTAGCAAGTACTGAGAAGGTCAAGAAACCTTATTAGACAGGCAGCACACCAAAAAGTAGAGGCAACTGTAAGAAGACCTATGTATGATTCAATGCAATTTACTTTTAAGCATAACTTTCCAAAAGTAAAGACTCCCTCAAGTTGAGCTTGACTCCTGGCGACTACATGGACATGTCCATGTAACTTACTTGAAAACAGCGTGGAAGTGGATTATAACTTCTTTCTTCTGGGATCTTTTTTCCACTTCCCAGCATGTTCAATGAATTACACAATTATTCTCTACCCGTTCAAGCATGTTTCTTTTCCACAACATTAAAAGTTTTATAGACACACACACACACTTTTATTGGCAGTTTACAATAAAATACAGTAAAAGATACAAATTGAATAAGATCATATGCAATGCAACGAAATGAAATAAAATGCAAAATGAAAACTCTATACAAGCTGGATAGCAGCACAGCAGTCATTTAAAAATCTAAAACAATAAGAATTAAATTTTGGTGACAACTCTTGAAGGAATCCTATACAGTCCAGGGCTAGAAAAGCTGGAAACAAAGTAGTCCTTTGCTGCCTGTTTTCTGTTCTCCATCTTATTTCCAGAGGGTATCTTTCTTCCAGTGGAAAGATATCCAATCCTTTCCACATCATTTTTTTTTTCACATTTTCTCTGGTGAAGAAGATTCAGAAGGACTATCTTGGACAAAATAAAGAAAAGCAGAAACAAAAAAAATCCCTTTCAGAGCTTATTTTAGTATACGCTTGTTTATTGCTGCACAATTTGTACTTAAAAATTACAGACATTTCTTTTGTGTTCTCTACCTCATTCCAAAAGGTGTTAGCATTCTTCTGGCTTGCTTGCATCTCTCCCTTATGTGTGTTTAGCAAGAAGTGATTTCTAATTGAGTTCAATTGGATTTATGCCCAAGCAAGCTTTCATATGATTGCTATCTTAAAGAAGTTAGCACTTCATTAAGCAGGTACTAATCTTCATTCAAGTGACCCTTATGGTTGTTTGGGTAACCATCTGACAATGACTGTGCAGCCCATGTCTTACAGATCTTTCTCTCCTATTATGGAATTTCCCCCCTTTCTCTCCTTTCCTAAACAATGAATTTAATCTAAATTAACTGCACAAATTAAATTAATCCAATTATTCACATGCATCCATAGTCAGTTGCCTTACAAAAGAGGACTGTTAATTCTCCTTCTCTCTCAACAAATCCCACTTTTAGTTCAGGTAGTTTTACAGATGGCAGATGATCTTGGATTCATTGGTTTACTACCCCAGAAACATGTCTTAAGCTTTGCTTTCTTCCACCCTTTTATTTACAAATATGTATTTAACAAAGAAGAAAGTATAGTTAAGATATCATGGATTACAGCTGAAAAAGGAGAAGCTGGAGATGCAAAGAGGCATACCCCAAAGAGAGCAAAAGCTAAACCTCCTTTGAGTTAAGCTCACCTCCTGACGACTATATCTGTGTCATTTTCCTTGCAACAATAAGTAGAAGTGATTTGCCAGTGCCTGGTTCTAGGATGTTTTTCCAACTTTCATCTAGCCTACAATCTTGAGAAATTCTGCCGGCCTCCCATCCGGGTATTAACATTGTACTGTTAGTCTGAAGGTGCTTGACTTTTTCAAGCTCAGTCAAATCTGTGCTATCAGCTGCTGGGGCCATTCTTTGGGACAGGGATTCTGGAGGGTGACCACTGAAGGAATTATACTGTGGGGCCAAGCTCTAAATATTGATGGATCACTAGCATGTCGGTGAAAGTGGGAGTTAGATGACAGCAATCCCTTGAACTTCACTTCTCCTGCAGCTGTTAGAAACCAAACATATCCTAACTCAGAGCCAAGGCCAGTCTACAAGCTCATGGCAAAGGCAGTTATGGCAGCCATTGTTTTCTCTGTGATTGTTTATAGCAGTGTTTCTTAAGTTTGGCAGCTTGAAGTTGTGTGGACTTCAACTCCCAGAATTCCCCAGCCAGCCATGCTGGCTGGGGAATTCTGGGAGTTGAAGTCCACACAACTTCAAGTTGCCAAGGTTGAGAAACACTGGTTTATAGATTTGAAAGTTTAAATTCACACTGCTTCTGCTCATTGCTCTGACTGCAGCAGCATTCTCCAGTTTAAAATGCCTCTAGGGACTTCATCTGCCATAATCTCTCAGCCAATATAGCCAGGGAAATAGAAGAATTTCCAGTTCATGTGTCTGGATGGCACTAGTTTGGGAAAAGCTGCAGTGCATGATACTGAATTACCTTGGGAACAGATTGCTCTCAGCCAGGCAGCTCAAGTTATAATTATAGGTCAAAAGTCACAAGGCCAGGCACATTTACTGACAGATATCTCACTAATCTTTAACCTCTTATGGCAAAGGATTTTCAGTGCAAAACAGAAAACAAACAAAGGTTGGGCACTAAAGAGTAGTTACTCAGATGAATCTGGGATGGGTTCAGCCATTTATTTTGCAAAGGGTTTTTTTTTTTTTTAAATGACCTATCAGACAGAAAAGGTGCAGTGTATTCCTTTCTTGTCCTGGCACACAGACAAATGCAAGGATGTACTCAGTGGGAATTACCATCCTGATGGCCCCATCTATAAAAGCCAATTAAGCTCTGCCACATTGATGTTCATAGGTCAATGCCATAAACCAGAAAGTCCATTTTCAGGCAACTTATTTATACAGATTTACACTAGTGCAGAAACAGGCTTGTCAGTAGGAATCTTTAAGGAGGAATCAGCTTTTGCAGTGATAGCCAGATGTATGAATGAACTGCAGTCATCTTCTGACTCCTGGCGAGATCTGCGAATTAAAAAGGCAATTGTCTATTACAGGTGCTTTTGGGGGGAAAAACTTGCAATGTTGTGAAGCAGCAGCAGGAAAGCTTTAGTCTTGTACCAGATGCTGGAAGATTGTTCTACAACAAAATTACTGAGGAGGTTATCATGAAAACAATTAGTTCTTCCATTGGTCAGGCCTTAACTGTTTAGGGCAATAAAGATGACAGCCAATGCAATTTTTTCCCCCAGCTCTGGAGTAGTAATTACAAAGTAATTGATTTAAAGTATGTATTCCAGATTCTGCCCACAGCTTCCAGCCTTCCAACCCCCTCTTTTTCCATAAAGTTAAATATTCATGAGCTTCAACATCAAAACCCAATCTATGACCCAACAGGGCCCACACATGTCTGGCTGCTAACAAATCTGGGAATAAAATACCCTTTCTACTATTGTATGTATCGACCCTGGCAATTGCCAAGACCTTAATAGAAACACATAAAAAACTTTCCAGCAGAGGCCACAAAGGTTGATGTTCTACTAAGCATTCATATCACATAGATGTAGTTGATATGATATGAAGCTAAGCCCAATGATATTTTTGAAAATCTGGTAAATCAAAACCACTGCCTTCCATAGGTAATATCTGTTTGGCTAATGAAATCCTAGGTGGTCTATTTTCCTATATAATTGTTTTCAATAATTTATTTATCCAAAGAAAATATTTATTTGGGATTAGCATTGGAATGCCTCCATGATTAATATCTTAATTGTAGAGCAATATTCATTTTAATAACATTAATTTCACCCCACCAATCTAATGGGATTTTGATCTTTCTACTAATAAGTAAGGCAATGGGAACCACATCTACTATTAATTTGTTTAAAAAATTAATTTGGACTATATCAAAAGCTTTTAAAAAGCTATTTTAAAGATTTTTCTCAATTTTAAGTGGAATTTTGTCTCCCTAATTCACAACAATGGCAATATAATTAACTCAAGCATGTTTTAATGTCTTGATATGGATTAGATGATTTGGCTGCATCTGAGTAACCCAAGGTGTTATTATATTTGATGGAGCCAATGTTTGAAATTAAACCCACATCATTTGTATCAAAAATTAAAGAACAATTTTAGTTGGTTTTAAGAGCAAATATGGCTGATGGATTAAAGAATTTTAACACCCGACAATAGAACATCAGTGGTTGCAGGTCCTAAAAAATGTTAAAATTGCTTCAGTGGATTTAAAATTAAAATTGATTCATCAAAAGATCTTATTTCAAATTTACTGGACAACCCAAATAATGTATTTGAAAAGATGGATGTCAGATTTTCTCTGTTGGTGATGTCAACAATTTGTGAGGGGTCATTGACTCATATGATTCAGTCCTGTGAATCATTGACATCTTTTTGGAATAATATGTTTATGTACTCAAGTAGATTATTAGTGCTTAAAATGTTAAATTGTGCCCCAAAACTTTGGAAACTGACTATTTGGAGGAGTTATGGTTGCATCAGCATTGATAGTTGCTAAGAGAATTATTTTGAGATTTTAAATGATAAAAGTAGTAATATTCCTGATGTTAATAACTGGATTCAAGAGATGTGTGACTGATCAATTTTTGAAAAGGCAATTTACTAATCAAAAAAATGACTCAATAAGTTTTTATGTGTCATAGATTTATGATATTCTGTAATATAGAATTGTGTTTCTTTTACTTTTTTTCTGAGGTACATTTATAACATATAATATATAACATACATAGTTTCTCCCTTTTCTATTCTTGCTTGCTTGCTTTTATCATTAATAAAAAGGTGAAGCTCTTCTAAGGACATTCAAATCATCTCTTGGATCCTGATGATCCATCTTATATATTGTTTTCCCTTTTTACTTGCTTCAACCTTGCTAAGCATAGTATTTTTTTTTAGTCCAACATCTGCCTGCATCACATGTCCAAAGTATGTGAGCTTCTGCTTGCTGATCATTGCCTTATGGGAGCAATTAGCTTCCATTTGATCCAGAGTTGATTTTGTTCTTCTTGAAATCCATGGTACTCTTAGTAATTGTCCCTAGACCCATAATTCGATGATGCCTATCTTCTTTTTCTTTCTCCTCCCCTCTCCCCACCCCAGTATCCAGCTTTTCCAGCTGGACATTATGACTGGAAAGACTGTTTCTTTAACTCACTGTTTCTCAACCTAGGCACGAGAGCGCATGTGCGCACACACACACACACACACACATCCAAAATATGGTTCTTAACTCCCAGAATTCTCCAGTCAGCATGGTGATTGCTGAGAAGTTTGGGAACTAAAGTCAATATTTCTGAAAGTTGTCAAATTTG
This sequence comes from Liasis olivaceus, assembly GCA_030867105.1. Taxonomy (NCBI): domain Eukaryota; kingdom Metazoa; phylum Chordata; class Lepidosauria; order Squamata; family Pythonidae; genus Liasis; species Liasis olivaceus. The sequence continues at coordinate 33,515,306 of CM061349.1, read as the reverse complement.
GGGAAAACAGTGGTTTAACTGTTTTGATTTTCATTGCCATTTATGTCCTCCATAATCTTGCCTAAACTTATCATTGCCTACCTCCTTAGAGGAACCCTCTTTTCTGTTCCAGCCTATGTTATCTAAACTGGATCACAAGGAAACAAAATTACCACCACTTTTTGCTGCTAAGTGTAAATTCACTAAGAATGCAGATTATAATTGTTTCATCTTCTTAATACATAGCAATAATCTAGATTTTTCACTTTCCATTTTTTCTTTCATAATTAACTTCTAAATCTTTATTTTCAGCTAACAGAATGACATCATCTGCGTATCTCCTGTTTTGATTCCAACTATCATCCTTTTCAATCTTGTTATTCATGCAATACATTATTTGTATAAATTATACAATTGGGCCAATGAGCATCTATGTCTAATTCCATTTCTTATTCCTCTTTATAAGATAAGGAAAATGTGTGTGAAGAAATAGTGCAATTGTTTAGTAACTTCCATATTTTCATGTATCTTCTTTCTTTGGCATAGGTACTGTATATACAGCTATCTTTTCTAATCTGTAGCTCTTACAGTTTCCAGATTTAATGACATAGATCTTCAGCACTAACTGCCTCTTCTCCTGTAGTTTTAAACAGTCCAAACTGATATTTCATCTGCACATGGTACTTTAATATTTAGTAGCTGATCTGTTGCCTTTTGTACTTCATTTTCTAATATATTAATTTCCTGAATATATTCTCTTTCCACCAATATTTGTATTATTCTGTAACTACTCTTGAATACTCATAACTTGATGTAAATTGTCCTGTAATTTCTCTTAGATAGGTAGATAGGTAGGTAGGTAGGTAGGTAGATAGAGAGATCCTTTTCGTGTTATATTCTTCTAATTTTTTATATTCTTAATTAAGATATCTTTCCTCATCCTTTCTTTTCCATCTTTCTCTTCTTATCATGATAGCTTGTTCAGAAAGCCAGCCAAATATTTTTTCTTTGAAATTTGGAATATTATTTTTCTTCCACATAAATTTTCTCAGTGTCTCTGAACTTTCTCATAACTCCTCAGGTTCTCTTTGCATACTCTAAACATACCAAATCTGTTTGTTACATTACTCTTATATTCTGAGTATATATCCTCCAGGTTATATTTTGCTGAACGTCTACCTTTTCTATGTTTAACCCATAACACTGACATGAATAATTCATGGCTATTCCACAATCTGCACCTAAAAATGGTCCATTGTAATCCATCTAAGTTTGCTTATTCCTGTGATGTCTAGTTTGATACACTTCATTTCTACTTTGACAATTTCAATATTTCCTTGTTTTATGTTTCTTACATCCCATATTCTGATTGTATGTGTCTTTGAAAACAAGGAATTCCTCTTGCCAATACTGGACTTCCCCCCCCTCCCCAATTGTCAAAGCACTGGCCAGGTGCAAGGCAACTGGTTCTTTTTTAGTTCTTTTAGATCCAGAAACAATGAACACACCCATAGGTAAGGAGGTTTTAAGCATTGTTGCTAACTCTAGCAAACAGATTTAAACCGGAATATAAGAATTAGCAGATAGCATTAAACAGAAATACAAAAACATCGTATAAAAACATAACATACTAAGCAAGATGATAAAACTCTTTCCCTACTGTTGGGAGCCATCATAAGGTGACAGCGGAAAGACCCCAAGATGGTTTAGATAACACAGCACCTAGTCCCAAGGCCTGCGTCCTCCAAATTCCAGGGGCAATGCCAGGACTTTTAATTAAAGTTTGGCACTGCAATCCCATGACTCTGTTTTGGAGAAAGGGGCTTTGAAAGTGACCTTGATCAGATGTTATACCTGCTCATCAAAAGAATCCAGAGCCTGGGAACTGTATAGATAAGCTAGTGCTTAACTTAAACAATCCCGAGGGCTCTTCTCCACCTCCAACTTCTAAATACAAGTGAAAAACAAGCCAGCCTAACATTATTATTAATATGTGCAGGAGAAATCAAACTATGTCACCTAACAAATAACAATGGCCTTCCACGTTGCCACTACAGACATTTCCTTGTGTTTTGATCTGGCCATGTCATCACCTCCAGATCTATTCACTGTCATGTTATATCTTTCCCAATCACTAAATAAGAGTCTTCCAGCCTGGCTGTCTCATTATCTAGCATCCAAACTCAATGAAATGTTATAGTCGTATCTAAACATTTTTTGACAATACCTAGGTAGTTTATACAGTTACTGCCTTCTTTTCAGTTTCATTTCAGATTTCCTTTTCCTAGACATCAACCATGGAAGGAAATTCTGGATGCTTTTCAAGAGAAGCCCTTCACAGTACACATTGCAATACAGGTAGTCCTTGACTTACAACCACAATTGGGACCAGAACTTCCATCACTAAGTGATGCAGTCATTAAGTGAGTCGTGCCTAATTTTACAACTGTTTTTGCCATGGCCATTAAGCAGATCACCCAGTTGTTAAGTGAATCCAGCTTCCCCCATTGACCTTACTTGTCAGAAGCCCCCTGGGAAGGTTGCAAATGGTGATCACATGACCTTGGGATGCTGCAACCATTGTAAATATATGCCAGTTGCCAAGCGCCTGAATTTTGATCACGTGACCATGGGAATGCTGCAACAGTCATAACTGTGAGGACCAATTGTAAGTCACTTTTTTCAGCACCATCGTAACTTCAAACGGTCGTTAAACAAATGGTTGTAAGTTGAGGACTATCTGTAGTTAAATAAATTGTGTTGGAACCACGGCATGGATAATTATTGCCATATCAGACCGATTTAGGCACAGTGGTGACTGGTATACAAAAATAATTTATGTCATCTGAAATGTTAAGGCTAATGCAGGTGAAGGAGCATCTAAAACTACAAACTTTCAGGCATAACGAACTTTCTTTGAACTTTCAATTGAATAACTGAATTTCTGTCTTGCCCAAACTGAATCTCAGGATCTTTACTGTTATCCTGTTCATTGCCAAACCAACACAATGTTCAAGGCTGTTGACTAATTTTTAGGAAATGAATTGAGCTGCAAGTGAGTTCTATCAACAGTTTCAAATAGATATTGCTATGTTGTATTATGTTATCACATAGCATACTTTTAACTGTTTTTATTGTAATGAATATATTCTAAGCCATCAGTGGTCCATCTGAAGTTGACAGTATTGAAATATTGTGAATGAATGAATGAAACAGAACATTATGGGATATCACAGAACACCAACCATGGTACCAAACAATAATACCATTGCACCACCTTCTGGACATGACACTGTAATGCAGTGTCCCCAGTGGCCAAGTCTGTAAGATTGTTTATGTGGTACTGAAAGCCATTGAAAGAACCAAGAAAAAAAATAGGATGATGCTCCTTCCTCCAGATCCTGGCATAGGTCATCCACTAAGATAACAAAAGTAGTCCTGCTTCTATATGATGCCTGAGACTGAAATCAGATTCGATAATATAGCTTACATTATACTTGTTTTTAAAAGAGTCTAATGGAGCAAGTTTGCTTGCAAGCTGGCTAGATCTCTTTTCTACTTTCTATGATAATATGATTGGTTAAGCCACATTTTGCTGTGCCAATAGAATCCCAATATAAAATACACTGTAACTTTGAATTTTGTTTTCAGTTTACCCTCTACCACATAAGAATTATATCATTTTTAGATTTTTTTTAAGAATGCTTGTCCTGGGCACCATTCCAAAGGGAGCTTGCAGATTCTTAGTGATTTCAAAGGAATATATATTTTCTCTTGTCCATGTTTGCCATAGTAGAAGCAGATGCCTCAGTACTGCTTTATACATTGCAATATATAAATAAACTATGAATGAAGAAGGAAATTAAGAAGGAAATGTGCTGTTCCTATTGTCCCTGTTGGGAAATGACTTGCCCATGTAACTCAAGCTGTCCCCTGTAGGACTGATCGATAGTTTAGCACAGATTGAATCTATTCTGTACCTGATAAATAGATATAAGGCATCTAGAACCTGGTTGCTGAATATTTGGTTTGTGTTCAAGATTCCATTGTAGGGCAAATAAACCACATTCTGGAAAAAGATTTTAGTTAATTTACTTGATGCATTGTGCCTTAGGAGGTGATATTAATTCAAAATATACTACTTTCTACATTTTGGAATTAAACCATTGCACTGAAATCTGAACCAGCTGCCAAATTCTGGCTATATAAGATCTCTTCTATGTTTATTCTTGAAGGGGTGCACCAAAATTGAAGCAATACTTTCACATATTTAGCTACATAGTGGGAAACATAGCTTCATCCAAACAACTCCTAGCACACCTGTGTAGCCTAAGGTAGCTGTAACTGTGGCTCATAAAACTGGTTTTATTTAACCACTACAAATTATACCAATGGAAGAGGATACACACAGATTGCAAGCACCTAGGTGAGTTTAAAGAGAGTCTCAGCTTTTTTCTTAAAGAGCTGAAGTTGCCAAAGAAGGAAGTGGTGTTGCACAAGGTAATCTGTAGAATGGTAAATATTTTGGAAGTATGTTTACTGCTTTATGTATGTATATATTTTTAAAAGGCTGTTAGAATGAGCTGGAGAAGTCCTCATTGTACCATAGGCTAGAATAAAATTTCTGCCTGTCTGGTCACTTCTAATTTTAGCAGACTTATTGATTTGTAAAAACACAAGAAGACACCTGCTGGATTAGATATGAGGTCTATCTGGTTGAGTGTCCTCTTTCCCATAGTAGCTAATGAGATGCCATGAAAAATCCTTTTCCCTTCACAGATTTGAAGGCAGTACAATAGTTCTCCACATATTTTTCTTGTATTTAAATGTTCCATATTGCCTTCTTGACTTATTGCCATTGCTAATCTCTTTAAACTTCCCTAAAATCCAACTAAGTTAATGGCCTTCACTACAGATGAAGCTGTCTTCTACTGGAGCATACACTTGGTTCATCTTGCCCAGTATTATCAAGTCTGACTGGCAGCAGTTTCCAAGATTTTAAGAGTCTTTTTTCTAGTTCTTCCTGAAAATATCAGATATTGATCCTGAAAACTTCTACATGCAAAGTAGGTGCCCTTCTTGGTTTGGAAGCAATTGTGGCATTATTTTTCTAGTGAGAAATATTTGAGACAATATTTCTAATTCCTAATTTAATTTTGGCATTACTATTTACATTTACTAACGCACAAGATCACGTTTTATCTAAAGAAATTGTATTCTTGTTTGTGATCTGAACAGAGATTGCCTGCCATTGAAAATTCTGATTTGTGTTGTTAGCTACAAGTTGGTTATTCAGATAATTTAACTAAATGAAGATTGGGCACTCCAGATGTTGTGGGACTACAACTCCCATCACTTTTCCTATTGTTTATGATAGGTAGGATTGATGAATATTGGAATTAAACAAAATTTGGAGAGCCATTTATTGCCAGCCTCTGGACTCGTGGACCTATTAGCTCAATTGGGTGATTTTAGATTCTATGCAATAGATTTATGAGATAGAGTCCTCTTTATATTATTTTGAAATACGCTAGATCCTTCTGCTTATTCTATTATGTGATGGCACTACATTATTGCTATAATCCTTTGTCTTAAATGTATTACTGGGTAAAACTTTGATATCTGCAAAGAGAAGAGTGCACTTTGACTTTATACAGAGAAAGTTGCAAATACCAATTAATTTTTGGACCTTTTATTTTTTATTCTTACTACAGAAAACTCAAAATAGCTTAAGTAAATATCTTAGAGGCAGTTTTCCATACAATCATGCTACAACTTGCTTAATTTTAGCAATTTATAATACGCAAATATCATTTGACTTAAAGGAGTAACCACATAACCAAATAATACTATAAAGCTGTCTTCTACTGAGCCAGATGTCTGATTCAGTCTAGTCCAATACTTACTTGACCTTACTTACTAGCTGAAAGCCATGTTCAACTCAGTAAGCCAGGGCCAGAAGCTGGAATCACTTGCATAAAACATATATATGCAATACGCCACCCCATGCTATGTCTTTACCACAAGGGGTCAGACCTCAGTTCACATTAAGAATTAAACTTTCCTCTTTGTGCATACCCTTTTTTCTATAGCTTTAGTCATGATCATAATGCATAATGCATCTTAATCTTGTATTTATTCTTTGCTGAAAATATTCTGACAGAATATCATCTCTGAATGCAATCTGCTATCACAAATTATTAACATTTCACTAGAATCCAGCCCCTCCAGGACTCCTATGGCTTGGCTTGGATTTTGTTTTGTTTTATTTTTGGTCATACCAAAGCTGGTATGAAATATACCAATGAATGGTATCTTTCCTCTCCCTTTAAGATCTAGGTAGAAAGTGGCATTTCAGCGGGGGCAAACTGGCCTACTGCTCTGGCATAGTATTGTGTATAGGTGCCAGAATGCCTTCTTCTAGCAACAGCTTAGAAAATTCAAGAGCCTTGTGCTGGCATTAATCTGGTCATCCCATTGAATCTTGGCCCACTGAATTATTCCTGACCTGAGTGCTGGAATTCCCAGATGCCAATAAAGACTCTCCAGCCTGAGGCAGGCAACTGATGCTGTCAACAGTACCAGTTCTATAGAGGCCCTCTACTGAGAACAAGATTTCAAATTGCCAGTATGGTATAACAATTATGTTGGTTACAGTTAAGGCTTGCTAAAGAACTGAAGTCCTAAGTGAGCTCTAAATTCTAGTTCTGTGACACAGATCTAAAAAGTAGCTGTGAAACATGGAAAGTGAGAAGAGACAAAGGTTATGTACTGCTGTTCTTCTTGATCATGTGGCCAATCATCTCCAAGATTACAGCAGTGTAGCGTATACTAATTCACTGGTTTGAGTTATGGTAGTAGTAGGGATTGTCACGAGGGCTCTGTTGGCATCTTCTAGCATACGATATGATGGTATTTCTCTAGTGAGCCTTGGTAATCAGTCTCTCGGGTTGACTGTAGCTAGTTTATCCATGATCTTATATCTTATATCAGCTGCTGTGCTCTGTAATGGAGCAGGTGGCAGTGACATTCCAGCTTCAGGTGTTGGCTGCACATCTAGTCATTGTTCCAAGTCTTCTTGAGTCTGGGATGTAATGTGTAGTTGGTCTATCTCAAGTTGTGAGAGCAGCTTCCTCTTCACTATGTTGAAGTGTTGGGTAACTAGCTGTTTCTCAGTAAGTATGTATTTCTGTCCATCCATAGTTCCTTCATATGTTTCATATATCCCCTCTCATTAGGTCTACTGTTGTAGTAGCATCCCATCAATTCCAGGTTCTCTTGTCTTGTCCATGTATGGTTTGTTCCAGTAGACCACTTAATCATCAGATTGTCCTGGTTCCCCAACATCTGGTGCAGACCTTGTTAATCCAGGTGATGTCCAAGCCAGCATGACTCTCTTAGTTCATGTCACTTTCATATCCAAGATAGTCAGGTGAAGCATTAAGGGGCCTTTGCCCAAGGACCTCTACTGGTAAGGTAGGTACCAGCCAGGATTCAAACCTCAGTCTCCTGCATCAAAGGATGGTGCTGTAACCACTATGCTATTCAGCCACTCTCACAGCTTTGTGTCATCTACATATTTGACAAGGGCTCCCTGAACTCCCTTATCCAAATGTTGAACAACAGAGTCCAAGACAGCTCTGTGGCACATCATTCAGTACCTCTCTCCAGGCTGAAATGGGGTTTATAACCAGGATTTACACTGCCCTGCTTGGGTAGCTAAGTCACTTTTCCCATTACAGGTCAGTTTTGTGATTTGTGAGGCTAGAACAATGGAGAATTAATGGGTGGGAGGATATTCAAATTCAAATTCAAATTCAAACCTTTATTGGCATTGCACACATTAAAATACAAGGAATTAGCATATCATAAGGATGACAGCAGGAAAACAATACTCAAAGGGAGGATATACATACATACATACATACATACATATGAATTTAAAATAAAAGACAAATCTAAAGAAAAAATAATAAAGAAGAAAAAAAGAAAAAAGTGCAAAAATCAAAAAGGAGAAAGGAGAAAGATAAAGAAACAAGAATTAGAAAAAGTAAGCAACTTCCGACCTTCTTTTCAACAGGCATAAACACACCCGTTATCCCTCCTCCTCCTTTGGTATTACAGAAATCCCTCCAGCCTCTTATTTAATCCTTTTTCAATAATCAAATCCATAAATCACTTTTTTCTATTTTCAGCAAAAAGTCCATAAAGGGTTTCCAGTGTTTTAAAAAAGTACTTATTGTTTTGTCCCTGACCAAACAGGTCAGTTTGACCATTTCTGCCAATTGTGTCATCTTTACCAATCATTCCTCCATTGTGGGAATTTCAGTGTTTCTCCATCACTGTGCATATAATAATCTTGCTGCAGTTACCATATATAAAATCAGTCTTCCATGAGTCTTTTCTAGTTGGCTATGCATATAAAAAAAAGTTCTGCCTTTTTCTCAGTATTAATCTTTAACATTCTTTGTACCACTGTATGTATTTGTATCCAAGATTTTCTGGCTTTTTCACAAGTCCACCATGCATGGTAAAATGTTCCTTCCTGTTTTTCACATTTCCAATATTGGTTTGAAGTACCTTTATACATCCTTGATAATTTCTCCGGTGTCATATACCAATGGTGCACCATTTTATAAAAGTTCTCTCTTAAATTATAACAAAATGTGAATTTCATCCCATTTAACCACATTCTCTCCCATTTGTCCATCTCTATATTGTAACCAAAATTTTATGATTACTTCAGTGAGATTATTATATGCACATAGATGGAAAGATTTGACACTACCCACTGAGGAATGGTTGGTGAAATTGACAGATCTTGCTGAGATGGATATACTAACTTCTTTGATTAGAGAAAAGACACTACATTTATTGGTAACTGGAAATCTCTTATGGAATTTTTGCGTAAAAATGAAAAACAATGAACTTGTGATTTATGGTTTTGATGATTAGACAGGATAGATTATAGAAAGTATTATGATGCAACTTTAAGGAAAGAGGTTAAAATATAATTGTACTTATAACTGCGGTGAAGTATATCAGAAGCCAAAAAAAAAAAGTATTATAACTAAAATTCATAGCCTATTTTATCATGCAATCCTTAACTTATTCCTCTTCCATTTCAAATCTTAACAAAAGTTTATACATTTTTGCAATCACATTCATCATTTGTACATAATTTATTTTTAAATTCTGTCTTATGTTGTTCAATTCCAGTTACCTTGGTATCTATGTTAAACCTTTCTCTTAATTGTGCATATGAAAACCATTAAAAACTATATCCCTCTGCAATCAATTGTTCTCTTGACTTCATCTTAAGTTCTGCAATCTTCCTGTATAAATAAACTTGATATGTTAAGCATTTCTCTTTGTCTCCTGTTTCTTTTCTATAAAATGTTTCCTCTGCTGAGACCAATAAAGGTATTTTCAGGCATAACCTAAGTTTGTATTTCCATATTCTTAGTATGACACTTCTCACATAATGATTTTTAAAATCTACATTAACTTTATTGTACTATAAAAAAACTGTGGCAACCAAACTTCAGGATGTGTTCTTCTAATTCTAACATTATTTTGTTTCTCAGCAACATGCACTCTTTCATCCAAACCAGACAGCAGGCTGCAAAATACAATCTGAAATCAGGTAATCCTAGTCCTCCTCTTTCTTTTGAAGAATTTTATATTTAACCCTTGGCTTCTTACCCTGCCATATGAATCTGGATATATGAGTGGACTATTTCCGTATTAGTGGGAACTATCACTTTATCCTGCCTCCTGTAGCCTGAACTCAGAGCTCTAAAATAGATTTCATAGGCAACCTTAGCAAATCGGCAATTTCAGTGGTAAAAAGCTGAATATTTTAGGTTGCTGTTCATTCCAAAGGAATCTGGAACTTAAAGCTTCCAATCAATGTTGTAAGCATGCAAAAAAACCTGCCTGACTTATGTTATACAAATACTGTACACTGTCTTATCCCACTTACTAGCCTCTGGGTTCAAGTGAGCCATTACTCTCTTTCTGTCTCACATACATCCAATACTTAAAGCTAAACAGAGCAATCCACAACCAAATTAAGACACAGCAGACCTTAAAGACTCCCTGAGAAAGCCAGGCCTTAATCACATTTTGAAAACCCGAGAGAGTTGGGGCCAATCTGATCTCAGGGAAAAACCTATTCCAGGGAAAAGGGACAGTGACTAAGAAGTCCCACTCCCTATGGTGCTCGCAGGTAATACTTCCTAGGGGAAGGGACCCCTTCCAAATCTTATCAGAAAAGCAGAAACCACTAGGACTAGGCAATCCGAATGATACCCAGAACCTGAGCCATGTAAGGCTTTAAAAGTGATAACCAGCACCTTGAATTGTACAGGTAGTCCTCGAGTTACGACAGCAATTGGGACCAGGATTGCCATCGCTAAGCAATGCAGTTATAAAGTATGATGTCATGACTGCATCATTTAGCAACAGCAATCCATGCAGTCCCGATTGTCGTAACCCAAGACACGCAGGTCATTCAGCGGGAAGTGGAGGGAGTCTCAGGTAAGGAGCGTGGGGGTGCTGCAGGGGGGTGGGGGAGACCTGGCACAGGCTGTGTGTGAGTCAGAGGAGGGGGTTCTGGGTGTGGTGCAAGCTCAGAGAGGCTAGGGAATGAGGGTGCAGGGTGCCAGTAATTGCAGGGAGGCTGTGGAAAGAGGGCATGGGTGAGTGTGTGTGTGTGTGTGTGTGTGTGCATGCATGTGTGCAAGCACAGGGAGGCTGAGAAAAGGGTGCAGGGTGCATGTGTGCATGTGTGCAATTGCAGGGAGGCCGGAGAAAGAGGGCATAGGGTGTGTGCAAGTGAAAGAGGAAGAGGGCACGCTGTGTGCGGGTAAAGAAAAGCTGGGGGAGGAGATTTACCTCAGTGACTTGCGACCTTCCTTGCCAGTGTCCCATTGACTTTGCTTGAGGGAAGCCAGCAGGGAAGGGCAGAAATGATGATCATGTGACCACGGGATGCTGCAACCAGTCGTAGGTACGAGCTGTTTCCCAGGCACCCAAATTTTGTTCATGTGACCGTGGGGGTGTTGCAATGGCTGGAACTTCAAGGACCGGTCATAAGTCCCTTCATTCAGCACCGTCGTTATTTCGAATGGTCACTGAACAAATGGTCGTAACTCAAGAACTACCTGTACTTAGAAGCCAACTGTAACCAGTGCAGCTCTCAAAATAGTGGTGTTACATGAGTGGACCAATTGGTGCCCATAACTAACTTGAACTACTGCATTCTGGACCAGTTGTAGTTTCTGAGTGGTCTTCAAGGGGAGCCCCATGTAGATCAAGTTGCAATAATCCAAAAAAGAGGCAAGGTAAACAGAACCTTGGAAATAGCTTTTTCTGGCAATGGTTCTTGCCCTACAGAATAGTGTCCTCCTTGAGGCCAATGTGGCACCCACTTGGAAAGGGAAATGGACAATCTTGGCTTGGTGGGTCAGGTAACTGTGGTATTATTATCTATTGTTCTATTTTATTTTGTTTTTATGTTTATATTCTTAACTGTTAACCATCTGGAATCTATTAAGTGATTATGGTGTATACAAATTTTATAACTAAACAAATGTTCCTTTTATTATGTTATATTTTCAACAATTTGGAGTTGTCATCCTTACTAAACATCCTCTAAATGTCCAGTATACTCAAAAAAGAATCATTTGTTGAATTATATGCATTTGAAGATCTAAGGATACATATTTAGCCTTCTTTAACACTTTAACTCAAGAACATTCCAATTCTTTATTTGCAAATTTCTTGTTAATTACCAGCACCTATTTTCATAATACTCTTCAGTCATTTGTAAAAATGAACTGAAAGTTAGAAATAATCCAAATTTCTTTCCAATGGTAAGATTGATGTTGCCTTATATTTTAGAGGTTACGTATTTCTGTGTCACACTCCATTTTTCTGATTGCATTTTCAAATACAACCAGTGCAACTGTGCATTTTGGGCATGCATTCATAGCAATTTCATTTCTGTAGAATTTCTATGGAATAGTTCAGTGAATGGTGGAAGAAGATATGAACCGGCCTCATCATCACAATCCCCATTTGTTGCATGGCTGGGGACAAGCTTTTAGCAGGCCTGAGAAAGGGATAGTGAGAGAGATCCTGCTACTGCTGGGTTTTTTTTCTCAGAGACCAATGTGACTGCATTTTTTTTCTGCCAGGATATAAGCTTTGTCTCCTGCAGACCCAGGAGACATTATAAATAATTAGTATATGCTGCTGAAACATGAAAATGATAACTTTCCTTCCTTATTTATTTGTCCCTCTTGTGCTATTAATCTGAAGAGCTCACTCTTGTCTTGGCATCTTCCCAGCAAGAGATCGTGCTGTGCTCATTGCAGGACTTCAGAAAGCAGCTTCTTGGTTGATGAGGAAAGTTTAGCCCCCCTCGGGAACTGGGTTTCCACTGGCTCAAGCAGTTTGCTCTCTGCTGAGATATCACCTTCCCTTATTTAGGAAGTTTTTAAAACAGAAAAGCAAACATGTATCTATTAAGTATTTGTTTTAAAGGCTGATCATTTTAACTTTATCAATATTTTACCTGACAAACAGGTCACTGAAACCATTTTTAGAAGCAGCTTATTGTAATGATGCTGGCAGGGAATACAGGTTTTATGCGAGTTTGCTGGCCAATCAAGCACAGTAATCCCATGGTCATTGAACCAGGTTTTGGTACTTTTGGCAGTGTGGGCAGGTGCCAAGTCCTGCTGGAAAATGAAGTCAGCATCCCCATAAAGCTCGTCTGCGGAAGGAAGCAAGAAGTGCTCCAAAATCTCCTGGTAGACGGCTGCGTTGACCCTGGACTTAATGAAGCACAGTGGACCAACACCAGCAGATGACATGGCTCCCCAAATCAACACAGACTATGGAAACTTCACACTGGACTTCAAGCATCGTGCATTGTGTGCCTCTCCATTCTTCCTCCAGACTCTGGGTCCTTGGTTCCCAAATGAGATGCAAAAGTTGCTCTCATCAGAAAAGAGGACTTTGGACCACTGGGCAACAGACCAGTTCTTTTTTTCTGTAGCCCAGGTAAGACACTTCTGACGTTGTTTGTTGTTCAGGAGCGGCTTGACAAGAGGAATACGACATTTGAAGCCCGTGTCCAGGATCCGTCTGTGTGTGGTGGTTCTTGATGCACTAACTCCAGCCTCAGTCCACTCCTTGTGAAAGTCCCCAACACTTTGGAATGGCCTTTTCCTGACAATCCTCTCCAGGCTGTGGTCATCCCTGCTGCTTGTGCACCTTTTTCTACCACACTTTTCCCTTCCACATAACCTTCTATTGATGTGCTTTGATACAGCACTTTGGGAACATCCAACTTCTTTTGCAATGACCTTTTGGGGCTTTCCCTCCTTATGGAGGGTGTCAATGATGGTTTTCTGCACAACTGTCAGGTCAGCAGTCTTTCCCATGCTTGTGATTCCTACTGAACCAGCCTGAGAGACCATTGCAAGGCTCAGGAACCCTTTGCAGGTGTTATGGATTCATTATCTGATTAGAGTGGGACACTTTGAGCCTAGGATATTGAACCTTTTCACACTATTCTAATTTTCTGAGATTGTGAATTTGGGGTTTTCATAAGCTGTATGCCATAATCATCACAATTATACCAAAGTAAGGCTTGACATATCTCGCTTTGCATGTAATGCGTCTATCTCATATATTGGTTTCACCTTTTGAGTTGCCATACTGACATAAATGAACATTTGCACGATATTCTAATTTTTCGAGTTTCACCTGTAAGTCAGTTTCTTGTGTTAGCTTGATGGCCCCTGGATCCTCCACCATTTTGTTTTGCTTTTTTAAGAGTATGCTAATGTTCAACATCAAGACACTAATTTTTACTGACATTGCAGTCTTAAGGTAGGACATATCGGATGCTACTTCAATTCTAGTCTGTGAGGAAGCGAAAAACTGACCTGGTGAGTTTGGGCTTCTCCTCCTCCTTCTTTTAATATATACGTGAAATTACCAGGAGAGGTCTTCCATTGATTTAAGGTGATGTATAATCAATACACAGATGATACTTAACTGCATACAGTCACCTTGGGCCCAATCAGAGATGACATTGAACTCTTAGTCCTGGTGCCTGGAGGCTATAGGATCTGGATGCGATGAAATGGGCTAAAGTTGAACCCACACAAACTGGAGTTGTTGCTTGTTCATTGCAATTCTTTGTCTACTTCAATTGGTCTCTCAAGGGGGAAGCACTATTTATTTATTTATTTATTATTTATATATCAAATTTATACCACCGCCCAACTCCCCTACAAGGAGGGACTCTGGGCGGTTCACAACAAAACAATTTAAAATCAGTAAAAACATAAATAATACAAATATAAAATACAATTATTAAATACAATAAAATCCAAGAGATGGTGATATTATTTCAGCCTGTGACCAGATAATATCAGTCAAAGGTAAGACTAGGGAACCAGCCAACCCCAAAACTGACTATTCCCATCCCCACCCCATGCATGATGACAAAACCAGGTCTTCAGTTTTTTTCTGAAGTCTAAAAGGGAAGGGGCCAACCTCACTTCTGGAGGAAGAGTGTTCCAAAGGGCAGGGGCTACTGCAGAGAAAACTCACCTCCTGGACCCCATCAGATGAAATTCTCTTGCAGACGGGGTCTGTAGCATGCCCTCTCTGCATGACCGGGTGGGACAGGTTGATGAGATGGTCCTTCAGGTACTCTGGACCCATGCCATGTAGGGCTTTAAAGGTGACAACCAACACCTTGAATTGGACCCGGAAGCAAACTGGCACCCAGTGCAGCTCACGGAGCAAAGGTGTTATATGTGCTGATCTTGATGCACCTAAAATCACCCGCGCGGCCACATTCTGGGCCAGTTGAAGCTTCCGGATACTCTTCAAGGGTAGCCCCATGTAGAGTGCATTACAATAGTCTACATGGGAGATGACCAGAGCCTGAGTGACTGTTCTAAAGGCCTCTCGGTCCAGGAAAGGGCGCAACTGGCAGGCAACACAAAGTTGCCCACTATTACTGAGGGAGCAAGTCTACAACCAGGGGGTCCTCCTGGACTCTACAGCTACAGGTGGACATGCAGGTGGAGGCTGTGGCCAGGAAGCTGCGGGTGTGTGACAGTTGTGACCCTCTCTGAAACAGGACCTTGCTATGATGATTCATGCTGTTATTTTTACTTGAATTGGCTATTGCAATATACTCTATATAGGGCTGCCTTTGAAGACCAGTCAGAGACTGCCATTGTTTGAAAATGCAATGGCATGCAATCGCCTGCTTATAAGCTAGCACTATGCACCAAGACCTTATTAGTTTAGTTATTGTTTAAATTTATATAGCCACTCATCTCATATGTATGACTCTGGGCAGCTTACAAACAATTAAACCAAATATAAAAACAAAAACAAAATACAATACAACAATTTAAAAACAAGAAAAAGCAATATAAAAGCATATAAAAAACCATCATAAAATACATAAAACTCACAGGCTATAATCCCTTTCATCAAAACAGTCAGTACAGCCACTGCACCGGCTCCACCACACTCCTATGTCCCCGTGCCTATTGGCAAAACCATGTCTTTGGGGCCTTGTGAAAAGCCGGCAGGGTCAGGGCCAATCTGATCTCTGGGGGGATGATTGACAGGGTGGGTGCCATGGCAGAAAAGGGTCTCTTCCTGGGTTCTGCCAGATAAGACTCTCTGGCTGACAGGACCTGCAACATGCCCCTCCTACCGTACCTGATAGGACAGGTAGATGTAATTGGGCGGAGGCAGTCCCTCAAGTAATAATGCTGTTTTTTAAAGAGGAACATGCATTTAGGTCCAAAAATACAAATAATAAACAAATAATACAGTTATGAAAAAATATTTGACCTTATCAAGACACAAGATTATCAAAAAATTGATTGATTATGTTCCATCAATTTGATGTTGACTCTTAGCAACCACAAAGATAGCTTTTCTCCATAACGATCTGTCCCTAATCTGGTCTTTCAGATCCCCCAACAGCATACCCATCACCAATGTAACTGAGTCCATGTTGCTGCTCAGTCACCTTGCTGCTAATCATTCCTCTTCTTCTCCTTCTTTCCACTTTTTCCAGCATTAGAGCCTTTTCCAGATATCTTTGCATAATGTGTCTGAAATAGGATAACTTGAGTCTGGTCATTTGTGCCTTGAGTGAGAACTCTGGGTTGATTTGTTCAGTGATCCACTGAGTTTTTTTCTTGGCTGTCCATGGTATTTTCAGGAGTCTTCCCCAACACCAAAGTTCAAAAGCACCAATACCCTTCCTATCCTGCTTCTTCAAAGTCCATCTTTCACTTCCATGGAGTGTCACAGGGAATATCATTGCTTGCGCAATTCTGATCTTTGTAGGTATAGACACATCAGAGCATCTTAATATCTTTTCCAAGGCATTCATGGCTATTATACCAAGTGCTAGTCATTATTATAAGGAGGCTGGATCTATTTGGCTTTTGACAGAAAATAATTGCCTACTTCTGTCCTACAGCTACTGTTGTAGAATCCAGTGACAGCAGAGAAGAGGCGAGGGAAACCAGTGGGCACCACATAGCCTATACCTATATGATGCATTACAGAAAATGATGGTATTGGCACCACGCTGCATGATCTACATCAGTCTCTTCCACCAGTATTGAGTAGTGTAGATATGCTTGCCATTCCTCCCATTGTCAATCACCATTTATTTACCACTTTTCCCTGGTTAAAGAGTGGCTCTTTACTGTGTAAATCGCCAGGTCCATGCTTTGCTTGCAGAAGGTCCTAGAATGAATGTTTGAGGAGAAGTGAATAGAATGATCGTCTCTGAATTACTAATTCAAATATGCAGCTATAAGCTGAATGAGCAAGTAGTAGTTTCTGATAAATCTATATCTGTTTAAATAACATCTGTCTTTTCCTGCATTTCTTAGGCATAGCCTTTACCAACCAAGGTACCTTCCAGATAGGTGGACTCCTCCATTAAGCAGGAAGTTCTGCTCAATAGCCAACTCTATGATTCTGATTATGGAAACTATAACCCAGAGAGGTAGTAGGCTCCCTCTTACTGATAGTGTTCAATTAGATAGACATTTGTTGGGGATGCTTTAATTTGGATACCTGTTCTAAACAGGAAGTTAGGCTCAATAACACAAATCTATTATTTTAATTATGGTTAATGTTGTTGCCAATAATCCAAGCAAAAAAAATCTATCTGTCATCAATACTGCGTGAAGGTATTCTTAGTTATAGCAAAAAAAAATAGATTAATGCCATTTCAGACAAATATGTGAAACATGCTTAGGAGACATTTGGAGCCTTTCATATATCTTCCTTCCTTCCTTCCTTCCTTCCTTCCTTCCTTCCTTCCTTCCTTCCTTCCTTCCTTCCTTCCTTCCTTCCTTCCTTCCTTCCTTCCTTCCCTCCCTCCCTCCCTCCCTCCCTTCCTTCCTTCCTTCCTTCCTGAAGTTCAAGATGCTTTCTTGAAATCATTCTCTCTATATTTAAATTCATTTTCCATTAATATTGTCCCAGACTTCATCATATTCACCCTGCATAGGTAAAAGCTTGCCTGTCAGCCTTTATATAAAACCTTTTAAGTGTCAAGTTCTGACTCGCCCTTACAAATCTCTAGATAGTCACTGAGAATGTTTAATTTCATCTTTCCATATATAAATGTTTCTCAATCTACTCAAACTTTGCCCTCCCAGGCCTGTAATATGTCTCAGAAACATAGAAGAGAGTGAGTATATTCTTTTGTCAGCTGATAGTATCCAATAGACTGATATCCAGAATAAGTATTTAGGAACACACTAATATGATGCTGTGTCTGATCTTTGATTGTACAGTATCTTCAACACCAAGTACTAATAAAATGAAGTCATTCTTACTAGCAAAGTCATAAGAGCCAAGTTCATTTCTGAAGGAGAGGGCCCTATCAGCTTCTCTCTTTTGAGGATTTTCAGAGGATCAAAGCTAACAAATCCAGTAAGAAAAACATCTTCTCAATGTTTTGAGAAGATCACATCCTCTGCCAGCAAAGCAGCATGCAAGATGTTTGTGTTGTATAGAAGGATCCCAACAATAAAGCTCATTTTTTGTACTTAAAAAACAGAAGTAGGCATTTTTCCCTGCCAAGAACCATATTTTCACAGAAATAATCTGTTGAGGCCTGCACCACATATCAATGGTGGCTGGGGTGAAGTGAGCAGTAAACAGGGCCTTGACTAATAATGGTGGGACCAAAACAAGCAAAGATAATTGTTAAATAATTAAAAACCATTAAATAAAATTATGATTCAGTAAAATTCTAAAAACATATTTAAAATTGTCATTTACAATGGGAGTTATTTCTTTTCCTTAAGGAGGCTATTAATCAGGCAGTTTTCTAAATGCATGTATTTAAGATTGAGGAAAGTGTATATTTCCTCAGTTCTCATTACAGTCCAGAACTGTAATCCTTAGATGTAATGGGCTGTGAAAATAACCATGGGAGATAGGAGGAAGAGCCGCAGCCTAGACAATGATCTGATCAATGAAATCTGAGTGTAAAGAAGGAATGGAGGTGGAATAAGCGTCTCAGAAGGGAGCCTCCTAGTTCTCTGGAAAGTAAAGCAGGGGAAGGGGAAGTACTTTCACATTTGCAAGATTTGTTACTATAACCTTACAATAAAGGTAGTATTAGTACTTATGATTTTGATTTCCTGCCTGGAGTACCTTGAAGGAATGACATTAGGTAATACAGTATTTTAATAGTGTTCTGTAAAGGTATTCCTTTGTGTCTAGTCTTGTGTTTGTTAAAGTCTGCCTCAACCTGAGTTTGATTCCTAGTTCTACATGGACGATCCATGTTCTTTTCTTGGCAACAGTACTAAAATGATTTGCCATTGTCTTTGTTTCTTTGTTTGTTTTCTACCCAGTACTTGGATTTGCAGATGCTCTTCCATAGAACTATTAACTAGGTCCAAGCATAGTTACTTGTTTGGGATCAGCCATGGTCACCTAGATGCTACCACCTCCTTAATGAAAAGGAAGATACCTCCTTAATGAAAGGTAGAAGATAATATTCTTAAATGAGTATCAATGGCATTGAATAGATGGGAACTAACAACAGTTGCTGTACAGAAAGACAATGGGAAAGCACAGCAAATTACTTATTTTATATGGCAATTTAAAAGTAATTATACCATTCTGATCTCCAAAGGTTCAGCAAAGGAGGGAACTTGATTTCTCTAACAGCTCAAAGAACATTTGTAGATTATTTATTTATTTATATTTATATTTCAAATTTGATCACTGCTCACCTCACTAGGAAATGACTCTGCAAGTTCTTTCTATGTTAGCAAATATACTACATTTATACTCCTATCAACTAACAGATTCCACCATGCTCAACAGAGATTGTGTGATAGAAGTCATCATCATTATGATATTCAAGAGCTGTAGAGCAGAAATAATCTGAACTAATATGATATAGACTGGAATTAGAATTGAGATGGTTAAATAAAATTATTTATTTAGAAAAACATCAATGATTACTTGCTACTAGAAAGCTAACATTAAGAGAACTTATACTAGATTGCCTACATACCGTTTGATTTTCTGAGTGGCTTTTCTTTTCTTTTTATCATGAAAGAAATTCAAGATTGGTATCATCCACCAATATTTGTAATTAAAATCTACCACCTTATTCTGCCATGTATGTAAATCCATTCTTGTATAATGCCTGTCTTTCAAGACAATTCCATGGACAGTCAGAATCTTTAGGAAAGAGAAAATAAGTTTCTTCTGAAGAGATCTGCTGTCTTTTCACATTACATTCATGCTCTTTACCAATGCATTTTCATTTGGAGGAGTTTTACATACCCTTGGTTCATTAAGAGTGGGACCTTTATGCACTTTACTTTGATTATGTATCACACCAATGTGCTTCTGGTGCTTGATATATGGCATGAGCACACCATCAGTCAGGCTTCATAGTGATGCATTAGAGTAATATGCATTCAAGATGGAAAATATAGTTATGGAGCTAGTGTAAAAATGAAACAGTGGAAAGAAGCTGTGATGGAATGGAATTATGAAGGCCAGGCTCAGGGAGATAAACATTTTCTTAGCTCGCCGGAGGAGTGGGGGAAGTACAAGAGGATGAGACTGGCACCTCCCTGAGGAATTCACACTGTTGTGGCTGGCTGACTTGGAAGCTGGGGTTTCAGTCTGGGAAGATTCTTGCTAGAGGTTGTAGCTAATAAACATAGCTGGACTGAATTTGCATTGTCTTTTGGAGTTCCTTGGGCTAGGCCTGACAGAAACAGCTCCCAAGCAAAATTTGAGTAAGTTCTCTGAATTTACACGTTCCAGCTTTCCCTTCTTTTCATGTTTGTTTACATTTTCCTCTTCTTATCCTCTTCCTTAAAAAAAAAAAAAATCCTTACATACTTCTATTTCTTTCTGCTAGTTACTCTTATGGCCAGTGGCTTTATTCATACATTATTATCTCTACAGCCTGAGCTTGTGCGCTGTATAACTTAATATTAGTCCTCCGAAACCCACACAGACACACATATACACATACACATTCTCCTTCCCAATGAGATCATATTAAGGTGACCTGTAAGAGCAATAGATAAAATCTTCAGGCCATCCAGATAACATTAAAAATAATCCTAGCCCATAAATGATGGTGAAAGGAGGGGAAAAAATACTCAAGGAATCTTTTTTTTTTTTCCTTTTTTGCAATAGCAAGAACTATAGGAGGAGGACAAAAGGCTACCCATGGGATTTTCATAGCCTTCAGCTTCAGAAAATGAGAAAAGTGTTAGTGCATTCATACAGCCAACAGTTACCAAAACAATAAACTGCTGGCCCATCAAATACAGCTTGTTGTCACTAATTTAGCAAAATGCAACCTTTCTTTAAGAAATTTCAGCAAGCAGACACATGAAAGTAATTGTGCTATTTAGCTAAGCAGACCCTGGTAAGTAGACATTTCATTTTATAGTCCTTTCAGCCCAGTGAAAGGAGAAGACAATTGAATGATGGAAACATATTATATCAAACCCAAGATAAATAGAATTTGAGTCCAATCCTGTCTAGAAATCAGGCTATACATGTAAGTCACATAAAGTCCACAATATTGTCATTGGCCATCCAATTCTAGATGATGGAACAGATGAATTAATGAAATCTCATCTACTTTTGGCATTTGAGAAAACATGCATTTCCTGCATAATGTGTGCTCCAGCTGTTTAAAACAATTAAAGGCTTGTTGAGCAAAACCATCATAGAAAGATGTACTTCTATTTGGGTGAAACATACCATAATTCTCATTAGTATTATATTAGTTTGATTTAAAATAAGGAAGCAAATTTCCATAGCTTTGTAGTTTGAAAAGCACCTGTATGTCCAATCTGATGAACGTTAGAAGCTGCAGAAGCAAGTAAAATTAAAATGGGTCATCTGTCTTCCTAACTTGGATGGTAGATGTTTGAAGCCCATTAAGAAAGTTGTTGGATTTAGATCACATGTTAGTTGCCAGTAATTCACAGTATTGAGGGTATTGCAATTTCTATATATTATTCATTTCAGGTATAGTTAGAGGCCCTATGTTTTACCAAAAAGACTCTGAATGGATAAACTTAATATAAATGTAAGATTTAAACATTAAAAAATTAATCTTAAAAGCAATGTGATCTGAAAATTATATGGTAAAATACAGATAAATCACTATATTAATTGAGATCTCTATGTTAAACTTCTTTTGCTTTCTTATTTATTATCATTCCAAATAATAATAATAATAATAATAATAATAGTATTTCACTGCTCATCTGAACTCCAAAAGAAAAAAGAAAAAAGAAAAAAAGGAAGCCATTTTTACTTAGAGAGGCAAGATATTTCAGAAAGTGGCTACAAGTATTTCGATACTGTGGAACATTTAATGCCCCCAAAAACAGAGTGGCTGAAATTGTAGAGCTCAAGCTTCTTGTTATATTGAATGGGTAGTGTACAACTCTGTTGTGGTTGTTTTAAGAAAGATTAAGGTCAATTTAGAGGAGAAAACTCTGAATTCTAATTTGGAAAATAGCACTTATGTTAACTTTTCCTTTCTTTGCCATGATCGTGACCTATATCTCATCCACTCCAATTAACCTTTTTAAAAAACTCATACTAATGATTTTCTTCAGGATTGTAGCTGGACAAGGAATAATTAGATATCCCCTGAACATATGATCTGTCTGCAAGGATTGGTTCTCATGCTGATGAAGATTCAAGTGACCATTATCTAAAAAATGCACAACTGCAGATGGACCCTCCCCATATCTGAGAGAAGAGTTACCTCCTCACTTGTTTGATTATGTGCCATCAAGACATTTTCAACTCCTAACAACCACATAGATAATTTTTTTCCACGACAATCTATCCTAAACTGTTCTTTCAAGTCTCCCAATGGTGCACTCATAACTACTGTAACTGAATCCATCCACCTTGCTGCTGGTCATCCTCTTCCTCTCTTTCCTTCCACCTTTCCCACCGTTAGAGCCTTCTCTAGAGAGCTAGGTCTTCACATAATGTGTCCAATGTAGGATAATTTGAGCCTGGTCATTTGTGCCTCAAGTGAGAACTCTGGGTTGATTTGTTCAATTATCCATTGCTTTGTTTTCTTGGCTGTCCATGGTATTCTCAGGAGTCTTCTCCAACACCAAATTTCAAATGTGTCAATACCCTTCCTATGCTGCTTCTTTAAAGTCCAACTTTTGCTTCCATGGAGTGTCACAAGGAATACCATAGCTTTCACAATTCTGATCTTTCTCACTTGTTTATTTATTTTTATTTTATTTTTATTGTTTACTTATGTAGGCTTACTGTTATGGCTGAAATGAGATTATAATGTATTTCCAGGACTCTTCCTCCTGACCTTGCAAAGATGACAGGGACCAGGTTCAGTTCCCCACTTTACATAATCCTGCCAGACCCAAAGGAAATATTCCTGCCCCTAAACAAAGCCCCCCACCCCCACCCCAACCGTTTCCTCGCTGTAAAGAAAGAAGTATAATATTGGTCAACATTAGCAAAGGCAGAATGAAATTGACTAGAGGCAGCCCCATACAATTGACTAAGGCAAACCTAATAAGGAAATTGCAACGTAGTAAGTGATAGGCACCTAATCCCATCAAGGTTTCTAACTTGCTAACAAGAAAGGATGGCTATTTCCAGCACTCCTGCCACCTCTAAAAAGCATAGTGTTTCCTAACACTAAAACAATAAAACAGCTCTCCTTATACAATCAAATTTAGCTAGTTTTCCTTATATGGCCCCAAGATCCTGACAGCATATCCGAGGTCTAGAATTTCCCACCTCATAATTTTAAATCCTTATAAAAGATGTCCCTTTCTATTATTCTCCATTCCTCCTCCTTTGTAAGCGGGAACCCCATGATTGTTGTTTCAATCTTCCTCCTCAGAGTTGTGTTCCATCTTTTGCATCCACAACATTATATTCCTCTTGAATCATGAAACACCTCTTAGCAGCTTATAATTGAATATACTGTAGCACAATTAGAAACATGATATCCCAACCAACTGACAAATCAAACAGATCCACAAGCACCACATCTCTAGGAGGAACCAAAATTCACATCTTCCCTCAAAGACCCTCTGGTAGAGCCAAGCTTTAATGGCCTTCCAAAACACTAGCAAGGCTGAGGCCACTCTGATTTCTGGGGATATATTCTGGTTCCAAAGGGGAAATAGTTTCTTTGCTGGAATTCTGGTAATACTCCTACATTCTTCTTAATAAAGTTTGCTAATGAGGACTCTGAGATTCAAGCTTGGGTAATGAGGACTCTGAGATTCAAGCTTGAGATTCAAGCTTACTTTCAGTTTAGGCATCTACCAGCAGCCTGACACTCTTCCCCATTATCAGCAATATATACTTTTTAATCTGTTGATATTAAGAACAATGTTCTAATTTGATACCAAGTGTCAGTCCTCTGCTAGTGTTCACTAATACTACTTTGTTCCTACATTACTCTGATAAGCATAATCACCAAAAGAATCTGCTCAGTATGCATTGTACAGAGAGCAGATCTCTTTCAGAAAATCTCAGGAATCAGACAAACATGCGCAGCAAAGTACATCTTAAGGTATACAGATTCTGAACCAGCCTTCTCCATCCTGCACCCTTCAGGTGTGTTGGGACTGCAACTCCCAGGACCCTTCTTTGGCCATGCTAAAGCATATCTGGTTGAAGAAGACTGATTTATTAGTTAATTGCAATATGAGTGAATGAAGGAAAATAACTTTAATAAACCATAACCAAATCAGACCATTTAAACAACTTTATCTTTTATTCACTATTACTGTAACTATCTAGACCAGTCTTCTTCAACCAGGTGGAACCTATAACCTGCCAGGTATGACTGAGCTGGAGCAGCCCTCAGCCCCAATTAGCATGGGCAATGGTGAAAGATGGTGGGAGTTGTCATTTAGCAACATCTGGAGGGTCATAAGTTTTCTACCCTGTTCTAAATGGCACCTATGTTGAAGTATTGTCAAAATATGAGATCACACAAATTTAATTAGTTCATTATTATAAATTAGCTGAAAGTTTGTAAGCTTAATTCTTAAATTGATTACATTTTAACTTATTTTAAGTAGGTTGGATTTTTAGGATCAAACTGGATCCTAAATACATACTGTACATACATACATACATACATAAATGTTAATGTGTAAATCCTGTTCTCTGCATTTAATTTGTACCTATGGTGAATAGAACTGCATGAAAGGGGAAATGCATAAAAGCCATCAGTTAAACCAATACATATGTACATCAAAGAGATTTTTTTTCGGCAAGTACACCTGCAGAAATTAACAGAACCATTTATATAAGGAAAGGAGACACCCCCAACATTTGGAAATGCTTCCGGCTATTTCTAGACTTTCCTCCAAGATAAATGTAAGTATTGTCATCCCAATATTACTTTTTCTTTTAATAGATGCCCTTCAAAACACCTGGTCTGAGTTTCCCAAAGGAAGACTAGACCTTAAGTTTAATAAAAAAAAGTAAGTAACTAGTATTTATTCCTGTCAAAAATCATGTAACAGGCAAGCTTATCATTTCTGGTTCCTTGACAGAGGCCATATTATCAGAACAGAAATAATGTACCTTTCTTCCCCATAACTATGCAACTTAAATCAAGTCATTCAGTATTCATTCAATGGTTGTACTTCCTCCAAATAGCTCATATATAGTTTAAATTATTGTACCACTATTTCTCATGACATTGTAGCCAGGCAAATATCCTGATTAATGAACATATTAAGCAGGTTTCCTGGTTCACATGCAATGAGAAACTGTAGTTTAAAGCAGAAGTATTAAAGGGTTGTGTACAAAGAAAGAAAGGGGCAAAAAATGTGTCATACAGGCAAAAGACCTATCCATGATGCTGCTTCAGGTAGTTATTAATATTATTTAGGCATCCCATACTCATGAGAGGGAAACAAACGTATTTATTTATTTATTTGTCAGGCTTGCTATATGTGAGTGCAGTTTGCTGAAAAGCTCATATGGTATTGTCGAATACTCCAGGAACACAAAACAGTGCATCTTTTTTTTTTCTTTTGATAGCCATGCCACATATACCAGAATATGATCCAGGAATGTATGGATTACCACTTGGAGAGCAGTTGCCACCAAGACTGCATTTCAAATATATGGATCCCATGTAATACACAGGCAGATTTTCTGACTATAAAATCCTATTGAGGCAAATGTATTGGAATGGGCTGAAGCTTCATCTATGCGAAACTTGCAGCCTAACAACCAGGCAGAATGCATAGTCCTGAGACAGTCCAAGAATCAAATGACCAGAGTTCCAATCCAGAAAGCACAAGAAAAGTCCACGTATGAACTAGGTTAGAGTCCCAAGAAGTCAGAGCAAGGTCCAAGGCAAGGTTCAAGGTAGCTGTCTACAGAAAGATAGAAGACACATACGTTGCTTCCAGCACTGAGTTACTCCCAAATGGAAAAACTGATATGAGAGGCTTCAAGCCTCTCCCCCCAGCGTCACTGACGTGTGGATTACTCAGAAGACTGGGCTTCTCAGAAGCTACAGTAGCTCCTGAATAAACCCTTGTAGGCTTGGAGGTAATTCCAAGGAAATTCGATCAGAGCTTGGCATCACGGGTCTTACGTTCACAGGGTCCACCTCTTCCATGCTTGCCGTTCTGGGTCCAGGGTCTCTGAATTCCTTGGCTGTCTGAATAAAGGCTTCAAGGCTTTTCTGGCTCATTTCACCTGCTGAGACCTCCAGAAGCACTGTCACAAGTAAGCTAAAGCAAGCACAACATTATTGTTCTGTGTTTTCTGAAGGGGAAGTAAAGATGATGGCTGGACTGGCCTATACGTTATTCTGCATTATTGTTCAACCCACCCCTTCAATCTATCTGTCAGTCTAGAATTATTATGCTTCTGTTTCATTTTACAGTCCTTTTTATCACATCTTCTAACATTTTTCCTGAATGTGGAGAAAGGAAGTAATTTGTTTTTGGTTTTTAAAAGAAACCTTAATTTTTAAATAACAAAAAGCAGTAGTAATATTTTTATTTAGATAAATGTAAAATAAACCTGGATCTTCATAAGCTGCAAATAAGATAAAATGAAAGATTGGAATTCTGGCAGAGTAGACAGGACTGTAGATGGGGCCCTGTGAATACTCTTAAGAATACTCTTAAGAAAGTAAATAAATTCCCACATGTAGAAAATTAGCAGGGGAATGTTTGATCTGTGAAATAAAACAGAAAAGTAGATGCACCTGGGAAATAATTACTGGTGATCTGAAATTCAGGTGATATACCTACTCTGCTATCCTACAACAAAAACTATTTTTAGATGGCGCACAAATTAGGAACAAAGCAGCACCCAGTAAAATATATGAGGAAAAAATGAAGCGACATGGGCAAAAATATGACAAAAGGATTGTCAAGTAGCACAGAGAAAACTGATGATTAAAAAGCTTGGGATTTTAAAAACAGGATATTTGCCTGATGTTTGTCTTGTGTATGGCATAACCCAATCCTTTTTGCATTATTTCTTTGACCACTGCACTGCCCCACAGCCAGCAGAAGTTATTCATCCCTGATCAACATAAATTCTAAAGGAACTGAATTAGCTCCTACTTGATACTGAGCCGAACTGAAGGTGCTGCTAGTCACCTAGACAGCTTGGAGCCCAAATACTGATGAAGTACCTCCTTCAAAATCACCATGATTAATTGATTGATTATGTGCAATAACATCATTCTGCATAGACAGTTTTTCTCCATGGCAATCTGTCCTTAGCCTGGTCTTCAGCTCTTCCAACAGCGCCCCCATCACCACTGTAACTAAGTCTATCCACCTTGCTGCTGGTGGTCCTCTTCTTCTCTTTCCTTCCATCTTTCCCAGCATTAGAGCCTTCTCCAGAGAGCTAGGTCTTCTGTAGAACATAAAGAAGATGATCTTGTTGGAGCTAAGCCAGATCCATTCCCAGAGTGATGAAGCAAGAAGCACAACTCAAGCCCAAAACAATATGAGGAGAGGAAGAAATGACTCAAACGGACACCCCCTTAGTTTCACAGGAGTTTCGGTTGGGGGGGCAGGGAAGTAGCGCACAATCAGACATGCAAGATTCTGTTACTATAGCCAATATAATAAAGTAGTTTTAAGCTTCTTTTGGAGTTACTTTTGTGGTCTGGTCTACACAGCAGGGCTGACATCAATCTTGCTGCTGTTTCTTGTTCCACTGTATCTTTTTTTTAAATTTAAAAAACCTTCTTTGTCCACCATCTTCAGTTTCTTTGTGAAAGAACTTTTAAGAATGAAGTATGGACAAAAACATAAGCATGTTGGATGATGACATATAAATCCAGTGACTCATCTGCTGTTGCCCTCCAATTTGAAAAGCACCTCTGAAGGACTGCTCTGCATGGCCAGCCACAAATTTTCCTTCCTTTTATACACCTCCCGGTGCCTTTCAAAACCTTAGATCTTCCACTATTTTTCTCTCCTCATATTTTACAGAAGCTAAAATAAAGCATGGCACTCCTGACATGTTGATCCATTTATGTTTTCCTTCCATCTTTTATATTCAGTTAAGATATTAGTTCCCTTATAGTTATTTCTACTTAAATAGGTTCCTAAGACAGTTCCTTCCGAAATGTCATACTTGCCACATATTTGGAAGGTTGAGGTTCTTCCTTCCTGTATGCCCATGACTTTGTTTGTGTCCCCACCTTTCTGCACATGTATCTCCTTTTTTCCTTTATAGAATCCACTTGCAAATGATATCAACATGTCTACATATTGTCACTTGCTGCCTGCACAGCCATTTATCAAGTATCTGTGTCTGAGTGCAAACTTCCCCATTTCCTTGCTCCAACGTTTCTCCTAACCAGGGGAAGGTGTGTGCATGAATGAGATTGAGAGAGGAGGGAATTAGAAAGGGAGGCAAAGGAGAGTCTATAACCTGTTCATGGCAGGAAGACACAATGGAACATTACAGAGAATGCATCTGAAAAGATACAATTATAATTTGGGACTAATAGTTCCTTCTCTCCTCCTCCTCTGTCTCTGTACAGATATTTAACTGGTACAATAGCCAATACTGGACACACTGTACTCAGAATCCCTGGGCCATTTATGTGAAGCAGAATTATCCAACTCCCTTCACAATAGCATCCCCACTTCAGATCATAAACTTGGTGCTCAGGAACCCTGAAGCAAAAATTAATATAACATTTGAAGACAACATTTACCAAGTCCTAATGAATAAAATAATTATCACTTTATGCAAAAGAGCTCTCATTTGTATCTGTGAATATTTAACTATTAACAATAGGACTTTAATCTTGGAGTAAAAATAAGTATATCACATAATCATAACTTACGACACCTGAAAGGTATTATTTCTGCCCCCCCAACTTTCCCTTTTGACTTGAAGTTCTATTATTCAACCTGATGTTTGAACTTCCTTGTCTACAATTCTTTCTATCGAATAGCTTCCCCAAGATCGTTCACTGAGTGTGTATGGGGTGTGTGTATGTGTGTGTGTGTTGGGGCTTTCTTTTTTGCAGGTGTCAATTGCAGTTGATTGTAGTTGCAGGCTACAATCTGAAATGGTTCCAGAACCAGAACAAGGCTACTTTGAATTTCTGTAGTCCTTTCTTATATTTCATGTTGGTCCTTCACCAGCAAGATTTGTCCTCCATATATTTGATCATTTTGTCTTTATATTTTTTACCCTATTTATTTGTGACAGGTGCTTTTATGCAACTTCAGTCACCCAGACTCTAAGCACTTTAAAAACAACAATATACAATATATTGTATTTTGTTGTATGCTGCCCAGAGTCACCTGTGGTGAGATGGGTGGCTATATACATGGAATAAATAAATAAATAGCAATAAATAATACGTATCAGTATATCAAAATAAGATACATCAGCAATTATAATACTATAGCTATAAAACCATGATGCCTATATAACCAAACAATCAGGTTCATCTCAAAGTCCTCAACCCCTTACCTGGGGACATAGCCTCTGCACAAGGGAATTTCATTTCAATCCATAAGAAATAGTTCTTTTCATTTTTTTTCAGTCCAAAGGAATGTTGGAAATAAATTATGTTAATGGAGTTCTGACTCGATTTATCCATCTGTTTTTGCTTCAGTGGAGTAGCTCTCCTAAAACTGAACACAGCAGGTCTAAATGTGGTGTGTGTGTGAAGGGGAGTAAGGGCGAAGCCAACAAAAGAAAGATCATTAAAAATGAGCTGGATCAGACCAGAGGCTACAGAGAGAAAAAATCCCCAACTATTCCCTTACTGCATCCATATTTGAGAGAGTTGTGCAACAGCTTGAAATGTTGGTCATTGTTCCATTCTAAGCCCTTCAAATCATGTGGCCCAGAGCAGAGCAGAGCCTGTGCTGCCTGTCTGGGCAGTCCATGTACCCAAATACATCCTGACGGAACACAAGAGGAGAGAAGAAACACACAGACACAACACATTACTTGATTACACTAAGAAAATACAGACACCTGCTGGTCATGGGAGTGGGAAAAAATTCCAGAAGCTATGCTCTTTATGTTTTCTATTCCTCTTTTCCTACTTCCTTGAAATGCATTTATTTCCTGTATTTCTATGCCACCATACTCCCAAGGTTCTCATAAGCCACTCTTTTTCCAAGCCCCTCAATTTCCATAACAGCAGGTGGACAGTACACTAATAACCCCCATTCCCCAAACTCTCTGCCTTTCTCAGCTGCTTCTATTCAGCTCCCTTTCTTGCCTTTATTTCCTGAGACCCAGAACCTCATTTCAGGCATACAGTTATGTGATCACTGATAGGAATATCCTGGACACTCCTCCACTCACAGGACAAACCCATCTCTTACCTTCTGCTTTCTGGCCAGTATAATATGTCTGTTTATCCGGAAGATGAATTACTTCCTAATAAGGGGAAGTGTGTATGCATTTGTGGGCCCACTTGACTTGTTGCTAAACTAAAACACCTATTTATCTTTTCTTTTGCTCTGACCCTTTGTAGTCCAGGCTCCGTCTTATACTTAAAGCCCTGGGCTACTAGACAATCTGTCCTGAATGTTGTTCCCCCCTCCCCCTGCAAGCTCCCTGGGATTGGCTGGCTGCTCACAGATCAACTGGCCCCTCCATCTCCAATGAGCATCATGACTCCTCGGAAACAGCAGAAGCTCCCCCTTCCCAAACCAGCTGCTAGAGAAACCAAAACCAGACAGGAAGCTGAAACTCCTCAAACAAAGACAAAAGACCCCCTCACAAGCAAGGAAATCCAGCCTCAAGCAAAAGATTTGTTCTTTGTTTGTTCTCCCACCCCACCCTACCAATTTATGTAGCAAAGTAAAACACTGTTTTCTGAGGAAAGTATCCAAGTACCACTTTTTCTGACACGATCATGGCAAAATTTCTGAAACTTCTATTCCAACATCCTTACTGCATTATAGAGAACATCTCAGAATTGTTCTCTTGCCCCAAATGCAATAGCTGTTTCATTTTCTTCTTTCCCCCTCTCTCTTGCCCAATTCAGAGGGTTTGGAACAGGCATCACCCCCAAACACACATTACAAACTCTCTTGCTCGCTCTGTGTTGTGTGCGTGTGTATATCCCAGTTTAACTTGTGAAAGCCAGTCATTCAACACTTGTAAAAGAGAAATTTTAATGAGGACTGATTCACCTGCACAGGCATCACTTATCTCATCTCTTTATTACTCAACATTTAATGACTCATAGCTGAATGTGTGAACAGACTCTATTAAAGGTGTTGCATCTGAGATGATGTGAGTGTAACCTTTCTGTCTTGTCCCTGGCAGCAACAGAGTACAAATCTTAGTGACTTCTTGTCATCATAAGGCAAATGTTTCCCACTCATGAGCCTAAATTGTTTCAAAATAATCTTTTCATTTAAAGGAGGGAAATGAACCAATAAACTTAGGCTGAGTCCAGATGTGAACCTTTGTTCAGTTTATATCATTGCATTTCTGGTTGGGGTGTGGAATGATATAGTTTTCAGATCTGCAAGATTTGTTTTTGTTAAGTGCTTTATTGCAGGGAATCCTGATGCATCCCATCTATAGCAGTGGGAAATTCATGACAAGATGTACTTAGATGTCCACATGTTTACTTTACTCACCTCTGTATCACACCCCTCTCCTATTCCCTCCCCACAGTAATTGAGATCATACAGACAGGTACTCACTTATCTGCACACACACAGAGACTTCTGCCAGCTGTTATGAGCCACGCACACTGCACATTTAAGAAGCCTGTAAGTAAGCAGCTTTAGATCCCTACAGAAATTCAAGGCAGATCATATTCAATGAACAGTATATCTATTTAACATATTGGATTCTTGGTGTTCTCTGAGTTTGATTGTTTTCCAGCAGACATTTCATTACCAGGCTAGGTAACATCATCCATGCAATGCATGGTACTAGCCATGCATGATATGGGCCTAGTAGTGAAATGTCTGCTGGAAAACAACCGGCTTAGAGAACACCAAGAATCCAACAGTTCAAACCTGAGCTAGATATATTCTCTACTACTTAATGCATGTATAGCATGTTTAATATGTATGTGCAAAGTAGTTGACCCATAACCAGCCCAGATCATACTCCAAGCTGCTATTTTAATGTGCATTGTTAATATTTCAAGATAATTTCATGTGGCATCCTAATGTCATCTTTGTCCTTTATATATCCTATTTTTTCCTATCTTCAACTGTTTTCCTTCTAACAGGGTTAATCCATTTAGTTAGAAACATCAGAATGCTTTGAATATGAATTATTTCCTTTTTATTTATTTATTTTTTTAATTTATTTATTTATTTATTTATTTATTTTCAGGCTTGTATGCCGCCCATCTCCCCCAACGGGTGACTCTGGGCGGCTCACAATAATAAAAAAGAAGAAAAAACACAGGTCCCTCCAAACATGGATAAAATCTATAAATAATTAAAAAACATATATTAAAAATGCCCTAAAAACCTCCTATGATTTTAGCCCTAAAAAACCTGTAAGATGCTGGGGGGAGGGGACAGCCCATCACCCCACCAGCCATCTCCACAGGTGCAGGGCCCCCTCTGGCCCCCAGGCCTTCTGGCAGAGCCAGGATTTGATCCCTTTCCTGAAGGCCATGAGGGAGGGGGCACACCGTACCTCAGGAGGCAGGATATTCCATAGGGCGGGCGCTGCAGCAAAAAAGGCTCTCTGCCTAGACCCCACCAATCGAAATTCCTTGACTGGTGGGGTCTGCAACCTGCCCCTTCTGCTGGACCGAGTGGGGCGGGCTGAAATGACCGGGGCGAGGCGGTTCCTCAGATAATCTGGTCCCATGCCATGAAGGGCTTTAAAGGTGATGACCAACGCCTTGAATTGGACCTGGAAACAAACTGGTAACCAATGCAGCTCACACAACAGCGGTGTTATACGTGCCCTCCTAGGGGCATTAAGAACTGTCCGCGCCGCTGCATTCTGCACCAGCTGTAGCTTCCGGATACTCTTCAAGGGTAGCCCCATGTAGACCGCATTACAGTAGTCCAACCTGGAGGTGACCAGGGCATGAGTGACCGTGCGGAGGTCCTCCTGATCCAGGAAGGGGTGTAACTTATATCCTACCTTTAATTTGTACAACTCAAGGTGGCGGATATAGTACTCCTTCCTCTTATTTTCCCTATAAAAACAACCCTGTTAGTAGGTTGGGCTGAGAGACAATGCCTGGCCCAAAATCACCCATCTGGTTTCCATAATTAAGGGAGGACTAGAGCTCATGGTCTTCTACATTCTAGTCCAGCACCTTAATCACTACATCAACCTGACTCTCCAATTAGCAAAATTCTTCAAGGTTTGGCTGTTCTGTGCGTCATGTCCATAGTTTTAAGATGGATTTAGTAGGTTCAAAATCTTTAGTGACTCCCACTTTTCCTAAACGTATTGCTTGCTATGAGAACATACGTAATCTTTGTGCACTTTCATATACATCTTTGTTTTTAAAAAGGCATTGGACATACAGTACATCTGACATATAAGATATTAAGTTTGAAATCACACACGTATCCTGTA
Source organism: Liasis olivaceus (assembly GCA_030867105.1). Taxonomy (NCBI): domain Eukaryota; kingdom Metazoa; phylum Chordata; class Lepidosauria; order Squamata; family Pythonidae; genus Liasis; species Liasis olivaceus. The sequence goes on along the minus strand of CM061349.1, from coordinate 33,481,661 downwards.
AATTCATTATTTTGAATTTTGATGCTCATCTTAGCCCTACCTTTCTAATCATCTTTTTTGCTGAGAATAGAAAGAATATATGTCTGCTTTTACAACTCTATTCCACTTGCTAGAGCTATTTCACTTTGGGTATTTTCATTTCTCATGCTGAAATTACATATAGGCTTATGGCTTGCTGTTCTTAAGAATAAGCAAAGAAATCTTTTATATCTGAAACTGAGAAGGTGGCATCAGATGAGGTGTTTGATTGCCCATGCTACACCAAGGTCCATTTCAGTAAATAGACCTGCCATTTCCAAGTTAAAGAATGATGCCACCATATGTTGAAGAACCGTATCCACTTGATAATACTGATTCTGAGGAAGGGAAAGCAAATCATTGCTTTCCAAGCACAATTCCTTTACACATTTATTTACCTTCTTTCACATAACCTCATGAATCTTGTTATTAATTTTTTCATTGCAAATAACAGTCTTTCTCATTACAACATAATACTGGTGTAAGGCACCTGAACAGAACTTGCTAAATATTAAGAAGACATCTGTAGCTGCCTTCTAAGATTTGGCCACGTTAGACTCGTCTAGTAAAGGAATTTAATAGCTTACCAGTGATTGATCCCTGGGTTTTTCTGCAAGTTAAAACTCTACCCACTATTGCACAGTAAACTTGCTGATTTTTAAACATTGGCCACTTTCTTGTGTGTTACATTGACCAATGTTGTACCAACTTTTTAAAAGGTGATCCCAGGAGGATCTAGCCAACTACAGGCTGGTTATTTAATTGGCATTCAAGGTAAATTGGTGGGAACTTCTATTAAAGGCAAATCATTGTGCTTTAAACTACAGTGCCCCAGATTTCTTGCTCTTAATCATGCCGACTGGGGCTAACAGCAACAGAAATCCAAAATGTCAGGAGGGCACATAATAGCCTATCTCTAATGCAGAAGGACAAATCTTTCTAAAGAAAAATCAACATAATTCTGTGAAGCTAAGCCCTATCTCACTTACCCTTTAGTAGTCTTGGAAAATCAGTAAGCATTTGTGTGAAGATCATCCAGTAACCTAGGTTTACTTTGTTTTTTCAGAGTCTCTTGCCACAAGTTCCTTAGCAAATATAATAGTGATGGGATGGAGGAGAAGGCTCTCTTATACATCAGTGATGAGCTTAGAAACAGAAAGCAGAGGCTAGGACTAAATAGCCAGTTACTGCAATATAGAAATATTCATCAAGCAGACCCCCAAGGACCTGATTATGACCGATGCTTTTTAATTTGTTCATAAATTAACTGGAGTTACGGATAAGCAATTCACAAGCAGGTTTGTGCTGATCCCAAAATATTTAGGATGATTACAACATAAAGGGGCTGTAGTCAGCTTCAAAAGAATTATCCAGTCTAAGGAAAAGGGTACATGCAGTTCAGTGTAAGTAAATGTAAAGCAGTGACTTACCAATATTTGTGGACAGCTGAATGAAACAATTGATCCAATAAATGGCTGCAGTGAAAAAAGTCCATGTTGAGGAGCATTAGAAAAAGGATTAAAAATAGAACTAGACTTATAATAACTTCATGCAAATAAATGGTATGTCCACACTGAGCATACTACATGAGTATCCGATCACCATATAGCAAAAGAACTGGAGGAAGGTTAGAGAAATATGCCAGAAAGGGCAAATAAATTGATGAATCCAGTTGAAGAAACTGGCCTGGAGATATATTGGGGCATATAACGTTTTTCCAGATTGGGAAGTTGAAAGTACAATTTGTTTCTTCCTCTTTGATCCAGAGTGATCCAGTGAAGCTGAAGGAGAGGAAATTCAGAATAAAGAATGTGCTTCTTTACAAAACTCATTGTGCGTTGTAGAGGTTAAGATGTTGGATTAGGTCAGGAAGACTCAAGTTCAACTCCATCCTCAGTCTCACAATCTAGTCAGGCCCAACTTATCTCATTGAGTTAGTTTTGTACAGAAGAAAATGAAGGAGGACTCAGTGCTGTGGAAAGGGGTTTGAGCTCCTACGTGAAAGGCAGGATATAAATTGAACAAACAAATAAAATGAGAAGTACTTAATCTTTGGAACCACCATGAAGTCTAGTTATGGCCACCCATCTGGCTGGCATTTAAATAGGAGTACAGACATTCATGGAGAATAAAGCTGACTGATGTATAAGTGCTAGAGGTGTAGGATATAGATTTCTATATAAATGAATACACACAAAAAATGCATTTAATATCCACCTCTGGAGGCAGCATTACTGTCAGCATCAGTCTGGGCGGGACATGGATGGGAGAAGACCGCTCCATTTGTGTCTTGCTTGAAGAATAATTTATTTATTTAAACGGATTAATATGGCCGCCCACCTCACAAATGCAACTTGGGCAGCTAACAGACATTTTAAAACTAAAATATAATACAATATAAAAAATACAGTTAACAACCAACCAAGAGACCCCCCATTTTTCAAGGATTTTAAATAAGTAAAAAATAAGTTATCCTAGAAAATTAATGGTTCCCCCCCCCCACCCCCCCAGATTGGAAAAGCCTGGCCAAACATATTTTAGCTTTGTAACAAATAGATTTTTTTTTAAAAAAAAAAACATTTTGTATAATAGAGATTTGAAGAGGTAAGCAATGAAGTTGGTATGATGTAGTGGTTAAGTTATTGGAAAGGAGTGAAGAGACTCCAGTTCAAATCTACCCCTAGCTGTCAAAGTTCCCTGGCATTGGACCAATTGCTAAATCTCATTCCTACCATTCTAGGTTGTTGTTTTGGGAGAAAATTAGAGGAAAGAATATAAGGCACCTGGAGCTCCTGGAGACAAGGAAAGATGGGATTTAAGTCTAATGCATGAATGGATAAATAGAGAGGCAGGCAGGCAGGCAGAGCGGAATTATAATGAACACCCTAGGACAGTAGGCCAAAAAAGTAAGTACCTATTTCTGCATTTTGTGCATTACACCATGCTGACATAAACAATTGGATTATTTTAGCAATTGCTGAATTTTTAGGGAACGGGTTTTAATTCACTGACCAGCTGGACTAGTGGTGAGGCAGTTTCATCTGATAGTTATGAATGTATGTGACAAATTCATACACTATTTGAAACATTCACTTTTTTCTGTCATTTTAGAAAAATACACCAAGTAGTTGGAATGGATATGAAAAGTTAGAGTTCTGGGGAGCAGAGAGAGAGACAGAAATGCCAGCTTCTACAATCTCACCTACCCCTGGCTAGTTTGGCCTTCCCTGCCTTCTCTTGGAGACCTACCTCTTCTCTTTCTCATCCCTTGGGTGACAGGTGGGCTGTTGGCCTAGGTGGTCATTCAGCAGGCATCTACTGTTCATGGTGGGAAGAGTAAGAGCAAATTGGAGCAGAGTTTGTGACACTGCAAGATTGCATTTCTCCTTCCCCTTCTATGTCTCCTCAGCCCTTTTTGACACCACTACAGAATATGCTAAGCCCATCTCCTATACCTGTGCACAATCTGGTGAAGTAGTAATTACCAGTGGGTCAGTTCTAGGAACAAAAGGAGACCAAGTGGATGACTTCCAAGAATTATCAAGTAGGTGGAGTTTATTTCATGGGCCAATGGCATCATTTCAATGCAAGTGTGGCTGCACAACAAAGTTAATTAGTCTAGTTACACTGGGGGAAGGGGAAAAATGAAAGGACATTGTAAAATACACACCAGCTCAAAAAAAAGGGTGAAGTCCAATGAAACATCTCTGCAACAGATGCATTTTGCCTGACTAGGCACTGCCAATATTTTAACAATTGTGGATTTAAAATACAGGTGGGTATATTCCCTCTTTCCATTGCCAGAAGTAGACTGGCTGCATTTTTACAACAAAGACATTTGCCTCAACGTTCCTATTGAAGTTTTGGCATTGCCAGGTTGCTTGAGCTAATTAAAAAAATCTCTTTAAATGAAAAAGACTGCATATTTCCATCAGTCAGCGATCTATTCGTCATGCTTGACCATCTGTTATTTAAAGGGAATATGACAAGATGATTGTTATTTTTTTTAACATGGCAAATTGAAAAATGTGACTTTTTGATCTGTATTTTAATTACAACCCCCTTCTGCCTAAATCTCTCTTGCACTTTTGTAAGAATAAGGATTGGTTTATGGAAATAAAATGGTGCCCTAAAACATTTTTTGTGTAATCTTTAAACTTCTTTCCCCATTCCATCTGTCCACTGGGTGATGAAGAGACTTTCTTTCTTTCTTTTTAACTACAAAGTAATGAAAAGATCCTGTCTTCATGAAATGTGACGTTTTGGAGTGTTTATTCCTCAGGGGCCTCAGATCAATATTGCAACACTGAAAATGTTGAAAAGTAGTAAGTTCTGTGGCTTTAAGAGAACAAAAGCAGGATCTAGAACTGTTGTATTGAATGCTATCCTACAAAATGTTGTAGCATAGCATCCTCCAAATCATTTTTTTCCATTTACATTACCCACAAAAAACCACTAAGAATGCTCAATTCTTATTAGACAGGTTGTTTGTTCCTAAAAAGTTGTGTTTGTTCTTCTGCAGCCGTCTTGCAGATTCCAAACATACACATTTTTGGGACAAGGATGCTGATCTGGCAATAAATGCTATAGGACACCCTAATAATACCCCTGCCTAATAACTCAAGACACAGCTAAGATTATCTTCAGGACCAGTGTGATGCAGCTTTCACTGCCAGCATATCTCAAGGGGACAACTTAAAAAAAATATCACATATGCTCTTGTAATTGTAAAGTGGGATAAACGGGTTATAATTTGTTTATGTGAGTCCATTCCACCTTGGTTCTGTGGCTGTTAGCTGAAAAAAGCAGATTATCAGAACTTAGCCCAGGTAGAGAGAAATCTGGGAAGAAGCATTTCAAATCATTCTGTGATATTACTTGTGCAGCAGGAAAAGAAATCTGCAAAACAGCATTAGTCTTTCTGTCCTTTATTTTTTGTAATGTGTATTCTTATTCTGTCAATATAGTAAAGCCTTTTATACATTTACAGTGCAATCACACTAGGAATAATATGTACAGTTTTGATCACTATGCTCAAAAAAAAAAAAAATGAAGCAAAGAGCAATAAAAATTAGAGGGAGGTAAAGAAAGCTTTGAAGAAAGTCCCTGGCTGCTCTTTTTTAGCTTAGAAAGAAGGCAGGTGGGGAAATATGGCAAAGGTATATAACATTGTGCACATTGGACAAAGTGGACAGAGAAAAGAATTCTCCTTTCACAGTATTAGATCTTGAATTCAGTCATTGGAAGTAGATCTAGAGAAATTCAGGAGTGATAAAAAGAAGTGCTTCCTCAGATAATATATAGTTAAGCTATGGAATTCATTGCCACCAGATCTATAACTGCAAATTTAGGTGGTTTTAACATTAGATGAATAACGGCAAATTGGGTTATCAGTGGCTACTAGTCCTGCCTGCTGAGTCAAAGGCAGCATAACATTCATGCTATTGCCAGGCAACTATCTCCCCCATGTCCCTCCAGATGTATCTGGTTGACCACCGTGCCTTTAGCCTGATCCAGCAGGGTTTTTCTCATGCTTTGTTCTTCTTTCCACTTCTCTGACTTCTTTCTCCTTCTCTCCTTCCTTTGGTCATTCTTCTTTTCTTTTCAGAAGGTCCTCTTTCCATTTTTCCTTCTTTAAAAATAAATAAAACATTGGGGACTCTTTATTCTACTCAAGGCATGGCAATTGGGTCTTTTGGCTCTCTAGTTGAAGTCCAGTGATGTAGAGGGCACTTTTGGCCTTTGACAAAGGACAGCTACTGTACCATGGAACAGCATCTTAGTTTCACATATAAAGGCAGAGCTAAGAGGTATCCTGCAGAATCATCTTGACCAACAAATTATAATCCTACTCACAGCAAACTCAAACATGTTCCATTGGTGCATAAGAGGGACATAATTGCAGGCTTGGGAAAATTACAATTGGAGCACATCCGAAGGCCAGAGATGCTGAGAGGAAAAGGTGATACAATGAAATATGCCTGGGATAGGCAACTTGTAACATTCAGTTGTTGGTATACTACCATTCCCAGCATCCCTCATCATGCTACTTAGAACTTCTAAGGAGTTCAAATTTAGCAACATCTGGAGTGTCACGTTTTACCTATCCTTGGAGAATCTTTTCACATTGCAATATAATATGTCCTAAAATCTTTACTGTTAGTGTATGACTAAGCGCTAGAGGTGTTAACGCTTTAAAGCAGATGGATTTGGTAGAAGTAGGTACCCCTTGGTACAAAGATAGGTACAAGGAATAGAATGCAAATACAACAATAATAGAACCAAACATTGTGCATTTCTCTCCTCTTGTCATCAGCTGTATTTTACTGAGCTAATTTTGTAACAGTAGACAGTCCTTTAAAAAAAGGGACAGCCAACATCTGGGAAATAACATTCATATCTATTTTTTACAATCCAAGTTTCATATTGCCATTGATGGAATTTTCCTTGACACCTAATTATCAGAAGGATTTTGCTTGATCAGCACTTAGATTTTTCTTCTTGTTTATAGGCTTAAATTACATATTGAAAACTGAGAAAGGTGAGGGGGAAAGAAACACAGGGGAAAGAGCTGTAGTTCAAATGGGGTTCGGCTTATCTTCACTTTCATCCATGACAGCTTTCTTCTGCTTCTTTTGATGGGCTTCGTGATTCAGTCAGATCTGATGGCATATGTCAGTAAGGCTTAAACATGGCTGGAGCCAATCATGTGACATGTTTTTGTCCAAGTTGCACATGTCAGCCTAAAGTAGATTGATGAAATTAAGGACAGATGGCTGTGGCATTTTTGTTCTTTGAACTGACAGCTGCTGGTGTAAAAATACATTAAATTTTTAAAATACATTAAATTCAATTGCACATAAATTAGATTTTATATTAAAATAGTTAAGTAATCTTTAAAGGTTTATTCAGAAAAGGAAGCACAGAGAACTGGCGACTCACAAGGCTTGCATGCATAGATTTTTCTCCCTCTCCTGCACCCACAGAATGCAAACTCTGAGAAATGTTTTCTCAGACTGCTCCAGTAGTGACCTCTGGTCTCTCTCAGAAACACAGTGCTTTTCAAGGACAAAGAGATTCAGGGATTCCTTGGTACCGCTCATCCATTCCCAAGGGATAGCTAATGGAAACAAACTGTTTCTGCTGTGTGTAATCAAAATCTATAGGATGAATGAAAACTAGACTCAGTACTTTTTGTCATAGCTCTTTTTATAACAGAATAGCCTGTTTGGTTGATCAAGGGAATGCTTGGATTTCAGGAAAGTGTTTGACAAGGTCTCATATCCTCGAGGATCAGCTGGAAAAGCATATTCCAGATAATAGTGTGATCAAGTGGATTTACAGTTGGTTGAATAACTACACCAAATGGATGTGTACAGAGTTCTGCATCAGCCTAGAGGGAAATAGCACATGGGATATCCAGCTCAGTGCTATGGACACCTTTATAAATGACCTAGAGATGGAATGGAAAGGAGGCGCATCAGATTTGCAAACAGCACTGAACTAGTGGGATTGACTAATTACCTAGAGGGCAAAATCACAGTTCAGCTAAATACAACGGGCTTGGATTAGCGTTGAACTCAAGCCAAATCCAATAGAACGGTATTCAACTGTGCTGGCTGTTCTTGTATCCCACACCTTGTAGATTTTCCTCTGGAGCTGTGGAGCAAGCAGTTTCCCATTGGTGGACAATCTCACCACACCCTGCCTCCCAGGATTCCTGTCCTCCCTGTGTAGCCAAGTTGCTGTGTCATCATGTCACTATTGTTTCATCCTCCCCTGTTGCTCTGAGGGGTTCTTTTGCTGTACCCCAATAGAGCAGCTGGTTGTTTTATGACTGTGAAAAATAAAGATGGTGAAGGAAGAATAAAGGTGGGGGGCTGCCGGTGGGGGGCTGCCTGAATGGAAGAATAGAGTACAGCAGTTAAAACACTTGTCCAGTACCCCAAAACTGCTGTAGAGGATAAGAAGGGTGAGGTCAATGGCTGTGTGGAAACACTTTTGAAACTATAAGGAACTCTAAGATGGGTTTTTCAAGCTGTGTTCTGTGGAACCTAGGGTTCCATGAGAGCTTGATGAGATTCTGTGAGAGACTAAAGGCAAAAGAAAAAAAAAATCACTTAAATGCAGCCAGGGGCATCTAAAGCAATTTTTCTAAGGTATAGCAGGAAAAGACAGGGCTTGTTTTCCCTTGAGAAAATGCCACAGCCACAATTTTGCAGATCAGGGATTCTAGGAATTTTTGTAAAACAACTTTCATGTTCCATGACTTGAAACATTTGAAAACCCTTGATCTAAGGCTTTAAGATAGTTGTTAATTCCATGACTATTTGCAGCAAATGACTTAAAATCACTTCAGATATTAATCAGAGTCTAGGATGGACAGGTAGAGCTATTGCTGTGGTTGTTACTTTTGAGATACATCTGTTTCTCTAAGAAAACTATTGCTCCCCCCCCACCCCCAGGTATAAGCTGATGGGTTCTCTTTTTATTTACAATTCTCGGAGGAGCACTTTCCAATCTTCTGTGTTTGTATCAGTTAAAGTGCAGCTATTTTAGATCAGTGCAAAGAAGTGATGCGTGCTGTCAGCCTTGTGCAAGTGCTTTCAGCTGTTTAATAATATATGTCCTTGTCCATTACAAGGGCTATGTGGCTATACGTTGAGATGAGAAGCAATCATGCCAAGAGAAGGGTTTTGGGATAGCTGCCCTAAAGCGTTTGGGGATGGAGAAGGTGGCTGGACTTCAGATGACCTCCAGCAATGGAGAGGCCAAGCCTGCCTTCAATCACAGAATGTGCTCAATAATTCATACTAAATTTGCACAGCATGTAAAGATGACCATGCCTCTGGCTTTTCTCCAGCTGCAGCCACCCCCTTCAAGCTTTTTCTTATTTATTGCTTTTGCCCAACGACAGATGTAAGCAAAATTCACACACAGTATCTGTTGAATTCAGTCCAGCCTTCTAAAGTTCTCATTCTGAACCAGTTGACTGTGCAAATTGTTTAGGAAGAGTATAGGTGGAGGATGGGCAGGGGGAGTAGGAGGGTGCACAACCTAATACATGCATTTCCTTAAGCACTTCCAAAAGTTTCACCAAAACTGTTATTTTTATGCAATGGAAGGGAAAAATATTTCAACAGGTGGGAATAAACCATATTCAAAATACTTAATTGATTTACTTTCATTTTAATTACATTTCAGGCTATATTAAATCAGACTTGTCTACTTATGGGGCATAGCTCCTGGATAAGCTCATAAGGAAATATGTGGCCCTTGGCCTGAGACTCTTATTTTGTGTGTTGCCACTTCAACTACTGAGGTATTACCACTGGATTTCAGCTGCCAAACCTGCAGTTTGGTCAAACCAAATAGTATTATGAGGTAGGCTGGAAAATTTACCCCCAAATCTGCCATTTTTGACTAAAGCTGCTTAGCTCATATGTCTTCACAAAATATTCTAATGTTGCCTTTGTCAGTATTACAGCAAGACATAACTATATCCAGGAAATGTATTTATTCTCAAAAAAGATTAATCTGTTCCCACCACACCATCAAAGGTATTTTGTAATCTCACCATCATGATGGGAATGACAGATTTCATAGTAATAGCAAACAGTTAGCACACCTGTAATACTATGAAATCAATAATACAATGCAACTGGAAGGGGAAGTGATTGTCTACCAGAATACTGTTTTGTAGTTCTAGGAAAACAAAACTATGAAGCAACATATCCAAGATGCATAAATGAAAAATCACCCAGGTATAAACACAAAATGAGCAACTGATACTGGTGAAGAAATGACAGATTATAATGGGATTTGTGAGAATTCAGATAAGAAAGTACATTTTTCACAGACAGCTGTTGTTCAGGGCAGAGGATGGTTTATATGGTATATAAACATACAGTACTCATTCTGTGAGTTTCCTATATTTTGATTCCTATTGAAAGTGAGTGGACTCACTAGGATGATGTGGCATTAGGAAAAAATAAGAATTAGCACATCAAAGAAAGAGTAAACTGATGTATTTGGATGAACTGTCATAGATGCCACACATCAATGTATCATATTTTACATGAAAAGATATTCTGAATTTATTCCAGTTTTAACAGCCAGATCCTTCAATTTAAATAGTTTTTCGTTCTGTATTACTACTCCCTCCTAGTCATCTTTTTAAATAGCTAAAAATGTCACACAAATCTTTTCCCCACTCTTAGATACTTCAGTTTCAGTTTAACATGTTCTCCCCCCTCCAGAAATAAAAACTGCCAGCTTCATTCAGCAATGCCAGCTTAATAAAAGCCAATTGTCTGCATTCAGGAAAATGAGAACAGAATGTAGAAAAGCATTATGAACAAACACTATAACTGCATTTTTATTGATCCTTTCCTGTTTGACATAACTTGGAAAAGCCTGAGAATTAGTTTTTTTTTTAAAAAAAAAGTCTACTACCTATAAGTTTTCAAGAAATTAAAATGTTAAAAGTGTGAATTTTCCACTCTTCATCAGAAATCTCTCTTTTTGTTCTTGCAGCAGAAAAAGAAAAATAATATTGTTCTTCTCTAACAATGAGTTACTGTTCTAAATAATAAGAACATGGGGGCACAATAAGACCTTTTAAAAAATATGGATGATTTAATATGGATTTGAAGTAATATAACATTCAAGTGCCCTCTTGTAGCTCTGTTGGAACAGAAAGGATTGAAGGTACAAGAGGTGGCTTGATGCAAGGTTTACAGACACCAGTGGGGCACAATTACCTTTTGGTCTTTGTTGAGAAGGGAATAATCAGTTCCTCCATTACTTCAAAACTGTAAAGATAGAAATCTCCTGTCCTAAAACAGGCATTACAGTCCAAAATACCAATGTTTTGTCTTTGTAACATTCTTCTAGGCTGCCTGCATCCAGGTAACTGATATGTTCATGTAGACAACACCTTCGTCATAATAAAAAAGGAACAACTAGAAAAGACACATGAAACAACCAATAACACCTTCAAAGGAATAAAATTCACAAGGGAAGAAGAAAACAACAACACACTACCCTTCCTGGATATCCACATCAGCAGAGGAAAGGACAGCAAATTAGAAACACAAGTCTATCAAAAAACAGCCCACACTAACCAAGTGTTCCATTACCAAAGTAACAACATAACCTCCCACAAGACGACCTACGTAAGAACATTATTTAGACAAGCACAACTGCACTGCAACAACCCAGAACAGCAGAAAAAGGAAACAGATCACCTATAAAACACCTTCCAACAAAATGGATACCCACACAACTTTATCAAAAAGTGCCTCACCACTCAACCCACTCACAGCACAACCAACACAAGCTATGAAAGGGATAGCACTGCCATACATCAGAAACATCTCAGAAACAGCCAACAGATCATTACAACCACATGGGATCAACCTAGCACATAAACCAACTAAAGCCCTCCAAAACATCTTAAGTAAACCAAAACACCCAGTAGACCAAGAAGAAAAAACAGGAGTCATCTACAACATTCAGTGAAAGGACTGTAACAACCACAATGTAGGACAGACAGGCAGAAGGCTAGCAGAACGCATCCATGAATACCAACTAGCAGTCAGAAGACATGATGAAAACTCCTTAATCTCACAACACATGGACAGACTCAAACATAGTTTCAACTGGGAAACTGTCAGCATCTTAAACCAAGCTAAATCCAAAAACGGAGGGAATTCCTGGGAGCTTGGTATTCAGACAAGACAGCCATCAACAGGCATGAAGAGATAAACAACATTTACACACCATTCAAAAGAGACAATAAAAAGGAAACAAAAAGACCAGAACACCTCCTTGCCAGCAATCAACCCCCAGATAAACAGGGATTAACATCAGGATTAACACCAGACAAACAATCAAACAATAAACAATACTCTAAACAAGGAACTACCAACTCAGACAAACAATCAAGCAGTAAACAACAGCCTAATCTAGGAACTACCGAAGGAAAAACACCCCCACCGACACTGGCAGGGCAAGCTACTGTGTATAAACAGGGAGAAAACCCCACTCCCTTCTAACACTGAAGATGTTACCTAGTCAGGTAATGAAACGTCTGCAAGAAAACAACCAAGCTCAGAGAACCCCAGGGACTCTACAGTTCAAACCTGAGCTATGTATATTCTCTTCTATTTCCCCTACTCTTTGAAAGGGATGATCTAACTGGGTGAAGCCTATTTTAGCTTTTCAAGATTACAATATTACTGAGGACCATTCTAAATGTTACTGGAAAAGTATTAGAAGAGAAGAATGACAGACATTGCTTATAATCATTGCATATCATTCTGAAATCCAGTCCTCCACAAGCTGTTGCCCTCATTTTTAATTTCCAGAAGCACCAAGCAGTGTCTTTTGGCCATGCTTAGCTGGGGATTGTGGCAGCTGGCTCAAAGGATCTGGAAGTCTTCAAGATGGGCAAGCAGGTTCAGCCCAACTGAGTATGACCCTCCAGGGGCAGAAGTAGGGAAGCTATTGTAGCCTTATAACCTGAAGGATGACCAAAGGAAAGGCAAGAGCCGTCTACTTCTAAGGGCTGTATGGAAGATGGAGTTTGGGGAGGTAACAGTGTGATATGCAGAGATAATAAAGACCAAACCTCTTGGAGAATCCTCATTTGTATGAAACTAATACAAAATGCAGAATGTCACTCCTCTCCTGTCTTTCTGATCATGCCCTAGCGGAGCATTTTTATTTTTAATGCAAATTGATTACATGCATCAAATCATTGTCAACTCTTAGCAACCATATAGGAGATATTTCACATTACATTTTGCGATCCTTATATGCAAAGCAGATACGAATCTTCCCATTTCCTTCTTCATGGAGCTTGTGCAGAGGAAGATCCAAGTTGGATGGAGTGGGGAGAAACCTGATACATCATCTTAAAGTATAATTAGCCTCCTGAGTGCCCTTTAACCAAACCTTTTTGCAAATAAATTGCAAAAAGAAGCTTAGTTTCATTTGCGGTAGAATCTTTTTTTTTTCTCCGCAGTCATTTTCTCCAAATGGCTTGGTATTCTCATTATGCAGAGTTTCTTAGTGACCTAGGAACAAGGAATGTAAAAATGTCCTCACGAAACAGTTAGGTAAACTAGCCAAAAGTATTGGGATTTCTGAAGGATCTGACCCAACCAAAGCTGGGCAATGTGACAGCAGATCAAATTCAGTGTATTATATATAAAGTGCAAAGTAATGTATCTTTATAAGAGATAATTTAAACTTTCCAACACACATATTGGGACTTGAAATTAATGATGTGAGTCATCACCATGGATTGCTTGATGAAGATGTGCTTTTGCTGTGTAGCATAAGTCACAGAAGGAAGGAATGGGCAGAAATCCAGTGTGGCTCACAGCAAGAATCAGGTCAATTTCAGCCTAAAGCAGAACCCATAAGTCAGAAACTTGAGTTATTATTAAAATCTTGCTGGAAAACTACCATTCTGGTGTACGTAGCATTAAGAGGGGCAAGAAAAAAATCAAAACTCCTGTGCCAAGAGAACCAAAATCCTGGGTCAGAGAAGCTGAGTGTATGCTTAGTATGCTGGATTGTACAAAGTAAGCATGCTGGGATATGTTATCTATCAAGAATGGGAAGAAATTTCAGGGATAGTCCTCAATGTAGTGTTCCTAACCTGATTGTTTATAAAAACTCCGGGGTCCTGTATGGGTTCAAGCTGGTGGGTGGGGCACCTGAAGCTTGTACAGGCAGAATCAGGGAATAATGGTAAATCAAGATATGAACATTTAAAGAGCTCCTGTGCATTCTAAAAGACATAGGTGGGAATTTACTAGATCTGAACCCTAGATTGTATTAACAGCTGGTAGGAGCAGCAGACTAGGCAGTTTCTGACATCTCAAAAAGAAATTTAGAAAAGGTCTTTGTCTAAGACTTGGAGAAGCACTACCAGTGGGCTGATGCCTTGATTAAGAATTGAAGAGCTTCCTATGTTCCTTGATCCAACTGCTGCTCTCTCCTCCTCTCCCTTGGGGAGAACCTGAAACTTCTATATCACTTGGTGCCAGGGATCAAGAGGCTGACTGGGATCATCCATTGTGTTGAATCAAAATGCAGCTTGTTTGATTTAGGCTTAGCATGTTGTGTGAACTCAGCCACTAGTTCCTCATTATACTTTCTGCATAGAAGCTAAATAAAGAAAATGACAATATACAATATACACACTCCTTTTCCCACTTTGAACTATTTAGGTGTTTCATATTCCATTCTACTTGTTGGTTCCTGGTCAACATACACATTTTTAATAGGCAGATGAGGTGGCCTGATACAACCGTTTTTAAGGACTATCCACCAATTTTTGTATAATCTATAAAGCAGAAATAGATGTCTCTGGAATTCCCAAACCTTTTCTACTATCCATCAGGTATTAGCAATGTGAATTTGGGTGTCTTTTCTGAATTCAGCTTATACATCTGGAAGTCTGGATTTCAAAATTTTGACCATGTGAGATAAGAATAATTTTTTGGTAGTTTGGGCATTCTTTATAACTGCCCTTTTTGGTATTGGCATATTTTTTTTTTCTTTTCTAGACCCTTGTCCAGTGTTATATTTTGCCCACTGGCTTACAAACTGCATGTGGCACTTTAACTGTAACATCTTGTAAAGTTTTAAATATTTCTGCTGGTATTTCATTAATTCCTGCAGTTTTTTTGGCAACAATATTTTCATTTAAATTCACTTTCCAGAATGTCTAGCTTTAGTACCATGATCAAACCTTTGTCCATATAATTGATTTTGAGATCTTTTTGGTACAGGTCTCTCATACATTTGTACCACTCCTCCTCCTTTCCTCTCCAGTAGATCTTTGCCCCTTGTGTCTTTTACCATGTCTATCTTTGCACACAAAATTCCCTCGAGTTCTCCTTTGGAACTCACTGTCTAGTAGGGCAGTTTCTCCTCTTTGTTGCCTTTTGCTTCTGCCCTTCTTCAGCTATTTTCAACATGTTTCCAGACAACCATTTTGCCTTTTCATATTTTGGTATGTTTTTGTTTGCTTCATCTTTAATTACGTACCAAATTTCAGTCCAGAGCTTTTCAGGCACTCTATCAAGTATAATTCGTTAAGTTGATTTTTTGCCTTCAGTGCATAATCATATTGCTGAGATTATATCTTCTTGACTGGTTATTTTATTTGCTTTATCATTTAGCAAGAAGTGGTTCATAATCTGAATCTTTGTCATTACCACGTCACATTCTGATGATGGTCTTCATCCTTGTGTGCAGAGTTTATAGTCAATCTGGGATATCCATGTATAGAATCAACTTTTGAGTTGCTGGAAGAAGCTATTTGCTCTAAACACTGAATTTTCTTAAGGTAACTGTCTGCTTCATTTCATATACCAAAGCCACCTTTTCCCATTACTCCAGCTGCTATTTTACTTCCAACTTTAGCATTCCAGTCTCTTATAATTAAAAAGACATCCTTTTTTTGGAGCTGTATCAACAAACTGTTGCAAGTTGCCATGAAACTGTTGAACTTTCACTTCTTTTGCATAATGTTGGAGCATAAACTTGAATCACCATAAACCCGAATCACCATATGGATTAGGGTTAGCTGCCTTGGACTCATATCATGATTATTCGCTTTAGGGACTGTATCTAAGCTCTGACTTTAAACTCTTTAATTAATAATGATGGCTTTTCCATTTCTTCTATGATGCTTTGTTCACAGACGACTGGATGCTTCTTCCTGCTGTGAAATGGCCATCTAGGGGCAATCTGATCCAAGGTCCTTGTCACACATCCATTCCAGGCAGAGACTAAGGCCTCAGTAGAACTACCTATCAGTTTCTCAAGAAAAACCTCAAGCTCCTTCTGAAACCCATCAAGGTCCATTAGTCACCTAGGATGGACCAGTCTAATAGGTCAACCTCCCTGTGAGGAGGAGGAGGGAAGGACAGCACCAACGAGCCAAAGAGCAAGCAGACAGTGATCATGGCAAAGGACTAATTTATTTTATTTTATTTATTTATTTATTATTAAATTTGTATGCCGCCCATCTCCCCCAATGGGTGACTAATGGTAATGTTCTCCACCTTCAGGACACATTGGAACTGCCCCAAGACAAGAAACAGGTCTATGATTGCCTCTGTGTGTCAAGCCGTTGATTACTTGGGTCAGGTCCATGATTGCCATGAATTCCTTGGATACTCCACTGCCAACCCAGTAATGGAGTCAAGCAGCTCAGGCCAGGATGTCCCTGTGCAGCAAAACAGCAGCAACAACCCAAACTGCTCCCTAAAGGCCAACTCTAACCACAGGGTCTCATATCTGGCTATCTTCAGCACAAAGCTTCTGAAAGTTGTTAGGGCTTCCCAGCTGACAACTACCACCAAAGTGGGCATATGTTAAAGAGGATGGGCACTCCCCTCTGGACTCACCTAGGTCTTGGTTCTACATACTAGGTTTGCTGCCTCATCCACAATCAAACTGTGGATGAGGGCAATCTTATTACAAACTGACCTGGCCTTCAGTATCATCAGCCAGAAAACAGGGCTGCTGAGAATCTAGTGACTTAGTATCAAGGGTGAATACTGGGGGTCAGAAGTCAGAACTGATATCAGCCATCAACACCACTTTCCCATGATAAAAGAATGATTTAAAAATGCAGTAACATTGTCTATTATAAAAATAAATGTAAATATTAGAAGCTTTAATTCCTCTGAACATTAATTATCCATACATAATTTTAAGTTAACTGAATGAAAGACACATACTTCTTCCATAAAACTTGTTTTCCTAACAAAGAATAGCAGAAAAGGAGGAAATTGAGTACTTCTTACCCACTTTGATTTCACTTTAAGCAACTGTAGAATGGATAAAATGTTTGGGTCTTTTTCTTATATTCATATGTTGTTGACATTTTGAAATGAAGACTTTTTCCCCTTTTCCTGCTTTAATCAATGTGTTTCAAACTGTTGATATAGCAAGCCGAGGAATATTTGTATAAGAAATATATTTATAAATATCTCAGTCATAAAAACTGGAAAAGATTAAAGGCCATTTACTGTAGGTTGGTGATATGTCCACACAAAAGCCAGCCTATAACTACACTAGTCAATAATGGTACATCAAAAAAGAAAAACACAGAAAAAAAATACCTTCTGAGAAAAAAACCCTCTTTTTTATTTTTGTTTTTGGTTGCTCCAAATCCATCCTTGTCTGTTGTGGATCAGAATCCGTTCATTTTGTTACCTGAGGCCACCAGCGAATGTCTTCATCCTAAGTCAGTGTGCACGCAACCAAAGACCAACCAAGCTATTCTGGCACTTGAAGTAGTACAGAGTATTTCTTGGACTCTGCATCAGTAAAAAGACACCAATGATAACAAACTGGGAGTCGAAGTCCACCCATCTTAAAGTTGCCACGTTTGAGAAACATTGTTCTATAGAATTTCATCTGCATCACTTGTTAGACCTCACTCCTTGCAGTCCTGACATGAAACAGTTAATCCCAGGAATACAAATCTCAGAGCTCTGGTTGTGTTTATCAGAAGGAATGCACAAGCTACAGCACAAACACAGCAACGCCTGTATTTTCAAATGAGAATCCTATATGTTGCCAATGTAAGGCAACAAAACTGGTCTGTTTCTTGCACTTTTCCAATGCAGAGAAGAGGAGGCTCGCCTGGTTTGTGAAGATGGTATATCTGCATCTGTTCACTGTTTTGATAATTATTATTCCTTTTATCAGAATGAGAAATCCCTTTCACAGCACTGTAAGTATATATTCTCAGCCATTTTGTAATATGCTCATAATTCTACAGCCCCAACTGCTCTCTTGTGAGGAACCATACTGAGGTGAAACTGGTCATCACCGATACTTTACCACCACCTCCTCATTACCAGAGAATGTCCTCATCTGTCCTAAGGCTAGTGGTTCTCTAGCATTTCAGAAAAAGCATCTTTCCTAGCCCTCTCAGGAGATGCAGGGGCTCAAACCAAGGATTTCAGGCACGCAAAAGCATTCCCTTTTTTGCCAAGCAACAGCCTTCCTCCTGGAAGCTTTGTTGAATTGTTCCCACCTTGCTTTGTCTTTGGAATTTGCAGAAAGAGTTAGCAACTGGGACCACTGTTCTGCGTTTCACCAATTCCTGCGGTAGAATTGCTGCTTTGAATTGCTTAAAATAATTCATTTGCTGCAGAGCTGCAGCTTTCACAGATGGCACTTAAGTGGCCTCTAAATGCCCTGTGACCACACAGGTTTATTGACACTGCGTATTATGAAACCTGAGAATGCCCAGACAATATATCTTTCAAATTAATTTTACACATCTCCAGCCAGAAAAGCTCATCACTCAATGCAGAAAAAAATTATTTTAGTACAACTTTTTCTCTGCAAAAACCAGTTCAAAGAATGACAACTTAAGCTGCGTGCAAACAGAACTAACAATGGTTCTAAATGAAGGTTCTGCAGATATGCCACAGTTCAAAGAGTTTGCTAATATTTCTTCTTTAATTGTACCTTAACTTCAGTACATGCAAGCATGCTTTTCTTCTGGCATTTGGGCCCAACCCAAGCAAGCAGTCCACAAAGAGATTTTTTGTTTAAATACAGAGGGGAGGGGAGGGGCTGGATATTTCTACAGATATACTAACATGGGGGAGTGGGAAGAGACTAACACTTAACTTTTTGGGGTTTAATTTTTGCATTTCTTTTTCTAAAATTTAGATGAACTGAGCTTATATTCCATTTAAATAAATATTTAGTTTGCCCAGATAATACTACTGGAAAATATAGAATAGGATAATTTATAATATATTTGCCAGAGACACACGCACACATAAGCACTTTCTGTACATTGCAATATGAATGTGGAGCTGAATGCACATTGCCACTGCAAGGTGTACAAACACATGTTAATATGTCTGGATGCATGCAGTTCTGTGGAGTCACCCCTTGTTCATCTAAATTGCTGAATCCAGATGAAGTTAATTCCATTTAGTTTCCTTTGAAATGACAGCATGCCAGCCAAACTCATATTCAGCACCCTATTCCTAAACGTTTCTCCCTGTAATTGTGTTGGGTAGGAATTCTGGGAGTCATAATTCTAAAACATCTGGAGGATACAGGACTAAGAAAGGCTGATGTATATTCTTCATGCAAAATACATTCCCAAGGAGAATTTGGCTCTATTTCCTTTTTTGCTGCCACTAGTGTTAAAATCTCATGTCCAAAAATCCCTTAACATAGTACCTGTCAGGTTCAGCCCAAGAACCACAATGAGACAGTCCAGGAACAGCTCAGTTACTTTATTATCTTACACCTACTAGACAGAATCTTTCCAGATTAACTCTAACCCCCAACGACAGCAACTATAAACCTGAACCCCTTAGGGAGGGGCCAGTCTCCTTCTCTTCACTCACACACTCTGGCTGGGGGTGGAGGAGATGCTTGGAATGCCTCTCCCCCTCCCTGTAACCTTGAAGCTCCCTTCCAGGATCCTCCTGGCTCATGCCTTCCGTCACAGTACCTAGAACAATAAGTAAAATAGTTTTTTGGTAGCATGGCTTTTCTCTTCTGCAGCATCAAAGGAAACATTCTAAAATAAATAAAAAACAATAATAATGATAACAAAAAGATAACTTATTTTCAGATTCACATGTAGTTTGTAGGTAGCTTGTTATTTAAGTGAAGATGTTATCAGATCCAGATGAATTCCACATCTACTCAGTAACACCATTATAGTATATGAATTTGTAGTAGTTGTCATCATGTCCGTCTCTATAGGATCAAAGGATTCAACTTGATCATCCACTAAGCTGTACAACTAGAGTGGAGTGGGAAAGAAAGGAAATTTAACATTAGTGGTAAGCTGCTGGCAAGGGGTAGGTCCATATTTTGTATGCCCAAAGATCCAAATCTAGAGCCTGGCATCTCCTACAGAAAAGGTGTCAAGTAGCAAGTTTAAAGAAAACCTCTGTCCATAGTTTTGGAGAATCCCTGTTAAAAAGTGGAGACTCAAGTTGACAATCTGGTATCTTTGAGATGTTTTTGACTACAATCACTACAGTCCCTTACTAATGTCTGTGCCAGCTTGGAATTCTGGGGATCCTTGTGCCAATGTATCCGGAAACATTGAGTGGGCCACATACAACACATCGTCATATGAAAAACCCTCCTGCCATCTTTTGAGAGATGCCCACTTGGGCTGTTGTAGGAAGATTGATTGATTGATCGATCGATTGATTGATTGATTGATTATGGGCCATCAAGTTATTATCAACTCTTAGCAACCATGTCGACAGATTTTATCTAGGGTGGCAAAAGAATCAGGTATCTGGTAGCACCTTTTCTGACTAACAATTTTATTAAAAGGCATGAGCTTTCATGAGCTGCAGCTCATTTCATCAGGTGCACAGAGCGGCTCGCCTTTGGAGAGCTTATGCTTTTTAATAACATTTGTGAGCTGGAAAAGGCGCTATCAGGTTCCTGATTTTTTGCCACTTGGGCTGGGAAGCTTCTTCTAAAACTGCTGATTATCACCACCTCGTTTGAGATTCAGGAGGCATCAGACACGCTTCCACAGGTGTGCTGTGGCAATTTAGTTCTTGCTAATGAACAGCGATATTACAGCACTAGCAAAATATGATTTACATTTTTTCAATAAAAATGTCACTGGAAGACCAGTCTCCCAGTGTTAGTATTTGAAGCCACTGCTATCAGCCTACATTCTGGAGATTAATTAAAGTGAAAGATGACAGCATTTGGGAGAAGAAACCACATTGTACGCTAGCCAAAATGACCTTTAACAAGTGCTGTTCTTTAGTTAGACTGGGTCATTACTAGACATTACAAAGTAGTTTTTCCAGTGAAGTCGAAAAGGCTGAAACAGTTTGTAGGCTTAATCCAAACCCACTTCACTACATTTTTAGAACTGATTATTTCTCTAGGTCACCTCTCTGCCTTCACACCTGAAGATTGAATAGGGCAAGGGAGATACTACAGAGCATTTAACAGAAAATTTTAAAAGGTATCTTTTAAAAAACAAAAAACAGGTTTTGTATTTTGGACATTTGAGAATTTGGAGAATGAAACTTTCACTGGATTTATCCCCATATTACCGTATTTTTCCGACAATAAGACGCCCCCATGTACAAGACAACCTCCATTTTTCCAACCCCAAATTAAGAAATCAATATTTTAAAGATAGTGCAGAACACATTTTTATTTAGTAATTAGTTAACATTTACCTGCTACACTCGGTGGGAGGAGGTCCAAACCGTCTCTCTGCAGCTCTATTTCCAGGCTCTTTTGCATAACTGATTACATTCAAGCATGATAGCTTGTCTCTGCAGACAGACTTCCTCTAATTGGTTTGTTCAGCATCAGCTGATGTCAGTTACATAAGGCTGGTGATTGGAGGAAGTCTGTTTGGGAGACAAGCTATTTCACTCGTGATTGGAGGCTAGCAATAGGAGGAAGCCTCTCTGCAGAAACAAAGTATGGGCAGTTTTGCAACCGCGCGATTCTCGGCTGAGTTCCTTGAATAAGACACCCTTCAATTTTTAGGGTAAGGATTTTAGAATAGTTGGAAAAATACGGTATATACTTGTAGGACAGGAGTGCACAACTTTTTCCAAGCCAAAGTCTGCTCCTGACCTTGACTGGTGTTTACTCCAAACAGTAGTAGATAAAGCCAAAGACAAAAACTAAATTTGATTTCGTTTACATTTAAATTGTTAAGGTAGCTACTTTCCAGTCATTTAATTGCTTTCATAGTATTTCAAAATTATAGAACTGGAAGGGGCCTTTTTCAGTCTCTGTTCTGTGCAGGAATTTAAATTAAGAATCCTGCAAAGATGACTTTCCAACTGCTGGTGAAAACATACCTGGTAACCCCCCCGCCCCCCCCCCCCCCAATAATCTGATGTAACTGGTTTCACTGTTAAAGTGCTCTTATTTTGAGAAACATTTTCCCAACATTCAGCCAGAATGTTCCTTTCTATAACTTAAGCTCACGATTCAGTGTCCTTCCTGTGGATGATAAGGGGTCAGATCTTGGCCTACTCTTGTGTGACAGCCTTTCAGATATTTGAAAAGTACCAACATATCTCTCTTTAGTCTTCTTAATACTAAACTATACTAGTTTTTTCAGCCTCACTTTATGGAGTTTAGTTTTTAGTTCCTTGCCCAATCTCATCTGCATTGTCCATTTCTTAACCTGCTCTAGTTTGTCTGAATCTTTCTTAAAGTATGGCATTCTGAAGTAGGCACAGTACATGAAGTGGTGCTTGATCTATGCAGAATAAAATGGAATGATTACTTCCTGTGATTTGGAATTAAAATAGCATTTTGCAGCCACATATTCTGTTGCTAATCAACTGGGGGGCAGGGAATCAACTTTTTTTCTGTCATGGCACCACACGTAGAGTGTTGGGTAGTAGGAGACATTAGGGTGTGGTGGAAGGCATGGAACAAGGCCAGTTCCCTGATTGGAAAGATAGAAATTGAGAAGAAAATAGAAAGGGAGCCCTGAGCCCACTTACAAACTGGAAAGTAATAATGGTTTGTGGTACAAGGAAGGCAACAGAGTTGCAGTGGAGACCTAATGGCAAATAGTGTGACACTGCTGAGGCCAGTCTGGAACAGCTCACAGCAACAGAGACCGATGAGGGAGCACCCGCAATTGCAACTTGGAGGCTGGCTGGAGGCTGGCATGGAGGCTGGCCAGACAGTGGTGCCAATGGTTTGAAGGCTAATCTGATAGCAAGGAGGAACAGTGGAAGCTGATGGGAGAGTGGTGTGCTGTGGCCTCAATTTCCAGCATTTGGGACATAAATGCTTTTTTTGGGTGCAGAAGGCTATTTGTCCTCTGGCACTGGAGACTGGATAGTTTTTAACTTGCAACTACATCTTGAGTCTGGTTGCAGACTCAGCTGTCCTGATTCCTTTAGTCTCCTGGATCACAGTGCATCTGCACATCTTCCAGAGTGGAAGCAGCCAAGACCTCTGAGGACATTTCTGGTTTGTTGGTAGGTCAGGATCTGTGGCTGCCGATGTGGGGCAGATGTTCAATTGCAGACTTACAGGGGATCACAATCTGGGACTGTAAAGACATCTGACTTTATCACTGGCTTCCCAGTTTAAAGCCTGCGTGCTGCTCTCCTGCTACTGCTCGATCTTATTGCAAGGGTGGCAGTGAAGAGTCCCAGACGGTTTGTTCTGAGAAACGTCAACCTGCCTTTCCTTAGCAAGGCATCTGGAGCCGCCCAGAAGTTCACAGCCACTATGACAACTATGAGTGTTTCCATTCCCTCTGAAAGAGGCTGTGGTGCACCAGCTGCTCAAGAAGTCATTGCTCAATCTGGCTATTTTGAACAACTAGGCCATTTTCTAATCTCCCCCTTTTGTGAGAATAGTAGAGAAACTAATGGAGCTGCGACTTCAGAAGACTCTAGAAGAAACAAATTATTTGGCCTTTGGCAGTCAGATTTCAGGTTGGGATTTAACACTGAACCACATTGGTCACACTTACTGATGATCTTTAGAGGTACTGGATTGGGAGCATGAAAACCTACTGGTCCTATTTGACCTCTCAGTGGCTTTTAGCACTATCAACCATGATATCATTCTGGACTGGCTCAGGGATATTGGGGGTGGGGGCATTGTTCTTCACTGGTTCTCCACCTAAGTGGTTAGTTCCAGATGGGAGGATATTAGAAACCTGTCTGGAGACCTCCACTCTATGAGGTTACCCAGGACTCTATACTCTCCACACTTCTCTTTAACATCTACATGAAATCACTGGGAGATGGCATTCATTGGCAAGGGGTTAGGTATCATCTTTGTGCTAATATCTAGTTATATATCTCAGTCCTATGCTAAATAGGTGATGCAAAAAGCTGTCATGGTCTGGTTGGGAAGAACAGACTCAGACAATCCCTCCAAGACAGAATGGTTTTGGGTCTGAGGGCCAAATGATTCTAGGGTAGCACCATCTGTAATCTGAATGGGATAGTACTCTTCTGCTCAGAGATGATCCACAACATGGGGTTCTTCCTTGGACTCACAATTCCTCCTTGAGTAGCAGGTGGCAGCTTTGGTTAGGAGGGCATTTGCATAGTTATGTCTTATGTGTCAGTTGCAGCCATTCTGGGATCAAGAAGCCCTGCTCACAGTCATTCATGCATTTTGGATTATTGGAATCCACTCTACATGGGGCTGCCTTGGAAAGCGCCCATAGGCTACAGCTAGTAAAGAATGCAGCAACCTGGACAATGATGGGTGTTTCCTATTACACTACAGTGACCCCACTGCTTCAAGAACTGCACTGATTGCCAGTTGACTTCTGACTGCAATTCAAGATGCCAGTTATCATCTTTAAGGACTTACATAGCCCAAGAGCAAGCTATCTGAGGAACTTTCTTCTTCTGTATCATCAGCTCATCTGGGTCAACTCCCTTTAAGTCCTGTCTCTCTGAGCATGCCATCTAATGGGATCTAGGGAAAAACATTTTTGATTGCTGCCCCCTTGCTTTAGAACTCCCTCCCTATGCATATCTGATCTACCTCTTCCCTCCTGGGGTTCAGGAGAGTAATTGAGATCTGACTTTTCCATCTAGCCCAGGAGGAAGGTATATTTTGATGTAGGATGCATTGGCAGGCATGGGATTTTATCCCATATGATATTATTGAGGAGATGATGAGGATGAGGACTAATAACTTTTTTATTGAAGTGTTTTTCTATGATGTTTGTGATTGTTAGCCAAAGTCTTTGGGAATGAGAGGTAGGTAAAGGTATAAGTATAGGTATAGGTATTGGTATAGGTATAGGTATAGAGGTAGAGGTAGACAGAGACAGAGATAGAGAGATAGACTACTATTGCAAGATCTTTTTCACAAAAACTATTGTCAAGCCAGTGATCCTCCATTCTGCATTCATGCATTTGTTTCTTCCTTGTTTCTGTTAAATGTCATTCTTTTCAATCCATGTCTCTATCCTATCAAAATTGTTTTGAATTTTATTTCTGGCTTCTACAGTATTGGCTTATCCCATTGTAACTTTCTGTCATATGTGGATTTGATAAATATTCCCTCCACCTATTCATCTAAGTCATTAATAAAAATGTTCAGGAATCTGTAAGCTGGGACTGAACCTTGGCATCTGACTTAGTACCTGCCTACAATTTGTTGAGGAACCATTGAACAGCATGCTGCAAATATGATTTTTGATGCCATCCATCTCACACTTAATTAGCTCACTAATCAGAATTGCAAGGGGTACTCTGTGAAATACTTTGCTGAAATCAAAACACATCTTACATCTATAGCATTCCCACAGTCCAATAAGGAAATTACCCAATCAAAAAATGAGATGAAACTAGTCTGATAAGCTTGTCCATCCTGACAAATCCATACTGACCTCTGGAAATCAGACTGATGTGATTGCTAGGCTGATCAGTAATCTCATCTGATTACTGAATGTATCTCTTTACAGATTGATACCTTTATCCTTTGCTCTACAATTCTCCCAGATACTCATTTCAGACTGACTAGTTCTGGGATCCTTTTTCCTCTTTTTGAAATTAGGGAAAATATGTGGCCTTCTCCAATGATCTGGCACATCTCCAAGATTTCCTAAAGATACATAAAGAACTAGACTATTGTATTTTCAAGCTTCTTCTGTACTCTATGTATTCCTTGAGATGTCTCTATCAATCTCTAATTCTACCCCTTTGTTGTGCTTTTCAGCATTGCTTAGGGGAAGGTATAACCTATCTCATTAAAATATATTAAGTACTAACCAGTTATGGCAGTTATATCCAAGGTGTTTGGAAACTATGTGTAGCTCTGAAAGCTCAGGTGAATTTAAGACATTTGTTGGGGAATCAAAAGCCAATTCAGAGGATTATATACTTCTTGGTACTCATTTTGTAAGTTTATCATAGAAATGTCACAAAAATTCCCATCACCCAGGGCCAGTAGGGCCAAAAGAAACAAGTCCTACAGTGCATTAGGATTTCATGGCCCTTTTCTTTTGTAACTTGTCAAGTGCCATATTCTGGCTTCTGATATATGTATGGCATAAATGTCTCTCTCCCTATTCCATGTACTTATATCTCCATTTTATGATATAACAAACTGTGAGTTAGGTTAGGCTGAGTGCCTCATCTCAACAGCCTTTCATATATAGGCACCTGGTCACCTTATTACTCACAGGGCAAAGGGCAAGCTGCATGGCACACAGACACATCCTCATTCCACAAACCTCTTGCCACAAACAGATGGTTCATTGCTCCCCCAGTGCTCTCATTTGCCCAGATAAATGCCACAATGCAGCCATAAGAATCCCTTGAGTGGAACAGCGGGTAGTCATGCTCAGGCAGGCTTACAGAACATGGTCTGGTTTGGTCTGGCTCCGTCACTTTGCTTGAGAGATGAGGATGAGGCTTCAGAGGAATTGACAGGTTGTCACTATAGCCCCTCAGCTCCCTCACCCTGATCCATAACT
This sequence comes from Liasis olivaceus, assembly GCA_030867105.1. Classification (NCBI taxonomy): domain Eukaryota; kingdom Metazoa; phylum Chordata; class Lepidosauria; order Squamata; family Pythonidae; genus Liasis; species Liasis olivaceus. The sequence continues at coordinate 33,455,134 of CM061349.1, read as the reverse complement.
CTGATCCTTGTTTATTCCTTGCTCCTGGCCTTCAGAAAAAAGGACTGTGAGCAAAAAGGGCCAAAATGGGACACTTATTTCATAGCAAGGCTTGTTATCCTTGTTCTGTGATACATTTTATCAGAAAATGATGAAAGTTCTTTCCAGTTTCAAAGGCTTTTGGAATTATCAGCATATTTCTATGTATGTACATTTATATGTACACACACACACGGTCTATATAAATATTCAGTGCATTTCAGAAGAGATAAATTAACAACTTTCTTTCTCTCATGATGCATTTTCTTTTCAATGGGGACAACCATTGGGTAGATTTAATATTAATACATTAAGATGCTTTGAGCATTGGGCCTACCTGAAAGACAGTTTGAGATGGAGACCATGCTGCCACAGGCAAGGCTGTTATTTAATTTTCAGCTGAATCATTTTTTAAGAAGTATTTTAAATATCTTTTTCCAGAATTCTGTCTACTGAGCTGCCATCCAAAGCTTCAATTAAATAACAGTTCAGAACATAATGAACTGAAAAAAATCACACTTTGAAGTGAGATAAGAATATAGCAAGGATGGTGAGAGAATTAAAAAGGTACAGCAGAAACAGAACCAGATGCTGGCTACTGAAATTTGGCCAGCTTTTGAGAAAATACAAAATGGGAACTTATGGAAAGCAATGTACATTTTGTACTAGTGAGAGTGGTTTGTGGCAACACATTCTGAAAGGCTGTGGCTCAGTGGCTCATCACATCTCAGGGGTCACCTTTAGTATCTCCAGGTACAGTACAGGTGAGAAGGGTTCTTGACTGAGACATAGACAGTTGTTGCTAGTCAGTGCTGAATCTATACACCTTAGCTAGCAAACCATCTTAGGGCTAAGTATTGTGACAAGAACCTACACTGGCTACAGCAAATAGGCTGTGAAATAATCCAGTTTCTCACATGTCCCCATCCCCCTTTGGTATGGGTTGCATTAACTAGTCATGGTTTAGGGGGATCACGCTGGTCAAACCAAATCTTATTTGGTTTAATAAATTAATTTCATTAACTAACTTTAAAACTAATGAAATTAATTTGCTTTAACAAATCAATCAAAATTATCCATAAGTTAGGGTATAGGTGTAATGCTAAATTGTAGTTAAAAAAATAGAAGGGGAAGCTTCTGATTTAATCCTGCATTGGATGAGGAGTAGCAACACTTGTACACAGGATAGTAGTTTATTATTATATACAAAACTTTTGGTATCTCCACCAAGTTTTCTAGCGAAGTTATGGGAAAGGGCAATTCCAATTTCATTCTTAAATTAAAAATGTACATTTTCCATCTGCTATAAGAACAATTCTCCGGTGGTAGTTGAGAGAATATCAGCCTTACCCGTTTATGCTTGATCAAACATGCTGCTTAACTAAAGTCATTATTCCTATATCTTGATAAGATCCTTGTCAGTAAAGTCCTAGGGCTAATATGTAAAGGTAGGTACAGAGACTTGGGTAGCAGATTTAGATAGAATGATTCCATCGATATTACCAGAAATTTCCTGGAAAACAATCATCTTGCATTTCAGTTGCATCATTAAAAAGAAAAAAGAAAAGCCAGGAGGCACTTTTCTAACATTTCTATCTTTTTAAAACAGGATAATAAAAAAAGTATCATAAATAAAACATTGTTTTTTTCCCAGAGTTTACTTCATATATTCAGTGTTAAAATTAAAACAAAGCAGTTTGAAATATGAGTACAGACTTTGGCATAGTGGAAAAATGGTTGATCTTCAAGTAAAGATCCAATTTCCTTTGGAAAACATGATGTTAAGGATGGCTGAGAGATTGTAACTAGCTGAAGCATATTTCAACATATTTCTGGTGAATATGAATCTTCTTTGGCTATGTGTATTCAGTTCCATGTTGACCTCAGTTTGCATGTCTTAATTTTCTTTTGCTTTATGTGCTGGAAATGAGATTTACACTATTTGTAGTAACCAAGATTTTATTTAAAATGGAGATGGGGATTTCCCTTCCTTCAGGGTAGGGAGCTATAATATAAATGTAAGCAGGGTAAAAACCATGCAGTGTGTCCTACCATCTCTGTGCCTCTCAACTGTTTAGTTTTTAAGAAATACTGCCTTTCAAGGCAAGTCATTCAATACAATTGGGAGCAAGGGTGTGCATTAAATACTTGTATAATATTAAAATTTTTAAAATATTAATTTAATTAAAAGCAAAGTCATAAACACATTCAAGAATAGTTAAAGACTAGCAATCTGCCTTAAGGCAAAGCTGAAAGCTCAGATAATAAAGGAACTGTATGTCATGAATAGACAAGGGAGTAAAAACCAGTACAAGTCAAGAACACAAGTTAGAAGGGCAGGCAAACTATGAATGTTTTGATCTATTGTTTAGAACTGAAGCATTCATTTCCATTTGTTTGTTTTTTGCTTTGGGGGGGAAGGGTGCAAGACAAAGTAGCCACATTAAGCCTAGCAACACATGTGTCATTGTACACTGCCCCTGATAGTCCCTGGGAAACCGTAACTGGAACACACACTTCTTATGTAGTATGCAATCTTCTTATATAGTAATGGAGAGGAATTAGTGGCTTTAGAGCCTTTACAATATGTACAGCTATGTTTCTGCTTTCATTCTTGGAGGACCAACAGATGATGGATGAAGTGTGTGCGCGTGTGTGTGTGTGAGCACGCGCGTCAGTTGTACCATCAGTCTACATGCCTCCAAGTTTTCATCGAATTCTATTCACTTTTCAGGACTGCTTCCAAAGCCACAGAAATGAGTCAATACAAAAGGTCATGCTAATCGTGGAGTCATTGCCACCACATAGTACAGCCAGTAGAATTTTTATGGAGTTATATAATGTGTTGGAAGGGATCTTGCAGATGAAGTAGTCTAACTCCCCCCTACCCAGTGCAGGAATCCGCTACAGTACTACAGCATCTCTGACTGTTGGCCACCCACTCTCCGTCTGAGAACATCCATCAAAGGAGAGTCCCCTGTCTCCCAAGGCAGTCTGCTTCTTTGTTGAACAACTCCTGTGGAGGAGTGTTTTCCAGGTGTCCAACCAAGATCTACTACCTTGTAGTTAAAACCCAGTTTCTTGTTCTGTCTTCTGGAACATCTCTAAACAATTGTGCCCTCTCTCCTACATAGAAGCCCTTATCCTTTAGATACCTGAAGTCAGCTGTCATGCCCACTGTCTTCTCCAGATAAACATACCCAAGATCTCCAACCACCCATAAGAGGCCCCTTATTATCTTCGTTGCTGTCTTCTGGATATTTTATCACACATTAAATGCTGATGCTTCATGCTTCTGAAAATGCCCATATTTATTAACTCCTAGGGTTGCCCCGAAGAAGGCCTATTTGCTCTTTTTTTGATAATAGGTTTTTAAAAAGGCAGCCCAACTTCTCACTTTTTTCAGCTTATTAGATACAGTAAGTCTACTCCTCTTGTTGCCAACTGTTCGGCTGCTATCCTTACAGCTGAGCCACATTCCTGCACTCATTTAATAGCTATTTATCATTCAGTAGTCTGCCCATTTTTGAGAAGGAATAAAGTTAAGTATTGTAGAAATTGGGAAAAAATTGAAAGTTGACCTTTATTAAGTGGGTTAATTGTCACCATCACAGCATGTATGAAATTAATGACCAAAAAGTAGAATTTCTGAGTTTCAGAAGAGTAGGTTAATATCCCAAAAAAAAAAAAAAAAAAAGAGAAACTCTGACCTTTTTGACACATGTCAAAAGAAACAGCCATCTTAATAAATTACTAAACCATCACTAGCATCCAATCACTTAAATTAATTGCTGTAAGACACTCTGGCTCTATTTTAGATATTACAATTATTCTCAAGTCTCCTCAGCAGCTAGGTTTTGGAAGGCAGATTCATTTTTTCAACTGCACTGCCCAATATAGAAATCATTTATTAGGGATAAGACTAAAAATACCCAAATAAAGGCGCAGGAAAAAGTGTTAAAAGAGGCATATTTAAGAATAAAAGGGTTAATTTCAAATGCAACCTGAAGCAGAAAAGTACAAATTAATGTATCATTGACAGCAATATGACTTTAAATACAAATTACTATTTCTTTATAAGGAAGAAAAGAAGAAATTCTAAAACACTAGATTCTATATTGCTTAGAATAAGCTGCTTTATTTGCCTATTTCACTGTCAGCATATATATTGAATATATACACTTTTCCTATGAGAATTTGATTCCTACGTAGGAAATATTATTCAAATGGATTTTTAAAAGCTATAAACTTAATGAATATTCTCCTGTGTTTTCCAGGCTGCTGTTTTAAATAGTTGCTGGCTTTCCTTTTTTCACCTGTTTTTCTTGCCTTATTTGTATCACATCAATACATTGTGTATTTTTTGTAAAACAATTGGGCACTAATTAACAGCATCCCAAAAGGAAGTATTTAACATCTGGATACTCCTTATTACGTAAATTCATAAGAAACCAAAATAAACACGTTTTCAAATAAGCAGCACAGCAACAAAAGAATTACAGAAACAAGGGGAAACATTGAGAAATTCAGCTGAATTTGAAAATCTTATAACACATTTGTAAGGCACAATTTACAATTTATTAGTGAAATGTGACTCAGAACCCAAACAAGTCAAAGACTATATGATTAAATAGATGCAGAACTTGAACATTGTTATAGAGATGCAACAGTAAGGATTTCAATGGAAAAATAACATTAAATTTACCTCAAACATTATACTAAGACAGAACTGGTACAAGATGCTTTACCACTGATGCATCTCTCCAGTCTTGATGGCTAAAATGAGTAATTAATTTTCTGAAAAAACTGGAAATGTAATGCACAGATTGGATCCTTTTGCCATACATGGCGGCAATGTTGTAAAGCTCAACAACAGTGGGAAATAATCCATTGTAGAATGGGACAAATTCTGAAAATTGTGTCCTCATTCCATCCAGATATATTTTTAAATTAAATTTCACTAACCATATATTCCTTCAAAATATACTGAATTGGCTTTGTATATGTTAATGGGTGCAATGCTTTTTATTGAAAAAATATTTGATCCCCTCTATGCAAGAATGCTAATCAAAAAGTGGGAGTACTGAATGGCTAGAATAATTTCATAATTAAAAAGTAAATCTGATGTAGAATTTAACTCTGTTTGGAAATCATTTTAGACTACAATTTTATGCATGCAATTGTGCAACATCCAAAATTCAGGTTTTAGATCTTACCTATTTTGACATATAATCTACATATAATTTACATAATTGTTTTAGTATTTTGTTAATCAACTATAGTTTCTTCTTTTTTATGAATTGTGTTGTTAACATTTAATAGAGGTTTTCATTAGAAAATAGATATGCAATGTCTTAGTATTATAAGCTTTTAATTATGTAAATATATATATAAATACTACTATATTTAGTACTAAACTACTATAGTATTTATACTATAACTACTATATATATACTATAGTATGTATGTGTATATGTGTGTGTGTGTGTGTGTGTGTGTATATATATATATAATCATATATATAGTAGTTATATATTTCAAATTAGATGGCTGCTTGTATTTTACTGCTTATATTTGATTTCTTCTGTGTTATCTATGTTTTACACTTGTAATTATATCAACAATTTTCTGCATATCACAAATAAATAAAATTTCCAACTGAAGGAAAAAGAAAAGTAGTTAAGCTTTGATTTTCACTGTAGAATTGTCTCGAGCAAAGTCCTATCTAGCAGTCATTGTTTGTTGCTTTTGGACCAAGAGAAGAGACTAGCGAATAGTTACTAATTCATAAAGGCACCATTTAGCTCAGTGGCATTATTCCGTACTCCAGGTCTGGCTGTTGTACAAGGGAAATTTTCTCTATTTAGGATCTGCATCTCTGAAATTGTTTCATGTTTGCAAGACACTTTATGAATACATTTTTGTGATCATGTTCTGATTATGACCAATCCACCCCAAATGAAATTAGAAACACACATTACATAAGCTTTCCATGTGTTTTGACTACAACTCCTGTATTTCTTCCTCATTGGTTGTTTTGAATCCTCATTGGGGATGATTGGAGGTGTAGACAAAAGTATCTGGAGCATGTCAAAATGGGAAGGCTATTTTGAAATGTCCAGAACATGTGTTCCACAGGAGCTCTTGCTAGTTTTGAGTAAAGCTAACTTGTCTTTACCTCAAATTTGAGGTTCTATCACTGTAGACTAAATTTACAATATTTTTTTTTCTTTTGTAGTTCCTGCACATTGCTGAGTCCCCTACAGATTATAAACCTGGCACTCTTCATCTTACACCTGAGTACATGCATTCTGCTGGCTGGGAATTCTTGGATTTATAATGCCAACTTATCTGGAAGACACCAAATTGGGGAAAGCTGTAGTAATGTTTAGTTTTGGCCAAGTTAAAATCTGTCTATGACCCATGTATCTCTAACACTTGCATGAATTTCATGATATTCCAGTGCTGTGGCAGAAACTGAAGGATGTGGCACGATTCAGCCAGTTCTCAACTGGTAGTAAACATACTACAAATAGGACTCAGAAGAAGGTAAGTGGAAGACAGGGTCAGCCATTAAGACTGTAAGCATTTAAAACTTACCATAAATGATACATGTGTAATTAAATGCCTGTAAACATATAAATGTACTTCTAGAAACATTTGTGTTTTTGTTTCTAACATGGTAGGACTCACAATGGTAGGACCCACAAAGAATGACTGGTTCCTTGATCATTAGAATGGTAGGACTTAAAATACTAAAGATTGAAAACCAGTAATCAGGAAAATACAGTATGTCATTTAGTTGAACTCTAGTTCTGGTGACTGCATCTATGCAGTTTTCTTAAGCATTACAGAATTGGCTTGCTATTGACAGTAACTATCAAAATTGTAATTTTCAATTGGTCTACCTTGTTTAGTTTCAAAGTTCCAAATTATTGTCAAGAAATAATATAGATGTGTCCAAGAAGTTATTAGATGTTGAGCTCTACTTGGGGAGTTTTTATCTTTACTGATTATATTAGCTAATTAAGTCAAGTTAAGAGAAATTATAATAGGTTTGATGTGTGCTTTCTTTATGAAGGAATACATCCCCCAGCATAATTAAAAGTATTATTTATCCATGTTAACAGTGGTGATAAGACCATTTTTGAACCAAGTAGCCTTAAACAATCCTTTTTGGAAGACATGAAGAATGCACATTTATTGGATATGTGTGTGTGTGTGTGTGTGTGTGTGTGTGTATTTATTTATTTATTTACTGGAGTCTGAGAAACTTCTCTGATATGTACAGCTTGTAGAGATGGATGGGGAATGTGACCAAGTTAGTTCTTCTGGACATCTGTTGCATTTTCCCCAGACTTAATCATTAGATCTTGCTGTTTTATCTTAAAGAAAAGGAAACTAGAGGACTACAGTATAGTGTACAGTAATTGTTGCTTTAAGATTTGGTAGATACCTTGGATATGTTTAGAAAAGACACCTTTTCTGTGTTACGCCTTATTCTTTTCATTTTCTGGAACAGATCATCCATAGTTTCAGAGTGGAATATGAGCAGAATTACAAAATAGCCCAGCTTTATCAGATCTGAGAACAGGATGGTTGCTTTGAACTGCTGTATGGGTGATGTTGTAGACTTAAAGATTCACAAAATAAAAAAGATGGCTGGTTCCCAGCACCATTTAAATATATATATCTATATCTATATCTATTGAAAATCCATATGGAACAGAAATAATGATGCATGGTGGTCATTATTAGGTACATGAATTCATCTCTATTGGATAGGACTCCCTGAAGGATCAAACATGCAGCAAATTCCTAAATAGTGGTTCTGGTCCAGAAAAATAATTATGTCACCTGCATCACTTTTTCAGTACAATATTGCTTCTATCATCTATGCTCTGTCAGTTCAGAAAATAAATTATTGCACCCTGTGGAAAAATAATAATTTATTAAATGTATATGCTGCCCAACTCCCAGTGACTCTGGGAATTGCCTCTGAAGACTGTCAGAAGTCACAATTATAGACCAGAATACTGGTCCACATTGATAATTGCTGTATGAAGAAATAATGAAAATAATACTTACTCAGCTGCACTGGCTTCTGGGCCTGATTGAAGGGGAGAGGCAATACTAATAAAACTCCAAATTTGCTAGGTGAGTATTGTATAGCAGTATTGTCTCCTGTATGAATCTTCTCAAGTAATAACAGCTGACTTGTAGTACCATGTTCTTTATGAATTCAGAAAGAGTGGTGTTTATAATAGAGGTCATTGCATGATAACTCAGTTTATTAAGGAACCATCTCTTCAGAAAGCTAAACGTGCTGCATTCATATATAATATATAAGAAAAATGCTGCATTATATTAATTTTGGCAGCGTTTTTCTTTAAAAAACAGTTGTTTGAAACACTCAAGCATTTCACTGGGAAATGCGGTAATTTACATAGGAAAAATGAAATTTCTGCTTTGTAATCTTTGTTTTATTATACTATTCTTATAGTTTCACATTTAATATTTAATCTGTATACTACCTAAGACCAATCAGCTACTGTGAAATAAAACATGGCTAATGTACAATAAAAGATATTAAAATCCCACACAAACGTTTCTGTAAGATGATTCATACAAAGTAAAAATTTGCATATATTTGTTTATTTTGGCTTCTGCTAATCTTAGGAAAATACATGGAGTTATATTCATTATAACTGAATTCCCAAACCCATACACTAAAGATTCAATTCTATTTCTTCTGAGTTCAGAGACTATGCAAATATTTCATGAGCTGACTTGATATAACTGCTCCTATATCCTTTGAAGGCCATTTTCAAAGCAGCTAAGGAGAGAATATTAGTTTTACTTAAAATTGCACAGGTTAGAAATATAATTCAAAAAAATAATGCATGAAAATTTAATGTATTTGTGTTGGGATGTCTCAATTTCATGTTCCTGTTTCAGGGTTCCAGAGCTTGGCCTATTCTGTCTGAGACCTTAAAAATTACACTTTTTTGAAACATAAAGTGACAAGGGTGCAATCAAAAACATACCAAAATTAGAAGCATTTTTGACATCTTTTAAAAAATAAGAACTGTTTCAGCTTATCTCTGCAGTTAAACACTGCTGTTTATTTGTGGATGTCAATGGGATGTCACAAACTCTAAACTGTGCTCCAAAACAACAGACTTTAAGGATCCACAAAGCCAAAAATATTTCTGCACATTAGGGATGCAGAAAATGTATTGTTTTATGGAAGGAACATTCTAAGAAGCACAAGAAAATTCCATTTTTCTTCTGGATCATGCTAATTTGGATATTCTGGGTGTGGTCTAGCAGTCTTCTGAAAATAAATCTCCTTTAACTCCCCTAAAACTGCAAACAGAAATTTAGAATTAGTGTACAACTTAGCATGTTAAGCCATGCAGCATTAATGAAAAGTAGCAGACACACGTTAATAAGGTTTCACTTTTAATAATTTTCTTAGTCAAAAGTGTTGCTCTGAAAATCGCTAGTTATCTGAAAATCTGAAAAAGCTGGGGAGCAATCTCACTTTGAACAACACAGTTTAAAGCCATGGGCTGAATGATCTACTTCCAACCTTTTCTTCACCAAATACAACAGTGCCATTTCAAAATAAAAGGTCACACCTTAAAAATAAAGTGGAGGATGTACCATAGTTGCAAACTTTGATTTTTTGTGTGGGAGGGGAAAGGGGGGGGCAAAGAGGGGGAATGAAACTTCTCATACAGTAAAACAAACCACAAAATAAGCCAACATTCTTAGAAACCACTATAATTAGAATAAAATAAGTATTCTTACTGATATTTCAAACCTAATGAAAATAAGATTGCCACCTTACCTTTTAGGGAGCAGCATATCTGACTCTTTCCTAGCTTTTCCATTTTGATATCTATTCCCTGTTCTGTTCTGAGTCTATATCAAAAGCCAATCCTACCACTTCCTTGGGCAAGGTGCAAAAAACAAGCTTTGAATTTTAGAAGTCAAAGTAAACAGAACAGAAAAGCAGCAGATGAAGCTGACCTCTTCCCTAGGAAGTAAATGTATTTTCTCAACCAAGGACTGCACAATGTTCCAAAGGTACTTTTTTCTTGCCTTATTCCTGGACTCCAAAAGCAAGATGGCAATCTTAATAGAAAAGGGATGCTAAATCTTTTAAATAACTTAAACTTCTTTTTTCTTGTTATCAAGCACCCCCCATTCCTCTGCAGAAAGAAATGTTAAGAAAAACACCAATGTAAATTACTGTTCAAAGAGGAGAAAAAGAACACCTGCTAGTTTTCCATTTCACAATAAAATCAGAACGATTTAGAGCTATTCCTTAACTTCATCAGTACTGTCTGAAGAAGATTCTTTGGTATCCTCAGTCTCTCTGCTGCTTTCTTCTTGATTTAACTTTTCATTTTCCAATTTGGTCCTATTAAGCAAAGAACGGTCACCATTCACAAATCCATTTGCTTCTGCACCAATGCTTTCCTCAATCTTTAAATCCTGTGACTCCTCTGTCTCTTCATCCAAATTTCTCAAGACAATTGGGAGTCTTGAGTCTGCCACAGTGTTCTCCAGCAAGGCAACATTACTTTCTTCATATCTGGGGAGGAGCGCTCCTTCTGCCATTTGTTTGCTGTAGTATTCTCGATTTGCAGCAGCACTTTTTATTGCTTTTTCCAAAATTTCTTTTTCACCTAAACGCAATTTAATAGCCATAGTTGCATTACAGGTAAGGTCTTGTGTTTCCAAAATGGATTTGTCATCCTAAAGAAACAAGTGTAATAAAAACCATGAAGCTGTTATCTAAACTTTAAGCACACACCCTGACACAAGGTTTACATAGCAATGACATCAGTGTAGATCGTTCTTTATAGCAGGGTTCCTCAACCTTGGCAACATTAAGACGGATGGACTTCAACTCCCAGAATTTCCCAGCCAGCAACCTGTCTTAAAGTTGCCAAGGTTGAGGAACTCTGCTTTATAGCATGAAGAAAAAGGCAGGTCCCTGCTTCAAGAACCTTACCATCCAAAAAGAGGACATTTGGAAAACACAACCGAATGTGGTGGTTGTCTTGTTTAGACTCTATTGCAATTAGCAATGAATACAGGGAAACCAAGAGCCAAGATATAAGACAACATCTGAAGATGCATTGTTCAGATGTTCTGGACAAGTGAGAACAGGAACAGTGCTTAAACAGAGAAGATAACATTCAGAATCTTGGAGAGGTCTAAAAAAAGGAATGACTGGAATTCAAAAGACGTGTTTCCACATGACCAGGGTAAAGCTTCAGGGTAATGCCCTGAGTGGGTCTGAAAAATGGCCATCAAGCCTATGTTTTCAGAACTTTTCCTGTCCCTGCCATCCAGTAATGTGGAAGAAGCAGTAAGAGACCCCAAATTTCAAATGTAGCTTGTAAAGTGGCTCATATTGTCAGGAAGAGTAATGGGCAGAAACCCAGCATCTGTCTCCTTGATAATGAATCAAATCAACTCAGACCCTATTCTTTAAATTAAGATGAAGGAAAACATGGCATTGTGCAACACCTCCCCGCAAATGAAACTACATATTTAAAGATATCTCAGGTACAGAAGAAGAAAAGCAGTAGTACTTTCTGGAAAAGGAAAGTATCACAAGAATACAAAGCTTTTAAAACTCATATCACTAATATTTGGAATTAAATCAGATAAACAGTAAGGTTTATAAATCTTTCAAATTGCATGCTCTTTTAAGTCTTACTGGAATAGTAGTCTTGTATGTTTTCAAGAGAAGAGATGCCCTGGCTTCCAGGAAAGTCCAAAGTTTCACCTCATTGTCCCAGCTCACTGGAAATTCTGAATTACCAAGGGTGAAGATTCTGTCAATTGCATGTTCGCCCATCAAGTGTTCCTTCAGCTCATCTACAAAGGATAAAATATTGCCAGCAAATGCTCCACTTATTCTGGCCACCGACCAGGCTAAAGAGCTGACCGTTAGTAAAGAACTTGTATTCAAGGTTGATGCTCCAAAATAAAATGATATACATTTTGCCTTTATTACAAAACTGAACAACTTGTATCAGCTTGAGGGCTGCACCATGCTTTGCAGAGCATGCTGACAGCTGTACTCTAAAAGTGGATGAGGCCACTTTCCTCTCTTAATTATTATTTCTATATTTTATTTTTTAAAATTTTTATTTCATTCTATTATTTTAAAAGTTTATTAATTTGTTACTTTAAAATTTATGAAGTTTTGTGTGTGGGGGGTTGTTGGTAAGAGAAGAATACCCGGCAAGTAAAGTGCAGGTTTTTCCTTCATCAGTAGAGGGAGCAATGATACTAAGACTTTTTTCTGGGTTACATGGAAAATGTTGCAGACTTTTCTTTCCTTTTAACCAGGAAAACAAGCAAGTGAAAGAGACATTTCATTTTTTTTAAATTGTTAAAATTCCCCCTCCAGAAGAATGAGGAAAATTGTTCCAATAGGAACTTTTTAAGAGATATAAATGCCTCCAGAAATCTTAAGCCATTTCAGCCTCCGAGTCTCAAAGGTTTCAGAAGGAATCTGTTCCTCTGAGTTAATGTGGCATACCTCAGCTAAGTCTGTGAAGGACTGCAGCCTATTTGAAAGAGATGTGAATTATTTGTTCCTTTCTTTACTCCTCTCCCCCCCCGCCCCCATCCTAAGGTCACACTGCCACAATTTTGCGGCAAAATGGCTGATTTGGCGGGGGGGGGCATGCTTCGTTTATTTATAGTCAAAGACCAAAATATTAAACAAAGTACAATCAGATAAAAACAAATGAAAGAAAAGGACAAAAGAGGAAATTAACAGAACTGCAAACCATCCTGGAAGAGATAAATCAGCCAAAGGTAAACCCAAAGCCTATTTATGGCTCTTAGACAAAATTAGGTGATTGTTCTAGATATTTCTGTAGATTTGTCTGCTAACAAATACAGTGTATTTGCCTCATCAGAACAGCCCAAGCAGGAAGATATTAATTTAGAACACTCTGTTTGATAAAAGGGACAGAGCAGAAAACGACAAAAAAAAAAGTGCAAGATTGTGACTGCCCCATTGAGACAACAGCACAGGTGATCTTGTGATACAGTGGAACCTTCCCTCCAAGACCACTAAGGACAAAGTGTTGAGTCCAACTAATGAAAACTAATGTTCTTCTGTGAGGAACAGAAAATATATTATAGATGCAATTAGGTAAAGATGACAGAAGCTGCCATTGCAGTAAATAAGGGGCTTTGCTTCTGACTCTGCAAATCCAGGCTAAGGAATAATTGTTTAGTCTCTAAGATGGCTCTCTTAAGCACTGACATAGTCAAAAATTAAGCTGATAACCCACAGTAATTTAGATATGAAGGAGAAGCAAATGTGTAGGTTAAAATTAACAGGCCAAAGAATCTTCTGGGGAAATTAATTTTAGCCAATTCTTGGCAGGTTCTCATACAAACCTCTTAGAGGAAAGGGTGAATTTCAACCTAAGGAGCATATTAGTTACACAAAGGAACACAAAGAATAACTTGTAAAAACTCAGACTTAGTTGCCTGCAATGTTTTTTTGTCTATATAAGCACAAAACCGAGTTACATAAAGCAGAAGATTCAGCACTTTCATTCTGAACGATTTTACTGAAGCAGACAAATTAACTGGTACCAAATCAAACTGTGACACTGGAAGCCCTGTGAGTTCAAGTTATGATTTCTGTTGTCTATTTCTTCCGAACAGCATATTTCTGGAAGAAAATTCCAAGTTATTTAAATTATTTAGCTTGCTTGATGTGTTTTTATTTATTTATAAATATGTATTTATTTTCCAGTAGCGAAGGCACTGGTCTCCACCAATCAGAATGCTTTGTTATGAGTTCTGCAAATCATCTCCAGAAGCTTTCTAAATCGTTAACAACACAATAAGTTTGGAATTCTCAGACATGGATACAGGGGACCAGTTGGGAAGAAGGCCTACAGCTAGGTCCCTAGACCTATGAGCCATGCTAAATATAGAATGGAAATACTTGCACCAGATCTCAAGGGAAATTAACCTCCCTACTCCTGTGTCAGCTTTGTAGGCTGAATGGGCCAGAAGTCACCAAAAAGAGGTGGAATTTCTCTCTTTAATCGATTATATTTTCCTAGTTAGTTAACTGTGTCTCTTGCTTTCTTTTTCTTCAGATCTTATAAGATTTCCGCAGGAGAAATCTACCACTATTCCTAAATGAATGTGCACTGACTAATTTGGCCTTAGCTTCAATGCAATCTTTGTCAAATCAGAGCTTTCAATTGGATTTAGAGGTGATACAGCGATAGTAATACATACAGATATAGATGCATATATCATATTGTCCTTTAGGGATTTTTAATAATAACTGTTTCCTGATAAATTCTTAAATTTTCACATCCTTTGTAGTGTGCAAAAACTATTTGAGTTATGAGTTACAGGAAGGCTAAAAAAAGCTGATTTCTCATGATCTCTGTACTATTTTATTTGAGTGTGATTTTTGCTCTTCTCAAAAATAAGGGTAGAAGCAGAGGCAGGAGACCTCCAAGAGGCAACTACTCCAATTTGCATCCTTAACCACTCCCTACAAAATAGCCCAAAATCATGTCACAGAAGCTGGGTCATTTTGCCACCATGTTTTGGCAGCACAATTTGAGGCTGCTCTGAGGCTGTTTAGAGTGGGAGTTTCATGCTATGATTCCCATTATTTTTTTAAAAACCTAACAGCTGAAAAACTTCCTGTGATGCTACCACCACTACTAGCAACCTTCCAGGTGACTGTGGACAAATTGCGGCTGTGCCATCTGCCATCTGAGAAAGGTGGCTGCCCATGAGAAAGCATATATTCAAGTTCCAGTAGCTGAAAAAGAGGGGTAAAAGCTATGCAGGCTATCTTCTAGATTCTAAACTAGATCTGTTAACTATAATTCAACCAGTTATTAAATAAAGCTTAATATCAAACAACTAGGAAGCCTATGTATAGGTGTATGGGAGCTTTTGTAAGCAGGTAATTGATTTTACTTTGCTTTAAAGGGTTATTAAGCTATAGTGGCCTAGTCATTTTTTTTTTAAACATGCTTGGAAGGCTAAACTTATCTTAATCCCATTTTTTTACTATCACATAATAAAACAAATCAGATGCAAGTGTTTATAAAGTTCTTTTTTACCTTCAGTCATACAAAAGACTCTAAGAAAAGCCAGCAGTTGAGCAGAGATTGGAGGCTCCGTTGAATGCAAAGCAAAAACACTGGAACTAATAAAAATGAAGAATAAGTCAGTCTATGATGACTTGATTACTTAATATAAAAAGCCTTAATTTATAATACACTGTTATTCTTGTAATGAGAATTGTAAGGAATCAATTCAATTTCAGACCATTAAACAAGCTATTCCAAACTCTTCCACATGAAAGTTGCACAATTCTCTTCCAGAATGTTAGTTATTTTATAGAACTTCATAATTATGCATGTCTCCAAGATGTTTCAAGTCTCATTTCCAAGCTTCACTATGAGCTATAACATACTATCAGTAATCACCAAACATATAGAATAAATCCTATTCAATTCAGTTGGGGATCCAATCCAAAACAAAAAGCAAAAAACATGATTGCATATCACACAGTAATCTGCTCTAAAATGAAGGATATTGACAGCATTACTGTTAAAAAAAATACCATGATCACATGATATTTCTACTGAAAAGAAGGAAACAGTAAAAAGAACAAACTGGCCCATGTTCCATGCCCCCAGATAATCTGTGTGGGTGTGGGTGTATAAATAAAATTTATAACAAGTAAACATGGCATACTATGCAATATAAGATAATTATATGATGGATATCTTAGTGTCCATCAACAATACCTGAAAGTTCATTAAGCAATGTTCTACTGGGCCTTCAAGCTTACAATATTTTAAGATAAAAGCAGACTCTCTTAGTTTTACTTACGTTGGGATTCCAGCACGAGCTAAGACTTCTGCCTTCATAGCATATAGCCTGTCACTTTTACTTACTCCAAGCTTTATTTTCACTCTGTCATGTGAATTATTATCAAAGAAAAATCCACTGTGGATCACAAATTCAGCATTTGACCGAGTGCCATAAAAAATGTAAATCTAGCAAGATGAAAAGAGAAGGGACAGAAAAACAGCTTAGCATCAAATCTTGGAATGACAATTGGCACTTTAGACCAATAACCTCCCTGTCCCAAATTATAATACTAAAGAACACAAATGAGTAAAAATACTGTATTTCAACAAAGTACAGTACAAATTTTCAACAAATTGCTTGTACTCAAACATTTCATGTTGGCCAAAGTCTCAATGTATTTCTGTTCTGGATTAATACATATAGATTACTAATACTCAATTGGTTCTCTTTTGAACTGCAAGCAATGCTAGAATTTGAGATCAATTAAGTTCACACATAAGGACAGCCTTTTCCTGACTCCTGAGTATGAGCTGGTAAGAAATGTGTTATAAGACAGTCAAATAATGGGTTAATGAGAAACATAAGGGCTTACTGCTTTGAACAAATGAAAATACTGTACTGTATATTGTGCCTCACTTGAAATGCTGGTACACAGGCTGAAAGGCTATCCTACAAGGCTACTTTTTGGGAAGAAACTATTTTGCAAGATCACTAAACTTTACAGAGAGAAGTACAAAGATCTTGAAGTTTCATGTATGCAATAAATGGTATTTACTTCTATTAATTTACACTGTAGCTATCAAAGGTGGCATTTTATAATAAATTATAAACAAGAACCCTTTCTCTTCCTCAAGTAACAGAATAAAGAAGCATGTATTTTTATTTTTATTTATTATTTATGTATTTTTAGTAATGTTTTTAAATTTTGATGTTTTATGTATTTATATGTATTTATGGTTTTAATGCTTTGTGTGAGTCACCCAGAGTCCCCCATTGGGGGGAGATGGGCAGGGGAGAAATTTAATAAATAAATAAAATAAATAAATGTATGGGCATGTGTTAATGGCCAGATAGAGCGCGGCCATTCAGAAATAAGGACAGCAGATACTATGGAGAAAGAAAAAGGAAAATTTAGAATGAAAATGCAAAAATTGTTTGAAGGGAAGGGATGCAAACAGTTTGGTGAAATAATGGGATTTCTTAGGAGCCAGAAATGCAGAACTATGCCCAAAGGGAAGAAAAAAATATTGTTTTTATTCAAGTCACCTTCTATATGTTTTTCTTTCTCAGGGACAAAGGGGAAAAGATGTCACACAGTCATTTCAACATAAGAGTATAAAAGATGTAGGCAGTTAATGAAATTGAAGAGGGAAAAAGTAGAGCCTAAGAGAATATGGGAAGCAGGTATGGTATCTGTGGAACAGTGAACTCACCACCTGAAGTGAGCAGGCATTTTTCCCCTCCTGGGATCCAGAGTTTTGGGGCTGCCTGGAAAGGAAGGTTAAAACAGCCCCACCCCCTCCTTAATAGTCTGTCCCATAAAATGAAATAGAAAACAAGTGTGTGCGCGGGTGTGGCAAGAAAGGAGTCAACCCAGGAAAACAGCAGACAAGTGGGAAAGGGAAACCTCTAACCCAAGGCAAGCGCCTCAACAGCAGTCTTCAGACAGCAAAAGAAAACTTCAATTCTTGGAAGTGAAAGATGGCTGAGAGGCAGAGCTAGGAGATGGGGGAGGAAGAGCCTGACCAGAGTCTGCAGACCCACAGCAAGCCCACTTTGTGTAGCAACCCAGATGTAGAGCTCCACAAACTAGCTCCAGCAAGAGAGGACTGTGAGTGCTGGGAGGGGAGTGGGGAGAGAAAGAAAAGCCCATTCTCAAGACTATAGAAGATGTGAGTTGGGTTTTCACATGCAAATAGACTGACTACAAGAGCTGAAGGCCTGGGGCAAAAGAAAAGATTTAAAGAGCTAAGAAACAGTTAAAGATAGGAAAACATAGTGCTACAAACATAGAGATAAGAACAAAGACATAGAACACAGAGATAGAAATTTATAGATTAAATGATAGAAATAGTTGTAAAGATATAGTAATAGAAAGACTGTAGATTAAGACAGGAAAATAGAAACAAGCATAGAATTAGCATTAAGATTGGAAGTAAGAAATAGGAGTTTAATTTTGTATAATAAAACTATTTTTGTGGGAAAAACAAACGTAGTCTTTGTGTCTGTGATCTGTACCAGATTAAGAAAACCCTAACAAATGGTGTTAGCAGTGGAATATGGTATCCAGTATCCAGACATAAAGAATAAAGGGCTTGCATGAAAAAGAGAAAAGGTGACCCTGCTCCTGAGGGGAAAAGACCGGGAGCCAAAGGATTAGAACTTTAGAGGCAAGTAGGAATATAATGGCATGTGACTCATATCCACATACTAAAGCTTATATAAGACAGCTTGAAATGCAGAGGGTGAACCAGAGCCTGTGGAGACAGAGGTCAACCCTGAAATGCCTGATAGGCATTATGAGGGAGATGCTGAGGCAACAAGAAGAGGAAAGAAAAAGGACGGCTAAAAGAGAGGAGGAAGGGTGAATGAAAGCTCTCAGAAAAGAGGAAGATAGTTTATGGAGGAAAAGTGAGCCAAGGAACTACTTGGAGAAGGAAAGGTTGCAAAGGGAGATCCAAAGAGAGCAGTTCATGGAGCTTGTACTATAGTGCTTCTTAAAGGTCACAATCACCTGGTGGAGAAACAGCAGGATCTCCAAATCCATTTTCTGGGGTAGCAAGGAAAGACCTTGTGAGATACACATTCCAAGATGCACAGAAGATAATTGAATTATTTTTTATTATGTTTGAAAGAGTTGCTATAGGGCCTGAGAAGCTCGGTTTCTCATATAATCTCTGTCAAATATCTACATGGGCATAATTGCTCTTCCTCCCTGCATGAATCTCAATCATTCTGAAATATTTCTTGCACTACCTCTGAAGACTATCAAGGTCATGATAGTTTCTCATTGTCACTGGACATCTTGACCAAGGAATGTGTCAACTACTGAATGTGATGGTTTGCTCTTCAGAAAGTATTCTCATTCAATTTTCAAGTGCAAAGCTGAAACCAGCCCAGATTTGGGCGGCATACACTATGACAGAACATGTGGATAAGCTGGCAGGGGTCAAGTCCCCTCCTCTTTCTTCACTAGAGGTCACAGCGATGCTCTGATACTCTGTTCTGAAAGCAGGAGAAGAAATGTCTGTTGTTATGATTAAGAAACAAGTCAACTTCCCATTTTTCTGAGATTTGCTGGGACATTTTCTGGATATAATATCTTCTCACCCTGCACTAGATGTTGCAAATTCAGACAGTCTGCTAACATGTTCATTGACCTCTTTATGTACTCTGTTGTAATGGACAAAGCATTTCCATTCAGATCATGAGTCACGTGGCTTCATTATGAAGCCCTCTGGACCTGGTTTCTCTTTTATGATTTATGTAAATTTTGTTGAGATGTCTGTGCATGTTAGCACATGTCATCACTTGAGCTGGTGTTCCAGGATGCTTACAGCTAGTAAGATAACTCTACAGTCCAGCTGACTGATGGAAAGCATCACCTCATGTTATAACCATGATTCCTATCCTGATCCTTGTCCCAGCATACAAAATTATCTGGATATTCCTCCAAATGTGTGCTTCATTAGTCACTAGTGTAATAACTATGTCACTTTTTCTGAAACTTTCAGCTCTATCCATGTTCTATTGGCAATGTTATTTTGTAGGAGATGAAGGGGACATGAAGAACCATGGAACCAAGTCAATGGATAGCAATCATCATGCCCTGGATGAGTGTCAGTGCTAAAAGTCAGCATGTTGACTTCAGAATTTGATTCCATCTATATTGTGCTTGATCATTCTTGTGACAGAATGAGCTTTGGCCTATCTGTGTCAATCAGGACTTTCAAGTGTAATATCTGGAAGATGAGGTTGAGCTCCTGGCCCAGTTCATCACAAACCTATGATCCTATAGACAATGCACATTATGTATGTTCTGTCCATCAATGGTGCCCTAATCAGAAGATCATGTCAGTATGTATATATGTGAATTGCTATCATCTGTAAATGTCCCAGCATGGTAGCCATAATTTTGGTGAAAACCCAGGGACCAATGCTAGTTGAAGGAAATTATTTTGAACTAACACTGGCTGTCACGGTAGTTGAACCTGAGAAATCTCTTGATATTCTAGCCTGATAATAAAAGTAAGCTTCCAATAACTCCATTGATGCCAACAGATTATCTGGTGTAAAAGCCTCTGCAACTGATTTCAGTGTTTCCACCTTCAATCTTCTTTATTTGATAAAGCTGTTCAGAAAACTGAGATTCAACATTATTCTCCAATCCACTTTTTTGGCCACTGGAGATCATCCATGAAAGAATCTGTCATTAACTCAGATGACCTTGCCAGCCCTTAGCAGTTTAGGTTCTGATGGTATCTCTCAGAACAAAGACCACATCTATAGCACAGAGACTGTGATGGAATGGAATTATGAAGGCCAGGCTCAGGGTGAAAAACATTTTCTTACATCTCCTGAGGAGCGTGGGAGATACAAGAGGATGAGACTGGCACCTCCCTGAGGAATTCACAATGTTGTGGCTGGCATTACTTGGGAGCTGGGGTTTCAGTCTAGGAAGATTCTTGTTAGAGGTTGTAGCTAATAAACAGAGCTGAACTGAATTTGCATTGTCTCTTGGAGTTCCTTGGGCTAGGCCTGACAGAGACCCTAGCCATGAATGAATGACCTGCTGCCACTCCCATTACTAAAATCATTGCCTCAGCACTTTTTTTGGCTTGCTCCTCACCTGGGTCTTTGAGAAAGACCCCTCCTAAAGAAGTAGATACAACTCTCCTGGATATACTGTTGTGAGGAGTTGATAAAGATCTCTGCTTAAACTTGGTTCTTTCATTCCTTGCTGACTAGTTTAGAGAAGAATTGTGAGAACAGCACCCCCTGCCTACAGGGTGCTTCCTCTGGAAATTCTGTGTACCTCAGGGATTAGGTTATTAGAAGTTTAAGAAGTCTTATAGCTTTGCACAGAGGCGCCAGATAGAACTGATCTAAGAGCCTGTTTCATGGCAAGTAGTCCAGTGGAGTATCCCCTCCTCCCTCTCAATTCTATTGTGAATAGGGTATCTGAAGTCACACCCTTGACTCTGTCCTATGAGATCCCAGGAGTGGGGTGAAGTCCTCTAATTCACTAGGAATTTAGAGAAGGTGAGGTTGCAGCTGTTGATGATCCTCATGTAGTTGTCCTTGTTCAGACTGCTGCCAAGGCTCTTCCTCCACTTGCTTTTCCTTCTGTCTGTGCTTCTTACTGCAGTTGTATCTTTCTTTCTCCTTCCTTCTGCCCTTTTGGAGATGCCTTGAGAAGGAGGAGCAGCAGCAGCAGCAGCAGCAAAAGAGGAAGAAGCAAAAAAAGAGGGGAAAGAATAGTAGGAAGGAAAGGTATTTGCAGTAGTGAAGGATCTAGTGACAAAGTCAGAATCCTAGAGGTAGATGCTCTTTCTCTACTTTCATGGGAAATTCTTCATCTTTTTATTTGAGGAAATTATACCCAGTGTCTATGTCCTGCTACACCTATCCCCTCCAAGTAGCAGGAGAGAGGGAAGCATGTGAGCCTGGTACTTTCTCACATTCACAATACTGAGTAATGTTTTATTATTATCTGTGGATAAGCCTATTATAAGCTTATGTAGTTAAGCTTAATAAACAGCTCCTCATACTACTTTGCCAAGAAGCTCATTTATTAATGGTCAGCATGTATTCCTGGATATTATAAATATAAGAAACACTACAGCTAAATGGCTAAAGCAGATACTGATGTCTGTTAAAAGGAGTTATACATTCCCTTGGAGAATGAATCCTGACAGCTGAATTGGTTACATTATTTTATTTTCTGGATACAGAATTGGTAACAAGGAACTAAATGAGGGCTAAGTAAAATCAGATAGCAAGATGTTGAACAAACAATGGCTGTCCAACTCATAATGTTCAGCTTAGGTGTGTCAGAAATCTCATGTAAGGTAAATAAATATTTTTATCAGTCTGACAGAAAACAGATGAATTGCTCACAGCAAAAGTGAAAAGTTGTTTTTTAAAAGAACATATTGTTTTTATTACTACTTAAAAAAAACTATAAAACATATTTGTAAGTAACTTCTCTCACAGCACTATTTCTGCTTCAAGTCAGCAAAACTTATCACTTAAATTAAAATGTTTTTATTTACTAAATACCCATTCATTTGTATAGACTTTTTTCCTTCAAGGTTTCTACATAAAAAATTCCAAATATTTAACCACATGCATGTACACATAAATACAAAGTTACCTGTTCACCAGCTTTAAAATCTTGGAGTGCCACGCACTCACAACGATCATCTTTTAAATTGTAGCCTGTAGTAATCTAGACAAAGGATTGAGAAAGACATAGAAAATTCTTAGCCCTTTAGAATTTAATGTATCTTTCTTTTATTTTTTATTGAAATAAACAAAACATAACTAAAATTGGAAAATACAGTATAAAAGGTAGCAAAGCACAGAAGCAAATACAGATCTACATTATTTTTTAATGATACTTTTTCTTCAAAAACATGTAAAAATCACATAAAAGATTTTGGAAAAAATCTAAACAGATTCTAAAGATCCAATCTTTGCCAAAAATATATAATTAAACCCCTCCTCTATCTCTATCACTCTTCTAACAAAGAAAATAGTGAACTCGATGGCTAAAAAAGGCAACAATGGCAACTAGAGCAATTCTCAGTTTATTCACTCCTTTAGCTGATTTAGTTCCTGGGACTCTGAATTGGGAGAGCTATTTCACTGGATACAGTATTCACTTACTTTCTACCTAATAAATCATTCCTAATGTATAAACTCTGTATGATAGATAATGGAAGATCTACTGAGATAGATTTAGAAAGATATACCCTTTAAGATTCCTTCTTGCTGATCCTGAATTAATTCGGATGTGTAATAATGTTTCTGAACTCCAAATCAAGGAAGGCATAATACAGCACTAAACTAAGAGAAATAGCTTCTGACTTGCAAACTACAGCTCTGTTTCAACTCACTGTGTTTTTCATCAAAACAATGAATGGATAACTGTGAATCTTTAGGGAATACCCTCTTCAGAGAATTCAAATTTACTTGCAAATAATTTATCACAAACTTAAGTAATTTTATTAGATACTTTGTTTTAATATAAGAATAATCAAAGAGGAAGTAGTTGCCACTTACCCATATTTCTTTTAAAAATCACAAGGATTAAAAAAAACCCCTCAAATCAGCATAAAGCTGCCTCGCAATATGATGTTCATAAAACTGGAATGTTTCTGATAAATCATATGAACAATATAGCAGTCTTCAAAGGCAGAGGTACATATAATTGCTCTGTAGTAATTTAATCTGGATGTTACAAAAACCTGGATAATTAAGGCTAGGATATGCCTGACTAGAATAGGTTTCAGATAGAGAACTACTTTTGCTGGTGAAAACGTACTGCATATTACAGATCTGGTTTCTAGTGATAAAGCATTTCTAGACTGCAACTGATCCTTTATAGAAGAATTGGAAACCTAAGACTCTCCAGATACTGGTGAATTACAACTTATATTATTCTTGACCACTGGTCATCCTTAACGACATTAGTGGGAAATGAAATGCAACACTTGATCGTTGTTTTAGAGAGAATACATCAGTTCAAAACAGGATGAACATTACTGTATTACATTTGTCAAACCACCAACAAACAATAAATTTATTTTACTGAATTTACTTCCTGTTTGCTCGCCTGTCCATTACTGATCTCAAATAAAACCTTTCCAATCAGACAATTCACCTAAAATTGTACCAGAAAATGTTATTTCAATTTCAAAATTCTATTTTAAAAACTTTATCTATAAAAGTATGGGTTGTAGCTCTCTGGCCCTTTGCAACAGCCCAAGTGTGATTGTACACAGATAGACCAACAATATTTAGACCTTAAGATAGAGGTAAGTAATGCGTACTAATGTGCTCCTTGGTGGTTGGCAACTCCCTGTCCCACTCAATTTTTCTTTAATAAAACAAAAGTAAATAGAAAGCTGATATACTACCAAGCAAAGCCTCTAGTATCGTTTTATTCACAGGCAGTCCTTGGGTTATGACAGCAATTGGGACAGGGAACTCCATTGCTAAACAATGCGGTTGTAAAGCACATCACATGACCGCGTTGCTTAGTGATGGCAATTCCAGCAGTCCCGGTTGCTGTCATTAAATGAGGACAGCTATAGGTCATTAAGCCAGGACCTCACATGATTGCTACTTCCGACTTCCTGTTGACTTCCCCATTGATTTTGCTTGTGAGAAGCCAGCACAGAACATTGGAAATTGCAATCACATGACTGCAGCTTGCTGTGATATAACTACAAGCCAGGCGTTGAGCACCCAGATCACAATCACACGACCATGGGGACACTGCGATGGCCAGAACTCTGAGGACCTGTTTTAAATCCCCGTCATTCAGCGCCATCATAACTTTGAACAGTAGCTGAATGAATGTTCATAACCCTAGGACTACCTGTACAAAAATGTCCCTGAGTCCCATTTAGGCTCAGTCAGCACTCTTTGAAAATAAAATTATTTATGACAGCAGCCCAGTTTTGTTTGTAAATGTCTATCTGCCCAGAGAAAAAAACAAGAATACACTGGGGTGGCTTGCAATATGATCAGGGACAGGAGTATAGACAGCACTGGGGAAGAGACCAGAAGTTTGTCTTCTAGTAACTGAGTATTTGTAACTGACCATGGTAACACAACAGCCATTTTTTGAAACAATAACCTCCCCAGTGCAACCATTTCACATGAGTGTTCATTTCACATTCCAGTATCCCATGTTCAAGAAATGCTCTCAACCATATTATAGTCAATCCTTAACCATTTCCACAGAAAAAAGAAAAATTAACTAAAAGTAAAAAGTTCAAATAATTAACTGTATTTAATTAAGGAAATGTATTTCAGAATCCACCACTGTTCATCACTAATAAAAAACAAAACAAAGAATGCATCTTTTTTTGCAATCCATGGAAGCTTATTTTATTAAACTGTGGCATATTAAGCATCTTATCTAACTTCTTGACATTTTCTTTCCAATAGAAAAGGCCATTAATAAAGGTGTAGTAGCAATTATTTTCATCAAGATGAAGCAGAGGGAGAGATGGGAAACAGGGCTACTCCACTGATTCTGCTGAGAGAAATATGTTTGGTTCTTTCTCATTCTAAACTGTTTTCATTTCTGGCTTGCCATTATAGAAAATCCTATGTGACTTGGAGAATTAGAGTCCATTAATATGTTTTCCTTTCTCTTCCACCTCATTTTTGCTTTTTGTGTCATATCTTTTAATTAGTAGAAAGCTGTGGGAAGAGGACACTGTATTTTGTCTTTTATCCTGAAGGAGGGGTTGCAAATCTTTAATGATAAATCAATAAATGATTGTATGTAACCTTCCTTGGATGTATTTTAGGCTGACAAGCATGACAAAATAAAAAATAAATGCTACAACTATCCATTCTTAGAAGTCTGTTTCATAGAATTCAGTAGCAGTAAAAAATACCGATATGTATCACTGAACATTGCAATAACTCTGAGAAGTGCAAGTTTGTAGAATGTGAATTCACCATGTGATGTTAGTGAGAGAAATGAAAAAACAATTTTGTATATATGTTACCTGCCTTTTCAGAAAATAGGAAATAGGTTATTTCTTTTCTCCAAATGACTGTTAATGCCAATTAATTTTCTGTCATGGCACCTGTCCTATGGGAGATCATCCCCCAGCGGTCAGATTGGCCCCAACCCAGTTGGCCTTCCACTGGCTGTGCTTCTGGGCATGGGGGTCGGAATGTCAGTTGGAGCCTGTAAGTGGCTGTATTGATGGATGTTGTCCCTTTTATCTTGGCTGCCAATTGTATGTTTATTGTGGGTTTTTGTGTGTGTGTGTGATTTCTGCTGGTTTTAATTGCAGTTAGCCACCCAAAGTTGCTTGCTTAAGATAGGCAGCCATATAAATAGAAATAAATGCCAATTAGTGAATAAAAAGGATAGATTTTAAAACCGCAGAGCTTCTTCTAGTTTTGCTTTTCTGTTATTTTAATTCCATGTTGTTGGATACATCCGTTTCATTGATAAATAATTATTTTGTTGCCCAGTATGCTTGAAATTTCTGGCAGCACTTGTAATCAATTTGACCACTAAATCACAATATCACTACAGAATAGTGAGCAAGAGTGAAGACTGTAGCCTTAATGGAAAGGTAGGATACAAATCAGTGAATAATAAATTTCTATCCCATCCTTCTCAGTGTATAATCTCTTATAATATTTACAAACTGGTATATTAGGAATTATGTATATGAAGTTATAACTTTCTGAAGCACAATATTATTACCTCTAAAAAAATGTATAGGATTATGAAATAACAATATTTATACTGAAATCCAATTTAAGCTTACTTGGGAGTAAATCATAATCAACTCAAGGGCTGCATTCAAGTTATATGGTAAATGAGAAATAATGAGAAAAATATAATTGCTTGGCTCTTTCTGTCAGCAGGCGCAGCTAACTAATCTGGTTGGTTCTATCTGTATTTTCTTCAGTGTTGTATGCAAACCAGTAATTCCAGTTTCTTGTCTAACCATGTTGGAGATATAAGTTCAGTCTGGTTTGTTTGGCCAGAAAAAAGCAAGATACATAGCACTAAATAAACCATGGGTTTGTTAGTTGTGCCTATGGCAAAAGGAACAGGATAAGAATAATCACCTGACTGCAAACCAAGATTGTTAACAGATCTGGATTATGATGATGTCTGAGTCAGCAATGAAACTCATTTTTGAGTAGACATACAGAGGACTGGACTGCCAAAACATAGTAATTTTGTTTAGAGAAATTCTTCCAACTCTAGAAAAGGAATTAATTAAACAAACAAACAAATAACTAATAGAATAAAAAACAGTTACTGGCAATTATCTTATTCCAAACAGCAACTTTTATACTTCTGGTAATAAAACTAGGGTCACAAAACTAGAAGAAAACTGATTTCTAGAGATGATCTTACAGCCAAACATGCTTTGAATTTTTAGTAAACAATATAGTCTTGGGGATGAAATAAAACTTTGATGTTGAAAGAGCCAAGTATATCAAGGAACAAGTAATGCATTATCTTTATCACTCTGTAATTCTAAGGAGACAGTAGACCTCCCTTGCTGTCATGGCTGTCTCAAAAGAGATGTCAGTGGCTAAAAACTAGGGCTCAGATCAGGCAGTGGAAGCTAAAATAGAACCAGTTCTTGTGACATCTTCACTGTCTATTCTGCAGTTCTAACCTTTGATCCATAACTTCTGTTCCCTAAGCAGCACTGCCATAGCAAGTGGAAGAATAGGAGTGGTAGAAAAGTGTCAACTGCAGATTCAGATACCCTGGGATAAGCAGCTTACTTGGAAATCAGTACCAAGATTACTGTCAGCTGAATTTGGGAGGAACTAGTTGCTGAGATTTTTATAAGGCAGTGCAGGGGCTGCTGCTGGAATCAATATTCTATATTCTTTCAATAATCAATATTCTTTCAGCTTCTCCTATACCTTCATTTTGAAACCTCTACATGTGAACTGTGTCCCTGGATATACTGTTTTTTACCTGCACTATTGTACAATCATTCTTTTGAATCAGGTATAGTACCTATTGGTTTTGAGCCAAAGACAGGCTGGAATAACTCTTAGTCCTAGACTGCTTTTCTTTCACTGTTCTCTGTATCTACACATAGGACAGAACACTTACAGTTTCAGTAGATACCCTATTTCATTATTACACAGCAAATATATACTGTGATTGGTATAGTTCCTTTTTATTGTGTCTTGGATTTTTAATACTAAGAATTATGTTTATATCATAAATATTTAACATCTATAGAAGGAATGCAGAACTATTGATTTAGTGGGTAAATTAAAGTGTTAGACAAAGGATTGCCGCTTGGTCTGGAGGTCTCTTAAAATGGGTGGCAGGATAGGTTAGCTTGAAGGGGCAGCAATAAGGGCAAGAGCTCCCTCTTTTTTGTCAAGGTCTGGATGATCATTGGGATAGTTGGCAGGGTGGCTTTTTAATTTGTCCTCTAGATGAGAGCTAGTAGGACTGATGAATGGGAGTGGGGTGAGAGCCAAACAAAGTGCAACTTGCTTGTGTTCATATGGCCTGCGGATAACTAAGCTAGGTGTATTAGGGCAGTGGTGACAGCTCGGGCATTTAATTCTGCAAATGAGATACAAGTTAGAGAGTTTCTCTCTTTTAGTTTCCCATTTTTTGTCAATTGCTTTAGTACTTTCATATGTCTTTCTTTTGTTTGCACCATCTTTTTGTACTTTAGAGGAAGATACTTGTTTGTGTGTGTGTTTTGGTGCCTTTGAATCAGTGTTGACTCTTAGCAACTACATGGACAAGTTCATGCAGTTTCCTCGGCAATATTTATTTTTTTGGAAATAGTTTGCCATTGCCTTCTTCCTAGGACTGAGAGAGAGGGGGACTGGCCTAAAGACATCCAGCTGGCTTCATGCCCAAGGCAGGACTAGAACTTCTAGTTTCTAGTCAAGTGCCTTAACCATTACATCAAATTGGCTTTCACTTCTGGTCTAGGTTTGTGTATTTTATGTTTCTCCAGGAGAACTGGTGCCCCTATTTCAGTGGCATGATGCACAAGTATACTTGTATAGAATTGCCGCTTGTACTGGTCAGAGACCGTAATAAACTGAACTGACGTGCTGGAAGAAAAAGAGGCAGATTTGTGAAGAGAAATAGAATCCATGTAAATATAAAAACTCCAAAATTTCCCTCTTTGGCCACATGGTAATTTGGGGAGCCAGACTGAGTTACTGCATCTTGATACTACTTCTATTAAATTCAGGTTGTAACATTTGTGGTGTCATAATAGACTGAAGAGCCGATGTAGTTTGGATCACTAGAGACATAGCAGGATTTCTGCTTGAACCCCTGGGAATGATTTATCTTGTGGGTTCCTTGTAGGTTCTAACTTGTCTCCCATGTCATATAACATTTATATGAAACTTCTAGGAAGGATCATTTGCAGGTTTAGAGCTAGCTGCCATTACCATTCTGATGATACTTGGTTATATTTGTTTCTTATGACTTCAGAGTAGGACATTCCCAGGGCCTCTGAGTATCTCCAGCTTGTAACTGACAACTTGTGATAAAACAAACTGAAACTCAATGTGAACAAAACAGAGGTGTCTAGGACTGGACTTCAGGATTAAGACGAGATTATTTTTCTAGCTGGGACTGCACTCTCTTTTAAGGAGTAGGTAACATCAGTGGCAATGAAGGCTTCTATCATCTTTGGCTCCTCTACCAAGAGAGACCTTGCCGTGTGCTAGCAAGTCAAAGTTGAATTATTGTAATTACTATAATGTGCTCCTTGTGAAGCAATCTTTGAAGATGTTCCACAAACTGCAACTCATCCAGAATGTGGCAACATAGGAGGTAAGTGATACTTTCTAAATGTTCCACATAACTATCATTTTGAAAGAACTTTTCTGGTTGCCAGCTGCCTTATGAGTCCAATTCAAGGTGTTTATGATGGTAAATAAAGTTTCACATGCCCAAGCAACTTTCAGACCAGCTTACTCTCATACAACCCATCCTGCATTCTTAGATCAACAGGGCACTTTTTGTGGGTCACATCACAGATACAATGAACATATCAAGTAAATTCTGCTTTCTTTGAGGCTGGGCCCATATTGTGGAATATATAATACACAAACACCTTCCTTATTACAGTTTAGAAGGGAGCTCAAAACTTGTTTACTTGCTTTAACTGTTTGAAAATACATTTTTTGTTTTAATGATGTTTTAAATACATTTTAATAAAGTTTTAAGGTTTGTTTTAAATGTAGTTTTGCTATTATTATTTATTTATTTATTTAAATTAATTGGCCACCCAACTCCAGTGGACTCTAATTGTAAGCCACCCTGAGCTGTTAATGGAGTAAGTAGTATAAAAATACTCTAAACAATAAATAAATAAATAAATAAGCAAGCAAGCAAGCAAGCAAGCAAGCAAGCAAGCAAGCAAGCAAGCAAGCTCAGAATGGATAATTGGCCAATTCTTTCATCACCCAAGATTTGGTTTATTAGTAATTTTGATTTATATAGTTTATTATAATCTCATTGGGTAAAACTAGTTGACTTCTCCATCCTTTCAGACTATTTTATTTTTGTACTCAGGATCTAGGAGATTTTAAACAATGGGGGCTAATCCCCCTTTTTAAGAGGTCACACTGCAAACAAAAATCTGCATGGTTAGGGACAGCATATGCTTGCGCAGAAGTAGTAAACTGATACATTAATGGGCATTTCAAAATATAAAAAGCACAAATGAACATGTCCCCCTTGTCTGTACTGCTACCAGTGACAATATATGGAATCCTTCTGGTAGAGAAAATGAAACATTCATTTGACTGTACTTGCAACAGAACAGAAGAGCTTTAAGCATCAAAACAAACCACTTTTTCTGGGAAGTTCTGCATGAGTTAGAGTATTGCAGTTCTCCAACAAAAATAGTCATTTAGTATATTCAAAGGCCTTTTTAATATCACATTTTCCATTTATCTTAAGCAAAATTATTATTTATTTCTACAGCACCAATAATTACCACTTACCATAAAAGAAAAGACATAGACCCTTGAGCTTTTATCAAAGAGACAACATAGGGGAACTATAGTAGATTCATGATTAATCAGTTCTTTATTTCTTGCTGCTATTTTGACCAAAACAAGGGGAAAGCTAACATGCTTCCCTCTGTAACTTGGCCCCAAAGAAAGTCAGCTTCCCTCCTGCTGCTTTGAAGAAAAGAAAAAAAGGAAACAATTGGGGAAAAATTCCCACATCCCATTTAAACAGGATATAAGAAAATTACATAAAAGAGGATCAAAATGGAAAAGTTATAGAGAGAGTGAAGAGGAAACTTTTAAACTGGTGTTAAATACACATCAAGGCAAAAGCCATAGAAATGTATGAAGATAAAATATTGCTGGGCTAGGATGTAAAGGGGTGAAAGTATAGGAAAGGTACATGTAAAAATGGAGATATAATATAGGACAACTATGCTAGAATAATAAATGCAAAATAAGAACACAGAAAAAAAGGCAAGAAAACAAAAAAAAAGTATCAAAAGAATTTCAAGTTCTCTTTTAAGTTTCTACAGTAGAAGTAAACAAAGATAAGAAATTCCTCAGCCCTCCATATTTTCAAAGGTTTCAATCTCATGCCACTCAAAACTACTTTCAGGCAAATGAATGAAATAAATTTCTAACAACAATGAAACAATGGCTTCAGCAACTTAAAGTTATTTTTAATTATTTTAAGGTCATTGCTACCAGCTTCCTCACTGCGCAACACGCACAAAACAGTTCTGAGTAACAGAAGTCGCTCAGATATATTGTGTTTAATATTTATTTTTTAATAATCAACTTTTATGGAAATACCATTTATATCTCAAAGATCTCCAAAACAAGTCAGATTAAAACATGATTGCATTTAATTTGAATGGTATGAAACAAAATTTCTGTTCAGAAAAAAGGTGCTGAATACAGCCATTACATTTATTCTCTCCTCTCATATATACAGTCCTTACCAGCCCATTGGTGTGATTACACATGTCCCATAAAGGTATCAGAGCTAATGTAACCCGTGAGCCATCCTCAGCAGGAATCTGGTTTTGTCGAGCCATGACAGAAGAAACTGCCCACCTAACAAGCCAAAAAGAAGTTAGTGGAAGTAACAAAAAAAAAGTTTTAATACATTTCAAACAATTTAAAATACTTTGTTTTACTATATTAAGTATCCATTGCCATACCATAATTTTATGGGTTTAATAAAGTCAATCACCTGCAGAATCCTATCTTTTGAAAATCTAAAAAAAAAATAGGTGGCACTTAAAAACAAACAACAATACACAAAACAGATACTTCAGTGTGTTATAAAATTACTAAGAAGGAACTAGAAAATTAAAAAATTCCTGTTAGAATTTGAGAGGTGTAGAAAGACTTCTGTGAATTAATTTTACTTATAGTGTTATCAATTATATCACAGTATCTTTCAAAGAAGTCTCACTTAATTTAACCAATTTTCACAATAATAAACAGCAACTGCAACAAAAATTATTTAAAAAGGATTTTAGAAAGGAATATAACAATGTATTTTAGAAGAAACCATAAATTAATGCTAATTGGTTAGCTAACAAACTTTGTCTGAAGATTAAATACAGATGGCTGCAATAATTATACTCTGTGATCTTTAATGCTAAGTATTATGACGGGACCAGGGATTCATTATTAATAACTTGATTATTTGGGGGGGAAGAAATCTGAAAGCTTAACAACCTAGTTTTTATATAAAAAGGGAAACAAACCTGTAATCATCGTAAGTGAAAGAATCCTTTAATGGCAGTTTGCTGGCATTAGGATGGGTCTGAGAAATAAAAGATTCAGAGGAGAGGTGAACAGGGAAAAGACAAAAAACCCCCCACAAAAATCAGTCAGCAGAATTTCATTATTTAGCTGCCTAACAGATCCTAACAAGAGCCAAATGAAGCAGGAGGCGTCCAGCCGCGCTACAGAGGGATCATCATGCTATTATGCTCTCATACATCACTGTCAACTTAATTTGTTGTGCCCAGCAGCCGCCATAAATCTGTTTCTTCATATTTCAAAGACTCAAACTCACAGACAATGCACCCAAGAATTTAAGGTAGACTCCTATCTCCAAACCACACATGAAAAGTTTTCTGAAAAAGGAGACTGTCCCAGTCCTTTTCTTCTCTTGCTTTCAGAGTTTTAATTCTTTATCTTGGTCACAGTGTGGGAATATATGTATTTTTAAGCTACTTTGACTTGTCCTATATCTTAATTTTTTTAAAAAATTCAGAGGACACATATATTTTAGAGACTACAGACATGACAAAACATTGAAACAGTTACAGTCAAATGCATAGGTAGAAGGATGGTGCTATAACTATTACTGAACAAAACTAATAAAGCAATTTGATTTCTTTCCTTAAGATGCTGGTCATACTATATACTTGAACAGCAGGACAAGAAAGCAATCTTAATTGTGATGAGCAAATAAGGATTTTTGGCCAATGATTTAAAGGTTCTTCATATCTTATATGTTTAAATATATAACTTTAAAAATCACTGAATTTTACAAAATGCTTAAAAATGTTCCCCCCTTAAGTTATTAAGATCCATTAAAAGGGTCATTTTAATATTTAAACGACAATTGAATAGGCAGGCTTCAGAAATTATCAAATGAATGGTTATTTCTACCAATAGAAATGAGACTTGCTTGGATGTATCTTTGCAACATTGTGAAAGCAAGGAGCTCAACACAGTGTGCTTTTTATAGTCTTGATGCATTAGCATCACAAGTGCATGGTAATTTATCATCTCTCACAGTAATGTACTTGCTGGCACTGTGTGCAGGACAGTAGGGGATGAGGTAAAAGTGGCTGAAACCCTAAATCAATTAGAAAACAAAAGCTTGTGCTTAGTGCACAATTTTAGGCAAATTATATATTACAAAAGGCTGCCAATTGGGTGTTATGTCCCAGGTGTCTGTTCTCTCTAACCCCTTAAAATTAGCTTTGTGGATGGACTTTGCAAACCTTGTGTCCCTCAACTAATTTACAGATCAGTATTTGTTTCACATGCAAAACTCACTGCAGATTTCTTTAGTTTGGTTGGCTATTTTAAGAAATAATTAGTGCTAAGGTCGGTACAAGAGCCAGTCTGGTGTAGTGGTTAAAGGCACCAAGGATAGAAAGCAGGAAGCCATGAGTTCTAGTCCTGCCTTAGGCACAAAGACAGCAGTGTAATCTTGAGCCAGTCATGATCTCTCAGCCCTTGGAAGAAGGAAATGGCAAACTACTTCCAAAAATAATGCCAAGAAAACTGCAGGGACTTGTCCAGACAGTTGCCAGGAGTCAAGATTGACTGGAAGGCCCAAAAAAAACAAAAAACAAAAACAAGATCTGTATAATTTTATAACAGCCATCTCTAAGTAAATGAGAATAATCTCATCAATCATATTAGGGGAAAAAAATCAAAGCCAAACATAGGATATGAGGTGCAAAAAAGATACTCTCTTACTAAGAAAACATAAGACTTTGAAGATTAATCTTTGATAAAATTATGTGTTCAATTTGGTTCTGTTAATAAGTAACTAGTTAATGTCAAAAGCTTAAATACTTTATTTATAAGATATATATGCCACCTTTTAGAATGAAACTCCCAAGATACTATAAGGTACCACTAAAATAAAAGATGATGATGATGATGATAACATTACTGTTACTACTATATAGGAGAACAAAATACTATATATGCTGCCTTGAGCTCCTGATTGAGAGAGATAAATTGAATAAACAAATACTATGAAGACATCAAGTAACAATAAAAACCAGGTAACAGCATATACACAATGATATCAGAACTTAGTTAAAATCATAATAACAGGAAAATCTTAAGGTGCTATTTAAAAACCTCTACTGCTGAAAACTAGAAGATGTTTTATTGAAAAGAATTCCACAAATCTGGAAACAAGAGACAGGATAAGCCCTTTAAAAATAGCAAACATATTTATTTTAAAATTAACAAATTAAGCTTTTTAATGGACTGTACATGTGATAAAACAAGCTTACAGCACAGGCAAACTCACAGTTACATTTACTTTTTGTAACTTTCAACTGAGAAGAGTCTTCCTATTAACAGTTATATCAGGATTTATCTGAAAGACCGATGACTAACATGGCTCTGCCTCCACCTACTGATCGAATGCATGTAAGACAGAATCTGAAACTTCTGTCTTAAAAATACAAAAGGACAGTTTTCTCCAAAGAAAATCATATTTTCAGCAATGGTAACTAATCAGATTGTTTTACTATATACAGTATAAAAACATTGACTTCTTTAAAAGAGAAGTAGCACATGCAACTCTATTAATATTAACAGAATATTTATAAACCCCTTTTCTAATTAAAAAAGCCATAACAAGTTACAGAGAATGAAGAAAAAAAAGACCTTTAAACATTAATTATATCTGTCTCAAAATAAGTTAAAACCTTCAAATTAACAGAGTAGAAGAGATAGCTTGATGCCCTCCAGTATTTTAACTCCTATCAACTAAAAGACTTTAGTTCAAAACATCTGGAGAGTTGTTCTGCTAAGGTTGTTTGACACAGACTAGACCAGCTTTACTATAAAAAAGAGCAAACTATATTTTTGGAAAATCCATCCCATAGAGTAGGCACTAACACTGTATTCCAGCAGATATTCAAGAACAGAACAGGGGACATGGAGCAAAGCCTCCATTAATGTTCTAGAAATGAAAATAAAGATCTTTCTGTTCAAGTGCACATTTCCTAAGGTATTCTGAATCGAAGATATAAATTGATGGGTTTTTTTTTTTATTTTTTTTAATCTGCTTAACAGTCATTACTGACCCTGCAGTGACCGCCCCCTAGCGGTTTTCAAGGCAATTGCATCTTTCTAGTTTCGGAATTAGACTTTGCCAGAGCCTAATTCCTAGAGCGTCAGCCCAGCTGGCAGCACAGGAGGCGGGATTTCCGTTGCTTCGCGCCCCTTTTTCGGACGAGCGCGGTTTTCGCGCTTTTACCGGCAACTTGTCCCGTCTCTCTGTTGAGCCGTTGCCAGCATTTTTCCTCCCACCGGGGTGAGAGTCCTCATTTATCTACTCACGTATGTTTTCGATCTGCTGAGTTGGCAGAAGCTGCGGGTATAGAAACAAGAGCTCACCTTGTTAACGCGAGGCTGGACTCGAACCGCTGAAGCTTTCAGCCATTTCTGGCCGGCACTTTCAGCGTCATTAAGCCGCTGCGCCACCGCGTCCCCAAATTGATGGGTATCAGGCACTGAAATATGTACATGTCCACCTTGATAAATGTAATCAAGATATCAAAGTTCAAATTAGATTAACTACATTTTCTCAGTATTTTCTTTCCTATACTGTTGATAATACCCCAAATCAAACTACAGGTGAAACTCGAAAAATTAGAATATCGTGCAAATGTTCATTTATGTCAGTATGGCAACTCAAAAGGTGAAACCAATATATGAGATAGAAGCATTACATGCAAAGCGAGATATGTCAAGCCTTACTTTGGTATATTTGTGATGATTATGGTGTACAGCTTATGAAAACCCCAAATTCACAATCTCAGAAAATTAGAATAGTGTGAAAAGGTTCAATATTCTAGGCTCAAAGTGTCCCACTCTAATCAGCTAATGAATCCATAACACCTGCAAAGGGTTCCTGAGCCTTTAAATGGTCTCTCAGGCTGGTTCAGTAGGAATCACAAGCATGGGAAAGACTGCTGACCTGACAGTTGTGCAGAAAACCATCATTGACACCCTCCATAAGGAGGGAAAGCCCCAAAAGGGAATTGCAAAAGAAGTTGGATGTTCCCAAAGTGCTGTATCAAAGCACATCAATAGAAGGTTATGTGGAAGGGAAAAGTGTGGTAGAAAAAGGTGCACAAGCAGCAGGGATGACCGCAGCCTGGAGAGGATTGTCAGGAAAAGGCCATTCAAAAGTGTTGGGGACTTTCACAAGGAGTGGACTGAGGCTGGAGTTAGTGCACCAAGAGCCACCACACACAGACGGATCCTGGACATGGGCTTCAAATGTCGTATTCCTCTTGTCAAGCTGCTCCTGAACAACAAACAACGTCAGAAGCGTCTTACCTGAGCTACAGAAAAAAAAAAAAAAAAGAACTGGTCTGTTGCCCAGTGGTCCAAAGTCCTCTTTTCTGATGAGAACAACTTTTGCATCTCATTTGGGAACCGAGGACCCAGAGTCTGGAGGAAGAATGGAGAGGCACACAATGCACGATGCTTGAAGTCCAGTGTGAAGTTTCCACAGTCTGTGTTGATTTGGGGAGCCATGTCATCTGCTGGTGTTGGTCCACTGTGCTTCATTAAGTCCAGGGTCAACGCAGCCGTCTACCAGGAGATTTTGGAGCACTTCATGCTTCCTTCCGCAGACGAGCTTTATGGGGATGCTGACTTCATTTTCCAGCAGGACTTGGCACCCGCCCACACTGCCAAAAGTACCAAAACCTGCTTCAATGACCATGGGATTACTGTGCTTGATTGGCCAGCAAACTCGCCTGACCTGAACCCCATAGAGAATCTATGGGGCATTGCCAAGAGAAAGATGAGGGACATGAGACCGAACAATGCAGCGGAGCTGAAGGCCGCTATTGAAGCATCCTGGTCTTCCATAACACCTCAGCAGTGCCACAGGCTGATAGCATCCATGCCACGCCGCATTGCAGCAGTCATTGCTGCAAAAGGGGCCCAAACCAAGTACTTATACTTTGCAGAGGTCCGATATTGTTCTATTTCCAATCCTTGTGTTATTGATGTCATGTAATATTCTAATTTTCTGAGATTGTGAATTTGGGGTTTTCATAAGCTGTACACCATAATCATCACAATTATACCAAAGTAAGGCTTGACATATCTCGCTTTGCATGTAATGCGTCTATCTCATATACTGGTTTCACCTTTTGAGTTGCATACTGACATAAACGAACATTTGCACGATATTCTAATTTTTCGAGTTTCACCTGTATATGATATAAAAGAAGGAACAGATTTTAATTAATGTTTAAACACCATCCACAGGAGAAGAAAAAAAAACCCTGAAATACATACAGAACCAGTATCTTTCTTAATACAAGTTTTGGAGTTTTCAAGAACTCTTCATCAGATAAGTTATTCAAAATCCAAGAAAGGGAAAAAAAGGACGAGTCGGAGAAACGTGGCTGGTGTTCAAAATATATCTGTACCAGGTTACTGTCCTAAATGGAGTACTGAAATACTCTGCAACTGCTCATCTCAACCACTAGCATGGTTAGGGAAGTGGTAAGCATGAAGAATAGTGAATGGAGCAATACATTACCCAATATTTTACTGGGTGCCACAGTAGTGCACAAATGTGTACTACAGCTAGCTACCAATGATGCAACTGTCCTTGCACAATTGCAGGATGCTGGCCAGGGAGAGCACTGGCAGTCAAGCCACATTTGTAGATATGAAAAATTCAATCCTATCACCTATAGATTGTACCAAGAATTTTCTTACAGCTTGCTAGGAGGAAGAAGCAAAACAATCACCTCCATTCCTGGAAATAATGAAATCCAGCTATTAACATCAAAGATGTTCTCATATTTAATGAAATACTTGGTTCCACTGTAAATGGAAAACAAGAGTGACCATCCAGATCAGAATGCAAAGCCTACTTTGAATATACTTTTGAAATTATTTTTTTGGGTGAAGATATGCCTCTGTATTTCCATTCCAGAAAATATATGGGAAATGTAAACTATGATTTATAAGATTTACATTTATATCTGTCAACTTACAATGTAGATTCTAAAATAGTACCAACAAAAATGTAAATGTCCAATATTAGATTTTAAGACAACTGATATTTAATGATTAAATAGTATACTATATATTAAATATAGAGGAAATAAAGCTCCAAAGCTTTATACAATAGTTTTTAAAGCCTTCTGCACTTTTCATGAGAATCTCCAGAGAGGTACTTGCACATTTCTAGAAATCAATCTTTCTCTTTAATATATCACAGGAAATACTCCTAATACAAAATTATATTGTCTCACATCAAAACATAAGCATTTAAAATAATGTTGGAAATAAATGCATTCTGTATTTTTGAGAATGCAGTATTTTTAACATGTGTTAGCATATCTTAGCTGAAATGACCAAGAGAAAAATACTATGATTAAAAAATTGATTTAGCATGCAGTTTTGCTTCACAGTCCCTCTGTAAAAATGAAATCTCCCTAACAAACTCTTAATAAAACCTGTCAATATATCTAGAAAGAAAAATGACACAAATGCATTAAGTATTAAATACCCTTGGAAAAAGTCACATATTCCATGAATTTTTGATGTACTATCTTGACATTAATGTAAAACCTTGATATTTATAATTGACAGATATTTAATAAAGTATAGAATATGGCTGCTGCATAGCATGCAAATTTTTCAGGTTGATCAAAAGGAGATAGACACTTATTCAAATGAAGCAACCTGTTGATAAATGGCAAAAATCAGATCTCTTAATTTTGTATACTCTTAGCTTAAGAAATAATATTATATTCACTTTATTTCAGACAACTCTAAATATACGATAGTTATACAGCATTTTTTAAAAAGTGCAAATGAGAATATTATGGCAAATGTTCAGTTAATAAGCGTACACTACAATGTTATGGAGTAACAGTAAGACTATGTAAATGGACATTTGTAAATAAAACTGGTTTGGAGACAAGCTATTTAAATCTCATAGGATAATAAAAACGGTGAACCAAGACCCTCTGACATGCAATACATATGCACTTATTCAGAAATAAATTTCACAGAGTTCAAAAAAGCTTATTCACAGTTTATATGTATAGGATTGTGGTCTCAAAAGTAATAATTTCAAAATGGATATTCCATTTTTGTTAGTCTGGAAAATAGGCTCATCTATACGCTTAACATTATGTTCAGATTATAATTAAAGAGCAAAACCCAACTTTCCTGCTATTAATGGGAAATTGATCTTAGCACCAACAGCGTCCACCACAACCATAACAGTGTGCATGTTGTGTGTGTGTGTGAGACACATACCCCAAAACAGCGAGGTGAAACCACAGAATAATTCCAGGAAAGTTTAGAAGGGCCTTTGGAGATTAAATTCCCTGCTCAATGCAAGAATCCACTATTACAGCGCTCCAAAAGATAACCATCTAGCCTTCTGTTTATTTCCCGCAAAGAAGTCCACTAACTCCTGAGACAACCTGTTGAATAGCTCTTACCATTAGAAAATTCTTCCTCACGTCCAAATGAAAATCTACTTCCTTGTAATTTAAACCTATTGTTTCTTGTCTTTTGGAACAACTCTGAATAATTCTTCCCCAGCTTCTATATAATAGCTTTTCACATTCACAGGGTTGGCTAGTCCCTTAGAGGCCTGGCGTTGCTGCCTTGAACCATCAGCCTCCTGGATTTTTTCCCTTTATTTTTGTAAATGTGAATTATGATAGGCTTTTAACTGTATATTTATTGTTTTTAACATGTTGTGAGCTGCCCAGAGTCCCCATTGGGGGGAGATGGGCAGGGGACAAATTTAATAAATAAATAAATAAATAATAGCTTTTCACATGCTTGAAGACAACTATTATATCTACAGTACCTGCAGTTTTTTCTTCTACAGCTTGAGTATATACAGTGCTTCCTACCATTCCTCATACTTTTTTTTATTCCAGACCTCCTATCATCTTGGTTGTTCTCCTCTGAACATGCTCCAGTTCATCAGTTTCTAAAATGCAGAACTCAGAACTAAACTCAATATTCTAGCAGTGCTCTGACCAGTGCAGAATAGAGGAGTGTTTAGTATATTTTACTGGTATATCTCTGGGAAAGGGGGAAAAGGGGAGTAGAAAACAAACTAGCAAACAACAACAAAAAACTATTTGAAATCAGAAAATGACTATATTTTTGCCATAGATAGTGGCACTGCAGAATTGAGACTGAGCATTTTCGCATTACTAAATTACATTACACTGATCTACACCCATGAAATTTACCCAGCTAAGATTAACTGCCAGACAGAAGCTTTATTTTGCCTGGTACAATGAAAAGAATTAATATTCTTTCCTATTCTTTTTCAAATAATCAGTCATGTTTAGGATTCTATCTTTTTAAATTTCATGCCTCTGAGAGTTACAGGCTCCCCCCCCCCTTTAATTATGAATGATTATATGTCTCACATTATCTCTCCTTTATTCTAATGAGATATATTTTCCAGTTTCTCTTCTACTCCCATCTCAAACTAGATACTTTGGGATAGTGAACTGGGTGTGAGCAGGCACACAAGGACTGCTGGCTTGGCCCTGCTGCTTCTTATGAGGTGTCTCCAAATCTTTCCACAGCCCTTTTCTACCTTCCCTTACAGTAGGTGCACTGCCACCAATCACTTAAATTCAGAGAAATCCTTTCTGTCACTGATTTACTAAGAGGGAGGCAAGTGGCAATCCCTTCTTTCAGGAGCCTGACTGTCAAAAAAAAAAACATGTACTAAAGACTAGATTCTTTACTCAGAACAAATACCACTAGTTCATCTACATATTTATTACATATAACAAAGTCAGAGACCTAGAAAAAAGCTGGAAAGAAAAGGGAAGGAGGTTTGAACAACTGCTTTCTGAAGAGGCTAATTGCTTCCTCAGTGAGCACACACCACCAGAACAAGTTCATTCAGCCCAGATCACAATGCATGAAATAAAACTGAATCTATTCTGCAACTAGCTTCACTGATTCTAGCTTGCTGTCCAAATTCATTACCTCTCGGGATATGGTGTCTGCTAGTGTGTTTGTATTTCCTGGTGTTCCTTTATCTATGGAGACTATTCTGTTGTACTGAAGCATAAATTTATGATAGTTTACTCTCCATCCAAGAAAAAAAATACACCTATCTCTTTTGTCTTGGGGAACAACCACTGTATAATAATTTCCACCTTTGCTGCCAAGGGAGAAATGGTAAATTTTCTCACTTTATGAACTAAGTATGCCACCTGATCAAGGCAAGTTTGATACTTCTTGTCCTTAATCAACTGCAAACCTAGCCTTGGGAATGAGGAAGAAATGAGTGAACCATCAAGATGAGTGTTTCAAAAGATTACTCAATCCTGAGAAAGAGAAGAGAATTAGAAAAACAATCAAAATAAACCTGCCTTGATTTTGTTTAGTATAAGATGGGGCAGTGAGAAACTCCAACAACCTTTCAAGATTCTGTTACTTCACCATACAACAATATGGAGCATTCCTGGAATCCCTGCTGTGCCTTTTTCGTGATCTTGGCTACCCTGAAGGTCTGACATCAATCCATCCTCTCTAATGCACTGCACTACTTCCTTGAGGTGTCCCCTATCCTTTTCTTATGTATCAGAAAGGATAGCCACATGATCAAACAACCACAAGTAGTCCTATTCCTCTTGGCCAACCTATGAAAGGGGGCTAGGAAATTCTGCAGCTGGAAAGTTAAAACATTAAACTCCTATATATCTTAGTGAGTAATTAAAGCAAAACACTCCTGGGTACCTGCCAATACCCTCTGGTAAGGTCCAGCATGAGGATGAACTGACCTCCTCCCAATTGCTCCAGCAATCCACCAGCTCTGGCCACTGAGGCATCTATCTAGAACAGTCTTCTTGATCACCTTCTGTAATCCACAGAGAAATGAATTCCCACCCCTCCCAACTTCTCAACCAGGACTACTAGGGAAGCCCAGGGACTCTATGATAATCTGATGGTACCCAGCTCTAGCATTTTCCCATTTTCCTTCTCAATACCCTTGTGCTGCCAGTAGGTACCTTCTCAGGTTCTTTGCAAACTGAGGAGGTTTCACCTATTCCTACAGAATTACCTATCAGCTCAGTCCTTCTTAGTTAAACTTAGACCTGAGCAGTAAATTGGGAACACGCCTGCTCAGCTTCAGCTCTCTGCACTGCCATCAGGTGAGAAGACTACAAAATTTCCTGTATCTTTCCCCTTTGACAATCCCCCAAACAGATGCTATCCAGAATTCCCATTCAATCCAAAAATCTTAAGAGAAATGCTGAATGCCCCAACTTCCTGGATACACGTTTTCATGGTGCCAGCTGGGAGGTTTTGTTTTTATCTTATTTTCAGTGAACATCAGAAGAAAAAACACAACCTCCAAAGGACAAAGACTGTCCTTCACCTTTTAAAAGCTCATCTAACAAGGAAACCAAGAAATCCTGCTTGGCTTCCCTGTGTTTTATTTTCTTGGCCTTCAGTTATCTCCACCCATTACCTGGATGGACGGGTCAAACTAAGCTTCCTTTAATCTTTTCACTCTCTATACTTCCTGAACTAGAATTTCTCCACATTTACTAAAAGTGATTTCAAGCCAACATGAAGAGCTGTATTCCCTGAATTTAACACAGCAGGATAGGAAGGATTGGGATATTGTCCAAGTACCTTAAATACTTATGTGACAATAAAGAAAAAGGTTTTATTACATGGAACATTCCAATTATGGAACATTTTTCCCAAGGAGTTATGTTAGGCACCAACTTTACCATAAATTCTTGCACTTATACTGGCAGTTTAACTGATTTTTCATATTCCTATTAGTTTTCTTATTTTGATTTAATTAATTTCTGGTGCCATGACAGAAAAGGCTGTCTTCCAGCATCTCACCAGATGACACTCACTAACAGATGGGACCCAGAGCATGCCTCTCCTGCAGAATCCAACAGGGCAGGAAGAGAAAACCCAGGAAAGACATCCTTCAAGTAACCTAGCCCCATCCATGAAGGCTTTAAATGTAACTACCAGCACCTTGAACTGAACCTGGAAGCATACTGGCAACCAATGCAGCTCGCAGAGCAGAGGTGTCACATGCACCAAACAATGTTCCTGTTACTTTACTTCATCAAATGTTTCTTATTGGTTGATATAAAATCAAGGATAGCTGATTCTGTTTAATATTTGTCCATTCTTTGAAGGATAAAATTTCAGCAAGATGTCAGGAATTTCCTAAAAGGACCATACTTGTGAGAGCTTATCCCCCAATAGACATCAAGATAATTAAATTTCTTTATGCCTCTTCAAAAGATCTGCAGTTTGCTTCAGTATAGCATCATTCACAATTTCTCCAACTGGACAGGAGATACTAGACACCATCAACAGCATTGCTTTGATTCATTCCTCTGGTCTTCCTATTAGCATGCTCAGTGAGCTTTTCACTCAAGCACATTTTAAAAACAATATAAATTATCTGATCAGAGAATGCTGCTCATCAGCTTATATGCTTTTTGTCATGACAGCCATGTGTGAACTGTCAAGGGTAGGCTAGAACTTTTAAATTGTTTAAGATTACCATTGTTAGCAAAACAATATGACAGTGCTCCAGGTAAGGAAAGTGAAATAGAGCGGAACTTGTACTTAATTTTTTATTATGGTGAGCACATTCCACATCAAGATAGATTAGTTAGGCCAAAAGTATAGAAGCAACCCATTTCTAATTTAGTTAAAGTACTAATTTCTAAATGATAATCCCCTTAAGCAGTTTAATAATGCTCAAAACATACATCTCCTTTGACTATTTCACTCCAGATTTATCAGATTTCTATTGTGCTTTATTTTTATTGAACATTCATAACTGCAGTTGCATCAAGGAGAAAGATATTAAATTCCAACAATACAATAGAATGATTAACTACTGAGGCATGGAGTCTTGAAATACAGATGGACAGAGTTGCTCTCTGGAAATGCAACTTGATCTGAGAAATATATACTGCTGTTCTGTTTTAGCTGCAAAAGTGAAAGCTCATCTGAATCTGTGGCCAGGAGAGGGGTTAAAAAGCTCATCTTCTAAAGAAGAGTCTCAATAGATTTTACTGTTTTTTAGTCAACATAATATTTCTCCCCAGTGTGGTTTAAAAATGTGCAAAAACAATTTCATCCAATACTGGCATATATGTCTTTGAAGCATAGAGTTTTCAGTCAAAGTATTTGGCTGTAAGTCATTAAGAGCAGCAAAAATAAATTT
The DNA here is from genome assembly GCA_030867105.1 of Liasis olivaceus. NCBI lineage: Eukaryota > Metazoa > Chordata > Lepidosauria > Squamata > Pythonidae > Liasis > Liasis olivaceus. The sequence goes on along the minus strand of CM061349.1, from coordinate 33,410,439 downwards.
AAAATAGTTATGATGGCAAGCAGGGTTGAAAATACAGAAAATAATGGTTTCCCAACTAACAGGCTTTATGATTTTCAAAATGGAAAGTTCTTATTCAGCCAATGAACTTTCCTACTGATACAGAAGAGGGACTTAAGAGAAACAGAAATGAAAAAGATGAGGTTGGGGGTGCACTATGAAATACAGAACCCAATAAGAATTAGCAAAATAGATGAAGAAAATTCACTGTCAAGCAAATGTGGGATTACATGGCATTTTATTTGCTATGAAAAGAGCAGAGAGAAACCAGAAATTTCAGCTGAACTCACTTATCTAACTTCTCAGTTGTTTAACTTTGTGCTTAAAATACCAAGCTGCCCAAGACTCTCCTTGAGTGTACCAATGATTGACTACATTTGTACCCTGCAACAATCAATTTGACTCCTGGCACTTTCACAGTAGAAAATAAATTTAAAACATCCATGGCAAGCTTAAAAGCATAAAACAAAACTTCCTAACAGTGAAATAAGAATAAAACAAAAGATGGCCCTGAACAAGTTAAAGCACTCTACAAAACAGTTCCATCTTCAATGTGGGGATGTGCTCAAGGTTTGCACCAGCCTGATATCTACTGGGGGACTGTTCCAATGTTTTCTGATTTATGCTTATGCTACTCAACAAAAGAAAAGTCAACCACTTTCTGAAGTAATCTGTTTTCATCACTGAATAACTGTAATCATTAGGAAGTTTTACCCCATATTTAAACAAAATTCTCTTCTTTGAAATTTCTACCCATTCAGTTCTAGACCTCTAGAACAATAAAACAGCTCTGCCTCTGCACAATCTTCACCATGACACACTTTCAGATATTTGAAGGTCAATATCTTACCTGTATAAATCTTTTCTTCAGGATAAATATACCAAGACCTTTCAGCTGTTCCTCATATTCTCTTCTCTGCCATCACCCCTGCTTTCCACCATTGTTCCTATTACTGTATTTTTACATGGAAAATTTATAATCTAGGTATCATATTTAGTTTTGCCTTCTCTCATGTTTGCACTTTCGTTGAACTATTTTCATTATCTTTTCATTCCTTTCTTCAGTCTAATAGTGGAAAAAGTTTTCATTCCCTTATTATTTATATATTGACGATCAGAATGTTCCTCTAGCTTTTCTTCATCTTGACATTCTTGCTCCTCCTCTTGCCCTCCCCCACAGCAATTCAAGCAACACTGGATATTTTAATTTACTACAAAATATTCATTTTCTAGGATATTATTCTTAGAATTAGAAAACAATACATATGGAAATGTTATGTTATTAAGAATATGAAAGAAGAGCTTCTGTTATTCAATATTTTGTTGCATTCTCTTTCCAATCTGGCAGAGAATAGGTACAGCTGGGAGACTGTAGCTCTGCTTTTATATACTAAAGTACACAGTTGTATGATAATATAAAGCAGGACTTTTTCTTTCCATAAAGCTATAAATATGCCCATGTGGAGAGAAAATTAAAACAGGAAACAGCTGCCTTTTCTTTTTCAAAGACAAACCAAAACCTTTGCGTTCAAAGAGCAAAGAACCTTCACTCTACACGTCTATAAACTGTATGGCTCCCTCTTGTGCTTATTTTACCACATTTCGGTGTTCAAGAACTGAGCATTATGCAATAAACATTCATGTTCTGTTCACTTTGCTGTATATAATTTGTGCTCATAAAAGGCTAATGGTAGCAACATGCATGCATTGAAACAATGGGGGAAGGCTTAAATACATACAAATTAGAATAAACTGAAGTGTCCTCCAGAAGTTAAGTTTTAAACTTAAGCCTAATAACTACTTTTCCTGCTCTTCTTGCAGTTCAAGCTTAAAAGGTCTTGCCGAATGCCTTATGTCTATTTTAGGAATTACATTACACATCTGGGTCTTTGCTAATAGCAAGAGCTATTTTTTGAATACACAAACTTGCACCTGCTTTAAGTTGTCAAGCAAAAGTAATATACAGATAACAAGAGATGTAGAAGGAATAGCACCCTCAGTTTTCAAGTACACTCAGAATAACTGCAGTCAAAAAGTGCTTAGAAATGACATCTTGAAAATTTATTCCTACTGCTTTCATGAAGACACCATTACTGCTTACCAAGTAAACATGTGAATGTATAATGACTTAGAATACCTGTTTTAATGCTTGTAAACCTCCAAGCAGTGTACAGGTGAAACTCGAAAAATTAGAATATTGTGCAAATGTTCATTTATGTCAGTATGGCAACTCAAAAGGTGAAACCAATATATGAGATAGACGCATTACATGCAAAGTGAAATATGTCAAGCCTTACTTTGGTATAATTGTGATGATTATGACGTACAGCTTATGAAAACTCCAAATTCACAATCTCAGAAAATTAGAATATTACATGACATCAATAACACAAGGATTGGAAATAGAACAATATCGGACCTCTGCAAAGTATAAGCATGCATATGTACTCAGTACTTGGTTTGGGCTCCTTTTGCAGCAATGACTGCCGCAATGCGGCGTGGCATGGATGCTATCAGCCTATGGCACTGCTGAGGTGTTATGGAAGGCCAGGATGCTTCAATAGCAGCCTTCAGCTCCGCTGCACTGTTCGGTCTCATGTCCCTCATCTTTCTCTTGGCAATGCCCCATAGATTCTCTATGGGGTTCAGGGCAGGCGAGTTTGCTGGCCAATCAAGCACAGTAATCCCATGGTCATTGAAGCAGGTTTTGGTACTTTTGGCAGTGTGGGCAGGTGCCAAGTCCTGCTGGAAAATGAAGTCAGCATCCCCATAAAGCTCGTCTGCGGAAGGAAGCATGAAGTGCTCCAAAATCTCCTGGTAGAGAGCTGCGTTGACCCTGGACTTAATGAAGCACAGTGGACCAACACCAGCAGATGACATGGCTCCCCAAATCAACACAGACTGTGCAAACTTCACACTGGACTTCAAGCATCGTGCATTGTGTGCCTCTCCATTCTTCCTCCAGACTCTGGGTCCTCGGTTCCCAAATGAGATGCAAAAGTTGTTCTCATCAGAAAAGAGGACTTTGGACCACTGGGCAACAGACCAGTTCTTTTTTTCTGTAGCTCAGGTAAGACGCTTCTGACGTTGTTTGTTGTTCAGGAGCAGCTTGACAAGAGGAATACGACATTTGAAGCCCATGTCCAGGATCCGTCTGTGTGTGGTGGCTCTTGATGCACTAACTCCAGCCTCAGTCCACTCCTTGTGAAAGTCCCCAACACTTTTGAATGGCCTTTTCCTGACAATCCTCTCCAGGCTGTGGTCACCCCTGTTGCTTGTGCACCTTTTTCTACCACACTTTTCCCTTCCACATAACCTTCTATTGACGTGCTTTGACACAGCACTTTGGGAACATCCAACTTCCTTTGCAATTCCCTTTTGGGGCTTTCCCTCCTTATGGAGGGTGTCAATGATGGTTTTCTGCACAACTGTCAGGTCAGCAGTCTTTCCCATGCTTGTGATTCCTACTGAACCAGCCTGAGAGACCATTTAAAGGCTCAGGAACCCTTTGCAGGTGTTATGGATTCATTAGCTGATTAGAGTGGGACACTTTGAGCCTAGAATATTGAACCTTTTCACACTATTCTAATTTTCTGAGATTGTGAATTTGGGGTTTTCATAAGCTGTATGCCATAATCATCACAATTATGCCAAAGTAAGGCTTGACATATCTCGCTTTGCATGTAATGCGTCTATCTCATATATTGGTTTCACCTTTTGAGTTGCCATACTGACATAAATGAACATTTGCACGATATTCTAATTTTTCGAGTTTCACCTGTATTGTGATATAGAATGCTAGACTACAGGAACCAGATTTTAAATTCAACTAAACTACAAAAACATCACAGGCCAAATCTGGATTATATATATCTTAACAATACATACATCAAAAAGACATATACACCTAGCTGTCCTTTTAGACCACTTCAGCTTCTAATCAGGTACAATACCATTATTAAAACAATAGTCAACATTATATAGCGCTCTCAAATGTTCAAATGCATATGCATTATCCAGTTATATTCATAACAGCAATTTTATAAGGTGGCATTATTAACTCTCATAGTGAAAGGTGGGAGGAGCTGAGAAAGAATGACTCACCTGACACTATCCAATGAATATATAACAGAGACAAAAATCAAAGCAGGGACTTTTTGATTTGTAGCTGTCTTTTGGCCACAAAGGTCTCTGGCCTCTAGTTAATTATACTTTCCCTTCTAGAAAGCCATGCTACTTGACCACCACAACTATGTACGTATATCAGTTTTCCTTTTTCATCCAGTAATTAACATTCCATGGTAATCATTTCAGATTGTGTTTTAAGTTGCTTTTAAATATTTACTTCTGCAAATATCCTTCCCAGAACCAGCTATTTTCTCAGTTTTTACTACATTCTCCACTGAGCTATTAGAGGGAATGATACGTAACTGAATCCAATCCAGTCATGTTGGTAAGTTAATTTCATAGTATAGTGACAAAGAGCTCACACAACAGTAATATAACAATAGTTCAACTTGAGCTAAAGCTTAGTTTGTGATCCACAACTCTACTACTAATAACATAAAACAATAAAAATTTAAGTAGAACATGCATTTTTAAAAGTTCTTCTGAAAGAATACAGACACCCTATTGTTCCTTCAAAATGCATCTCTCACTTTGGAAGGTTGGCATGCTAATGATCACACTTGTCTACTCTCAAATGTCAGTATTACACATAAGATATAATCTGAATATCATGTCACTTGGTGGCACACTTTATTAACTTTGCACTAGGGTAGCATATGGCAGGCATAATTTTTTTTTAAACCATCATTTAAAACAACATTAGAAGCCTTGTGTTGCCAGTTTTCTTTTTTTAAATGCTGGAGCTTATCTATGACATTGGCATCTCATTAATATAGCACCTTCTGTTCTAAAGGGAGGAAACGTGAATCCTTCAGCCTTCATCGTTCTATCACAGCATCTTAAAATTTGTCCAGGCATGTTTTGAACTGCCCAACTAAAAAATGCCACCTAGTACTGCAGCTTTAGTGCAACCTAGATGCTTGAAACAAATCAACTAAAGACTGACTTCACATAAAAACAGAAGTTAAAATGAGAAATGGGGCTCAGGAGGCATTTATAATACTATACTATGAAAATGTGTACTGTTATTTTTTTCATATTCTCTGGGAAAAAAACCCCCTCATGTAGCTTTAAAAGCAATTTGGGACTAATTTGTCTAACCTAGTTTTCAAAATGTTTTTTATGATAATACTAACACTATATAAAAAGTTTCATTTTAAAATATTAAAAATGCTCAAAATTATTATAAATTGACATTACAATTCAGTAAAGACAGGCAGGAAGTAGAATATGTTTCAACAGAGATTTTATTCCATTAAACAGCAGTGTTGAAAGATTTTGCTATATGAGGTACTTATTTCTATATAGGAAATGTTCTTTGCAATAAAGGCTTAATGCACACTGAATAGTTACCTAAGAAGATTTTGGTTGATTTTTTAGGAGTCAAAATGAAATCTGATAAGATGTTCTGTCACTATGCTATACATGAAGAGTATTTATTTTCTTGTCTTAGCAATATAAAGCCTTGGTAACTCACTGACACCTTCATTAGATTTGTGAAAAAGCTAAGTACAGCATGGGGAACAAAATGACAAGAAGGCAGAAGCACTGAGAAGAAAATTGTACTATGAATTAAGAAGACATGATGCCATGATCCAAGATACCAATCTATCAATGAAAATGTATTCTCCTTCTAGTGCTGTGTCTCACCTCTGTCTCAAGAAATCTTTGTATTTACTCAATCTGTAGATGTATCAAGTACAAGAACATAGGGCTCAATTTCATTTCCAAAAACACTTAATTCTATATGAGGTGTTTGGTTCAGTGGTCTCAGCTGTAATATTTTACCATGAAGCTAACAGAAAGGCCACATATACAAAAACCCATAACAATGGCTCACTATACCTATCCCATCCATGCATAAAAATGATGAAGTATAAATCACAATGTACTTATTATATGTTTATTTCACATATTTCTACATTATCCAGCTCCCAAGATCCTTGGCAATCTACACATTCTGAAATAATCCTTTTTATTTACAAAACATGTTTGTTTACAAAATAAGGCTTATTATGTGGATCATTGTTATAGTGAGTCTACATTTCAAAAATCCTTCTTCTCCTAAGTACCTCTTCTGTTGCTTTAAAGACTATTTCTCTCTCTCTCCCTCTCCCTCTCTTGTGCCTTCGAGTTAATCTTAATTCCTGGTGATTACATGAATAAATTTTTTGGAAATGATTTGCCATTACCTTTTTCCTAGGAATAAGAGAAAGTGGCCTAAAATCACCCAATTAGTTTTGTGCCTAAGAACTCTTATTTCCCAGCTTCTAACCCAGTGTCTTTAACCACTACACCAAACTGGCTCTCTTAATAAAGCAACCTTTCTTAAATGCTATGTTTCTATCTCTTCCACCAGTTCCACAGCAATCTTTCTGATAATTTATAAGCTCTTACTTTCATTTTCTCCTCTACTTATTGCTTAATAACCTTTAACATGGTTTGCTTTTGTTTACAATTTATTTATTTATTTTTCAAATTTATATATGCCGCCCATCTAACTATACAAGTGACAATTATTCCCTCCTGCCTTGCGTGAGAAAGTTCTCTTAATAATCAGTTAATCAGACAGTATTTGGGCTATACCCCGCCCCCAACTTCCAAATCAGCTAGGGCAGACAGGGACAGACTTGCCAATTGTTCTCCTCTGTTGTCCACAGCTTTGCTTGTCTCTTTCTCTCTTCTGGGAACTTCAGATCAAAAGTCTCCTTCTCTTTCTCTAGGATATTCAGATCATAGCCACCTATTTGCTGAACAGTGATATCTCTGGAAGTCTTGGATCTTCCCTTCAAGCTCTGCACTTTTTGCTGATGCACAACAGCTTTTCTCCTCCCAATTGCAGTGATTTTTCTTATATGAACAGCAATTCTTCTAACAACCACACCACACCATGCTGCATACCACCAAATAGTCATATGTCTTTTTTAAGCCCTTTGACTTCTCTCATTTTCTAGCGAAGATCAGTTGTTTATGTGCAATTTGTGTTAAACAGGGTCTATATGACAGGTATGAGCTTGTATAACCTTGAAGCCTCCAGTAGCAAAGGGGGTAATATCAATTTTTAACATATGGCTCCTCTAAACAAGGGACCAGATTTAGCATACTACATATATGCAAAACATCTCTGAATGTGAAATATTTGCACCATCTTGAAAATGTTCTGAACTTGCTTCTTTCAAGCCCAATCACAGTGGCTCAAGCTCAAAACACTTCTGGAAAGGTCAAAACAGCCTATTTGGAACTCAAAGCAATTATTTCAAATTCAAAATTTCAAGTTAGAAAGGTTTTAAATCTGAAATGTTTTGCACAACCCTATGCCTTACCCTAGAAATGTTTCTTAACATATCTGTCTCTATAGGAAGAGAAAACGCAGGTATAGAAAAAGCAGAAGAAAAAAGTAAGTATTGTAGCAGAGATATTGTTGGAATGATGCCAACCATCTTATTCAACATTAAAACAAAATGATTCAAACCTCAGAAATGAATACCAAAAGGATAGTAATCTATATACAGAGATGCACTGCACTCCTACTAAAATTCCTTTCAAAATATAAGCCTCCCACCCCATCCATGACAACAGTGTTTTGCTAAAATGTAAGAATATATTAAGAAAACAAGCACTATAACAATATAAAAATCTTTCTGCACTATTCAAAAGTAATACAAAATGAAACATTTTAATGCATTTTTCTTTAATTTAATTCATATATACTGCAACTTCTGTTTTGGGCTCTTACCTGTACAACTTTGTAGAAATAGGCATACTGTCGGGCAGTATTTTTATACTGACTAAAAACATCATGTATGGCCTGAGTTGACTGAAGATACTGAACTTCATCTTCTTCAAAGTAAAGAGCAGTATTATAGTCATTTGGGAGGGTCTGGATGTAAGGCAGCCAGAATGAACTAGGGTTGCATCGTTCACAAAGAAGATGAAATGCTAATGTGATGTTGCCCATAGCTTGAAGAATTCGATCTTGAGAATACAGAGATCCTTAAAAAGCAAAGAAAGAACCCCATAAGGAAATCTTAGTCCCTCTAAAACCATTAGGGAAAAAAATCTTAACAAATATCTGTTTTATACCAGAATGAATTTATGTTTTATTTCCTATTATAGGCATTCCTTTAATTTTTAAACATGATCCTTAAAAGTTACTAAAATCTTTTACAAAATGTGCTTTAAGAATTTCAGTAATATTTATTTATTTGATTCATATCTTGCCTTTCTGATCTGATGAGCTCTTAAACATATTATCAAAATTTAAAATAAATACTAAATTTATTTTACAACTTCCAATACACAAGAAAGTGATCTAAATATAGATCATCGTATTAGATATTAAGGAGGAAAGTTCTTTCTACAATGAAAATAGTAGAGGTAATTTTTGCAAAAAGGTATGAACATTTATGGTTCTGTATTATTTCCAAGTCTTCTAACATAGCATAATTTTAAATCCACTGACCCAATTTAGGCTTGTGGGATTATGTTCATTCATGCATTCTTTCACTGATTCAATTTTTTTTGTGAGAACCACACAATAAATTGTAATTACTATATTTATCGGTGTATAACATGCACAGGTGTATAACACACACCTTAATTTTAAGAAGGAAGTTTGAGTAAAAAAACTTAAATTTAAAATAAATGACTTGGAAGCAAAATAAAGGGAGCTCTGAGTGGCAGGTGAGCGAGTGAAAACTGGCGCTCCCCGTCACTCATGCCTGATCTCTGCAGAGCAGGAAGCGAGTGGCGGGCGAGCCACCGAAAACCGGTGCTTCCCATCGCTTGCGTGAGCAAAAACTACACTCCCCATAGCCTGAGCTCCACAGGGCAGGAGGTGAGCGGCGGGGGAGCTGATAGCTCGCGTGAGCGATGGGGAGTGTTGGTTTTCGCTCGCGCGAGCGATGGAGAGCACCGCAAGTGATGGGGAGTACTAGTTTTCACTCACTCACCCACCGTTCACCTCCTGCTCTGCGGAGCTGCCCCGGTTATAGCCCTGGCTCAAATGAAGGCTCCACTCTCCCAGCCCTGCCGCTTGAGTGTTGGCATAAAACATGTAGCTAGGATTTCAGCCCCAAATTTTAAGGGGAAAAATGCATGTTATATGCCGATAAATAGGGTATATGGCCCAGACATACATTTAGAATTAAGAATATTCTTGAGCATTTAACAAACTTGGGAATTTTACCAAAATAGAACGCTTAGCTTTTCTAGACAAAAACCTATTCCTAGTTTCTCTCCAAGTTTTCTTTATATCACTGCTCAAAGATAGGCATTTAATTATTACAATGTCCAAAAGATAGGACAACCATTTGCCTGAGATGGTATGAGGACTCCTGCCTTAGGCAGGAGGCTGGACTAAAAGACCTCCAAGGTCCCTTCCAACCCTATAATTCTATCATTCTATACTACTGTTAAATAGATGGTTAATTCTATTAATTCTACTTGACAATATACTGTATAGTATTATACCATGGAAAAATCCTATAATTATGCCTCAGACTTATCTGTTAATACTCTCAAAAACTCCTCTTACCCAGGACTGAATTTTTAGCTGATTCTACGGTCATCATCAATTTTCTGGGAACCCAGAGAAAAAGTTCTTCAGCCTACAGAAGCCACAAAAACAGTTCACAATATTATACATATCTAATAAACATAACATTTTTAAGTAGCAATCCAACTTCTTTTTTAGCAGACTTAGAAAGTATTAAATGAGTTATACCTCTTCTCTACTGGGCTTCCTAATGGATAAGTTCTTAGCACAAGTTAGTCGCATAATTGCTATTTGCCTGGACACAAGACAAGAGACTGGATTGTATGTGCATTTCTCTCAATGTGGGCCATTCCATGCCAAATGAACAAAGGAAAACTATGTCAGAGTCAGATTTCTGTAAAAATTTTTAACAAAAAAAGGAAGAAAGCTGCACTATTTTTTCTGGATGCAGAAAATGCCTTTGATAACTTACAGCAGCCAGTTTTGCTGGCTGTACTGAGTAAAATGAATCCCAGAGAAGAGTTCAAAGCTTTGTTTAAAAGCAGATATCAATGGCAATCAGCAAAGATTATGGCCAATGGAGCATTCTCCGCAGACTCTCAAATATGTATAGGCACAAGGCAAGGATATCCGCTTTCTCCCTTACTAATCAGCACTGCTCTAGAAATATTGGCAGAAAAGGTCCGAGTTGATAAACAAATACCAGGTCTTAAAACCTGTGGAGAAGAATATAAGCTTTAATGTTATGCAGACAATGTAGTATTAACTATCACAGAACCACAAAGGGCAATAAAACAGTTGATGAAAACAATTCACAACTTTGGAGAATTCTCTGGATACAAAATCAATGTCTGCAAAACAAAAATAATTACAAGATACTTAATGCAAGGAAAATTAATCTCTTGTGGGAAGAATCTGGCTGTCAGATAACCCACTCAGTGAAATACCATCTGCATTTGACAGGTAATAATCAAGAAATAAATCAATATTGGAAAGACATACAGAACTATCCAGAGAATTTTGGAAATACAATTCAATGCATTTTGCAACAGTTCATCAATGTTATATTTGGCATTAATTGTACAATTTAAGCAACCTTATGTTCATTAACATTTCAGAAATTATATGTAATTTCTTATATTTTAAAAAATATATATTTTAAATATATAATTATATTTCATTTAAGAGAGCCAGTTTGGTCTAGTGGTTAAGGCTCCAGGCTAGAAACCAAGAGACTGTGAGTTCTAGTCCTGCCTTAGGCATGAAAGCCAGCTGGCTGACTTTGGACCAGTCACTCTCTCTCAGCCTACGATGTCAGGCTTGGGCAACAAGCCAGTCAGTCAATTGTGTCGCAACCAAAGGATCAACATTTGGTGGATCCGGGAATAAAAAAACAGACTCTGCACCTGTAAGAAAAATGCTAGGAAGGAAAAAAAACCCTTAACATTGATATAATTTTTTCCTCAACTTTAAAGGTTCAATTTATCTAATTATCATAGTGTTAACAATTTCTAGTTTCTGCTGCATAAATACCACTGTGCTCAGCTATCATCTGTATTCTATCATATATTATTTGCATTTTATAATGTAATAAAACAATTAACTTGGGAAAAAATGTAAAATTTTGTACATGTACATCACAAGTATATGTGAGATTTTAATTCCATTTTGGAGCACAACATCTCTTAAAAAGCAAAAATCTGTAATTTTTTCCTCTGAAATCAGTATACGAGGGGAAGGGTGTATGTGTGTTCCTTCAACTAAGGGTTGACTCCTGGCAACTGCCTGGACAAGTCCCTGCAGTTTTCTTGGGAAGATTTCAGAAGTGGTTTGCCATTGCCTCCTTCCTAGGGCTGAGAGAGAGTGGTTGATCTAAGGTCACTCAGCTGGCTTTGTGCCGAAGGCGGAACTAGAACTCGACTCCCGATTTCTAGCCTGATGCCTCAACCACTACACCAGACTGGCTCTATGAGGGGAGGTACCATCTTATTAAATATGCACTTGCTTATAAATAAGAGTGTGTTCAGCAACTCCTAAAAATACCTTGTTATTATAAATATTTTAATGTATTTTTATATGTTGACATTTATATTCCTCATGGACACAAGGAAATATTATACCGAAATTTATCAGATGACCTGACCAATATTAGATGCTGGAGCCAAATACTCCTAGATCCACTTATATATAGGATGAAGTTCCTAAAAAACTGATGGTTTTCGTAAATGTTTGGTGTCTGCTGTATTTCTGAAAAATCTGGTTCATGGCAAGACTGTAAGCACTAGTGTAAGTTACATACGTTTTATTTTCTGGCCAAAATAATTAGTATGTGTTTCATGGTAAAATTAACTTGATTATACTGGGAAGAGGAGAGGTGTAACTTAGTTCTCAGAGAACTTTAAAAAGCTGGCAAATCTACCCAAGCATAATGAAACATTCACATGCCACTTTTTTGCTAGCCCTTAAGCAAGGGAGGGCATACATACAGTTGCAAGAAAAAGTATGTGAACCTTTTGGAATTTCATGGTGTTCTGCATTAATTTGTCATAAAATGTGATCTGACCATCATCTAAGTCAAGAGTATTGACAAATATAATGTGCCTAAAATAATAACACAAAAACAATTCTGATCCTTCATGTCTTTATTGAGAACAACCATAAAAACCTCATAGTGCTAGTGGAAAAAGTATGTGAACCCTTGAGTTGACCTCAAAAAAGCTAATTGGAGTCAGGTGTTAGCATACCTGGAGTCTTGTTAAGAAAATGAGTTTGGAGGTGTGGACTAGAGCTACGTTGACTGATAAAAACCACTCAAACTTTTTGAGTTTGCTCTGCACAAGAAGAATATGCTTATGTGAGCCATGCCTCGTCAAAAAGAGCTTTCAGAGGATCTATGATCAAGAATTGTTGATTTACATAAAGCTGGAAAGGGTTACAAAGTGATTTCAAAGACCTCAGAAATTCACCAGTCTACAGTTAGGCAAACGATCTACAAATGGAGACACTTTGGGACTGTGGCTACTCTACCAAGAAGTGGGCACCCAGTCAAAATGACCCCAAGAGCACAACAAAGACCCATAGATGAGGTAAAGAAACAACTCCAAGTGACAGCCAAAGATTTGAAGGCATCATTGGAACTGGCTAATATCTGTGTTCATGAGGCTACAGTATGTAAAACATTGAACAAGCAGGGTGTCTATGGCAGGACACCATGAAGGAAGCTGCTGCTTACTACAAAGAACATCGCTGCACACCTGAAGTTTGCGAAAGAGCACATTGACACTCCATAGCGGTATTGGCAAAATGTTTTGTGGACTGATGAAACAAAGATTGAACTATTTGGAAAGAACATGCAGCACTACATCTGGCATAAAAAGGGCACTGCATATCATCATGAAAACATCATCCCAACCGTAAAGTATAGTGAAGGAAACATCATGATTTGCGCCTGCTTTGCTGCATCAAGGCCTGGCCAGCTTGCAGTCATTGAGGGGAAGATGAATTCCCAAGTGTATCAAAAAATTCTTCAGGATAATGTGAGAATGTCTGTACGTCAGCTGAAACTCTGTAGAAGTTGGGTGATGCAACAGGACAATGACCCAAAACACCAGAGCAAGTCCACAACAGAATGGGTTGAGAAAAACAAAATCTGCCTTTTGAAGTGGCCAAGTCAGAGCCCAGACCTCAACCCAATAGAGGTGCTATGGAATGACTTGAAGAAAGCCATACACATGAGACATCCAAAGAATATGACAGAGCTAAAGCAGTTCTGCCAAGAAGAATTGGCTAAAATCCCTCCTGAATGATGTGTAGGTCTCATCCACAGCTACAGGAAGCGCCTGGTTAAGGTTATTGCTGCCGGGGTGGGGGTGGGGGTGGGGTCAACCAGTTATTGATTCCAAGGGTTCACTTACTTTTTCCACTAGCATTTTGAATGTTGAATGAGTGTGTTCAATAAAGACATGAAGGATCAGAATTGTTTTTGTGTTATTATTTTAGGCACATCATATTTGTCAATGCTCTTGACTTAGATGATGGTCAGATCACATTTTATGACAAATTAATGCAGAACACCATGAAATTCCAAAAGGTTCACATACTTTTTCTTGCAACTGTATCCGACAGGCAACTATCAGCACTTCACTCATGATCCTGCAGCATTCCAAGGTTGCACCACTGAAAGTCAACTTTAAAATACTCTATTTTTGGAAGTGCCATTTTCATGGTGTTATTTCCTTCCAAAATTATGAGTAGGAATGGAACCACACATTTTTCTGTGTGGTTACCTATGGTGTATTACTTTTGTAAGCCACTTAGATTTATTTTGACTGAAGCAGCATTAAGTACTTATAATTAAGTAGGTAAAAATAAGTTTAAAAAAAAGCAACCTTATACTCACTTTTATCTCTCGTGTGGCTTTTAATCCAAAACCCTCTTCTCCAAAGTTGGCCACTTCAAAACCATCTGTGGATGCACCATTTTCTCTGGCCCATTTAATTAGTTCAGAGAAATAATCTTCTCTTTTCCCATCAAATACAACAGATAAACCTATGTTCACATTTAATGGGAGACAAAAATACATAGCAAATTACTATTAGACAGCATATGTACATTATTCATTTACCACTGCTATTATTTGGAAAATGTAGTGCATCCGGAGTATATGTGAGAGTACATTTCATGTACTTCCTAGCTGATGGTGTTGGCTTGCAAGGTATTCTCTAGCTGAGAGATCATCATTTGTGCCAAAACTAATACAAAAATTAGTTGGATTACCATTACCAGAGAATGCTACTTGTGAGATGGATGCAGCTAAGGGCAGTAACGTAGTCTCTGCTTTCTCAATTTTACAAGATGCATTATGTGAAAACTCAATTGACCAAAGCCATGATCTGCAATGGAAGCCAGTATCTCGAAGCCCATCTGATGATGACCATGACATAAGTAAGACAGCAACTTGGAGCTTAAGAGGAATAAATAGTAAACAACATGAATTAATGAAATAAAAGAAAAAATATGTGTGTCTGTTAAGCTAAGACCACATCCACGCAGCTGCTCTGTATGCTCCCCTTCCATTGCAGATCCAACAGGAAATTATGGCAACCTTAAATACTGTATGTTGCATTGTCTTTTCATTTTCCTATTGTTCTGTTGACCGACTGATTTTTTTTTAATTCCTTGAAACTATGGGTCAACTGGTCAACTGTTGGACCTATTAACCACTAGGTTACAACAAAGAGTTAAGGATTTTTTATATCTTTTGGCTGTCATCTATTGGTTGTCTAAATTTGTGGAGCCAAATGCAATTACAGGTAGTCCTCGGTTAATGACTTGTTCAGCAACTATTTGAAACTACGACGGCATTGAATGAGTGGTACTCAAAACCAGTCCTCAAAGTTCTGGACATCCCAGCACCTCCATGGTCATGTGATCAAAATCTGGGCACTTGGCAACCAGCTTGCACCTACAATGGTTGCAGCATCCTGCTGTCATGTGATCGCCATTTGCAACCTTCCCTGCTGGCCTCCCACAAGCAAAGTCAATGGAGAAGCCAGCAGGGAAAGTTCCTGTAAGTAGCTCCCACTCCTGCCACTTTCCCACATGCCCTCCCGCATTCAGCAGCACCCACCCCCCACCTGGCCGCACTCATGCTTGATTGCAGCAGCTACCTGTGCATCCTCCTGCCCTCTGGAGCACCCACCCTGTGCCCAGCCATGCTAGTGCTGGGCTGCAGCAGCCACGAGTACCCTCCCACTCTCTGGAGTACCCACCCCTTGCCTAGCCATGCTCATGCTGCACCGCAGCAGCCACTTACCTGCCTGCCAGCCTGGTTGTGAGCTGCCCAGGACTTGTGACTTCCTGCCGGCTTCCCCAATGACTTTGTTTGTTGGAAGCTGGCAGGACATTGCGAGGAGGTCCTTGCTTAACAACCTGTAATCCTCACTTGACAATGGCAACAGAGCCTGCTGGGTTTGCTATCACTAAGCGATGCAGTCACATGATGTTGTGTTTTATGACTGCATCACTCAGCGATGGAAATTCCAATCCCAATTACCATTGTTAAGCGAGGACTACCTGTAGTGGATAAGAGCTGTACTTTAAGAAAAGGGCTTAGCTGTGTATATCAACTTGGGAGATGTAAATAACCCTAACAATATAAGGTGAGATTATAAATTCTGTATGTTCTATAATAAATAATACATTTTGGATTGTTTTGATATCCCCAGTTCTATATGGACAAGCATGTTTTTCATATGGGACCTGAGAATATCTTCCCTGTAATAATGTCAAGGGCAAAATATTATACCTAGGCTAGAAAAAAGGTTTTCCTTAACCTGCAAAATGTAGGTAGGGAGAGATAGCTGGCCACTTCACTAAAAGTCTTTGTCACCCAGGTCCTGCTTCCTTGTGCCAAGCTGTGTACTTCTGTCTAGGATTCAATATCATCTCCTCTTTGCAGGAGTGTATGTTTGGCACAATCATACCCCAAGGACATATGAACCCTGCTGATAACCTTTATGTCATTCGTTTTTGGTCTATGACATTACTCCAACTTGATGAAAATCACCACCCATTTTTAGTGGATGTAAACCTGAGGAGAAAAACTGAAGCTTCAGCTAGTAGTTTAACATTAGCCTCAAAGCCCTAACCTCAATTTTAGGTTTCCCTGTTTCTAATCTAAGAAGTGCTTTAATTGTCCTTCTGGGTATAGCAAGTATGACCTTAAAAATTTGGTCTAAATCACAAGAGCATTCTTCCCAAAACAGAGACTCACCTGGGTTCCTTACAATATTGTAATTGCAAGGCTGTAGCATTGAAGTTTTAACACTGCTAGTACTAAGTTGCCTCTAATTAAAAAAAAAAAAAAAATTGCTTGATGGCTGTTGAAGAACTTGATATCAATTGGGAGACATAATCACAATAAGCCCTCCAGTTCCCTTAGGATAGAAAACTATTCCCAAGTATTTAAACGTGCGGACTTATTCTATTAGGTTCCCCTCTATGTTCTATGTTTGTATTTTGGTCTTTGGGGTAAAGACCATGACTTTAGATTTTTGCAAGTTAAGTACCAACCTGATCTGTGTACAGTATCAGACTATAGAACTCATTGCCTTTCTAAGCCCTATGGGAGAGCAGCAGTTAAAAATTGCATCATCAACATATAGAAGTGTCACAACCTTGCAACCTGCTAATATGGGGGCATGACAGTCTGACTTGTTCACTAATTCAATCATGGAATTAATAAACAAAATAAACAGGACAACTTCTGTAATGCATGCACAGAGACTCAATCTGTGCTTGACAATGGAAAGAACTGGCATTTGACATTAACCTGAGGAAGACTTAAACAAGAATGGGTTAACTCCACTTCTTCTTGCTAGAAGGCAGGGCTTAAACATTCTGTCATCCAAAAGAAGCTACCCCTCTTCCTTTGTTGCATGAATTGACTTCAGCAAAAAGGCAGTCTAAACGAGGTTTTATTATTCAAAATCCAAATATATACAAATTGACATAATTATCAACAAACATTCAATACATAAAAATGAGATAGCCCAATATACATTAGGGAACATACACATTCCCTGAGAATGGCTGTAATTATTTGTGTGTATTTCTTTCTAAAGTGGGACTGTTGAATTCATCTTGGTGTTTAAAAGGGCACCACATGCTAAGTCCAAGTACCATTCTCAGTCACCCAAAGACAGAGCCAATAGGAAATGGATCAAGTTCAGCTGTATTCCAGGGGCAAGCAGAATGATTTATAGCACCTTCTATAGAACAGATAACCCAAAGGCCACACCTGCTCATGCAAATTTACTTTATTATAAAGTTTAATGGGAAGGAGGAGATTCTGAACACAATTCTGCCCCACAAATGTCCATGAAGGACTGTTAAGGTAGCTAATCCTCTAAGTGTTAATGTCCTCAGGCAGCTGCTTGTTGTTAGCCAAATGGGCCAGTATAATATATTCCCTGCAGATGAACACATTACTTGTCTCCCTCAGTCAACTGCCTTTTAGGATATGGAGGCTGAGTTTCTGTCCTCCTAAATGAATTTGAAATGAATTCTTAGGGTTTAGCCAAATATGCTGTCTGAGATGGGGAAGATTTGGCTGGAAACTCAGGAGCATGCCCTACAAAACTTGGAATTTACTTTGGAAATAAAACAAGTGTCTGGTCTTAATACCACCATATCCTGGTGAAAAACACAGAGGTCCTCCCTCATACATATGGCCCATAATTCAATAACCCTCCTTGTTTAAGCCAGAGCCAGTAGAAAGGCTGATTTCCAAGTGGGGATGTTGATCAGAATTTACTAAATAAGTTCAAATGGGTCTATTGTTAGTGCCACAAAGATTTCTGTTAAATCCTATAAAGGGAAACACTGAAAGGCCCCATGGGAGATGAAAGTCATACACTCATACCCATAAGAAAATGGTGCACATTTGGGTGACCCAACAGGAGTTCTCCCCATTTGTCCAAAGGATGGAGTCTGAGGCCCTAGCTTGCCTGAGCAGGGTATTCATTGAGAATATCTTGTCTACTCCAGTTTATAGGAACCTCTTAAGTTATAGTATTCCTGCTAATGTTTCCATGAGGTTTCTTTCCTCACCATCATTCAAATGCTCACTAGGCCATCCCAATATACCTTTCTGATTGCTGGGTATCCAGATGCAAAAAATAATCTACCGTTAAATCTGGTAAACCGGTGCTCAGCAGATATCTCCATGCAATTTTCAGGAATAGGGCTATAACTACTTTAGATTTGTGTGAAAAATCAATCTCCAGCTTCGAATGTCTGTGCTGGCAGGCGCCACAGAGGTTCTTCACTTATTTCCATTAATACTGAGAACTATGGACTCCTGTACCAGTGAAGGCAAGCAGGATCATTCCTCCTCTACACAGCTTCACCTTGCATGCTACCTTGGACAGTTATCAGCAAAAATGAACAGAGACCATCCCTTAGCTAAGGCGTCATCAGTGCACTGATTTCTTCTGTTTTACTGCCTTGAAACTGGGGAATAAATGTCTGACTTGCGTATAGTCTGCTGTCAAACAAATCAGCTGATAGGCTCCCCATCTCTCTGAGATTCTCTGGAAGAGATCTGGATGCAGTGACCTCAGCGAGGCCCATCTGTGATAATGTTCAGACACCCCTTTAAATATTCTGTTAATATGGAAGTCAGATGTCCCTCTGCCCACTTCATCAGGCATTCTGCCTCATACTGGTGTGATTATTCATTTAGACTTTTATTGCAATAATGGCTGTTTTATTAGAATGTCTTTTTTCCTCACTAGGTATTCCACATTTATCAAAATCAAATGCATGGCTATCTCCAAGCTACTGATCAGCAATAATGAGTTGGACTGGCATCACTGGCCTTGGGTTGAAATGGACTGTAGATGGCATCCCCAGCCTGGCAGGCTAGTATCCATCATTAATTGCTCCAATTAATTCCTCTTGCCAAGCTGGCTACTACAACCACTGCTAGGATCCAACCACCGTGCATGGGACTGGCAGATGCATCTGGAATCTACAACATATTAAATGAAAATTTTTTGAAATTTTCATACTTTGTGCTTACTGCTGATGCTATGACCTTTGTGTCTATCCTGAGTATGCCTGTTACCTTTTTGCCTGCTTTTCACCTTAAGCAGCTAGATGCATAATCTCTGGAGCAAAAGGAAACAGATGATCTTTACCTACTGCTCTCCTTTGGTGGTGATGGCAAGGACTTTCTGTTCTTATTTTTGACTAAGATGGGATTACTGAATTCCCCAAACAATTTCTTTCATGGTGCTTGCCCTCAAGACAGGCTCTAGAGTTGTGTCTCACTTCCCAGGGATTAAGCCACAGGTTACTTCATGTTGCTGTCCCAGCAGCCATGGCTCTGGCTATATACAGGTGAAACTCGAAAAATTAGAATATCGTGCAAATGTTCATTTATGTCAGTATGGCAACTCAAAAGGTGAAACCAATATATGAGATAGACGCATTACATGCAAAGCGAAATATGTCAAGCCTTACTTTGGTATAATTGTGATGATTATGGCGTACAGCTTATGAAAACCCCAAATTCACAATCTCAGAAAATTAGAATATTACATGACATCAATAACACAAGGATTGGAAATAGAACAATATCGGACCTCTGCAAAGTATAAGCATGCATATGTACTCAATACTTGGTTTGGGCCCCTTTTGCAGCAATGACTGCCGCAATGCGGCATGGCATGGATGCTATCAGCCTGTGGCACTGCTGAGGTGTTATGGAAGACCAGGATGCTTCAATAGGGGCCTTCAGCTCCGCTGCATTGTTCGGTCTCATGTCCCTCATCTTTCTCTTGGCAATGCCCCATAGATTCTCTATGGGGTTCAGGGCAGGCGAGTTTGCTGGCCAATCAAGCATAGTAATCCCATGGTCATTGAAGCAGGTTTTGGTACTTTTGGCAGTGTGGGCAGGTGCCAAGTCCTGCTGGAAAATGAAGTCAGCATCTCCATAAAGCTCGTCTGCGGAAGGAAGCATGAAGTGCTCCAAAATCTCCTGGTAGACGGCTGCGTTGACCCTGGACTTAATGAAGCACAGTGGACCAACACCAGCAGATGACATGGCTCCCCAAATCAACACAGACTGTGCAAACTTCACACTGGACTTCAAGCATCGTGCATTGTGTGCCTCTCCATTCTTCCTCCAGACTCTGGGTCCTTGGTTCCCAAATGAGATGCAAAAGTTGCTCTCATCGGAAAAGAGGACTTTGGACCACTGGGCAACAGACCAGTTCTTTTTTTCTGTAGCCCAGGTAAGACGCTTCTGACGTTGTTTGTTGTTCAGGAGCAGCTTGACAAGAGGAATACGACATTTGAAGCCCATGTCCAGGATCCGTCTGTGTGTGGTGGCTCTTGGTGCACTAACTCCAGCCTCAGTCCACTCCTTGTGAAAGTCCCCAACACTTTTGAATGGCCTTTTCCTGACAATCCTCTCCAGGCTGCGGTCATCCCTGCTGCTTGTGCACCTTTTTCTACCACACTTTTCCCTTCCACATAACCTTCTATTGATGTGCTTTGATACAGCACTTTGGGAACATCCAACTTCTTTTGCAATTCCCTTTTGGGGCTTTCCCTCCTTATGGAGGGTGTCAATGATGGTTTTCTGCACAACTGTCAGGTCAGCAGTCTTTCCCATGCTTGTGATTCCTACTGAACCAGCCTGAGAGACCATTTAAAGGCTCAGGAACCCTTTGCAGGTGTTATGGATTCATTAGCTGATTAGAGTGGGACACTTTGACCCTAGAATATTGAACCTTTTCACACTATTCTAATTTTCTGAGATTGTGAATTTGGGGTTTTCATAAGCTGTACGCCATAATCATCACAATTATACCAAAGTAAGGCTTGACATATCTCACTTTGCATGTAATGCGTCTATCTCATATATTGGTTTCACCTTTTGAATTGCCATACTGACATAAATGAACATTTGCACGATATTCTAATTTTTCGAGTTTCACCTGTAGTATAGGGTATCCAGAGCTGAATTTGCCATTTGGTCTGCTGGTCTGAGGATTTTAGTAACACCTTCTCTTAAATGTTCTACTTTATGTGGTATCATCTTGAACAGTTCTTGAGCCCAAATTGTTACTCCTCTCAATGCCACTGATGTTGTAGCATCTGCCCTGATACAAGTAATGCTCCTCACACACCTACCTTAGAAAACTGCAGTATAGACTCCATCAAATCTGTGAGCCAATCTATCTTTGGAATGACTAATTTGGTGATCAGGACTAGGCAATCCCAATATTCTTGGGATTAGAAGAGAAAACTTGTCAAATAGTGAACATGGAGTTCTGCTTTTTTTGTTGTTGATTCTAACCATTCTGTACTAATTATTTTTGAAAAAAAAAAATCAGGAAGAGGCAAGCTCAGATCCACTTTGAATGTGGAAGGCAAGACGGTCAATGCTCCATTAATTTTTTAATACTATTAATAATACTCCTTTTGGTGTCCAAGTCTATCTCAAGGGCTTTTGCCAATTTTTTAATTACTATAGTGCAGGAGTTTGAATTGAACTGTCTTGAACTTTTGTGCTTGCAAGGTGCCTCTGCCCTCACTGGACTGTTGTTATTCTTCTCTATCTCTACCTTTCAAGAATTCTTGGACGTCTCACTTCATTTGCTCAAATGTCTGCTGACCTGTTGCACCTATGAAGAAACCTTCTCCATTTACAGCATTCAGTATTGCAGATGCTAGGCACAAGCTCTTGAGAGTCCTCTTCCCCTCTCTACTATTTGTCCCTTTGTGTCTCTTAATCCTTCCCTTCTTAGAGAAAGTCCTGTTCCTCTTTTGTCCTCTCTCATGCAAGCAAGATAAAGTACTATAGTTTCAGCTGTGAAGAGGGAGGAGGAACAGCTGGAGAATCCTCCAGACATAAATGCGGTCTGATATGCTTTCAACTATCCAACACTTGACTGAGCAACAAGAATAGTTCTATTTAAAATGCTGTTTCATATGATGGCTGGAAATTTGTAGATGGGGCTGTGTGAGAGAGGGGGCACTGTAGATTGATTTCAATGGGAAGCTGCCACTTTCCTGGTTCTGGGGCATCCTAGTTGGACCTAGTTATTCTCAAATGATGCTGAAGTATGACCAGGCAAAATCTCCAATCTGGCATCTCCATTCTTACCACTCAACATCTTAGTAAAGTATAAGTGGGAAGTCTACTTCTATGTTCTACCTCTCCTGGGAGCAGGGGAGGGGAGGATGCTACTGAAAATACACTTTTGAATAAACAACCAGTGCTTCTGTCTCCATTCTTTAGCCAGCTGTTGGATGAGAGACTGTCTAGAGGCCAGGTTCAAGGCTGTCCCCTAGTTCTTGCTGGGGAATGGGAGGGAAGTCTGCCAGAGGGCACAGCACTTGGACCAACTGGTTCCTGTTATCTCCTTGTACCGTCTCTTCAGCTATAAACTCTTCATTATGGTTAACAGTTTGGCTAAGCATTACTCCACTGTTTCTGAGAAGGAAGAAGGAGCATGCTTACTCTTGTCACGGTTGTTCGTCTGTTCCTCTGCTGTCAGTGCCACTCAAAGAAATATAATAAGCAGAAAAAAGGTAGCAAAAAAATAAAAAATAAAGATAATGGAACTCTCTTCTTGCTGTTCACTTCATTCAGGAACAGAAGTGGTGAAAAAAACCCAAACAAAGCTTTCCATGCCAGTTAGGATCACTGCAGGTGCTTCTTGCCAGTTTGTGCTTCCATCTGATCAGCTGCTATGAACAGATGTGGTGATGAACATAGACATATTGGTCCTTTTCCTATAATTTTTCTTCCCCTCTCTTGAAGTTTTCTCTCATTTTTTAAATCCCTCCCCCTAGAATAGAGTCAAGGGGAAGCCTTTCCTCTTCTGAAGAACACACAACTGAGCCTGAGGAGGAGATGTTAGTTTCCACTGGAATGCAAAATTTTAAGCTCTGTTTTCTGGCCAGATCAGATGGAATTAACCTATTCCTGTCTGGTCCATCTTCAGATGACTGAGAAATTATTGTTCCTTTGTAGAAAGAGAAAGGTAACAAGAGTTAACATAAAAACACAGAGGAATTAATTTGTTAAGTGTCTCTGAGAAGATACTTGGAAGAATTCAGATCCAATTGATACAAGAAGTGGCAATGAACAAAATGTGGGAAGTACAATGCTCATTGTGCTCACTAAAGGACATATGACCAGATTTGTGTTCTTTAGGATGTCACTGAGAAATGTATGCGAAAAAATTCACTGTGAGTTCACTGATTTAAAGAAAATGTACAATAAAATGAATAGGCTTGAATTATAGAGTATGGAGTTGAAGGTTGGTTCATGATATACTAAAAGAAATATATAATAAAAGTAAAGCTTGAGAATAAATGGGATGTTCAGCAAATGCTTCAATGCTGAGCAAGGAGCAAGTCAAGGATGTGCACTATGCCCTTGGTTTTTTAATGTACTCCTGGATAAATGTCTAATGAATACTTGGATATGAGAGGTGGGTGGGTTGGGTTCATGAATATCCATGTACTTCTGTACACAGAAAGGACTGTAAATTATTGAAATCAGAATAAAAATATTAAAACTTTTGTATTGTATATTTATTTACATTATTAATTTGCAGTTTGTGTATCCTGAAAAAAGTATTTTCATGTACAGTTATGAAGAAAGTCTCCAAAGAAGCAATTCTAAGTTGTTCTCCCACTTGCCTTTTAAATTGTGAATATGCATGTTGAATCCTTCAGTGAACAGTTAAGATGGAATAATTTTTTCACTATACAAAATGAAAGAACATTACTTCCCAAATGTACAGTTTGATCATTAAAATTCCCCACATTCAATATGCATTCTGATTAAACTTTTTAAAACTGTGATGTCACAAATAAGAAAAACAAATACATAAATACAATGTTTATCTCTAGAAACAAATTGTTGATTTCACTATAATCATTACTAGCAAATGATAATAAATCAGAATATCCATTAACTAACAAAGATTTTAACAAGTTTTTTCCCCCAAAACATGAAATCTTGTTTTAAGAAGTGACTATAATTTTTGGGTAAAATACTAAATAATTAATCATGCATTGCCAATAATTTTGTGCACCATTTAGTGGACTGAAAAACAGACAGAATTTTTTCACATTTATAGATTTTATGTATCTTTTTTTAATGCCTTTTAGGAAATATCATTTGAAAATGCTTCCACATTTACAACTACAAATTGTACATAAAAGTTCAAAACTGAGGTATTTTACGATGACATTTGGTCTCTTTTAAGTCTAAAAATAGTGTGTCTGAAAATACTGATATACATATTAATGACTCTGATTTTGGTTGGAATTTATTTATTTAAATATATTTATATGGCCACCCATTTCACAAATGCAACAATGGCAATTGACAAAGATTAAAAAATACAATATAAATACAACATGAAAAATGCATTTCAAAACCAATTTACTTGACTGTTATTTTTAACATTACTTTCAGAGCAACAGAAGGCAACTAAATATTATTTCAATGTTACTTCTTACCATAAGCTATCAGAAACCACTTTCTTCACTTACCTTTCTGCTTTTTACGGATTCTCTCAACAAGAGCTCGGATCTGCTGATATTCTTCCCACTCTTTTCCAGGACCTGGAGTTGGACTGCTACATTCTGCAAGGATAAACAAAAACATAGTTTTATGTATGTGCGTAAATGTGTACATTCATCAGAAAATTATTATACAAATACTATAAATAAATTCTATTCGTTCCAAATACTAGAAATATAAATGTACAAAATCTAAAAATCTCTAAAATATTTCAGGGCACAATACCAGAACCCAGAAAGTAGAAGATTTATCTACAACTCAACCACAAACATTTTCTGGACAAGCATTAATTTCCATGTTTGAATACTAAACTGAACATTTTTTCTTTTCCATGTGGACATTCTTACCCCCTTCCCCTGTCCAAAAATTTAGGATAATATACTTACTCTGTAACAATTCACTAATCAAATTCAGTATCTCCTTTGGAGAGACAGCTGTTGTAGCTCCAGTACCTGACTTCTGTGTTTTCACTCGGCTTTTTTTCCCCATCTTCTAGCTTTAAGAGAATAACAGGCAAATAAGCAGCATTATTTGGTCAATATATAAGCTTCTTTTTTCAACAGATATTTATCAAATTATCTCTCACTGCATAGGCCAAATAACTGTATGTTCTAGCTGGAGCAAGGGGTAGAAGAAAGTGGAAATGAAGAAATCTTGATACAATCTAAATAACTTTTTAAAAGTATATATTTAACTTCATTTATTTAAATGAATTAGGAAAAACTTACTATGGAAGTTCTATTATAGGAAAATAGCAAAAAATTAAGCAGCAGCAATAAAATTCTTGACTAGTAACTTACCAAATTTAATGAACAAAGCAATAGTTTTCTCTCTAGGATTGTGCAGGACATTCAAGACAGGTAATTTGCCAAGTACTTCTCCTCAAAGCATTAAAGCAGCTGTGTGATTTAAAACTGTAGTGAAAGCTGTCTGAGTTGTCTATGCATGTGTGTATTAAAAGTAATTTCCACAGGAACTACCAGAGAAGCAACTTGTCAGGATCTACATGTACAGGTAGTTCTCAGTTAATGACTCCCCTGTTTAGCAACATTCAAAACTTATGGTGGCACTGAAAAAGTAGTTTTACAACTGGTCCTCAAACTTATGACTGTCACAGTATCCCCACAGTTACAATTCGGGTGCTTTGCAATCAGCGCGCACTTACGATGGTTGCAGCGTCCCACAGTCACTTGATAGCCATTTGTGAGCTTCACAGCCAGCTTCCAACAAGCAGTCAATGGAGAAGCTGGCAGTAAATTGCAAGTCATGGTCATGTGATGTCACACTTAATGACTATGATAATTTGCTTAATGACTGCAGTGGAAGTGATGCCGCCGTGGTCACATGATGTTTCACTTAACAACCACATTGCTTAGCAATGGAGTTGCTGGTCCAATTGCAGTCATTAAGTGAAAGCTACCGTACATATATGCAAAAATAGTAAAAGATAAGTAAAGGATGTAGTTGCTTTTATGCTTCAAGAAAATATGCTTTGTATGCACTAACTTTTTAATGCTTTGCACATTTGTGTTTGTTTCCTGTTTTAAACTAAGAAGGCCCACCAATTGCAACTGGATTTACATGTATTTAAAACTGATAGTGTTAAATAAAATTTAAAAAACAATAATAATATTCAAGCAAACGACGAGTGTTTAACAAGCTTATTCAGCTTGTTGAACATGAAAGTATTCAAAGTATAATATTTAAAAAACTACAAAGGTACAGTGGTGCTTAAAAGTTTATGAACCCTTTTGAATGTTCAATATTTCTGCATAAATATGACCTAAAATAAGATCGGTTCTCCACACAACTAGATAAAGAGAACTCAATTAAGCAAATAAGTGTAAAATACTGGACTTGTTCATTTATTTACTGAAGAAAATGATCCAAAGCTACATTTTGTATATGGTAATATGTGAACCTCTAGGATTATCAGTTCATATGAAGGGAAAATCAATGAGTCAGGTGTTTCAATCAATGGGATGATAATCAGGTGTGAGTGTGGGTGGTCATGCTTTATTTAAAGAACAGAATTCTGGATATTCACTATCAAAGTCTGATCTTCACAACACAGGTATATGGAAGTGTGTCATGGCTTGAACAAAGGAGATTTCTGAGGACCACTGAAAAACAGTTGTTGATGCTCACCAGGCTGGAAAAGGTTACAAAGCTATTTTGAAAGAGTTTGGACTCCACCAATCCACTGTCAGGCAGATTGTGTACACAAGGAGGCAATTCAACACCATTGTTACCCTCCCTGGGAGTGGTTGATCAACCAAGATCACACCAAGACCAAGGCGTGTAATACTCCAGGAGGTCTCAAAGAAGCCCAGGGTAATGTCTAAGGAACTAAAGGCCTCCCTTGCATTGGCCAATGTCAGGAGAAACTGAACAACAATGGTGTGCATAGCAGGGGTGAAAGCAGAAAGCCACTACTCTTCAAAATGAACATTACTGCCCATCTACAGTTTGCAAAAGATCACATGGATAAGCCAGAAGGATATTGGAAAAATGTTCTGTGGACAGATGAGACGAAAATAGAACTTTTTGACTTGAATGGAAAGACAAACATTGCATTCCAGCATAAGAACCTTATTTCATCTGTGAAACATGGTTGTGGCAGTATCATTGTTTGGGCCTGCTTTGCTGCCTCTGGACCAAGGCGGCTTGCCATCATTGATGGAACTATGAATTTTGAATTGTATCAGCAAATTCTACAGTAAAATATCAGGGTATCTATCTGTGAACTGAAGCTCAAGAGAAAGTGGATTATGCAGCAAGACAATGACCCAAAACACACAACCAATCAAAGAATGGTTGAAGGAGAAGAAAAGTTAATGTTCTGAAATGGCCATGTCAAAGTTCTAACCTTACTTCTATAGAAATGTTGTGGAAGGACCTGAAACAGGCAGTTCATGTGAGGAAACCCACCAACATCCCTGAATTGAAGCTGTTCTGTAAGGAGGAATGGGCTAAAATTCCTCCGAGCCGATGTGCAGGACTAATAACAGCTGCAGTTATTGCTGCCCAAGGAGGACACACCAGTTACTGAAAGCAAAGGTTCACATAACCTTTGCAAAACAAAAGGGTTATCTTTATCTAACTTCAGAACTTGTGTGGCGAACAGATCACATTTTAGGTCATATTTATACAGAAATATTGAAAATTCAAATGGGTTTACAGACTTTTAAGCAGCACTGTATTCTTTTAGGAAGAAATTGGAAGTGCTGATAAAAATGCTTAGCTACAAGTAGCAAAATCACATATTCAAATAAAGAAAATCTAACTAATTTGGCATAAAGTAAAAATTAGGAACAAAAGCAGCAAGTATTTATTCAATCTCCCACTCTAACTCTTGTTGCCAAAGATTTTTTAACTTCTTTTCACTAAAACCCTTCCTTCCAATATACCAGTTTTGGTCAACAAAATATGTACAAGTAGTCCTTGCTTAATGATCACAATAGGACTGGAAAATTGGTAGTTAATAGGTGTGGTCGTTAAGCAAGTAACCACGTGACTGGACTTGATTTCACTACCATTTTTATGTTGGCTATTAAGCGAATCACCACGGTTGTTTAGCGAATCACATGGTCATTAAGCGAATTCCGCTTCCCCAATGGACTTTTTTGCCAGAATTCACTTAACGACCATGTGATTTGCTTAATGACCATCGTAAAAAAGATCGCAAATTGCATTCACGTGACTGCGAGGGTCGTGTGACAGTTTGCGACAGTGACAAGTGTGAGTACAGGTCATAAATCACTTTTTTGAGGCTGTCATAACTTTGAACCATCATTAAACGAAAGGTTGTTAAGCGAGAACTACCTGTATGCTCAATGCTAAAAGGAATTAATGTATACATGTAAGTATCCATCTGCCAGGGAATTACATTTGGCTGGTCCCAGGAGGCAGCCCTTCTCTGCCGTGGCACCCACCTTGTGGAATTTTCTCCCCCCATTAGTGAGACTGGCTTCAACCCTTTCAACATTCCTCAAGTCCCTCAAGACCTGGCTGCTATCAGGCCTGGGGGTCCCAGGGGACCAGGGAGATTTTGCAATGGCCCCCTTACCAATATTAACCTTTCCTGTTCTGTGTGCTTTTTACAGTTATTTTTTCATTGTGACTGTTTTTATGTATTTATAGTTTTTAATTAAGTGTTGTGCGCCATCCAGAGTCACTTTTATGTGGGGTGGGTGGCTATATAAATAAACTAAGTAGGTTCATTAATATATGTTTTTACAATTTAAAAATATGATGACAATATTAGACAAATATCTGAAAGCCAAGTGCCATACTCAGTATTTCATGGCTGAATGATTGCACAATTTACTGTTATCATTGCAGACAAAAAAATTACAACATATTCCATAATTATCACAAAAAGCAAAGGAAAAATTATAGTCTCTACCCCAATCTAAAACAAATCCTTAAGTTTTTCTTTATCTCATTTGAATGTTTAAGGCCAAACATAGTTTCTACAAATCTTTGTAGTGCTTTAAAAAATGAAAGGACAGGTCCATACCCAGAATGGCCTATCGTTTAGAAAGTCAGTTACAGTCTGACTGGCACAGGGTTTAGGATCTCTGTCAATTTTTTTAAAGGATAAGAACAAAATTTCTTATGACATGACGTCAAATAAATATTTTAAAATTTCTAAATATTGATAGATATAATCCACATAAACTCTCTGAGGTCCTCAATCATTTTTAAGAGGTCTGGGACCAAAATGTTTAAGAACCACTGATCTAAGCAGAAGTTAAAAGAATAAATGTATTTTGGTTGCCAAAATTCTCATACCACTTGCAAATACATTTTTATAACACATATTGCACCATATCTATTTAGGGCTACAAGGATTATCTCTGGTAAAACAAATAAGAATCTAAAAATATATTTCAGAACACTGCAAAGATACATGACACTTCCCTGATTTAAATCAAGAAATAAATAAATTTTTAACTCAGGATTCAGATGTTGAATAAATGCAGTTACTTAGCAGATATGTATTCTATTTGCTTTAGCAAATCATACTGATGTGCAAAATTATGCAGATTAAAGGCATAATTCAAAGCTTCTGGTTAGACTTTTTTTGTCACGTAAAATTATTTCTGTACATAGACAAACCATGTAATATTTATTATAATGATTATATGGATTCATTCCAATCCGAGTATAGGCTTGGTTTTAGTACACAGAAGGGGGAATGGTCAATTCCTGATATAACAGACAGAATGTGTATTGGTTCTTTTGAAACTCTTCAATGGCTTCAATAAATCAGCCATAGTATCTTTCTATATTGATTATCTTGTCCTTCTTTCTGCACTTCTTTCTTACCCAAATTACGTCTCAGTTTCTTTAACCTCATGCATCTCAAATCTGTCTGTAGGGACTGAGTCAGGAATTATCCAGCTCATAACTGGCACTGGATTATTTCTGCTCCAGCTCATGGCTGTTGGCCTATATTATACCACAAGGTATCATATCTCCATTTAACACACATATGTGCACACATGAAGCCACTGAGTCTGACTGAACTGTTATCAGATATGTAGCTCTACTTCTTCCTTTCATTTACTATCCCAAAGAAACTGCATAATTCCTGACTTGGTGCCTACAGACAGATTTGAGATGCATAGGGTTAAAGAAACTGAGACCTGATTTAGGTTAGAAAGAAGTGCAGAAATACAATTGTTCTGCATAAAGATTTTACAAATGGCCTTACACTCCTACTGAAAGACCAAGTATGTAGTTTGGGAGTTCTCCTAGACTTAAAATGAACTGAGAAAGTTCAAGAGGCAGTAGTGGCTATAAGTACGCTTTACACCGCTTAAGTTAAAAAGCCTTTTCTCAAGAAGTCTAATATCACCTCAGGCTGGACTATTTTAATCATGTGTCTCTAGGGTTATCTTTAAAGATCATTCAAAAATGTCAGTTGGGCAGAATACAACCACAGCAAAATTTGTAAGCGGTAGTTGCTGTGTGTGACATTTCTTTTGTATCAACTGTAATGAATACCTGAAAATATTCAAGCCAAATTTAAAATAGTGATTTCAACTTTTAAAAAATTATTTTTAAAGGATTCCATTTTTCA
Source organism: Liasis olivaceus (assembly GCA_030867105.1). NCBI lineage: Eukaryota > Metazoa > Chordata > Lepidosauria > Squamata > Pythonidae > Liasis > Liasis olivaceus. The sequence goes on along the minus strand of CM061349.1, from coordinate 33,379,584 downwards.
TGTCAGCTTGCCCACATTTTAAATTTATATAGGAAATCTTCTCTTTTGTCCATTTCTTAAAGGAATATGAACTAAGGAGAGGGACTTTTTTGTAGTGATTCCACAGCTTTAAAATACAGGATTATCATCACATGTGAGTACAGATAGTCCCCTACTTACAAATGGGTTACGTTCCAAGAGACTGTTCTAAGTCTGTTTTGTTCATAAATCCAACAAGCGGAAAAAAAAGAGGTGGAGGCAGGAGGCAGGGCTGGTGGGGCACGGCGTGCTCCATTGCCAGGCAAGACAGGAGACCTCCGCCCCCTCTCCCTGCCCTCTGCCACGGCCCCCTCTCCTGCCTCACCCGGCAATGGAGCGCGCTGCATAAGCTAACCTTTTCTGGGAACCAACTTCAATGCAAACCTCAAATGCAAACGGAATGCTGGAGAAGGTGGGAAAGGGTTAGTTTGTGGTGTGCTGCAAACTAACCCTTTCCCGCCTTCCGGTTCCAACTTCTGACCCGACTTCTGGGTCCATCCTGTTCGTATCGGTGAAAGTTCGCAACGTGAAAGTTTGCAAATAAGGGACTGTCTGAACTGGAATATCAGGGTTTTTTAACTGTTTTGAGCTAACTGTCTATTATTACTATTGTTACTAATTATCCACTGCAGTGTTTCTCAACCTCAGCAAGAAGTCCACACATCTTAAAGTTGCCAAGCTTGAGAAACACTGATCTAATGTATACTGATTTTATTCTAGAAGCTTCAAAGGATGTTTACCCTTACCCTTACTGCATGGTTTTTGCCCTATTTTTTTTAAAAAAGAGAAACATACAGCTTATGAAGTAATACAAAACAAGAATATTTATTAGAGAGATAAAGCTTCACAGTTATGCATCTTTCTTTGGAAAAAATATGTTTTTATAGTAAAAAAGTGGATGATCATAAGCAGTAACAACAATTCTATGAATGTTACTGAGCATAGGAATCTAGGCAGAGCAACCAGGAGTGAAAAATAGTATAATGAATGTGAATGATCCTGTTACAATACATCATATCATCAGTTGTATTCTAGCACTTGGAATTATTTAATTCTGGGCTTCTACTATCAAGAGATAATAGTGTGAACTATTATGCCATATAATGATTGATATATTTTGTCCAATATCTCTTCATTTAGAAAGATTAACAGTCTTTCATAGGTTTACAAGAAAATCATACATTAAATTATGGCTTTGTTGGTAAGACAAGTTCATGTAAGAGTGCTATGATGGTAAATAAATTGAATAAATAATGACATAGAAGATTTTTCTATGCCCTTCCTCTACCCTAAAATAGATCCTCAAGTACCACCTAACATTTAATACTGAAAATAACAGGCAGATGGGAACGGAAGACAAAAATAAAAAGGAGCAAGTATCTATATACATGTAACTATTCTAAAACTTTGACTATTAACTAAATCCCCAATCCTTTCCAATATACATTTCTAACTTTTCAGAGTCTAAATTGATATACAGCTATTTATTCCACACACAATTTGAATGAAATTGTAATTTCAGATTTTAAAATGGCTTTTCATACTTGAAGCCCAATTCAAGGAACCAAGTGAAAAAGTTTCACTGCAGAAAGCTTTCTTCAAAAATATCTTCTGAAAGGATATTTAATAATAATCACAAATAAATATACCACTTAAACTGGGTAACAGTAACTAAAAGCACCTGTGATTGGAATTCTGAGATCAAAATTAGGAAACCACGTGAAACATGTAAAATAATGCTGTAAAGCATCTTTCCCTCACCTGATTGTTGGATTACAACTTCCTTAATTCCAATAATCATAGATAATGGAATTATGGAAAATAATGCCCAACCCATCTGGAGACATCATCTTAGGAAAGACTGTACTGAACTTTGAAAACAGGAATTGGGTAACCAAGTAAGCTATGAAAAAAAATCATTTCCTTCATTCAAAAGGCAGTTTCCAAATTGTTCCTTTTTTGAGAAGGCAAGTGCTTTACTGTTAGACTAGAAATACATCTATGCCCGTAATTCAGTTGCAGTATTCAGTGGAAAATGGACAAACACAGCAGGTTAAAAGCCATTCTGTTTGTTCCGAGAACCTAATAATTAGAGGTATGCTGGGCTTGAACACAGACGTTTCAGCTTTGTTTCTTTTAGCTAACAACCACTCAATCTAGAAGAGATTTAAAGTGTATTTTATAATTTATTACATAGCTTTGGGTGCTACTATTGTAAAGGGCAGGAACTTAAGCGGGAAAAGCAGTCACTATATTTTGCAACATCCAAAATTAGTACTCAGGCTGATGTAACTGATACATTAGTGAAGCTGTCCCTTCAACTTTCTTTCACAAACAGGCAAGATATTTGTAGAATAAAAAGTATTTATGTTATAAAGGTGAATTCTATTGACATTAGTTATCACAATGGAGTATGACAGTTTTGTTTGTTAATCAGCCAAATCCCCTCTTAATAACTTGAAAGTTACTGTGAAATATTAGGAGAGTTAATGGCTTTTTTTCACTCTATGTACACACTACAAAAGTATGCTAAACTAATTATTTTAATGACAGCATAAACTTAATAAATCAGATTGAACATGGAGAGGGGCCATCTTAAGTCCCATTTGAAATCCTACTCCACACAATGTATGCCACAAAGCGTATTCACTTCTCTGCTTCCACTGCATCTGTACAGAACAGACTGGTATTTATTATATTTTTATTCATTAAAATGTTGGGGAAGGGGAACCAGAGTAGTTGGAGGTTCACTGTGAGCAATTTTTATCAATTTTTGCAGACAGTGTAAATTGGAATTACCTCGAATTGGACTCAAGTGTTGAGAGAAGTCACAGGGAGGTAAACTTGGTAATCTCTTATCATATAGATATGGATTCTTTTCATCATGAAGATCTTGAGAAGGTAGGCAAGATATGTAGCGAGGTAAGGGCCACTAACTGCTTGCTTAATCCCTCCCTCTCCCAGCTGATTAGCTCCATAGTCTATGGGAGTGAGTGGCTATAATAAATTTAAATTAATAATAGTAATAATAATAATAATGACAACAAAACACACAATGAAGAGACTTGATTGAGTGAAGCCTATTTGGGATGGGATTTCATCCCTCCAGAAATGACAGATCTGTACTCTAGGAGAGTTTTTTGATTATCAGTTGTCAATAATTATGGCTGGCTGCAACCCTTCTCAAGCTATTTGGCCTATTATCCACTCTCTGGATACTTTTATTGGCTACTGTTACACTTTATATTGAGTTACCCTTGAAAACTCTTTAGAAATTACAAGTGAGACAAAATACAGTCTCTAGGCTGCTAATCAATTCAAGGTACAGGAGTCACATAACGCCTGAAGATGTGCACTGCTTTCCAATTTTACCTACAAAATGCAATTTAAGGTGTTGGTGCTGACAGTTACTAGTAACACATCCAATCTTTTAGATCAGTGAAAGACCTTTCAAAGTTGCCTCCGCTGCCAGAGTCATCTATCTGGTACATAGAAGAGAGTGTCCCCCTGTGTAACTCCCAAACTATAGAATGGTCTCACTAGGTTGTGTTTGGCCCCTACTCTCCCAATAATTAGAAAAATGGCAAATATACATGTCTTTCATCAAGCTTTTTAATTTATTTTGAACTTACTGAGTTTAATACTATGATTCAGCTTCATACTTTTATTTGTAATGTTGTAAGCTACTTTGAATATTTATATAATAAATATAACTATTCAAATTTTCAAAACACATAAATACTGATGTCTAATTTATCATACTGTGATTTAATTTCAGTTTTCTTTAATAATCCATTATGATTAGAAGAACTCTGATTACAATCATTTTATGTCAATAAAAATATAGTCTGACCAAATGTGTGATATCAATTAAAAAACAAACAAGAATAATACATTTGCAATAATGTTCTAAAATCAATCGATTTCTCCATTTTTCATATGAAACAGGAGAGGACAGTTTATACATCTTGATCTAACTTCCTATAGCTTTAGTTTAATTTCAAAAGTACTTTGCAAGTAGGCAAATCAAATTTCAAATAAAAACTGTCTGTCCCTTCTCTGGCAATTTACAGTGATATGAGAGAGTGAGAGAAAAGAGGGTGTAAGAAAGAGGAAGAGAGAGAGAACACAAAAAAGAGGCACTAGACAGAAGAAAATAGTGTTCCTACATATTATTGGCATGCAATGCCATTCCAAGAGATTTGACAGAAACAATTTATTGATGATAAATGCAGAACTATACTAATGCAAAGCTGAATTATTTTATCTGACAATAATCAGGAATATAAATACTATTAAAATGCTAAATATGGCACATGTTATCAGATATGTTTACTGAATACCATTTTTAGCCACACAGAGTAAGATCCAAACAACAATCCCCCTCCAAAACAAAAATTATCAGAAACTTTTCTAAACTATTCAAAATTCTTCACTAAAATTAAAATCTTAATCTACTGATTTACCATAAATATTACATAGCAAGATTATATTATGCTTACTAAAACATAAACAGATGGATTAAATCATCCACTCATTTAAAAATAATAATGCATTTCAAGAAAGTGCAAATGCACTGTAGTTTTTAGTGTTTTTACCATTTTTCTCCTCCTGCTAGTAATGTTCCATTAATATGCTTTACAAAGGGTGCATCAGGTTGACTTAAAAGATAGGACAGTAATTTCATGATATATAGGAAGTATTTATTGTAAATTTGACAAAAAACCCATACATTAGAAATATCCACTTCTACATTGTCAAAAAAAGACTAAGATCATATTAGTAGAAGACAATCTTTCTTCCTCAGAAACAATAAGAAGACATATAAAGGGACACAGGGAAGTAAAACCATACCACATAATTATCCAAACATGACTACCATCTAAAATCTGCAAAGTGGATAATATGTAGAAAGAATTTGAGATGAACCTCTATCACAGAGCAAGTATGATAATGTTTTCCAAGTATTTTAAACTGCAGTTCTACAAGAGTAGTTAATGGGAGCTGAAGTCCAAAGCCTCTGGAGTACACAACACAGCTGATCTCTAGTAGACATTTGGGGGAAGAATAAGGGATACATTTGGAATAGTAGATCCAGGTGAACAGCTGTAGTATATATACAAAACAAAGGAAAGCTAAATACTATTAATATAAGGAAAGGCATTCAGATCAAAATCAAAGAAGAATGTTTTTAAAATCCCATAAGAACTTAGAAAGCAAACAATAAAATACAGGAATTAAATAATTTATGAAATTATTACTAAAAAGAAGCAAAATGGTTGATTCAGACTATAACCTACAACTTTTTCTAGAGTACTCCTTAATAAATAGTAGCATTTTGGAATACACGTGTATATGATATTTCTGCCACTAGCAGGGCATAAATCCTGTTGAACACAAATGTACAACTTTCTAGTAAACGTAACAGTAAAGAGTGAATTACAGTGTAGAGAAAAAGTAATAGTAAAAGCTAGGATGGAAGTTCTAGTAAAAAAAGTGATTTAACTAAGAAAGAAAGACTGAAGGGAAAAAAGATCAAGAACAGGTGGAGAACCAGACCTAAAGTTGTCATGTCACTGACAAAAGATTAAAAGAATAGGCAGGTAAATATGGGGATATTATGATGGCGTAAGAGCACTGTGGATTATTTGGAAGTCATAAATACCGGATAGAGTCATAAAAATCAGCCACAGATGCCAGTAAATTGGGATCTTATTTATTAAAGACAGGGGGTCTGGAAATGCATAATTTAATGGATGGATGAGTGAATAAAGGAAGTTAGAGAGGAATACAAACGACACAGGCTAATGCTTATAGCATTTAAAGTGATGGGCCTGGGAAAGGTATCTGGACTGGACTGTACACCTTCATCAGGAGAAAAAAAGTCCCAAACTGCAAGGGACAAGGCTCATTTTCAAGCTCAACTGCAACTGATTAACTCAGGCTACACAATCAAAGTTGCAATTCTGTATACGTTTCCTTGGATAGCAGAGTATTTTCTAAAGATTTCGTATGCTAGATAAAGCGTAACGGTTCCCATTCCTCCAGGGAGGGTGACTATGAGGTAAATGCGAACAGTGATTACAACCACGGCGAGGTGACGGTTCTTCTTCCAGGTTAATCAACACGGAACCATGTGGGCGTGATCGTATAGAGAGGGAAGTGGAAGGAGGACAAGCGGAGATCACGCGTCTGGACCGCCTCGTCCACTACAACGCACGCAGGTGGCGATCCTTCGGACTGAGAGGGCCCCCCAGTACTTGGGGCGAGGAAGAAAAGGGCCCAGTCAGGGCCCACTGTGAGATAATTTGTACGAGTGAGGGTGTGACAGAACAGGCCTCCCCGTTACCTTTTAACGACGACAACAAGGGACTCAAAATCCTCTCACCTGACGGCTCTGCCCGGGTTGTGGAAGGGGGAAGGGGAGCAGCAGGGGCGACCGCTAAACCAACCACGGCACCTCCGCGCGCACGCGCGTGAACACAAGCATAGACACACACAGACTCCCTCGCCGTCGGACACCCAGTGTTTGCCCTCGCTCTCCTCTTGCTCCTCCCCCCAGCCCAAGAATTGCGTCGCGGCCATTGGTTTCCAGTTCTCTCCGTGGGACGGCTGACCAATCCAATGAGCCGCTCCCTGGCTTCTCTCGCCTATTGCAGGACTGGGCGTGTGAGGAGAGAGAAGAAGCAGCCGAGAATACTTAACAGGGAGGAGGGACAATAAATTTTGATTGGCGGGAAAACGAAACTAACTCATTTTTCTCCCCCCACCCCCTCCATTCTTCTAAGAAATCATTGGCTAGAGCGACCGCCACCTTTTTCTATTGTGGGTCTCCTATTGGCCGGCAACTCCAAAATGTTTTACAGAAACGTCAGGCCTTGTTCTCGCGCGCAGGCGGGGTTACTGGGGGAGGGGCGGTTAGAGGATACGGCTGGAGCTTTGATGCTCGATTTGGTATCAATGCGCTTTCTCATGCAGCTCCACCCCGCCCTCTTCTCTTCAGCTCGCGCGCCGACGCAACAACGTCAGCAACGACTTTGGGCTTTCGCAAGATGGCGTCGCGCAGGAGCCGATGTTAATGGCTTGCTGATTTTGGGGTTTCGTTGTACGCTTCGTCCGTGAGTGGTTCCACAATATTGTGTGACTGAGTGAAAGAGAGGATGCGTGATCGAAATTGCCAGAGTTACAGAGGTGTACTGAGGTTGAAATATAGGAAGCCTTTGATGAATTAAAGGTAGCGGCCCTGGTGAAGGGTGGAAAGACATTCATTTTAATGACGGGGCCGGAGAGAAAATTTTCTAATTTCCAAGAGCCATTCTTGAAAGTTACAGCCAAACTTTAAAATACAAAGGCAGCAATTCAGAATTATTATAATTATATAGAGTAGAAACACAATAAACTTTTTTAAAAATATGGTCTTGTTTGACAAGGTAAGGTAACGTATTAAATAAGCAAATAACTCTGACTTGACAATGAACCGTGGATGCATTTATTCAGAATATAAAATGAATAACCTAAAAAAAGTGTTTGCTCTGTAATTGGTAGTAGCTTGTTAATTTTTGAGGGCTTGCCTTCAACATGGGCTAAATTCGTAGAATTTTAGGGGGATGAATGAGAGGACTATTTTATATGCTTACTATTCCTGTTTATTTCATTGTTTTCCTAGATTACTGTGGGGGATGAGAGTTGATAGCAAATAATAATGGATCTTTACAGTATTACTCTTTATCTTATAGATTTAAATTCATAATTGGTTAAACCAGTGCCACCATAACACATGACAGTATCAGATAAAGAAATGAGTCCAATGTTTGTTTGAAAAGGCTGGAATCTAATGTTTGGAAGTGTGCTGTTCTTTGGAAAGTGGAGGCAATCAGCTATTTCAGGTCAAAATAACATGAGAATGGAGTTTGTTTCAAGCATCACATTCAAATGACTAGTTTGAGTTTGGTGAGTGCAGTGTATGACCCTTATCATACTTGGATTCTTGGATTTTATGTAAAGGTAGTCAAATTTACTAGAGTTAGAGTTAATGTAGGATTACTAGTGTTTAGATCTACCATTTTTTGAATTTGCTCCATAGCTGTGATTTAACATTGCTTTGATTTGCAGCAATTACTTTTATTAGATTTATATCCAGCCTTTCCTTCAGGAATTCAAGATTCCTAAATGGGGATTTTCCTTCATTTTTAATCCCCATCATAGCAAGTTGTAAGATAGTTTGGTCTGAGATAGAATTGTCATCCAGTGAGTTACCATGACCGAGGGTTGACTTAAACCTGGATCATCCTGGACCAACACTTTAACCACTGTACTGCACTTGGGGCACATTGGCTTTTACGTTTTGTTCTATGCTGTGAAAACTTCACTTTGCCAACTTCCTCATAATAAAACTGAAGGGCAAGCTGAACCTCATTTCACCTGGCCATTTGGTAATCTGAGTAGTACATAATAGGAAAATACCATTGTGCTGTTAGAAATTTTGTTGATCATGTAGCTCACTGCCAATGTAAGTTAAGGAAACTGGCTGTCAGTGATTTCTATATCCATAGCAGGCCAGCAGTTCTCCAAAACAATGGTGCTATTATTTTATATTTATGTATGTATGTATCAAATTTGTCACCACCCATCTTGTTGAATGACTCTGGGCAGTTTACAAAATTACAATCTACTATTAATAAATAGAAAATAAATAGATCCAAGAATAATTGGCAGTCACTCAGGGAGTGTCATGAAGATGCTAGCCACCCCCAGGATTGGGTAAGATTGTTATCACCCCATGCAAGCTGGCAGAGCCAGGCCTTTAATCCTTTCCAGAAAACCGGGAGGATAGGGGCCTGCCACACCTCTGGGGGGAGAATGTTCCAAAGTGCGGGGGAGTGATATTAAAAGTGATAATGCAGTTCGCGCAGTAAAGGTGTTATACGTGCCATTCTTGGGGCACTCAAAATTGTCCATGTGGCTGCATTCTAAACCAGCTGTAGCATTCAGGTACTCTTCAAACGTAGCCCCGTTTGTTGCTAGCTACCTTGAGAAATTAAAACACAGTGAAAAGACACAATAAACTTTAAATAATAAATGAGTAAATATGAAGGAAATAAGATTAGAAATGGAAAAAAAGCTCATGTACCTAAGTTCCTGGGTGCTAGGAATTAGAAGATGGTGTACATAAATGCCTGAAAACATGTTAGGCTTTGAATGCAAATCCTTCACGGCCTCAGTGATCAAAATTTATTTTTTTTATAGGTTCTGAAGTCATATGAAAAAAAATTGAAAACCTACCCTACGGGAATTATTCTGTGTTGATAAATGAAGGAAAACAAAGAAAATTCTAGCCCCTCTGTTGCTTTGGCAAATCTGGACCACACAAAACCATGTTGGTATTGGGATAAGAAGGACTTGGCACATACACCATCACAGCTAGAAGGACTTGATCCAGCTACTGAGGCAAGATACCGAAGAGAAGGTGCCCGATTTATATTTGATGTAGGAACCCGTTTGGGATTGTATCCTTTTGAGTTTCTGTATTGTGCAGTATGTGGGATTAAGATTTGAATTAATATTCTTTTTACTTAATGCCCAAATAATAGTGTTTCCACTTTCATTTAAAAATTAGCACAAGAAACTATTATTTCAATGCTTTTTTTTCTTCCTCAGCTTTAACTGCTGATTGGCCTGTTATTTAGTTGGTAAACATGTTTTTACAATAACAAAATCTGTTGATTTACAATTTCTTATTATTTGCAGTCCATAATCCTCCAACTAGCTTAACCTAGTATCATATACCAATCAAATTATGTATCTGTTGCAGCATGATTTCCTCAGCATTTCTGAATAGCTTATTAAATGCTAAACTTAGGTTAGTTTTTAATGTTTTTATAGTTGAATAGTAATGTTACTAATCTGTTGAACTGTATTTATGCAGGCTACTTGCAGTCATATTTTATATGGCATTACTTAGTACAAGAATCTATTCCCAAACATCTAGGATTGTAATCTTCTTTCAATATAGTATCTTTATCCATTAATCTTACTTATTTTGTAACCATTTCATAACCACATTATTTGGATGTCTTCCTAAAATATATTGAAACTATTAAAATGTTTGGTTTTTTTAATGACTTTGAGTCAGTCTTGACTCTTGGTAACTGCCTGGATTAGTCCTTGCAGTTTTCTTGTCAAGATCGCGGAAGTGGTTTGCCACTGCCTTCTTCCTACGGATGAAAGTGCCTAGTCTAAGATGACCCAGCTGGCTTCATGCCTAAGGCAGGACTAGAACTCACAGTCTTCCAGTTTCTAGCCTAGTGCCTTAACCACTACACCAGACAGGTTCTCTTTGATATATTATTCAGTTTTATTCAGTTGTATTTGTAGTTGAAACTGAGCTAAATCTGTTGCATTCTTATCCTGTGATTCAGACATTATGACACACTGGCAACTGGAATAATATATTTCCATCGGTTTTATATGTTCCATTCCTTCAAACAGTTCCCAAGATATGTAAGTGCTAATATATTGCTTTTGGTTTACACTATGTAATTGGTGTCCTCTAAGGCTTCACAAAAAAATAGTGAAAGTCTCTGAACCAAAAAACTACAGTCCAGAAATATATGGGAGATATTACAGGAATTTGAAGGAATTGGAGGCAGGAATAAAGGGGGAGGAATATGCAGTTATTTAGTTGCATATTCTTAGATAGTTGCTGTAGGATTTAAAGGGCTTTGTGGAGAAGGTAGATTTGAGTTTAAAAATTTTGTAGAATCTTTATTTTGAATATGCTGGTACATACAGCCTGAATCAGGCCTTCAGTGTATATACAAACCAGGATTATGGCTTGCTGTTCCCAGAGAAGACTGGTTTTGTAAACCAAGAACAAATGCAACTTTGGAATCTGGGCTTGCAAAATATCACAAATGACTCCTGGTTTGGCTGCAATGCTAACTATTTGATTCTTGTTTAGTTTATTTGCTCTTACTGGCAGAAGTAATAAGCAGACCAAATTATGGTCACCAGTACTTAGTGCTTCCAGAGTAAACAAGGGTACTATAGAATTCTAGTTTATCAAAAACTGGAAGAGGCCATCAGATCCAAACCCCAGCTCAGTGCTGGAATCCAAATTAAAGCATCCAGAACAGATGGCTAACTAGTCTCTGCTTGAGCACAACCAATGAAGATGAATCCATCATTTTTCTAAGTAATTACTTCCATTGTTGAACTGCTCCTATCACCTGCCTTCCTGTAATCTAAATACATTATTCCAACTCCTGCAGTATAGAATCACAGAGAACAGGTCTTCGCATTATTTTAGGTACTTGAAGAGTACTGTCATAAGACAACTACTGTATTACAAAAAGTCTAGAAAATAAATCATGGAACATAATGTAGGAAATTCCCCTTACAGTAGTACTTAAGAAATGTTAACACATTTAATTTACAATTCTTAGAATTTAATGACATGTACATCTTGTAATCATGAATATTAACTTTTCTCCCTCCTTGATAGCTTCCTATATGCCCTTGAGTTCTGTTCTGGAGAGTTCTCCACTTCTCTGGAATGCATAATAAGAACATGTATGGAATTAATTTTCTCTTGGTTCAGCAAAAGAGTTATTGTAAGTTATTCCATAATCAGAGATGAACTCAAAAGTAAATAAGTCTACATGTATCATAATATTTCCTTTCTGTTACAAGTAATCTATTTTTATGATAACATTAGGAAAATGTATTGTCTTTATGTAATTCAATGGCTTTCTAAAATCATATTTTTAATAGGTGACTGGAGCTTGCTGTCTATTTCTAGCAGGGAAAGTTGAAGAAACACCCAAAAAATGTAAAGATATCATCAAAACAGCTCGTAGTTTACTAAATGATGTTCAGTTTGGACAGTTTGGAGATGATCCAAAGGTAAACTCAGATGTGCTGAAGATTCTGTGACTTAAATTTGTCATGGCACAATCCAAGTAATATGTAGCTGTTTATGTAGATTTCAGCAGTGTTTGTAGAATAAAATAGATTAAACTAGAAGTAAGCCTCTATTATCCAAATACTTGAATTTTTCTATATAAAGTATTGGCAATTTATTAATAATTGAAATATATTTCACTGGTTAGATTAATTTAGCTAGTATTTTCAACATGTTATTTTCAAAGGCAATATGTATTGCAGTGCTTGTGTTGTTCTCCTGTTGCATTTGCCTGTCTTTTCAGCAAAGAAATAACCCACTGCACAGGGGAAGCAGTGAAACTGGCCACACAGAGTGCAGCCATATGCATACAGTAAGCAAACTGGAAAAAATAAACATTTGTCACTTATTTCTTTGTTAAAGTAACTGTAGGCATTATCTTAGCCACAAAGTCTTCCAACAACTTAGTTGCAAAGGTATTTTTTAATAATAGTAATTTATGCAAGGAAGTTCTGCAGGTTAAAATGGATATAATTCTTTACTAGCTTGTTTCTACATACTTTTATTAAACAAGGCTTGTGCGTCACTAGAGAATTACTTCACATGTAATGTTTAGTCATTTCTGATTGCTTTGTGATTAACGTCCAATGCAATTTACTTTGGCTGTCTATTATATAACTTACTGTAGCCTCAAAAATTCAGCTAACCTTTTGGCACTCAGATAACAAGTGTGAGAGAAAGTACTTCCTTAATCCACTTTGTGGAGATAGTGACTTTTGTGGATGGTTTCACCCATTTACACTGGAATTTTCTTTTAGGGTATTAGATTTCATGCTAAATTGTTAAAGCCAGAAATACTTAGATCTCCACTTACTATCACAAGATAGTAATAAAATATTGCCTAGTTCTCACATTTTGTTAGGGCTGATGCTTTAAGTGAGAACAAACTGAAAACTATCCACATAAACTAGCAGGGAAAAATCCTCAAAGCTGTATTGTTAATATTGAAATACATCTTTATGAAAGAACATTTAGTTCTGTTATTGACAGTAGCTGTTTTCTTTCTAGTAATTAGCATTTGACTGCCCATGTATGCAGTTTCACTGTTCCTCCACAAACTGTGTAACAGTAATATGTTCTCCATCCCACCCCAAATGTGATTGTTAAATCAGCAGTTGAATTTATAATTTGTACGTACTGCAATGTTAGTGAAGAACAATAAGTGTTAACTGCCAAAAATTATTGACAACAGCTGCTGAGAGACTTTTTGAGAATGTGGCAGGATAGAAATACATTTAATAAATGAACAGAATTGGTGATTCACACCTCTTCTTACTCCTGCTTCCCCCTATTTTGTCCCTTTTGACATTCACTTAATAGGCCAAGAGTTTTAATAGTAAAGAAAACAAGACTAATAGGTCTCAATCACAAATAATTTATACTGGAAGTGATTAAGCTATAATAACACCAAGTCCTGGATACAGATAGGCAAAGTTACTGAAAGTTGTCGTATAACTACAAAATACAAGTGCTTTTATGTACTTAGATTATATTTAGATGCTAAGGGTATTTTTAAGTACTTTAAAAATAGATAAGATTACCTTAGTAACTGTAAATATTGCGTCCCCTGGCATCATTATGTAATGCCAGCTGGGACTTTTATAAAACAAAACTAATGAGTAGGGATATGGAAAATGTTTTAAATTCAAAATATCTTGAATCCATACTGACTGTTCTATTAAGGAAATAGATTGAGCTCAAAACATTTTGTGCGCTCAATGAATTTGCATTTGCTGTCTTGATATTAGGAAGAAGTAATGGTTTTAGAGAGAATTTTGCTACAGACAATAAAATTTGACTTACAAGTGGAGCACCCTTATCAGTTCCTACTTAAATATGCAAAGCAGCTCAAAGGTATGATTGCTTTGTTTTAATGCATGTGAATGAATCTTGTTATTTATGTGCATGATTGCCATCTTGATGGATATGTATGTATAGTTTCTCTAGTGGAGCCATCACATAAAATTATTTTTCTTGCTTTATTCTGAAATCTGATGAGCCTGTAACAAGCCCCCCGCCCCCAACCTTTGACTTTTTGTTTGGGAAAAGGGAGCCTGTTCCATTGGGCTCTGATGCCTATATGCATATTAGAAACCAAAGTCTGACACTTTTTTGCCATTCTCCAAGATTTCTAAGTGGGATGGTAGCCTAAGAAAGTATCTCTCTATGGTTACTTTTTTTGCTCCAGAACAGTAAAGACAGTGATAGGAATTGGTGTGGATTTGATCATGTCTGGTGGCGTAGACACCAAACAGCCTCCAGGCTTCCTAAATATCAGAGCTAGGGAAAGTTGGCCATACAGTTCAGACGGTTCTCCCCTCTCTCCAAGTTAAAAATTGGGAAAAGGCTCAAAGCTGCAGTCATCCCATCACCCTCGCAGTCACGTGATCGCAGTCTGGGTGCTTGATAACCCATTTGCACTTACAACCAGTTGCCAAGCGCCCTGCGATCCCATGATCACCATTTGAAATCTCCCATGCCGGCTTCCTCAAAGTCAAAGGAGAAGCTGGAAGGGAAGATTGCAGGTTTCTAGGGTAAGTTCCCCCCACCCACACACCCTCCCACAGCCCCTCTATGCTCGTGCCACTCACCCCCACACATCTTTCTCAACGCACGCCACCTGTGCACCCTTCCTGACCCATGCCACACCTATGCATACCCTTCCCAACCCATGTGGCACCTCTCGTGCACTCGTGCACACCCTCCACAACCTGCCCCACACCCCCGCACACCCTCCTTGACCCATGCCACACCACCGCACACCCTTCCCAACCCGTGCACCCCATCACCCTCCCCCTCTCACTCTCTCCCCCACCTGGCAGCAGCCGCTTACCTGCCTGCAGGCCTGGGACTTGCAACTTCCTGCCAGCTTCCCCACTGACTTTGGTTGTGGGAAGCCTGCAGGAAGTTACCTCGCCTAAGGACCATGGGATTCAGTTAACAGTGGCAATCAGGACTGCAGGAATTGCTGTCACTAAGCAATGTGGTTGCACTTTATGACCACATCGCTTAGCGACAGAAATTCCAGTCCCAATTGCCATTGTAAGTTGAGGACAACCTGTAGTGAGGTTCTGAACAAACAGAGGATTCTTTTAGTATGGCTTAACCTAGTCATTCTTTCCCCCTTTTCCCAATAGGTGATAAAAACAAAATTCAAAAACTGGTTCAAATGGCATGGACTTTTGTAAATGACAGGTAAGACACCCCTCCACTGCCACCCCATCTCCAGTCATATGTTATAATCATTCTGTTCATTCTGTTGCAGATTCTGGATATTTATTCCCTCGGGATTTTAAAATAATTCAGTGTACCCAATCATATCTTCTTAGTCACAGATTGCTTATGTGGTTTGGAATGTGCTAATTTCATGCAGCCCTTTGCACAAATTCCAATCTCTGGTAATAGCTATTTGTCACTTCCCTACAAAGAAAGAAAGAGATGTCAGAAAGAAAGAATGAAAGAAGAGGTCAACAGAAAGTGAAAAAAGGGTGCATCAGAAAGAATGGATTTCTCTACCATCTTTGGATCTGGATCCATCCGCTGCTGGCTTTAACCCACTACCATTCAGTCCTCCTTAGATTACCACTGAGGGAAGATTGCCTGCCCCTGAGGACTGTGTTTGTGGTCTGAGGCCCTTAGTGATCTGTATCTGTCATTAGAGGTACAGATAGCCTCTGTCACAGAGCATTTTGAACACCTTGAACAGGTGCATCAGCTATGAGGAGAGGAATGACCCTAGTTATCCATGCCCTAGTTTGTTTTATTTATTTATGTAGATTTATATGGCCTTCCCTCTCACAAAAGTGACCCTGGGCATTGAACAGAATTGAAAATTAAAATAATGATATATAATCAGAGAGAAACAAATGGCAGCCCAGAATAATGTTTTTTTTTAAATACCACCCAGGCCTCACTTACTTCCTGACCCCCATGCCTTAGCAAACAGCCA